>FPAK01000012.1:743419-1486839 GCA_900116095.1 Euclidium syriacum | reverse complement strand
AAATTGACATGGAAGCTAATGCTCAGTGAGAGCAACATTCAATTTTTTTGAGAAGTGAAAAGGAAAGACTACTTACCATAAACAGAGCCTCCGCCTTCATTTGAATCAGTTTATCTGAGCACGAACTAATCGACAAAGCATTGGCAATAGGAACCAATGCATCAGTTGCGCCATCAGGTGTTTTCTTCTCCAAGAGTATGGATGCTGAGTTGGTATAGCCAGCTACTCTCTGCCGGTAAGTTAAATAAAACATGTGTTCAGTTAGACATTACGAAGACTAATATTTTGGACGAAGTAGAAAATAATTTCGATTAGACAAAGATAGAACAGTGATTTAGCTGAGGAGAGAATGCGTACTTGTGCCTGTTGTAAACCTTCAGCTGATTCTATAGTAGTCCGACGATCCAAGCAGACAATAGAGGCAGATTCCATGCATTTGTTAAAATATTGCACTGCTGACTCAAGTTCCCCCAGGACAAGATGACAACTGAAGCAAACATGAAAGGAAAATATGAATACATCAGAGACCATAACATAATATATCATTGATTTACTAGATACATAGTGTGAACGTTAATGTAAGGATATAAAGAGATGAAAACACTTGTAGATCAAGAACGTACACCATTATTTAGAATTGAAGAACAAATTGAGTCAACGTGATACACTAATTTTTGGACATGACCTAAATTCCTTTGTTCAACGGATAAGATTCATATGAATCACAATAAAAACAACTATCTGCAAATGTATTCGATAAACTTACTTGGCAGCTCTCATATAAGCTTTAATATAGCTTGGATCAAGTGAAGCAGCCATCTCACAGTCGCTTATAGCCTCCCTCAATCTCCCAAGAGAAATCCTTGCTGCTGCGCGGTTACCATAGCAAAGCGCAAGAGGCTTCACAGAGTATTCTGAATTATGACTTGACGGTGAGGAATTAATACCATGTGTATAACATTCCTCAGCTTTACACATATCACCATTTTTGTAAGCTTGATTTCCCCTGATAAAAAAAAAACGTAAGATTTCTTGCCTCAATTCTGGGAAAGAAAGTATATATAAAAGGCCAATGTTGAAGCTCTAAAGTTAGTATATAATAACCTTAGTCGCCAAACTTCACAGACATCAGGCATCACAGATGTAGAGCCTGACTCCTGCTTGGCTTGACCTGTATTCACAGGTTGATTCTCTTGATTGTTTCGCATGGTGGCATTAAGATTGTTTATGGGAAAACTGTTATTAACTTTCCTCCTATACTTCTTTACACCTTGAAGCTTTTTACTTGAAATTTTTCCCTCAGAGGTAGATGCTGAGAAAGAAAATTTCGGCATAGAACTACTATAATGATCCCCTGCCGGGAAGACAGAGGCAGCTTTAAAGTCACTGCTAGTGCTAGAGCAGGAATATACATGTTCTCTCGGATGTGAGGGATCAATTGATGTCAGAGGAGTTTCTGTAGGAAATTGATTGATGGCTTCCTCACCTTCATAAGGAGAAAAATCCATGGGTGACCAAGGGGAACTGACTTTTTCTTGAGACTCAATTCCTACCGCAGCTTGATCGTTGCATCGATTAGGCATACACTGTTTCGTTTTCTCATTGACTTTCTTTGATCTCTTGCCTTTTGAAGAATGATTTTTCCGCGTATGTACTGCATTTCTGCTTTCTTCTGGAAATAGACTGTTCTTAAGCATTGAAGGATCCCATTGGGGTACTTTGAAATCTTCAAAGGATGTCGTTGTGCCAAAGGTAGTACTTGCCAAATTGTTTATGTTGGTGGTCTTGGAATGAAAAGTGGTTCTTGTACCGGCTGCATTATCATTTTGATGAAAACCATTGAAACCGAAAGAATATTGACCTGATCTTGCCGCACCTTTATATTCAGCATCAACCTTTCCAACACTACCAAAGATAAATGCAGGAGTGTTATTGGAATTTCTTGCTTCCTCATAGCTGTTGCCACCATGAACGTTAGTATCACTGATATTAAGCTTCTTCATGTGGGCAGAGAGGTTTACTTCAGGGCCTCCGTTAGTTTTAGCATCAGCAGCAGAACACGATTTACTATCTGATGTATTATTCTTTTCGCCATTCTTTCTTCTCAAATCCTCTGCGGATGCATCTGTATTATTGAAACTTTTCCAGTTTCCATTTTCACTACTACAAGTTCTGATGTTTTCCGGATTATCATTACCTATCTTTCCCAAAACTTCATCTGAATGTTCTTTAGTAAATTCCGAACACAAGCCAGAATCACCTATAGGTGTGCTAAATTCTTCCTCATCAGACAAGGGAGTTACTAAAGCATTACCTTCACTAGCTTTTGCACCAGAAGCATTCTCATTAGCTCCAAAGACAAAACATTTAGGTGCCTCGCCATCGCCATTATTCCTATCATTCATACTGTTTATATGAAGAGTACCTACGTAAACAAACAAAACAAAAACAATCAGCTCATAAAGACCATGAATTGAATATTTTAAGGAAATCAAATACGAAACGAGTGCAAAATCGCGATTACCTTTACTGGGCGGCGCAAACGGGTTGAAACCGGACAAGATCTCGCCGGAAAAAGAGGCTCCTCCCACTTTTCTTCCGTTTTTCCTTAGTTTGACCAGTCTCGGCTTCGGTCGACTCTTCGTCTTCTGTCCTGAACCAGTTTCAAACCCGAAGTGAATTCCATTTCCGAGACCGGGTATCGTAGAGGAAGACGACGGGTCCATGTTTCGTTGATCGTGAACAACACTCTCCGGAAAAAATGTGGAGAAAGTTTCGGTAGGGTTTAGGAAAGAAGAAGAGATCGTTTCAACCGGAGACCCAAATTCCACAGCCGGAGGAGACATCCAAATATTCGATTACTTTCAAAATCGAAATCGAAATTTAGGGCTTTGGAAAGGAATCTCTCGGGTGAACGAATCTCCTTGCGTGCTGAGATGAAGTAGGTGAATGTATATTGAGTCTTTAATTAACACAGTGAGGACCGTTAGGGTTTTGGGGATTGCTTTATTACCAATGTATTAAAACTTGTTTCGCCATTCCAGGAGCGTCGACTCCGTCCGCTTCGCCTGACCGCCCCCAAGGAAAAATAAATTAAACTAAAAGAATATTAAAATAAATTATACATATATATACACACACGTGTGTATTGCTTCACTCGTGACAAACGAAGTGAAATTTGAAATCGCATTTGAAAGACAGAAAAAAGCTTCTATGCTCGGCCTCTTCGTGGGGGAAGGGCGCCAAATTTCTGCGATCGCCGGGAGATAAGGAATCATGATTTTGGATCTAAAATCAAATCTGGAAATCGTAGCTTCAATAAAGGACGGAGAAGAATAATGGAGATTCGGATTCTCCCCCGGCTCGAGAAGAAACGGAGGTCGATTTCGGTTTTGCATTTTGATTGGGTTTAGGTTTTCTAGACAAATCGCCTTCCACCGAAAGTTTGGTGAGTCTGATTTCGATATAATTTTTGAGCTATGGTCTATTGTTTGCTTAGACTAGACATTGGGATCCATAGATTCCGGGAGTTCCATGTGGAACAGAATAGGAACAGTCTTAGAGAAGAGGTTATTGCAAAAATGAGAGAAGCAAGAAACCGATTTGCTTAATGTGTAGAGAGTGTTTGGATCATTTCATCTTAGCTATAATGACACTGTGTAGAATTTGATGGATCCTATACAGTGTTCCAATCTGGTCCAGTGTAAAATTTTGTTATTCACCAAAAGAAACAAAAAAATGAATTTTACTCTCTTGCTGCCTAGCTAAGCCGTTACAAGAACACTGGAAAGTTATGCGTTTGCCTTTGACTTAGAGAAGTTGGATGGGAGATAACTGTGTTGCCTTTCGGAAAATTCTCTGGCCAGGGGCTAGAATAGCCAGAGGATCGTATGTTTGTTTCCTCTGTGCAAATTTTTCCCATCTTTTTCCAAAGTGTGATTTCCACTCTTGTTGAGTTTCATAATGTGGTAAATATTGCTTCACATTGAGTTTTGCTGCTTCACAGAAGTTAATAACTCTTTGGTTTTGTTTCAAAAGGTACTCTAAATCATTTTCCCCTGAAGAATTTGGCACTGCAGAAGGGAGAAAGGCTACGAGGTAGAAAATATCTTCATTTGGAGTAATCATAGATGTATGTTTGTTCCACCTGCAACAAATTATGGTTAGTAATCTTAATCTTATGTTTGAGAATCATTGGAAGCATTTGGTCACTTACTTGGATTGATTGACTGGATAAATAAGGATAGGTCCGTTGTTGTTGCTTGTGAGAATGTTGTTGAAAACCTCTGAAGCAAAGTTAAATATGCTGCTCTTGGGAATCAAGAGATTCAGCCAGGGATGTGGAACCTCCCATAAACCCTTTGCTCTAAGTTTTATCTCTGCAATATGCACACGATCCAGGAACTCGATATACGGCACTTCAGCTGAGAACAAAGTGGATGGAATATAACTCAACTCTGAAAGTAACTTCTTCGTTTCCTACAGAGAAGCCATTTCTTGCTATGTTAGAAACCAACGGTATGATCTAGAGAGTATAATGTTTGCTTTCACATCTTACCTGATTCTGAAAGTTAGCATCTTCAGGGTTGAAATATTTTGCTACTTCTAGACAATAAAGAGTTTTCCCATCTGACTTGAATTGGCTTGCCTGTGTGGAATTGTTGGGACTGAATGACGACCTCCAGCTACGGAGGAGGTCTGTTCGATTGATTATCACAAACCCTTCCACATAGTCGAAAGTATTCGCCTTAGAAATCAAATGTTCTTGGTCCCTTGAAAATGCAGAGAAATCTGAATAGAGTACCCTGATCCATTTAACCTATTAAAAATATCATTTGACTGTGTCAGGAAACTGGTACTTAGAATCATAGCATATATTTATATATTGACTATTTACATGGAACTTTACCATTAGCGGTGCTGGTTCAAGGGAGATCCGTGCCCTGGTGATAATGCCAAACTGTCCAAGCCCACCAAGAACACTGTAGAAAAGTTCAGAATTCCGCTTTTCAGAACAGGTCACTACTTCTCCTTTCCCTGATTCAATATGTGAAATATATTCTTAAATCCATTGTTTTGTTTATATATTTTATTCTTTGGTGCAAGTTATATATTTTTGAGACTACCGTAGAGATATAGTTTGAATGAAATACCTGTGACAACCTCTAGCTGGAAGACGTTGTTGATTTGGGGTCCATGCTTGAACGCTTGACCACTGATACCAGCGTTAGATAAAGTACCACCAACAGTAAGATGAAGGTAGTCTGTCCAAGTCTTTGGTGAAAGACCGTATTTTAAAGTCTCGCGTAGAATGTTGATCCATAATTCACCACCAGAGACATCGACATACGGTTGCTTCCCTTTGTAAATCTTGATACCAGGACTTCGAAGTGACTCCATGTTGATAACAACACCTTGATGAGCTAGAGCTTGTCCTTGAAGGGAGTGACCATGGCCTCTGGCTGCTACTGTAAGATTTGAGGTGGACCCCAGATGTAGTATATGCTTCATCATTGATGAAATATCAGAAACTGACCTTGGATGTAGAATTGCCAAAGGTAGTAACTGGTATCTGTTGCCAAAGTCCTTGGCTGCATTGTGGAGATCGTCGAAGCTTATGTAACCTTCCAAATCTATTGAATCTAATGAGGAAGGAATATCTGAAGGATTTGGAGAAGGTAAATCTATTGGTGTAGTAACAGAATGATTGGAACAAAGATTGGTTCTACCTGGTATACAGCTTAGAACCAAAATCATGAAGATTCTGAGGAAAGTCTTGTTGTTTCGTCTATGGAACCGTAAGGATGAGGTTAATCCCATTTCTACTTTCTTTTTTTTCTTAAGAGAAATATCAAAGACTGATATGGAGGAAGTAGAGATACACTTGAGGTTTAGAGGAAGAAAAGAGGAAGAGTGGGGAATTTAAAGGAAAGGTTTTGGGCGGTACAGTGAAGTAGTAATATACTTGTCTTCACAATATAGCTGGAAATGCCATTACTTTTTTTTCTCTCTTGCTGTAATTTAAGATATCTTTGTGACATTATATTCTTCTTTTGCATATATTTATAGGATAGAAAGTTACTAAGCTAGAAAAATAATTCCATGGTAGGGTAATAATTGACATCCCCGGTACTTATATTTTCGCCATGTTAAAAAAAAAAAAGCTTTTGGTTTTTACTGCAGAGTTAATAGTTTTATCTCTTGGCTAGGCTTGGTGTCAGAGTATGTACAGTAGGGCCCCTACCTGGGTCTCATGGTACTTAAGCTGAGTGAGAGAGAAGAGAATCTTGCCCATTTTGGATCATGCTTACTGGTCCTGTCAGTTCTTATTTAAGTTTGACTATTAAGCTTGGAAGCAAGTTACCCCTTAGGACCAAATATCAACATCAGCTACTACTATTCACATATTGTAGCCAAGCTTTCCTTGTTCCATAGAAAAAAATGATATAGTTGCGTAATAAATATTTCAGGCCTCCCTCGCGTGATCGGTGCTAAGTTGAGAAAGGAAAAGTCTTACATCTGTAAGTGGAAGTGCTTTATGTTGCTAATTAAACAGTCTCAACTTTTAGTATGACATATTGTACTTGGCGTATAAAAAAGAGATTGTAGGCTTATCTTGTCAGAAATTTACTTCACGAATAATTTCTAGACCATAGTTGGAGGTGATATGTGCTCGTTGCTCAGAATTATCATAGAAAAAAAAAACGACAGTTCACTGTGGTATTTGCTATGAAGATAGTGTTGACTCGTGAGTATGTGATGTATGTTGCAATGACGTCATGTCCTATATTACTTGCTGTGTGATTGAAAGATGTAGGGGACTTTTTCTAATGCCTACAGAGTCGGGAATAATGGAAGCAAATTGCAGAAGAAGGGTGGTAAATGTGGGTAGTCGAGTGACAGTTTGAACAAAGGAAGCACCGCGAATATAAAAAAGGTACTGGTTTTGAATAGGAAGGTCTTCAAATTCTAGACTCATAAGCTCTATTTTCTTCTTTTTTTATATACATCAAGTGGCATCCAACAAATATAGTCGTAGGATATAATGACACAAGGAGAGTCTATGAAAGCAAAAGAGTTTACAGTGACCAATAATGTCCATAGATTTTGCAGTGAATAACTACCCTTCGTCGTGTATCTGTCTTATGTGCAATGATAACCAGTGGTGTTTACCATTATTACTCCTTTTTATTCTTTTTCCATGACTAAAAAGAAAGCACCACTCCATTCATGGTTCTGTGTTTCATTCTATTTTCTGTTTGCTTTATTATTATTTTTATATTTTCATGATTTCTTTGTCCCAATTATTGGGGGCATTCGTTAATTCGCCATATTTCTTAGTTCACATTACCTTAGTCGCTGTAGTGCACAAATACACTATCTTCTAGACTTGTTAATAACCGAGCATTTTGGTCTAACGGCACGAACCGAGTATCGTAAGAAAATCGAGTTTTTTTGGGTTAATACGAATGTTGTATCTCCCAATTCTTGTTGTAGAGGATCAAGAACAGTATGAATATGTGTAGACCCCAAGTGAAACCCTTTCCGTACAGCAACATTATTGACATTGTTATAGAATTAGTGGCACGAAGTTGTTGGTTTTATAATTTGTAAAAAGGCTCATTGTTCTGTGGGTGAATTCTTTTTAGTTGTTTATGTCAACCTTGTCGAGTTTTTGCAGGTCTCATTTGTAGTGTCACTTTCCACTCAAAAGTTTCATTTATTTTTTTAATTTCACAGGTAAATCTCCGTGAAGATTGCAATGAGACGATAGTTGGGCACTAAGAGTGTGTTTACTTAGCATCATGATGAGCACAATATATGATATATTGGTATTAAACCACCGCCATTGCCGCAAAAAAAGAATAAGGTTAGAATCCACAAACGTATTTTAATCATTGCTCTTATTTGATACATGAATCTTAAAATATTCCATTTTCCTCTGCCATTTTAAAAAGCATTATAGCATAAACCGAATATTAAGCATTATGGCATTAACCGGATATTAAGTAAAAAGCAATTGTTCAAGATTTGCGTAGAGGATCTCAATTTTAGGTTATTGATATAAGAGAAAGAAATGGTCCCAAGAGGAGAATGTCGATCGGCTCATTGGCTAGTTCGTTGACATTTAGGTTTCTATTGTCTTCAATTATTATAGAGATACCTTTTTCTGCAGCGATGGGTTATTTTCTTTCCTTTCACAAAACTATATGACCCCTCTTTCTCCATTTTTTCTTTTAAATATTTAAGTTTTACTTTTGGGTTTTGAGCCTACTAACAAATTGCCTCTATAGCTTGAAATGTAGACCCTAGGAATTCCATTATCACCAACGAAAATTAGTATTTTATTTCTGATTTCATTTTGTTTTGGTTAATTAGTGCAAAGAGATCCTCTAAGCAAATCTTCAACATTTGCTTTTTACTTATATAAAGCTGTCTATTTACTATTTAAGGTAAGAAACAAAGGAGTGATCTATTTAGGGGAAGAAAACAAATTAGTTTGTCTATATTATTATTGCATTTTGTCAACAAATTAGTTTGTCGATATTGAATGTGTTTCAGCCTATTGGCATTTAGCTCATAATCTTCATAAAATTCGCTATATGTAATATAACCTTTCTTTTTCAAGTTGTATAATATATACATACAAATTTTGGCCACGATTCATGTAAAAAACAACTATATAGTTATTTTTACTTTTTTTGTTAAAAGTTATTTTTTTAACTGCCCATATAGTTTGATATAAATATCAAGAATTTTCTTAAGATGAGTCTCAATTTTGACTAATCCTTGTATTAACGACATATTTTTTAATGAAGTTTTTTCGTTCTAGTCTCATAAGTTTCGGTTAAAAAAAGTATGTTAAGTTAGGATGAAGAAAATTGAGAATCAATTGCAAATTTCAATTTATCTGGATCCTAATTTGTTGTTTTCTTTTTGCATAGGTGTTTGCATTTTTCTGTTACATTAACATATTGACTATGTTAATTCTATAGATAAATATATATATATTCTAATGATTTTTTTTTAAGCCAACCAACTTGGATTAATTCACAATTTTTGAGTTATAGATGTTTTATTTAAATATAGGTATCATTTTTTTTTTCATGCTATTAACACTATAGAACCTTAGCTTCATAGGAGTAATCAATAACAACTATATTGCACATAATTCTTTTCCATGAATGCAAATATTCGAGATGGATTTGTACCTACCTAACTCGGTTCATCAAGATATCTTTAAATTTTGACATTTAAAAAAAAGTTTGATGGAATTAGAAAATATGTCTAAGATGTGGATGTACTCGACAGAGATATCTAAATATACATGGAAAATTTTCATGTTAAAAAAAAGATCATGAACTATATAAAGATGGGAAGACCTACAAGAAATAATATAAAAAAAATCTTTGCATCATAGATCTAAACTATCTCTTGTAATTAGCTTTGTAGCTTTCTTTATAATCATCCCTGTTGATTAATCCATATTTGACTTGGTTTATTGAATTTGTCAAACAACACTTAACGAAATACAACCTAAAATATTTTCTCATCTGTAAATAAATCTAGAAATTCAAATGTGAGACTTTATTCCCACATTTAAATATCTTATGTAGGGAAGAAATCATGAATTTATGGCACAATTAATCGAAGATAAGTTCTCCTACCACCATTGTAGACCTATATTACATCAACATCAAACAAATAGAAAATATCAAGTTCTCCACCTCAGATTACACAGAGAAAAACTGAATCATACCCTTCAATATCGGTCCAACTAGATTTGGAAACACCCCCCTTCCTCCCCGGCGGGAGGGGAGGATGTGGTCCCAAAATATCCTTTTGAGAAAGTGAAAGGTAGGATCTCCAGAAACCTCACGACGACACTCTTATGATCATAGCGGATGTCGCATGCTAAAAATTAGCTAGTATTATACCAGAAGTTTGATAAATCTCATATTCAATCCGGTGAAAGCACCATGTCATTAGGATTAATCAGGCTCCCTGTGATCGCTTTTGGAATCAAAAAGACTGATCAATTTTGTTGTCGTGGATCGTCGTGCTCCTTTAAATCCATTTACGAGACTCCTCAAGATCTACCAATGAAACATGCATCGTCCACTTACCACTTATACGTCTAAGTCCCCACTTTAGAAAGGATAGCAAGATAAAAGGAAATAAAAAAATTTCCATAATTCGCTACATGGAAGGTTTTCAGCCCTACAATGCACCAAAAACAAATGAGTTTGAAATCGAAAAACCAAACAAGGATTTAAAATCGTCTCCAAGTATTTAGTTCAAACTTGGAAGTAAAAAGCTAAAAATAAGTAAAAGGATACAAGCCCTCGTCCAAACCTCCAGAGCAGCATCATTAACTTTAACATCCTCAAAAGCTCTAGCAGTCTCTTAGATACCGGCATAAATCTCTCAGGTTCCAACAGTCGTCTCAAACTAGTTGAACCCTAAGGATACCTTAGTAACTGGATTAATGTTCATAGTAGTATATGAGCCCTTGGAGAGTTGTGGGTGGTCCAACTTACACATTGAGAAATCTGAGACTACTACAACCATATAATATGCCTCGTATTGTGGTATATTTGCTACAAGCTTGTTATACTCAGCTTGGCAGCTATTGATGATCCTATCCAAAAGATTAATGTTGGCTTCCGTCTCGTGCATCATGATCTTACATTTCACCTTTTTTCTTATTCTTCACTAACTTCTCCTTGGATAACACTAGCATCGCCTTAGGCGTCAGTGATTTCTTTGTTACCATATTGAATTCAGTGACCTTGCTTGCAACAAGTTCCATGTTCTTATCAACCCACCCTTTTTCAGTATTGTGAGCTCGGAAACTTGGCTATAAAAAGTTATTTTCTCCACCTCTACATCAATAATATAATTCTTCACCACAAGAATCTCGATGCTCATGTCTCTTTTTCTCCTCCATCTTTGCGATACGAGCCTCCAAGTTTAGAACCTTAGCTTTTTCCTCGACTTCCCTGGCCTAGTAAACCTGGAGCTGTTTTTTCATTTCTCGAAAAGCACATTATAATTCCTCAAGCTTTGTTGGGTCCGGAGTATCTCTTAGTTTTTGATCAAATGAGTTTACCGACTTGTTGATTGTGATCATATATAAAAGAAAGACAAAATCTAGTTCTCAGCTAAGAATTGAATTTGAGAAGATCTTCTTAAAGTTACACGGCCAAGTGAGGAAGCTATGTTAACATAGCAGTCCATATCCATTATACTGACGATGTGAATTTGGAAATCTGAGAACTATATGTGACGCATCAAGTTCGCCAAACCCATGGCATCCTCAATGATCGAACCATGTTTGGTGTTCTAAACTTTCACCCATTCCCCCAAAACTGCACCTCATAAGGTCGGATTGGTTTAAACTTTGTCTCTCGTCTCAACCCTCTACTTTTTAGGTTGGCGCTCACCACCCGGAGGACCCATCAAATCCCCTTGAGCCAACCAAATTTGGAACCATAAGAGCTACATCAAAACTCACAACATTTGGCTCAGCTCAGCTCAGTTCGCTCTTGTTAGTCACCTTCTGGCTAACCACATTTTGAGTGGGGGGGGCTACTTGAGAACACTATTAAGAAAAGGTTAGAACTTTTAAGAGCTCACTTAAATAATTGGTTGTTGCAAGTTGGTTGGCTACTTGTACTATTTTAAGCTTTGCATAAATTTCTTTTGGAGGCATCTTGATTTCTAAGATACTAATTTCATTGGGTTTTGAGATACAAGCTTATCATATAGAAATTGTGATGTGATCCTAGGTGATAGGATCCTGTCCCTTTGATGCCCTTTGTGATAGGTTGATGATTTCAGAGGTGATTCAGTGATGAACACGCATGAGATGATGATGAACAGATGTGATAATGATGGTGGATGATTCTGTGAATGGTTTGGGATTGAATGAATGATGAGAAACGACTATGGAATGATTGAAACTTCCTGGAGTTGCGGAATTCTCCAAGGACTTTCAGACTTAGATCTCCTTAGGATATTACACACCAAAGAAGAAACCAAGAGAGACGGATATTACACACCATCCAGAGTAGATATTACACACTACCCAGATCAAACAAGTTTGTAGAAGTTTTGATAAAAATATGTTTGATAGATTGAAAAGAAGGCTCAAGGAGCGTACATATAGTGTTTGAAAACTCTTAGGGAAACTAAACACACAGCTGTAGAATAATTAAAAGACATAAGACTTTGACTAAAATTTAAAACAAAGTTTGACTCTTATTACACTGTGGCTTTGGTGTAGATAGGATAGAGTTGGGCCTTGGTTCATCAAGAGGCTTTTGAAAGAGTGTTGGGTTTTGCCTCATTAAGAACCTCTCTTGGAAAACCCATTGGGACAAAACCAAGAGGAGGGAAAAAGAGTGCAATCCCAAACACCTCTCTTGATGAGACTCAAGTAGCTTGAATCACAACCAGAGTAGTTGGATAAGCATACTCAAGTTGGCTCCTAATTGAGTGTAGTAGAGAGTAGATAGCTTCTTTGAGTTTATGTGACTTGGCTCTTGTCATTGGTTCAAGAGGGATGTAAAGGTCTTCTTCTTCAACATCCTTATCTTCCTCAGGTCCTAACTGCTCCATTGATCCATCTTGGTCTTCATTGTCTTCTGGTTCCAACTACTTCCTTCCTTCCTTAGCTGCTTCAGCCTCCTTGCTGGCCATGATCACATCAAATTGAGATGAGATCTCATATATACTTTGAAACCCGCCATTAAGAATAGTTCTAGAAATAATATGAAAATAATTGTATATTATGAATCGTTGAATTTTTTTAATGAATATTCAAGTTCTTCACCGAATATCTGGAGACATGTAAAACAAGTCCATTATATAAAGAATTTACTTGTAATCATTCTTATTGATTAATCGATATTTGAATTTATTTAAAGTAGTTAACGAGATTTAACCCGCGATAATTTTCCATCCATATTTCTAAAAATGTAAGTATGAAACTTCGTTCATCAATTAAAAAAAATGTAAGTGTTTTCTCCCCTTAGATTTGCTGAATTATCCATATTTCCAAAAAATGTAAGTGTGAAACTTTCCTCAAAGAAAATTCATTTAGATTTGTTCCCAATATCTAACGATCATTTTTTTTAATTATATACAAACAAACACTTGCCCTTGTTTTCTTAATAAGATATTTAAATTTTCCAGACAAGATAAACTATAGCATTTGATGGTTTTGTTGGAGGAAACCAAAAGAAGACCAATTTAATAAACAACAGAAAGCTTTTATATATTGTAATAAATTATGCGGTTAAGAGCAATGCACACCATATTATATTATATCTAATCACCTTTTTTCTCTTGTCTTGTGGATGATTAGCTATTGTATTTAACATATATATATATATATATATATATATATGTCCCCTTATTATAACATATTATGGATATGAATCCAATTGTCAAGCCGGACCACATGAAATACATGGTTTCGGGGTTGGCATGGGGACGTTCATCTGTAGACTATAAGCCACGATCTCACATTCACTATAGATATTTTGAAATCATAAACTATGGGTGTGACTGGAAGTTCCATAAAATGAAATGAAAAAAAAAAAAAAAAAAAAGAGATGAAATGAAAAAAGGCAATCATTTCCGTATGTGTTCGGTTTAAGAAGACTTCTATGATTGTTTTTAAAAAATGATTTTAGTTAAATTTTAGAAAACGTTCGAAAAAAACTCTTATGTAAGAAGTTTATTTTTTTAATATAATTTAACATTAAATTTTTTTTAAAAGGCAATCAGCTGAAATTTTTTTCTTCTATTTGTTCAATTATTTAGAAAAAAATGTTAAATATATCCCCAACTTTTAAGAAAACGTTAAAAAAAAATTGTCAAAAGTCGTAGTATAAAAAAACTCGAACTTTTGTTGACTTTCTCGTAACACTTGAAACTTTACGTTGACTAAACCATTTTGGACCCGCCGTTAAATCGACATTAATGGTGTTAATATTTCGTTAGAAAATTAACAAAAATATAAATTTTTTGGCGTCAACAAAAGTACCTTTTTTTAGCGTTCTTTAAAAAGTTGAGGATTTATTTGATATTTTTTTTCCAAAAAAGAAAAAAAAATTGTTAATTTGTGGTTTAAATCCATGACCTCCAAGACGAAAACAAGCCATCTATCATTATGCCACATGAACTATTGTTGTTTAACTAAAAAATATATAAATGTATTATATCGTCTCTATTGTTGTTAGGACAAACAAACAAATAAAAATATTTTATAAATTTTTGTATTATGAAAATTTAAGTTTATATCATATATAATTTTTGAAAACCCATTTATATTAAACATGATTATAAATATTGAAATATTTTATTAATAACCATAATAATTTAAAAAGTATTTATACCACTTTTTTTATCTTTTATAAAAAATTATGAGAATTTTGTTCGTATAAGATATATTCGTTATTCAATCATTTAACTATTTATTTTATCCATTATTCATTTAAGATACAAGTTGAATTTTCATGTTTTTAAGTTAAATCGTTTTCCTAAATATACAATATTTCTTGTTCCAAATTGATAAAAACATACAGTTTATACAATACCGTTCATATAAATATTTATAAGTAATTTAAAATTATTATGGTTATTAATAAGACGTTTCAAATTTCATACAGTTTTGAACAAAAAAAATTTAAAACTGAAAAAAAATTATCAATCGAAAATATATTTTTTTATAATTCAGTTTTAATATAACAGCATTTTAAAATATTTGTAAAACATAAAAACAGTTTCTAGATTTATAAATATATTTTGAGGTTTGATGTTATAGAAAATATATTTATTTGTTTGTAATAACACTAATAATTCATATGACACAATGGTAAAAAGTTTGTTTTCATCTTGGAGGTCATGGATTCAAACCTCAAATTAACAAATCTTTTTTTTTTTTTTTGGAAAAATATCAAATAAATCTCCAACTTCTCAGAAAACACTAAAAAAACTTAAACTTGTACTTTTGGTTGACGCTAAAAAAAGCTTGTACTTTTGTTGACTTTCTAACGGAATGTTAACATCTTTAATGTCGATTTAACGGTTGGTCCAAAATGGTGTAGTCAACACAAAGTTTTGAGTTTACGTGAAAATTAACAAAAATTTAAATTTTTTTATACCACGACTTTTGACAAACTTTTTTAGCTTTAAAGTGGGGGGTTTATTTGACATTTTTTCCAATTATTTAGTAGAAACAATTATTCTATTTTTGACATTTTCTCTTTTTTTTTATATAGGTTAAATAATTTTTCTTTTTTACATGATTAGACAAATAAAGAAGAATTGAGGAGAAAGAAAATTTCGCCAATTTTTTTTATCTCTATCGTCTAATCGCATACATCATACTGTAGTTTAAAACCCACTACACTACATTTAACAAATTGAATATTTTAGTGCTCTCTATTATGAATCTTATATGAGAACACTTAGCGAGACTGTTTCGACTTATAGTTTGATTCCTTTTTCACTCGATAGATTTCCACATTTGGCAAAAGCGAAACAACAAATGACATAAAAACGTTCCAACTAACCAATCTGGCTTATACCAAAGGACTAAGGAAGCTGTGAAGCCGGCTTGCTTCAGTTGGTTCGTCAATCGGGGATAATACTTGTGTTGATGAAGCTTGTTTTTCCACTCAAAATTTTGTAGATTTTTGATTTTAGTGATTTTTTTTTCTCTACATTCTTTCCGAAATTAGTTCTTACAAGAAAAGAAGTTCTAAAATGATAGACTCGGTAAAAATTTGAAATTTCTACCATCTTTTGTTGTTAAATAAGTTTCACACTAGCAAAAGACCCATGACCAGCATTCTATATATAATTAAGTAATAAACGAAGACGATTTAGATAAAGTGGATGGCCATCTGGTGAAGTATACAAAAAAAAATACTCTTCAACCCAACCTCCCCGGATCTTTCTTAAAAGATTTTTGGTCCCTTTTATCATATTTTTCCTTCCATCTCTTCTTAAATTTTTATTCAATTTAGCGATTCTACTAAAACATAGTTCGTTAGCATAAGCCAATGTTTAAAGTTTTAAAAACAAACACAAAATAACAGAAAAATAAATACGTATGTAAAACCGTTAGCAAAAAAACAAGACATTTTTTTTTGTTTTCTGTTGGTCGTGACATTTATTTTAAAAACATAGAATAATTATGTACTTGTTGAAAACAAACACTTGTTATTCTATTAGATATATAACATCAAACTTAAATATCAAAAAAAAAAAAAAAAATTGACCTAACTACTCCCTCTGTTCTGAAAATTTTGATTTGCTAGATTTTTTTAAAAAGCACATGAATAAATATATATGCATGAAAAAGAGGAGGTAGAAAGATATTGACGTCTGTTCACCAAATAGTCATCAACTTTAATATTCCAAATAGATGGCCATCCTCTTAATTATACATAGAATTATGGCCATTTAACCACTTTATTCTTATTAAAAAGCTTATTCTACTAGTCATGAAGAGGGTATATGAAAACAACAGTTCAGTATATTAAATGTACACATGTGGCAGACACCTTCCCTTTCACAAGTTTGAAAACGAAATGAAGCCTTAAGGCCAAGTGAAGTGATCTCTTGGGTTAATGAAAATGACAATCTTCTGCACGCGCAGCTTCAAAGTTTTGAGAAAACTCTTTAGTTACATCACTAAGAAAGCTACATATCTCTACAGAAAAAACACCATCTAAGAGTCTTCTGCAACAACTCAGGAACTGTGTTAATGTCTTAAGAGAGTGAATCAGTTTGTGACAAATCAGCATTCTTTGGACCCCCATTGAATAATATTGATAGATAAGCATTTGCATAAAGTTTGTAACACAATCATTTCAGAGGCATGATGTTACACCCCATAATAACAAGTTTTTTCTATAATTAAGGTCAAGAAACTATTAGATTAGACTAAAAAATATTGTATATTAAACAATGATAGTATGTGAACGAGTAATGCTTGTGTGTTAGTGGGCATAAAACTATAACAGTAAAAATGAGGAAAATAATATAAAAGGGAATAATAAGTACCTCGTAGAACAATTTCGGAAGGAGTAGGGACACTTTACAAAATATGTTTCTAGTGATTTTCTGTGACCACAGAGAAATAAACGAGGCAGAGTTTATTAACAAGATTCAAAGTATAGAACGCATGGTGCTGGTGATAAAAAAAAAGAAAAAAAGAAAAAAAAGAACGTATATATGGTGCTATGAAGTTCAATGAACTATAGTAAATCTTTGAAATCTAATCTCAGAATTAAGGTGAATCTTTCGAAACAATGAATGATTAAGCTAGCATCGAGTTCCAAGTGTTATAAAACGATAGTGACAAGTGAGTTATTGTGTATTGAAGGTTATAAAACATAGAAAAAAGGGTTTTATCTTGAAGCTATCTTCACGTGGTAAGTGGAGCCAATTCCTCACCCACTGCACTAGACTAACACGAGTAAGAAAAGGACTTGAGATATAACACGAAAAGACATGTAAAAGACTTGGAAAAAATGAGCAGACAAGGTTTAAGAAGCAGAAGAGGAAGCATCACGTCTATCTTAATGGCTGAGCTTGAAAGTCTCAACAAAGTGGAACCACTTTAGGGAAAAAACCAAGTCACGAGCCATACGCAAATAAGTGACCCTCCTCTAAGCCTTGCCTCGGCTTGCGCCACGTGGATTCTAATTTTCTATGGTAGGATCAATATCTTGAATCTTAGAATGACTTATTTGACTGATAGATACCACTCACCAAAAAAACTGAACTATAATGTCTGAGAAAAAGATTGTGGGGTTAGCCAGCTTTTGAGACATCAGAAGAAACCAACACTGTGCAATAAAAAAAAGGGGTAAAATAGGAGCAGTAAAGGGTAAAGATTTGTAAAGCCTGAAATTGTGACTTTTTGTATGTCACGTTTCAGATTTTGGGCCTTTTTCCCGAATTAGCTACTCTATTGAAAAGCTACAAATGTCTTGTTCAAGTCTATTCTTATACAATAAACTAAAAACTGCTTGAAACAATCAGCAAAACATTAGCTAGATTGTTATATCCTTATATTGTTGAAACAGTCTATTCATAACATTATTATTTTAGGTATGACCATTTCTGAGTATATCAAATATTAAGCTTGAATGGATTTCCATACAACAATTATCATCATCGTTGCAAGACTGTTCGTGAACACATTGATATTTTACAGCTATTAAGTTGTGATTTTATTCGCTTATTACTGTAAACATCAAATGGTTTAAAGCTACACTAAATACGAATATGTAGTTTCAAATTCTATAGAATGAAGCACAAAGCTTTCAAAGACAATTGAAAAATGACCAATAAACATTTTTACGCACATGATCATAATCTCGGAGCTTCCAGAGCCTACTAGTATTTGGCTTGTTCTCTGCTTTGCCCTCCATTGGAAACCGGCCATGCCATTCTTTAAACGGTCGGATGAAGTTATTTGAGTTGGACTCGAGATGTACGCTGAGTTGTCAAATAGTTGTTTAAGCGATTACGATAATTTTTTTTTTGTATGGAACTACCGAATGTACAGTCTGTAACTGTCCTTTTTTTTTTTTTTAGTTATGCATATGTTTAGGTTGAAGTGGAGTCTAGGATATGTTCTGGGTTCCAAAAAAATTTATAATATCTCTTATCATAATGCAAATGACAAAAAGATAAAAAATTTTAAATGTGGTCATATTATATGAGATCTATCCCTATCTAAAAAATAGTATACGTAAGGTCCCCAAATTTGGATCTGGGTAATTAGATTTAACATTCAGGATATGCCAAATCTGCTTTCATATATAATGTTTTTAGAATATATATAAATTATTTATATAATTAATAAAAAAAATCTGAAAATGATACCAAAAGAGCAATACTAAATCTTAGCTATAAAAATATTAGACTATTTTTCAACATATACATTACAAATATGTTCTAAAAAGTATAAACATCAATTTTGCTATATGATATATTCTTGTATTGTTATTTAATATTTGGTTTATTTTAATAATTTTTTAAAATAATTTTTAGATATTTTGAGTGAATCTGAGTATCCGTGGGTATTGACGGACTCGAATCCGGATAATATTTTTTGGGATTCGACAAATCCATATCCAGGTACTCTAAAAATTCTAGGGTATCCGATTGATATGTGCAAACCCTACTTATACTAATAGTTATTTTGTAGAGAGATGGAATTAGTATGTGAGAACTGAGAAGTTGGAAAGAGTGATTTTGGAAGAAAATGGGTTTTTCTTTTTTGGTAAACATATAACTTTTTTATTCCTTGAGTATTTTTTTTCATAATCAATAAACTAAAAGAAAAACTAATATGGGCCCTCTTCAGTTTTGGGTCCTTGGCGATGCCCACTCTACTTAGGCCAGGCCTGGTAGTGATATTGGTCCACTCGTACAAGAAGTTGGTTAAAACACAAAATTAAAACTTGAATGGTTCTAAACGGAATCCCAAACTTATAATTCCGGCTTCTCGCTTCTTCTCCGTTTGGCTACCGCCTCCGGAAAGGTCAGACAAATCTTTCTTTCGAAGCTGAGTTTTAGCTTGTGTTTATTTCAGCAAGGCGATTTTTAACCATTGGTAGTTGTTGATTAGGTTATGGTTCTTTTCTCAGGAACTACGGAGCTTGAGCAACTGACAGTTTCTTTTTCGTGTTTGGGGTCTCCAAGAGAGTAACGAGATTTGGGCATTCTGAGAATTCCTGTAAGTTACGATCCCAGCTTTGTTTAATGTCTCCTGAAACCTGTCGATTTCGTTTGGTTCATTGCTCTAAAATTACGCTGCTATGCCATAGGAGGACGTGACTATTAAATTGACTGCTAGCTGTTTGTTTAAATTCCCAAGAGAGCCTTTGTTACCACTGACTTTGATTTTAAACTAGAGCAATCCTCTTCATCTCGTGGCAAGCCTTTATTTTTTGGTAATGCGTCGTGTATACAAGGCGTATGGTAAACTGATGTGGAATTCTTCTGTGTTTGTTTATTCCAGGGTTTTTTCTAGATTGCTCTTAAGGAAACATGGAGCCGAACAAGGAAGATAATGTTTCAGTTCCTATAACTCAAATCACAGCTGCTCCAGTTCTACAAGATGCCTCATCTCTACCAGGTGATTAATATGTATTCAACTATTTGTTACATATAAGATTATAGATTACGGTGCTCCTTAGATAGTTTTCACCTCCTTTTTTTGGTTTTATGGTGGAATATTTGTTTCTCCTTTTCTCTCATATTTATGCTAATCTAGGAGGGGTATAGTTTTTCAATGCATCTATATTAGATCTTAAGGAATTTAGTCCTTCGAATCCAGTGTAAGAGATTGAATATCTGCTTTTAAGCTATCTTGTGTTTGTGGTATTCTTTCCATTTCCTGAGCTATAAATTATCTAGGATACTCAGTTGCTTACTTCTTTTTCCTGGAGTGCTGTGCTTTTATGTTTAAGTATAAAATAAGAATTAGATCTCGTTTGCTAGACTCATCCAAGCTAGAGAAAAATGTGGAGGGTTTATCGGTTTTCGACGCCTATGCTTTGGTATCAACTTTTCCGGGGTTTGTTGCTTTAGACAGAGGGATGTATATTTTCTTTGTGGTCTATTGGTTCCAGATTCTGTTTTTTTCTTCCAATTAATAAAGAAGTACTTTGTTTTTTTTGGTTTGTAATTCTTAATCTAGTAATTTGTGTCACCTAAACTATAACTGCAGGCGTCTCTGGCATGCCAACAATGGCTCCAATACCAATGGTTCCACATCCTCCAGTTGCTCGCCCTCCTACTGTTAAGCCACCTGTTTCACAAAATGGTGGAGCAAAACCCAGTGACACGGATTCGGATTCAGAAGATGATCATTATATGATATCTGAAGAGAGTAAACAGGTCAGGGAAAGACAGGAAAAGGCAATGCAAGCGCTGCTGTTAAAGCGTCGTGCTGCTGCTCTCGCAGTTCCAACAAATGACAGATCTGTGAGGGATCGTCTTAGACGACTTGGTGAGCCCATTACTCTATTTGGAGAACAAGAAATGGAGAGAAGGGCTAGGTTGGCACAGCTTATGGCTAGGCTTGATATCGATGGGCAATTGGATAAACTGCTTCAAGCTCACGAAGAAGATGCAGCTCCAAGAGAAGAAGTGGATGAAGAAATACTTGAATACCCGTTTTTCACCGAGGGTCCAAGGGAGCTTAGAGAGGCTAGAATAGAAATTGCTAAATTTTCTATCAAGAGAGCTGCTGTCAGGATTCAGCGTGCAAAGCGGCGGAGGGATGATCCAGATGAAGACGTTGACGCAGAGACTAAGTGGGCTTTAAAGAATGCTAAAGACATGGTCCTGGATTGCAGTAATTTTGGTGATGATCGTCCTCTTACTGGCTGCTCTTTCTCTCGAGATGGAAAAATACTTGCCACATGGTATATCTCTTTCTGTCTAAAGCATAAACTTACATATTATCCACATTATTCCTCTTCTGTTTACTAATTCATGGTTTTTCTTCTGTTAGCTCTCTGAGTGGAGTTACGAAATTGTGGGAGATGCCTCAAGTTACAAACAAGATTGTTGTGTTGAAGGATCACAAAGAGCGTGCGACTGATGTAGTGTTCTCCCCTGTGGATGATTGTCTAGCAACTGCATCTGCTGATCGAACTGCAAAGCTGTGGAAAACTGATGGAACACTCTTACAAACTTTCGAAGGTCATTTGGATCGTCTTGCACGTGTTGCCTTCCATCCATCAGGGAAATACCTCGGAACAACAAGCTTTGACAAAACATGGAGATTATGGGATATAAACACAGGAGCAGAGCTGCTTTTGCAAGAAGGTCATAGTCGTAGTGTCTACGGAATTGCATTTCAACAAGATGGAGCCTTAGCAGCTTCTTCTGGACTTGATTCACTCGCACGTGTTTGGGATCTTCGAACTGGTAGGAGTATTCTCGTCTTCCAAGGTCACATCAAACCGGTAAGTCCCTTGGTTAAAAGCATTCATCTATCAACTCTTCTTTTTTTAGCTTCATGTGTTGTATATGGTGGTTCTACAGGTTCTCTCAGTGAATTTCTCTCCGAATGGCTATCACTTAGCATCTGGTGGTGAGGATAATCAATGTCGTATTTGGGATTTAAGAATGAGAAAGTCGTTGTACATAATACCAGCTCATGCTAACCTTGTGTCTCAAGTGAAGTATGAACCACAAGAAGGCTACTTCCTGGCCACTGCGTCGTACGACATGAAAGTCAATGTAATTACTTCTGTACTCCCTTTGCCTTAAGTATTCAATCTTCTGTATTCATTTGCTTATAGTTTGTAATATTTTTGTCTTTATACCAGATATGGTCAGGCAGAGATTTCTCGCTTGTTAAAAGCTTGGCAGGTCACGAGTCAAAAGTTGCCTCGCTGGATATCGCTGCGGATAGCTCGTGTATCGCAACTGTATCGCATGATCGCACCATTAAGCTTTGGACAAGTAGTAACACCAATGAAGAAGATGAAGACGAAGGTAAAGAAACTATGGAAATAGATGGCTAGTTTTTCTTTTTCCATATATGTGTACGAGGAAAAATATAACTTGGAAAGGAGGGAATTTACAGATTAGCTTTGTTAGACAGAATTTTTAAAAATTGGTATCGATTATAATCACGTCGATGATGGTACATTGTCTTTGAAAATTTTGCTATTACGGTCAAGCAAATGAACTTTGTTTCCCTTACTTTACACCAGTTAACAAAAAAAATCACGTGGCTATATTAGATTGTACAAGGAACAGATAAGATAAGAGATTAATTTTATTTGTACCAACCAGCAAGAAAGTGACGAAGTAAGAAACAGAAGGCGCACGTTAGAGCCTGTATATAGAAACAAGATAAAACAGAGCATCACAAGATTAGGTTTGTGATTATTTTCATTAGAAGAAAATACAATGGTGATTTGAGAAGTACCTGGAAAACGAGAAGATGGATGTTAAGAGACTTTTCTGATTTAGGGCCAACTATCCTCAAGTAAACATTGACGAGAGTCCCATCTTTTGTTCCGGTGAGTAATCCGGTTGCAGTATCAAACCTCGGGAGACGGTGACGCGGACATTTCACAATGCCAGCAAGCTGAAGAGTTTATTCACAGTTTGTTAGATGGTTCAGACAAGATTTGACATGAACATTTAACTATGCCAGAGACGAATGTAAATAGTAAATAGACAAGTACCTGAGGAAGCGACAATAGAAAGTTCAGAACTTGAGGAAGAAAGAAGATGAGGAGTGTTTCACTGCAAAACCAAAGGCTTGAGTTGATACTTTCCATGTAATAGTGAAGTGTCTCAGAGAAGGTAAGTGGGTTTGGAAGTTATACCTGAAGTGACCAAGAATGCCAACAACTGCCATAGTCATTCCAGCGAAGACTGTGTAAGTGTCTCCAACAAAGACTGAAGAAGGATACCTAATAACAGAGAGGGCACAAAATTGACAGAGGAATCATTAACTTCAACTAAAAGAAGTTGAAAAGAGAACAATTTGTGAAGGGTTTTACCAATTGTAAGCAAGCAAAGCTAAGGATGTTCCCATCAGTGGCTGAGTAAGAAATATCGAGAAGGCATGAGCTTGGTGATACTCAGGATCAGTCGATGCTCCGATTTGCATCACGTTGTGTATCAAGATCTACAAATAACTGGGATACATCATATCTCAACCCAAAAAGAACAAACAGAGAGAGAGGAATTCATTTCAGAGACATTATTTATGACCATAGGACTTACAGCAGCAGCAATAACAACTGTTTGACCGATTTCAAGGCCATTCAGACCAGCGTGAATGTTGATAGAGTTTGTGCAAAATACGGCAAGTAGCCCCATATATAACTTATATATCCGTCCTGCAACGTTCAACATCTATTGAGCTGATCATCATCATTTAACTACGCAGAAAACACAATTATGGAATTTGATGTATACAAATGAGTGCAACATGGTAACATGAACAAGAATGAGTACCTAGATCAAACACTTCCAAGCCAATATAAGCAACTAAAGGTTTTGGTATAACAATAGTTGTATGTCCAGCATAAGCCATCAACAATGGAAGGGTAGCAAAAGATGGCAGGACAAGTTTCCTGTTGTTTTATTTGACAAGAGAGGAAAGATGTGAATCAAAATTACTTGTGAATCTTGTCATACCTAAACATAAAAGAAAAATACTGGGCTTACACTCTCCAAGGCACATCAAGGACATCATCTACAAATCCAAGCAAAATCATGAAGCATATAGATGCTAATGCTGCGTTATACTCCACAAGCCACTGCACATAATCATTATAGACAGATTGAGGAACATTGATAAAGAGAATCACCACAGGGATCAACACAACAAGACTGAAGTATACCATCAAAAGAAACTAATGGTCAAGCTGAGAACAGCACACACTTACATTTGAATCTTCCGTGAAATTGAAATACTGAAATATTATCGCTACGATCAAGAAGACAACACCAACAACAATACCCAATGACTCAGGCCTGAAAAGAAAGAAGATGAAATACGAAATGAAGCAAATTTAGCAGTTCGTAATTTTAACCTGATCATACATTCAGACTTCATGTGCAGAAAGAACAAATGAATTAGTTATGACACTTCAAAAACCCGCACAAATCAAGCCACGAGTCAAGTAAAAACTAACCAAACTAAATTTTAGTCCTCCAAAATCAAATGACAGCACAAACCAGAAATAAGATTGATCGAAACTTACACTTTAATTTCTCCTTGAGGCGTGCCCCTTTTATTGATATCGAAACCAAACATGTTACGCCTCAGAACGTATCTGGCAGCGACAGGAATCATCTTGAGTGTGACGAAGAACCCCACCAAGCTAAGCCCAGCGTTAATGAGAATCGACCGCTTGAGCTCGTTGTCAACGTTGTAGTGAAAACAGAGAAGGTAGAGATATAGCGAGCACAGAAGAGCAGAGATCACGAAGATAACTCCCAATTTCGGCGGCGCGAGGCGGAATTCGTCACCGGAAGTAGCGGTCTTCCGGGTCATCTTCTGCACCGATGGCGCAGAATCAGGTTCCGCCGCATCCGGGCTCTTGGAAATTGAGATTGAAGAAGCTCTCTTCCGAGCTGCCATGGCGGATCCGTTTGCTGGTTTCGTTTACCCGCCTCTAGGATCCGTTCGCTGAATTTGTAAGTATTGAGGGAGACTCCCATTAGGCGTCACAGAGACCAATAGAGCTCTGCCACTTCCTTCCAACACGACACCGTGTCATCCAAGTAGGACATTTCACTTTTTTTTGTTTTTTATTGTTACTTATTCATTTACCCCACTCACGGTATTATTCCCCATTAGCACATTGTCTTTGTTGGGTATGATATGGAATATGCTTCATGGATCCATTAGGTCATTCGACTTACATATGCTAGCAGTTAGAATCATAGGTTTACTAGGCCTTGAGAAGGATATTCCCCTGATTTTGGATATTGCACTTGTTTTCCTGTCTCTTGTCAAATATTACTCTCCATGCTATGAGAAATCATTTAAATTGATTTTTATGTCCCTGTGATGCCTCTCTTAATTCTCATTATTTAGGTTACTCATATAATTTCTAGGTATGTCTAGCAAACTTAAGTCCCACATTCAGTTGATCATACCGATTGGACAGAGAATTCAATAGCAGAATCGCTTGAACTTTCTCAGCCACCTCAACTCTTGCAACATTCTTATCCACTATAATCTTTATAATGACGCCAACATTTTCATCTTTACTTTTAGAGTCGTTCATATTAAATGTATAAAACTTGAGTTGCTGGTAAGTCCGTGTGAAGTTTATACATGGATTGTCTAATATATAAGTCATGTCGAACTCCAACTAGTATGAGGTGTTTTGGGAATAAGAACCCAATAACAAATTTGTGCGGTGATAAACCCTAGGCTCAAAGCGGACAATATTATACTATTGGAGAATTGGACATGGGCTTGGTGGCCCATCAATTGGTATCAGAGCCACAGTTAAAAGTAGTGATTATGGGCATGCATGTTCGTTGTGGGAGGAAAACGCCTTCATGGTGATTTTCGGGTAAAAAAGGAGTCATGGTTCGCGATAAATGAGTGATTGTGCCTTGTGTTGAAAGTCTCCCTAATTGTGCTTCCTGGTTAGGTGATGAGTTCCATGGGTGATTACAGCGGCACAAGAAGGGTACAACGCAAAAGATGACAACAGGTTTATGTGGTCCTTAGTTTGTGGGGGGGGGGGGGGATTGTTGGGATACAAACAATGTCCCACATCAGAAATTTAGATATGGATTGTCTAATATATAATTCATGTTCAACTCCAACTAATATGAGATCTTTCGAAAGAAAGAACCTAGTAACAAATCTGTGCGGGCTGATAACCCTAGGACCAAAGTGGACAATATCATATTATTGGAGAACTTGACATGGGTTTCGGTGACCCTTCAGCTCGATTTGAAAAAAAAAATGCAGTGTATACCAGTCCTATCTTTCTAAAGATCACATTGTTGATGTTTATCACAATTAGATTCTTAGTCTTTATCACAATTAGATTCTTAGTCTATTCTGACTTCTCAAACCTCATTTTGGTTCAATGAGTCTTGGCAATGGATTTTTTGAGCCTCAACTTGCTCCTCTCTAGTTGGTTTATATGCCACATAAAACAAATGATCATTAAAAATATCATTTAGCCCATGAAACTCAAATTGAGCAATCATCCTCATTTTTCATAATAAAGAAATCATGGGTTCTATCAAACATGTCCCATCTCATTTGCTTCCAGTGTTACCCATTTGTCTGACCTTAACATAATAGATAGATTAGTATCCAAGAACACTGAAATTCAATGACTTTGGGTTCTTGATATCATATAGTAAATTTCCAATTAGTCTTGAGGATTCGGTCGAAAAAGCTGGATCTAATACCACTTGTTAGGTTTTGGTGTGATCATATTGAGCTTAAGAACATAGCACTAATCAAGCTAAAACACAATCTAATTCAATTAAGAATCTAACTGATCCAAGACAAGAACTAAACGATCAACATAAGTCAATTTTTTACTTAATTCAGGGAATGGTTACCTATATGTATAGGGAGATACGGAGCTCTCAATGATCCACTATCACAAATATCGAACCGATCAAATACAAAGTTTTTTACAAGATCGAATCACTGTCAGTCTAACCAATTTTTTTTTGATATAATGCAAGTAGTGCAAGCGCATACTCAAAGAGGTGAAGTTAATGAACGTGCATGAGTCTAGGACCAGACTCTGCCTCCAAGAGAAGCTGAATAACGCGAGAAGAACCGAGAGCAAGTTGGACCTTCGACAACGAATTGAAGAAGAAGACTGTTTTTCTCCAATGACGTGAACCTGAAACTTTCTCTTTACACCTCTTTCTAAACTGTTTTCTCTCTCTCTTGAGCTTCTTATTACAAAGTTTTTGTAACTCTCTGTTTCGATCTTCTTTTTCCTCTTTTTGTGACAATGTATGCGGCAAAAGCTAAGACTCATTTGAGGTAGAGTCTTAGTTAGATGGGCCTATTCCCTTGGTAATACTAATTTGGTTTTGGCCTACTAAGTGTTAAGGCGAGACTCAAACTCGAAATTCCCTTTTTGTTGAAGGATCCGACACCGTTTCAACATCAATTATCTGATTTTTTTTGTAGTAAAAATGATTACGATTGAGATGGAAGTGGAACTACAGGCGAGGCTGATCTGAACGGAAAAAAGAGTGACGGCTTGTATCAGAATTGAGTTGTGAACACACTTGTTTATTTCATGGATGTCTAAAGTTTTGGGAAAGATCAAATAAACTTTAAGGAAAGCAGACGAATCACAAACATTTTGAAAGGACGTTTATATGTATATATGTATAATCTGATTTTGAAAAGACGTTAGCACGCGACTCGTAGATATAACAACGTGTTCCAAAGAAAATTATACATTGGAAACTAATGTAAGCAAAACCCATTACTTCATCATAGTGGCAACCAAGTGTATACCAACATAAATACATAAAAAAATCGAATAAACAAAAGGAAAAGGAAAGCACTATGTGTCCCCACACGGTTCCATTAAGACAAAGGCACATGTATGTATGTGTCTATGTGTATATAATATAACTTGGTGCTTGGACATCCTTATACGTTAATTTGATAAAAAGATAAAGAGTTGGAAAAATGGGAGCGTACTTAGGCAATTATTGTTATGTAATGATGATAGTGTTAGTGTTGGTGTTAGGAAATGAAGTGAGAAGCCAGTCGTTAAAAAACGGTTATTATTCAACTTCATGTCCAAAAGCTGAGTCTATAGTAAGATCAACTGTTGAATCTCACTTCGATTCTGATCCCACCATTTCCCCTGGCTTGCTTAGGCTTCATTTCCATGACTGTTTTGTTCAGGTCCCTTCTTCTTTTTTAATCTCGTCAATCTCATTTGATCGATTATACAAGTTCATAGCTGATTATTGAATTTTAACCTGCTAATTAGGGTTGTGATGGGTCGGTTTTAATCAAAGGGAAATCTGCGGAGCAAGCCGCTCTACCGAATCTCGGTCTAAGAGGGTTCGAAGTGATCGATGATGCGAAAGCCAAGCTCGAGTCGCAGTGTCCAGGAGTTGTGTCGTGTGCAGATATTCTTGCACTTGCTGCTCGTGACGCTGTTGACTTGGTATGCAAGTTTACTAAACCTGATAATAAGGGTTCGTATTTGATTTCCTTTGGTATATTACTTTTTACTGACATTAGCTGAGTTACGAAAACTTAAAGAGTGATGGACCAAAGTGGCGAGTCCCAACGGGAAGAAAAGACGGTAGAATTTCGTTGGCATCGGAAGCATCGAATCTGCCATCGCCATTTGACTCTGTTGCTGTTCAAAAGCAAAAGTTTCAAGCTAAAGGTTTGGATGCTCATGATCTTGTTACTCTACTCGGTATGTATCTTTACTCATCTCTCTTTTTTCATACTATACTATTATTTAAGATTTGTTACAATTTAAATTTAAATTATCACTTGCAATTTTTTTTTTTTTGAGTTTACTTTTTTAATTATATGTTTATCAATATTTAACCACATACTGCGAATCATTGGATTTTAATTCGGATGAGTAACACGGAACCGTTGAACCACTATTACATATTTTCAAAAGGAACATTGAGCTTGTTCAAAAGTTAAAAGTATAAGGTGTGCGCACATCACATATGCCAACATGAGTAAAGTGCACGTCACTTAAAGTTAGATGGAACCTTATTTCATAAAACTGATACTTTTTCTGAAAAATTTGAGCCTCTTTACAAAAGTTATAGTTTGTTAATGTCGTAGATTTGAGGAAGATCAAAATGGAAACGACACCTTTACCAATCATCTCTTGCTTAAAATAGATCAAGAAAATTTTTTCTAATTAATCGTTAGATTATGGAAACGACACCTTTAAGAGGGTATAATATTTTTGTTTATCGAGATGATCTTTTACTTAAAAACTACAAAACTTAAAGGTTAAACTTCTTTTTTTTTTTAAAGTTACAATAGTGATATTTGTATTTGGTTGAAAATTTTACTTCAAAAATGCTGGCAGAAATTTGATTCGTCTATTTAACAAAAAAAAAAAAGTTGATTCGTCCAAGTGTATTTTTATTTTTACCATAGTTACTTTTCGTCAACTAGCTCGTTTTATTAGCAGTAGAATCATACCTCGTTTTTGTATTAAAACTGAAGCTTACACAAACTTGAGACACCCTTGGGATTCGATCATCTCAAAAGAGCCATTAACTTAAATTTAGTTGTCTCTAATGAACATGTGCAACAATATGTTTCTTTAAACATCCAAAATTTATATTTTCTCTTCAAATTGATAACACATCTAAGTATTAAATATATGTAAATTTGTATGAGATGCAGGTGCGCATACAATAGGACAAACCGACTGTCAATTCTTCCGCTACCGTCTATACAACTTCACGGTGACCGGAAACTCCGATCCCACCATAAGTCCGTCGTTTCTGACACAGCTCAAGACTCTTTGTCCTCCCAATGGAGACGGTTCCAAACGTGTTGCTCTTGACATAGGCAGTCCCTCAAAATTCGATGTCAGCTTCTTCAAGAACTTACGCGACGGCAACGGCATTTTGGAGTCGGACCAGCGGCTTAGGTCGGACGCCGAGACAAATGACGTGGTGAAGAAGTATGCGAGTACTATTAGAGGTTTGCTAGGGTTTAGGTTTGATAATGAGTTTAGTAAAGCTATGGTTAAGATGAGTTCCATTGATGTGAAGTCAGACGTCGATGGTGAGGTCAGGAAAGTTTGTTCCAAGGTGAACTAGTTTGAGTAAAACGTAATATATATGTTTTCTGTGTTTAGGTTTTTGATAATTGGATGTGTCAAAAACCTTAGAATGTATCAAAGGTTCTTTCTCTGATTGTACTCTGTGCGGCCGAAGGCCTTATACAAATAAGTTCAAGATGACCATTACGTAAGTTTCTACAAGATGACTTTATCACTTTTACTTACACAACAAAAATAAGGAAACATGAGTTAGTTACAAATATGAAAAAAAAAAATAGACGATAGCTATCATCGGAATATGTTATTTCAAGATCCTCCCTTAAGTTGGACATTTGGTAGTAGGATATCCTGTCAAACTTGAATCACACTAGGCGGTTAGAGAATGCATTGACATGGATTGCTTAAGATAGCGAACTACATACAATATTGTGTCCCAGTGAGCTTGTTGTGATTCTTCCATGAACTTTGCAAGAACATCAACTGAGTAAGCAATGAAAACCCTATTGTTGCTAAGATAAATCAAACAACCAATGAGGCGGTCGTAGGGAGTCGAATCTGAAATAAGGCATCGCGAGTGAGATCGAGGTGATGGTTTTGCTCTAAGGAAAAAGTCAAAGTTCTTAAACCAAGAAGACCTATCTTGGTGATGATATTCAATTCATATATGCTCTGACACAAGTAGGAGCGTGAGGGGTCTTATTAACCTTAATTCCAAGGAAGAGTTTAAGGATCCTGCAATCCTTCATATGGAAGCAAAATCTCAAATACTCTTGCAACTTTGAATAACAGAGATCATAATGCTAGAAATACTCAAGTCATCGACGTATACAAGCACATGAAATTGAGTATCTAGACATTCAAATATGAAAAGCGATTAGCTGGAAACAGACTGAATGAAACCGTTTTCTAACAAGACCGAGTGAAGCTTTTGAGTGATCCAAAGACTATAAATGGACTACCAAAGGTTGCAAATTTAGTGATTATTAGTGCTTGAGGTCCCGGAGGAATGTACATAAGAGCATATTCGGTTAACCGACACAAACGTGTAGGTGTAGTAAAATCCTTCAACCTAATTATTACCCAAAATAACCAAACAAGCCTTGTTTCACCCTTGTATTTCAACTTAAATATCCATTTACTACTAATAACATTCTTACCATAAGGCAATGTCTCAACAGTCCAAGTCTCACTATCCTCCAAGGCCATCAATCTTGAACGTGTGTGGTATTCCTCCAATGCTCATTTTATTATTGGTTTACTAGGTTTTAGATTTTTTTAACTTATTAATATACGTGATGTTTTATGTAAAAACCAAAGAAATTTACATAAATTCTGTAATTTTTTTTTTATAAAAAATGTGCTTTTATCCTGATTTCCCTTTTCTTTATCACTGATTTCTTTTTAGAGTAACTGAGCAAAAAACTATACGTAAAGACAATTAATTTGTGGAATTAAAAAAGACAGTTATGTTCTGGTTGGCAGAATAAAAACCAATAGAAATCTGACAAACCAACAAAATATATCAACTTCCGCTACTTATTAAAATGAGCGTGAACCTCGTGTCGATCTCTAAAGATAATTCCTCCTGGTATAAATCATTAGGATCTGACTTTTTTGTTCATCTCCACGACTTTGTCAACTGGAAGAAGAAGAAAGTTTAATGAAAATGCTCAGATTAACGATTCCTCTGTTTCTCTTTGCACTATTCTCTTTCCCGTCGTCTTCCTTAGCCAGATCCTTCATCTCCACAAAACCTCGCCCGATCGATTCATTCCTCCCTAAACCCAAGCTCGAGGTAACACCAATTTCGATTTCATTGTAAGCTTTTGATCCGGAGAATTACACAGAAAACTAATTCCTTTTATATGTTTTCGGATCGAAATTCAGAATGCAGGTGTGTGTTCTTACACGGTGATCATTAAAACCAGCTGTTCGTCGGTGTCTTACACTAGAGATAAGATCAGCATCTCCTTTGGTGACGTGTACGGGAACGAGGTGAGTTTTTATTTAATTCGTTTCTGGGTTTTGGATCTGTAAAATATCCATAAAATCGAATTGAATCAGGAATCAATCGAATTCAGAATTTGAAAGTTTTCTTCCTTCATTTCGTCTGGACATTCAAAACCAAAAATTCTGGAATTAATAACCAACAACCCGCAAAGTAATTTGAGATCTAAAGAACTTGGTTTAGGTTTAAGCGTTAACCATAGTCAATTTAAATGATTTATAATTAAGATAAACATCAAATTCGAGAAATTTGTACGTCACAATTTTCTGTGACGGCAAGTTCGTGAGGATAAGGCGTAGGGTTTATTTATTGTTATTTTACCATTTTAAGTTCTCAACCCATAAAACAATTAGATAAAATTACAGTATTAACTTGTATTTAACAGTAAGGATGGATGATGCATATTCGAAAAGGCGTTAATCTTTAAATTTCGTCACACTTGTGAATAAATTTGGTTTATCTTTTTATATATGAAAAAATGTTTTGTCTTCAGGTATACGTGAAGAGACTAGACGATCCTCACTCGAGGACTTTTGAAAAGTGTTCGTCAGACACATACAAGATAACGGGACCGTGTATGCGCGACGTCTGTTATCTCTACCTTCTCAGGCAAGGATCTGACGGATGGAAACCAGAGAACGTGAAGATCTACGGCTCATCCATAAGATCTGTCACTTTCTACTATAACCTCTTCTTGCCGAACTCCGTTTGGTATGGCTTTAACGTCTGCAATGGCATTGGCAGTGGAAGTGACAAGTCTTCTCAATCCATCACTGCCTCTGTGTCTGTGGCAGCTATGTAAGATTAATAATGAAGATAAAGAGAAAAAATTATCTCTGGATTGCTATTTTTATGGCAGAAGAAACAGAACCGGAAGATTGTATTGCGTGCATTTGTGAGAAATCCTGTATGTTAATGTTCGTAATTGAGATTTGATCTATTAAGTTATGAAGTGGTCTAGGTCTTTTCTATTATTATTTTTATAAATATAAATAAAAAATACATCATTGTCCCTGCGTAACACCCCATAAAGTGATATGTTTCGAAAGAGGAGACCGTTAAAAAACCTTAATAAAAGTTTCGTCTTTCTTTTTTTACCGCTACTTTCATTAGAAAGAAAATATTCAAAACCATCTCATCCTACGATTACATAATAATTTACATGAAACCATATAATAATAACGAAAGAAACGAATATACACGATACTTTTCGAACTTTTCTAAGGAAAGTCTTCTTTCGAATAAGTTATTTGCTAAGAAATAATAGAATCCGTTATTTTTCTTCTTCGTAATCGGTTCCAAAACTGTAATCATCAAAATAATGAAACTCCAACGTGCTTGTTGCCATACCAAATTGCATTGATTCCCCTAATTACTCTGACTTTCTCACAAACCAATACCACAATGATCGAAACTCGTATATAATGATTCGTTCTAACCAAAAAGGTATCTTTACTAATGCTTCCATGTAGTGATGAAAGATCGCTGGTTGGTATGAGAGCCCGGTTCATTTCTTCAGCATAATAACAAAGAATTTGTTCTGTATTGGATGCTTGGCTATCTTTGAAATCTCCTTGTACCCAAAAGCCCTAGGAATCGGCTTGATTTCTCCACGTTTCGGACGTTAGTTATGTTTTTCTTTCAATGAGCTTTATATATAAACTTCTGTAAATATTCTATATTTTGTATAAGGATATTCTCTTGTTTATATTTTAGATGCTTTCACTTGTATGTATAAATATTCTTGTAATCTCTTTGATTAATAATTAAGTTATTCAGTTCTATATGGTATCAGAGTTAAAGATCTAAAACTGTCGATGTCGCTGCCGCTGCCTCAAAACTGCCGCTGCCGCTCGTCTCTTGTGTCTAGTCGCCGCCGCTTCTCAGCTGCCACCGCTCATTTGTTCTCGCTAGCCGTCGTCGTCGCTCACGAAGCTACACCCACCGCTCGTCATCATGACTCAAGAATCCGCTATTGTCTTGCCAACCCCGTAGATCCCTCCACCACCATCCTCTCCATCAATATGAACGGAATCACCAAGCTTACTGCGACGAACTATTTGTCGTGGTGCCTTCAAGTTCACCTCTTCCTTGGCGGTCGTGTGCTTGAAGCCTACATCACCAAAGGAGCAACCGTTCCTGATCCGAAAGTTCAAGTTAACAACGTTGTCATCGACAATCCAAAATATACAAGTTGGTTTCGACAATATAAGCTAACCTTTGCTTCTCTTGTCGAGGATATCTCTACTCCTCTTCAGTCGTTAGTCACCAACGCTAAAACCACCCTTGAAGCCTGGGAGATTCTTGCCAAGACGTATGGCATTCCATCCCGAGGTCCATCAAGCAATTGAAGGACCGACTTAAGAAGACCACCAAAGGCACCAAAACCATTGATGAGTATATGCAACTGGTGAAGAAAAAAGTCGATGAGTTCTCTCTCTTTGGCAAACCGGTGGATCCCGAAAATCTAATTGAATTTGTTATCGATGGCCTTCCCGGAGTATTTCGATTTGCCTGCGATGCCATCCAAAATTGTGAAACCATTGTCTCCTTTGAAGGGTTACATGAGAAACTTTGCAATCGTGAAGCTGCTGTCATATGTGCAGCACCATCTACTGAACCCTTCTCTTTCACCGCTCAAGTCGCCAACGCACACTACCAGAATGACAACAACTGGCGTTCTGGCTCTCATCCTCCACAAGATCCGCGTCGCAACTAGGGTAGTCGTCCTTCTGACATGTCATCTGACTCCTGCTTCTCTTTGTCCCCTGATCAACGAAGGGAAGGTGGCTATCTTGGTCGATGCCAAGCTTGTGGCGAAGATGGGCACAATGCTCAACGCTGTTTCCAATACCATCTTGTGCAGAATTAACAACCGCCACGAGCTAATGTTGTTGTTGCTTCATCACATGAATCTCCCTCTTGGCTTCTAGATAGTGGTGCGTCTCATCACATCACGTCTGAACTTCAGAATCTCTCGCTGCATGATCCCTACACTGGACATGATAATTTTTTCATTGGAGATGGACATGGTCTCCCCACCGCTAATACATGCTCGACCTCTTTATCCCTTACTACTCGACCTCTTGCATTTAAACGTGTTTTAGATGTTCCTTCTATGGAAAAGAATTTGATTACGGTTTATCGCTTGAGTGTTGAAAATAATGTTGTTGTTACTCTTGATCCATACATGTTTCAGGTGAGGGATCTACACTCAAGGATTCCGGTGGCAAAGGGAAAAGTTAAGGATGGGATGTACGAGTGGTCGTTGTCTTCGTTGTGCTCTTCTTCAATTCGTGCTTTTTCTAGGTTTAAGACTAGCTCTTTAGATTGGCATTCTCGTTTAGGTCATCCTCATGTGGAGCTCCTAAACAAAACAATTTCTCTTTATAATCTTCCATTATCTAATAAAACATCAAAGTTTTTGTTTTGCAAACCATGTTCTCTTCACAAAAGCCACAAATTTCCTTTTGGAGTCAATACAATTCACTCCTCCAAACCTCTTGAGGTCGTCTACACTGATGTGTGGATGTCTCCTTCTTACTCCTTTGATGGATTTAAATACTATCTTGTTCTTTGTAGATCATTACACTCGCTATACGTGGTTTTATCCTCTTAAGAAAAAGTCTCAAGTTATTGAGACATTTTGTTAAGTTTAAAGCTTTAATGGAAAACAGGCTTCAAACTCGTATTGTCACCTTGTATTCTGACAATGGAAAAGAATTCATGGTCATGGGTAGTTATCTAGCTTCTCATCTTACAACTCCTCCTCATACACCACATCCCAATGGTGTTTCTGAAAGAAAACATCGTCATATTGTTGAAACCGGTTTATCTCTTCTTTCCCACGCCAATCTTCCAGTATAGTTTTGGTCTTTTGCTTTTGCCACATCATTATACTTGATCAATAGGCTTTCTTCCTCGTCCCTAGGTTTTCAAATACCTTATCAGCGCCTATTTGGTGAGTCACCAAACTATCAAAAACTCAAAGTCTTTGGGTGTCTATGTTTTCCTTGGTTAAGGCCTTATGTAGCTAATAAGTTAGAAGCTCGTTTCAAGCGTTGTTTATTCTTAGGCTACTCTCCTACTCAAAGTGGATACTTCTGCTTTGATCCTCAAACTTCACGCTTATATGTCTCTAGGAATGTTGAATTCTATGAGGATTATTTTCCTACGTCTCGGGTTCCATCTCCCTCTCCACAAGGGACTTCAGGTTCTTCTCCCAAGACTCCAGTCACTTCTTCCATGACTTTCGCGCCACTACCACATCCCACATCAATGCCAGCTCTGGGTCAAGATCCCTCGCCTCCATCAAGTCCCGCAACGCCTCCATCTACATCGCTTTCTGAGAGTGTGTCGCTCAACACAGGCACCCTATCGATCGACACCACTGGCTCTTTGTCGGGTACTTCTTCTGAGAATGTGTCGAACAACACCACTCACCTGTTGATCGACATGGGTACATGGTCCAATTCTTCTACTTCAGCTTCGAACAGTTTGTCGAGTTCCTTTGCTTCATCGGGTTATGAGCTCTCCTCTCATGTGCATGTTTTTGATAATGATCATACTATGAGTACTCGTGGCAAACATGACATTCAAAAACCCAATTCCAAGTATGCTCATCCTACTAAATATTTTTGTGGATGCATACGTTTATATTGAACCTCTAACTTATCGACAGGCCTTGACTAGCTGGCATTGGCATCATTCAATGACTGAGGAGATTGATACTCAAATTAGTGAGGAAACTTGAGATTTGGTTCGACATGTGGAATTTAGTACGTAGTGGGGTGTCGTTGGGTATTTTGGATTAAGTGCAGACCTGATGTTTGTATTGAAAGGTATAAGGCTCGTCTAGTTGCCAAAGGCTACAACCAACGTCCACGCATTGACTATTTGAAACTTTCAGCCCGGTTATTAAGCGTGCTTCGGTGCTTCTTGTGTTTAGTCTTGCTACATCTTTAAATTGGCATTTGCAACAACTTGATGTCAATCATGCTTTCCTACAAGGACCGTTAGAAGAAGAAGTTTACATGGAGCAACCTCATGGTTTTGTTGACAAGGATAGACCTCATCATATGTGTAGATTTAAGAAGGTTATTTAAGGTTTCAAACATGCACCTCGAGCCTGGTATAATGATCTTTTCACGTTTCTTCTTAGTGTCGGTTTTGTCAACTTATCAGATTATCATTATTGTGCTTGTTTATGTGAATGATATTGTCATTACGGGTAATTCGGTTGTTCATGTTCAGCGATTCATTAAGTTTCTTGGAGCTCGTTTCTCTCTTAAGGAGCTTGGTGCCTTAAGTTATTTCCTTGGTATTGAGGTTACTCAAGATAAGTCTGGACTTATGTTAACTCAAACCATGTATATTACGGATCTTCTTCGCAAGATTAACATGATTGATGCGAAACCGGTAGCGACTCCCATGGCTGACAAACCGTCCCTTACATGTCTTATGGGTACGGTTTTGTCCGATCCTACTGAGTATTGTATGGTTATTGGCAGCTTGCAGTATCTCATTTTACTCGTCCTGATATAGCTTTTGTGGTTAACAAGCTGTCACAGTTTATGCATAAGCCTACCTCGGAGCATTGGCTTGCTGCCAAGCGTATTTTGCGCTATCTTAGTGGTACTCGTACTCTTGCTCTCTTTTTCTCAGCATCTAACTCGCTTTCTCTTCATGCTTATTCGGATGCTGATTGGGCTTGGAATAAATATGACTACTCTTCTACAAGTGCTTATTTGGTCTATCTTGGTAAGCACTTGATCTCGTGGTCTTGCAAGAAGCAGTCAACAGTAGCGTGTTCTTCGACAGAAGTTGAGTACAAGTCTGTTGCTGACACTGCTTCCGAGGTTCAGTGGATTGCTTCTCTTTTGAAGGAACTCGGTGTGCCTCTTTCTTCATCTCCGGTAATTTACTGGGACAATATTGGAGCTACCTATCTTTGTGCTAATCTGGTGTTTCATTATAGAATGAAGCATGTTGCAGTGATTTATCATTAGATTCAAAATTTGGTTCAAGCTGGTGTTCTTCGGGTTTCACATGTTTCGTCGGGTGATCAGTTAGCTGACGGTCTGACTAACCCGCTTTCATGAGCACGGTTTGTTCCGCTTATGTCCAAGATTGGTTTTCCTTTGATTCGTCTATCTTGAAGGGATGTGTTAAGAATATATAAATATTTTATATTTATATTAGAATATTCTAGATGTTTCCGCTTGTATGTATAAATACCCTTATAATCTTAATAATAATAATTAAGTTATTCAATTCTACATAATAATATAAATAAGAGAATATCCTAATACAAAATATAGAATATTTACATATCATTAACACTTTCATGTCCTCTATAATATTCCACTTTTCTTTCAAAAAACATACCATATTCTTCAACATAATCACCAAGTAGTGGAGTATAATCTCGTTTATTGACAAATTTACTTGGCCGTGTTGTTTGATGTATTGCTTAGCTAATTAAAGAGGAAGTTCAAAATAAATTTGATCCAAAATCACTCCTCTGCATGTTTGGGTTATATTAAGAGAAGTTCAAAGGTTTTTAAATGTCTCTTTTTCTTTTTTTTTCTTTTTTTTTTTATCAGCGGTTTTTAAATGTTTCTATCTGCCAACTGGAAAAGCATATATGCGCCAAGCCAACATCTGAAAAAATTTAATTAAATAATTGTGAGTTGGATTGTTAAAGAAACTTTAATTTTTAATTTCGTTTCAAAATTGTTTTACCATGTAAATATTATGTTCGGGTATCACAGAAAACCATCATTTTCTGTTCAGCCGGCGAGACGACCTTTCAGGATTGTATATCTTTCAGCGAACCGAACTAAGGTAGATTCTCGACCTTCAAAAATTGTTAAGCTCTTTTTTTTTCTCTGATCGGTCTCTTTGACAGGGTCTGTATCTTTATCATTTGGTCAATGGCTTCCGAGATGCTAAAGATGAGTGAACTTCCGTTTGAATTACTCATTGAGATCCTTGCAAGGATTCCGGTTAAGGACTTGGTACGGTATAGGTGTGTCTGCAAAAGCTGGAGGTCATTGTTCCAAGACAAGAGATTCATCAGAAGGCACACGAGTCATGCCCCGAGAATGTTTCTATACCTTCGTTCTCCACAAGATCCACCAGCCACTTGTACTTATGAAGGTCATAAACTAGAGATGATATCACGAGAGCGAGAGCCTGAATTGAACAGTTTGCTTCTCAAAGCTATTTTCATTTTTCATTGCAATGGACTCTTTTGCCTACGGCTTCAAGACAGCTCTTTGGTTGTTTGGAACCCGGCCTTGAAGGAACTAAGAAAATTAACAACAATCAAATCAAAGAAAGGTAGTGATATGATTTTTTTTTGGTTATGATCACTCCATTCAAGATCACAAGATCGTTTTGATTCCGAAAAAATCATCTAAAGCACAGGTGTGGACACTTAAGTCTAATGTGTGTAGGATGGTTGATTTCCATCGGACGAAAAATCTGGACTGGATCCGAGTTAAGAAAGAGGGAATGGGAATCTTGTTGGGTGGAAATATATTATGGCAGCTTTTTACTGCAGTGGAATCAAGCGAAAGCATCTTGAGCTTTAGTGTGGTCTCAGAGACATTCTAGTATTGCTCTTGTCCTGATCAGATTCCTAGAAAACAACTGTACAGAGCTTTACATGTGTTTAGAGGAAGTCTATGTGCAGTGGAAAGAGAAAGAGGAGACTTTTGTGATGATATGGTGATTTGGTGGGCTGAACATGAAAAGGAAGACAAAGGTAGAATTAGGCCTGGGCAAAAAAACCGGAACCGTAAAACCGAAAAAAATCGGTTATGGATCGGTTATGGTTCTCCCCTTAAAACCGGATGGATATTTAATTCAGAAACCATGGTTACCGGTTCGGTTTCGGTTAGTAATCAGAACCGAAAGAAGAACCGTTTTTATTTTGGTTTTCTTATTCTGATCATGAACAAGGCATTAAACTTGTGTGTTTTCTCCAAGTTTTTAAACAGTTTCAGGTTATTTTTAGTATTTATCGGGTAACTTTAGTTTGATTCGGATAATTTTGATGATTTCGGTTCCAAAATAACCAGAACCGGTATGTAACTGAATTTATCGGGTAATTTCCGGTTTCTCAAATTATAGAACCGAACCGAACCGACATGGACCGAACCGAAACCGAACCGTATATTATGAAATACCCATTGGATAATAAATCTTAGGAACCGAAAAACCGGAACCGAACGGATACGGGTAATAACCGAACCAACCGAACCGTTGAACCGAATGCCCAGCCCTAAGTAGAATCAAATCCTGGAGCAAGATCTTGAGGTTGACGGCATTCGATATTGAAAGGTCCACTTGTTGGCGGGTCTATCAGTTTAAGCTAGCAGCTGTGTTGAACCAGGAGGGATTGTTGCTTGTAAATACAAGGACATGTAATGGAGAAGTCAAACTATGTGAATACAACTTGGAGGAAGATTTAGTGAGAAAGGTTGAAACTAGTTTGCCCATCAGTTTATGTTATTACGGCATATTGAAGGAGTATATTGCAACTCTTGCTCCTACTAGAGCTTACTAATAAGCATTTTAGCTTTTAGTTCTCTATGTTTTTGTTAATCACCATTTTTTTTACCTTAAAGTTCTAAGATTTTCCAAGAAGAACCAACACTTTTGTAAACCGATAGATAAAATTGTTTGAGATTTCACATAAGCACAACTCTCCGAAGAACCAAACGTTGCAAATCTCTCGTTGAACGCCATTTAAAACTTTTAGCCAAAACTACCAAAAACAGGGAATGGTGAAGACTAAAATAGATCAGAGTTTGAAAACAAGGCTAATGGGACAATGATCACTGCCGTTGATATCAGGGAGAACATAAGAATCATGGACATTGCCTGCGACCGATTCAGATACCAAGAAGTAGTCCAATCTCCATCCTACAGTTTTAACAACACCCAAGAAACGTTGGAAGATATTATTAATACTAATAGAATTTTCGTGTCTTTTAATTGGATTTTGATAATTCCTTGAAAAATTATGAATAAAAGACATCACTTTGCTAATCATATGTTGAAGTTTTAAAATGTATATGAATCAATAATAGTAAGAACCATTGGGAACACAAACATATTTTTGTCACAAACAACCTTTAGTCCGTCTTATAACAATTACTAGTTCAGCCAACATACTTCTTCGAAAAGAACCGCTTAATGAATATAATGATTTTAATATTCTTAGTTATAAAAATAATTTTTCGTGTCTATTTTGATAACCAAAACTCATTGTTTGAATTTCAACATTCATAATTAAGTGCCTAAAAATAAGTATTTAAGAAGATCTTTATGTATTACCAAACAATCAAAAGTATCTATTAAAAACTTATGATGATATTATTTTAATGTTTCTACTTCCCAAATTAAAATACAAATCAAGCTTCAAATATTGTTGTTCCAAGTACAAATTCAATAAAGTAATAAGATTATAGCATGATTATCATATAGCACTCTCGACCCTAGCTTTTTCTGGTTCGAAACTAGAGAATAGGTTAAGTGTTTGATTTGTCACAAGATGAAAACTAAGTTAAAAGATAGTTATATTGTCTACAAATTTCTTCTTATGTTGTAAGTTGTTAAACTAGTTTTTCTCATCAATAACTTTAACATAGATATGAAATATATATATATATATTAGATAATATATATATCCTTTTTTCTCATTCTGACACGTCACTTTTTTATTACGTGTCAACACCACAATTTTTGAAAATTTATTTTTAACATTTAACTTTTTTCAATTTTAATTTTAATAGACAGAAAAAAAAATTCTAGCTTCTTCTTTTTCGGAAACCGGCGATACCTACTACTCTCATCTCTTCTCTTCAACAATGGAGTCCAAAACGCTTCATCTCACTACTTCCACCTCTCCCTCTTTAGTCAACAATGGAGCACTCGAAAAATTCCTTAATAACCATTGTCATCTTAATTTTGTTTTTCTAATTGTCTCATGTCCATATCTCTTATAATCCACAAGATCATATCTAATTTCCCTAGATCTGATTAAGTGAATAATCGACAATCAACAAACCTACAGAATCTGGTTTTAAGGTACTGGCAATTTGTTTGTAATATATTGCAGTAATCGAAATCAAAGAGATTCTACATTCTCATCAAATCTATTGACTCTGTCTTTTCTATAGAGTATTTAGGCGAATAAAAATCCAAGTTTTCTTCAATTGGTCGAAACCAAAAAGATCTAGAGTTCAATCAGGTAGATCTTTTTTAAAGTTTCCTCACGATCTTCTTTATGTGCTATATTCCCTTGCATCTTATCTCTTCGTATCAAAATTTCAGGTTGTTTTGCCGGCGTGAATGGTGGTTGCATTTTTCAGCACATTAAAGATGAAGAACGAAGTGTAAATTTCTGGTGCCATTGAAAAGTAAATGTATTTGATACAGGGAACTGGCTGAATCTTTCTAAGTAGAGTTTCTGTTGTCCAAGAAAAGCCATAGTTTCAGATTCAATTTCGAATTTTACTTGGTAAAGGAATTTGAGAACTTGGTAAAGGAAGGGCATGGAGATTCTATTTCTGCAAAATTCGATCCATTGGTGAGTAATAGAAAGTACAGAGATGAAGAATTGCCATCCTCATCTCACATGGAAGTAAGACTGACTTTTCCCTTTCAATATTCGTCTTTCTCTCTGAGTTTTGTCTTCTCTGAGCAAATATGTAAGACGAACGATGGTAGAGACTTACGAAGCCAAACAAGGTGTCACTATTTACCAATGTCACCAATGTTGACGGTGGAGACTTACCATGGTGTCACTATTTACTTGCGATGTAAATATGTCACTTTTTTCTCGCTCATGTGATAAAAGTTCAAAGGAACCATGTTCACTCTAAGCCTGAACAAATTTGACGGTATCAATTTTGCGAGTTTGTTGCATCTCCAATTTCTCTATCTATATATATTCCAAACATTTCTTATATAACATTGTATTTCTTTTTAAGTAATAGGTAGTTTCAATCTTCTAAATCTTTTATTTCTTATAGTTTTAGAGGCGCTATCAATAATTTTATATCTGTTTCTGTTTGGACGACTTGATTTTACCGTTGAACACTATTTATATTTTCACCATATCTTTTTGCAACATTTATGCATTCCTAAGCTATGTGTTTGGTTACTTCAACTTCATCATTTTTTTTTTGCAAGCTGTTAGTTTTATTTTACTTATCTGTTTTTTTCATGGACGACATCTTTATTTTTCAGATTCCTAACTTATTCAAAAAAACAAATATCCTATATACTACGTTGAGAAGGTGACATATTCATCTCAAGCTTCTACTTACAGCAAGTGGATTCCTATTATATTCTACATCCCGCAACACACGAAAGATTCAAACTTGGTGTAATAGAAGCTAAATAAACTGCATACAAAGGATTCAAGTGAGATTTCTCCACACCACTTTGGCTTATCTTAGTCTTCATTTTGTTGTTATTTATGTATTAAAATTTAAAATAACTATCATTTGCTTTAGACTTTCGTAATAATAAAGCTTTTAAATATTTACACCTTTTTGTCTTCGTTAAATCTTAGATTATGTAAGACCACAAAGTTGATTGCTAACAAAGAAACAAATGAATCGAAAAATTATTCAATTAGTTGCTAAAAACAAATGAACTAAACTGAAATTTAGCCTCGGGACTAACACTAGTTACTAATACTTTAGAACTTGTGTGTTGTAATTGGATTTTGATAAGTTGTTAGCATTTATGAATCACATAGATTATTTTACTAATCCAATCTTTATGTCTTAAACAGTATCTGAATAGGTAATAATTAATGAAAACAATGAGAAACATAACAATTTTTTTGGTCAGAAACAACCTTTAAATTTTGTATAGCAATTTGTTCCAACCATGCACAAAAATCTAGCTAATTCTTGTCTTGCCTTAAATTTTTTTATTTTGAGTTCATATATGGTCTTAAATCGAATTTCCATACGACGATGCCGAATTTCCTTATCAAGTTTGGTGTAATCAAACCGAAATTTACCAAGATTAATATTTTAAATAAACATATTTGGGAAAATATACATTCAACTATACTCAAAACGTATAATATTAATTAAACTCATTTAAATTATTTTTGTCCTAATTTTGTATGAATTGAAATAAATTTGAAATAAAATTTGATTTTGTTAGGAAAAACACACTCATCAAATTGTTAGTTTAATCATCTGCGTATTTTGCCTATATATAGGTAAGATGGTAAAAAAAATATTCATAAACACCCATCTTTAAAGAATTGCTCCACCCTTTCAACGCATCACATGTGACTCCTCAAGTGTCGCAACCATAGCTAAATATCGAGTTTGCTATGACTAAAATTGACGTTAATGCATCTACAGTGAATCAGTTTTAAGAAGTCCAAGAACGTCTCATAAAATTCAGAGAAGATGGTATGAAACATTTTAACATAAATCCAATTTAGATTCAGTAGTGTATATACTGCTTTATTTATTTAGTTGTTTATGTGTACTATTTTTTAAAAAAACATTTATTTAGTTGTTTGTGTGTATTGTTTTTCATTCATGTTGTTTTTTCGGGGATATCAAAAACGAAATTAGATGTTTGGATTTAGATCTATCATAGTTGGTTAAAAACACAAGAAAAACAAAATCTGATGAAATCGTGAATAAATAATGAAAAATGGCGGAAAATTAAGGCTGTAGTCGAGGATAGAATGTCTATTTCAGATTTCATCAAACACAAAACAGAATTAAATAACAAAACAACGTCCAATCGGTTTCGAACCTGGGTTGGTTAGTGGCACGTGAATTACTAAGCCAAAGTGTTTCACTTTAAATATATTATCTCTAGACTTGACTACTTCTTGTTTCAGATTATGTGTTTTTTTACATTACTCGAAAAAAGGTCAATTTATAATAGAGCGAATATTTTAAGAAATGGAAAACTAGTTAAGAGCAGTGAATGATATAATATTACAGAGAGAAAAATGTCGTTATACATGTCTATCAAGAGAGAAGCCATCCATAGAAATGTGTTGCTAGAGAACCTTAGTTGAGAGATGTGCATATTACAAAAAGACAAGAGGAATGATTTGAGCACAAAAGAAAACTTTCAAATGGATTACAATAAATTTTGGTTTTGAAAGGCAGATTTTAAGATTTTAAGAACTCCAATAAATAAAAATAAAGGGAGAGTTAATAAACTAACATAAAATTAGTTTGATATTACTAGATTGATTCTAATTTTTTTTTAATTACTAGATTGTTTTTTATACCTAAAGTATCCCTTTTTCCTTTGGTAAGAAAAAACCTAATTACGCATATTTCCATTATAAAAAAAAAAAAAAAATGAAAATTTTATCATAGTTAAAAAACTGGTTGGAAATCGTTAAAATAAACTTGTTTCTTACGAAGCGACAGATTTATTTTGTCGGCAGATTTATAATGTGTGGCAGATTTTTTTCAACAGTTTTATTTAAATAGCACAGATTTTCTATTACATGACAGCAGATTTAATCGTGTACAGTAGACTTAAGGTTTGAAAGAAAGGTTTAATTTTGGAACGACATATTTACTTTTTTGAACGATAGATTTATTTTTAAGTGATAGATTTATTAAACCCCGTAGGTATTTTAACTCAGTTATGACAGATTTAATTTTTAAATTTTAGATTTTTCAGTTTTTTCTAATTTCATGTTGTAATAGACTTTTCTTAAGCGGCAGAGTTATTTAATGTGGTGGTAGATTTATTGGTATTTTAAATAAATCTATCGAATTTTTTAATTACTATATTGACGCTTACGTTACAACAGATTTATTTTACGTTACAGCAGATTTAATTTTTGCAGTCATTTTTAGGTCATATGGTGGTAGGTTTTTATAGTCATGTTATAACAGATTTATTTTTTACTAGATTGATTCTTTCTAATATAATCACGTTATGGCAGGTTTTTTATGGCAGTTTTTCATGACAGGTTTTTATATTCATGTTATGACAGATTTGTTTGTTTTTTACTGCGGTTACTTGATTTTGTCAATTATTGATGTTTCCTTAATTAATTTTGTCAATTAATGTGTTTTCCTCAGTTAATTCTCGTAAAAAAGGAAAAAAATAAATTTAAACGTTATTTTCCTTATTTAATTACAAATTTAAATTATTTATTTTCTATTTACTTTTTTTTTTTTTACCTTATCTACCTAATTAAGATTTGTTGTGAATTTTTTTCATTAATTCTGTAAATCTTCAAATTCAGTTATTCTAAGATTTTTTTTCAGTATCACGAATCTTTTAAAAAACTTGCATGAAAAAAGCTATTTGAAGAACATGGATCAAGTAATTATCATACTACTTATTTTATTTGTCATTGTCTCTAAAATATATTGACATTTAGATTTTTTTTTAATTTTTATAAATTTTTGATTTTATTGTTTCAAAATTAAAGCTCTCCCAGATTTTTTCCGATTTTTTTTATATTTTTTTCGATAATTTTTTTTAAATATTTTATGATTTTTTTATATATTTAGTAGCATTTTTATTTTTTCGATTTTTTTACTTTTAAAAATTTGCAGAGTTTTTAATATATATTTTATTTTTGAATTTTGAATTTTAGCTTTATTATTAGAGTTTTTTTGTTTTTTTTTTTTTTTTTTGTAATTGAGGGTTAAGTTGTCTTTTACCAAAAGTTTAGTGTTATTCTAGTAAACTTCATTTTAAAGCTGTTAGATTAGTAATTAGTATAAGTGTTATTCTAGTAAACTTAATTTTAAAGCTGTTAGATTAGTAATTAGTATAAAAATTGATGTTATTTGAGTCATTATCTCATAAATTATTAACTTTTTCATGTCGAAGTTTGATGACTATCCTTGTTCATCTTTCGTTAGTTGTTTTGAAAATGAAAGTTTCAGAATTACAAGTTTTAGATTCCACTACAAAAACCTTCTTAGTACAAGCCATGTCTAAGCTAAGAGCAGTTAGAGTAAATCATACGCATAACCAAAACTTTTGTTTACCGATATATTAAAATTGTTTCAGATTTCAAAGAAGCACAACTTTCCCAAGAACCAAAACTTGCGAATCTCTCTCGCTGAAAGCCATTTAGAACTTAACCAACAACAAGAAAAAAGAGAGAAGAAAAGCTGGGACTGGTGAAATCTTTGAGTAGATCATCAGAGCTTGAGGACAAGGCCAATGGGGCAATGATCACTACCATTGATATCAGGAAGAATGTAAGAATCATGGACATTGGCTGCGATTGATTCAGATACCAAGAAGTAGTCCAGTCTCCATCCTGCAGTTTTAACAACAACTCAGTTATGAAACTGTTGTAACAAACAAATCAATCAAACGGTTACTTATTATTATTACCTTTGTTAGTTTTCCGGCCACCATGCCGATAACCCCAATACGTGTAACCAACAACACCAGGATGTTGTTTTCTGAAAGTATCTACCAAGCCTTTCTCTAAGAAGTTTTCTTCAAAAGATTTTCTTTCTTCTATTGTAAAACCAGCACTTCTCTTGTTCCCCTAATTACAACAAGACACCGAGAAGTGATTATTAGTTTTCGACATATTGAATGACATCAAAGAAGAAGAAACTCAGTTAGTTAGTTAGTTACCGCGGGATTGTAGATGTCTATTTCTTCATGAGCACAGTTTAAATCACCCGTTAAAACTACAGGCTTAGACTTTTCCAGCTCCTGCAGTAGCAAAATGATCAATGAGACTTTTCAAACAAGAAAACAAACTAGAAGAAAAAAAATGTTTCTTACTTTGATGTAATTACTGAGGGTTCGATCCCATTCTTCAATCCTGTATGACTTCAAAACCAGAGGGATCCATTCATTAAATCAAAAGAAAACTCGAATATTTCAACCGTAGAAACAAATGCTCTAAATTTGAGGAGTACCAGTCTTTTCAAGCCATCTCCGGAATTAGGAACATAGGTACTTATCAAGTAGAATGATTTGAATTCAACAGTCACAATGCGTCCTTCCATGTCATGATCTGATCCAGATTGACCTGTACCATATCTAACCGAGAGTGGTTTTATCTGTCAAAACACCAAACTGATTACAACAATTGCAATTCAATAGGACATATCAGATCAAATTTTATAAGCATATTCTTCTGTTACCCGTGAGATAATCGCAGTTCCAGAGTAACCGAGTTTTGAGACACTACAGGACCAGAAACTATGATCGTAGCCATCAATAAGAGTATTCTTAATATCCTCAACATCCTTCGCCTGTTATCATAAAGTTCAAGAGATCTATTCAGTACAAGAGATTTCTAAGTTAACTTAAGAAGTGATAATGTTATGTTATGTGACCTGGAGTTTAGTCTCCTGCAAGCACAAGACATCAAAATTTTCTCTTTGGGCAAGCTGTAGAGCAGAGAAGCTCTCTAACTTCAACAATGCTCTCAATCCATTAACATTCCAAGTCATAACTTTCACACACTTGGTACCCTCTGGTGGAGGGAGAGGTCTCATTGTCTTTGGGTTATAAGCTTTCCAGTCTTTTTGAGGCTTCTTATGAGCAAGAACAGTCCATGGCTCACTTGCACTCGCGGATGAGATCATTTCATCGGTTTTAACAACTTCAGTACTAGAGATGGCCAATGATGCTTCTTCCTCTTTTAACACAGCTTTCTGCTTACCTAGAACAGATTAAGCCCAAACACAATGTTTTCATAATACTCTATGTACATGCCAGTATTTGAAACACGGTATTCGCTTTTTCTAACATGTGACAAACCTGTTTTCGTCGATGACTTATGTTCTTTTGAGACAGATTTCGCTTTCAAGATTTTCTCAGTAGACTGTTTTACTCTTCTCTCTCCATGTTCATTGCCATTATTATCTTCAGAGCTAATGCAGTCATCTTCAGTAGACTCTTCCCTGTTTCTGATCTTTCTTTTTATCGCTACACTTTCTGAACGGATTGATGAAGCGGTTTCCTTTTTTTCTTCATCTATAGCAGAAAGCAAGCAAGGACTTGGTTTTCGCTTAATAACATAACATTATCACTTTTCCTTCTAAACGCAAACAAGGTGTTCTTGTTAGCTTACCTGGCAAATTGGTGTCCAAATGAAGTCGTAAAGTTGAGATAAGATCTTGTTTACGTCCTTTCAGAGGTAGTCCAAGTTTCCTATAATTCAGAAACCATCATTGTAACACAAACACATAAACGTTTCACATGTTAAAACAACGAACAAGAATTTATATGTCACAGAAACAATAATGAAGCAGCTTAAAGAAGAAAATAAAATGAAGGAGCAATATGCTTGCCTCAATGTGGATTTAAGTTCTTGAACTGTCATTGCCTCGATTTCCTTTTGATTATCTTGAATAATTCCCATTTCATCTCTGTCACTATCACTTCCCTATACCATCATAACAAACAATTAAACAAAAGAACCCAAAAAAAAAACAAAAATTCAGCAACCGGTACAAATGAAAAATAATCAAAATCAGAACCTTAGCATCAACCATCTGATGAGAATTCTGATCAGAAGCTTCTGCTACCCTCTTGAGTTTCTTTCCGTTGTTGTTAATAGCTAAAGGTATGAATTTTGCCGTCGCATTTGACATGAGTCTCTTTTTCAAACTTATTGCTCCTACTCCAACACCAACGATAGATGAACCAACTCTTAAGCTCCTATGAGGAACCACCAGAAACCTAAATCATCATCAGTCACGAAATTAATTTCACACAGTCGAAATATTTTGGAAAATATAAAAAATTGAAGAAAAAAAAAGGTCATTGCTTTCGGAATTCAAATATCAGCTAAACGAAACAAAACCCAGAATTAAAAAAAGTCCGAAATCAACGAGTGACGGGTTTAATTCGTCCCAAGGTAAGAAATGACTCAGAGGATGACAATACAAAAACCCTAAATTTGAAGAGAAAGAAGAGGAGGCGATAATTCCAGTAAAGAATTCGAAAGCAGTGAAAACCAAAAAAAAAAAAAGAATTCGAAAGCAGTATTAACAAATTTAGACAGAAACGTACTTGGCGACACTAATGACGGAGCTTCGGATACCTAAGTGAAGAACCTTGTTCATCGATGAAGGGAGAAGAAGGGGAAAAAGAACCGCCAAAAAATGAGCTACGCGTTACGCTATTTCCGGTTTCACTCGCTTATCCTCTGTAGCGCGTACATACACGCGCCCACTGTCTTTATTTACTCTTAACATGTCAGTGTGACACAGAGACTATGTGATAGATTCATATTCATAACAAGAAATGGGATGTAAAGTAATATAATCACAATGACCACCAAAGAATTATACATAGAGTTTATATAAATGGATCAAGGAGATCCACAAAGCCTGCTCTACTATAATTCTTCTTTGTATAAATATGTAAGCAAAAAGATTAAATTGACATCCCTCAAGAAAAGTCAAAATTAAACACTTTTGGCTTGATTTGGAGACGATTGCGGTGATACCGCTAACGCTACATCACGATCATCAAGGTTAAACTCCAACACTTTCCTAGCAGTTGCTCGAGATGTTTCTCTAGTAGTAAAGCTTGAGGTTGAAGAGTTGTTTCTAGAGAAAGACATGTGAGCTGAAGTTACCACTGAGGTGAAAACACCAGCTTCTCTTAGCTCTTGGATTATAACCTAACAAAAAATGATAGTTTTGCTGAATCAAAAGCTCTCAAGATAATGTAAAATAATTTGGATTTTTTTTTGTAGTAAAACTAAACTAACCATTGGTGCGTAGATTCGAGTCAGAATTCCCTTCCTAAGAAGTTTCAGATTAAATTTTTTGTCAGTCCATACAACTCGTTCTCTGTACCATTGCAACATTTCCTCTGAAGTTGATGTTGAAGCAATGATGAATGCTTCTCTGTCAAAATCTAGCATGAAACATCTCTTGACATCTTTTCTAGTTGGTTTACAGCCACATCGATTACGTCTTGAGGTAAGATCTGAAAATTTAGAGTAAGTATAATGCAGAATCGCAGCTTCGTCTAGTGTCATGACACTGTCCACAAACAACAAAGATGAGAGATCCTTGTTAGATTTACAAAAATAAAAAAGAAATGATGTTGTAATTAAAGCCAGTGAGGGACGACAAGAACATACTTTGGGTTAGTCATGTAGTTATTCCATCTATGAGCACCATTAGGCCGAAGATCGTCTTGAATACGAGCAGCTGATTTCCCATTTGCGTAAGTAATAAAATAATTCGGATTTCCACGTGTTGCTTCTCTATAGTTTCCAAAGTAAACATCTCTAGGTAAGTGATCAAAATTCTTCTTGAACATTGATACTTCACTGAAAGGTTCTTTGATATCATCTCGCTCGACGCTACTCTCCTGAAAACAAGTAACATTTTTGCAAGTCATCTACAACAACAAAACGGTATCTTGAAAAGACTCTTTTACCCTAACTCACGTAATTTGTAAAGATCACTGCGTCAAACTCTGCAGGAACATTTGCTAACAATTGTCGTAACGAATATTCGCGGGTTCCAGAAGGATGTACAAGCTCATCAGTATCTAGATGCAGTATCCAATCCATACCAGCATCCTAATATATACACCAAGCAAAAAAGAGAGAATGTAGAAAATTAATGTATGTTTATTTTCTAGTAACTATGATTTTAATAATATATGCGTTAATGTAACGAATACCCTAGCCATAGTGATAGCCATTTCCATGTTCAAGGTTTGTTTCACGAATAATTCGTGATTACACGGTTTGTAGAAGAAATTCGCCAACCAAGTCTCATTCCAAATCCGACTGTAATCCAAAAAAAAAGAGATGAAGCCACAAATCAGTGATCTCAAATATCAAGTTTCAATAGATCATATCCATCTTTTACCAAATATTTTTTTGGTTCTGTTTAAGCATCTCTAGATTATTCCCAAGAACCTAAAAAATCCTTCTAAAACCCATAACTCAAAAGACAAGAATTACCTATTAGCTTGTTGTTCTTCTAATTCTTTTGTTCTGTGTATAACATTTACACCCTGAAATTCAAAACTGTCACTGCAAATATACAAAACTTCCGAATAATTTTTTTTAATACAAAACCAAAAAATGAAAGGCAAAATCAGGATTAGGAGAAAAGTGAATTCGAAAAGGCTCACAGGGATAGTCTCCAAAACTCGAGAGACATTTGGGGATGCAGCATTTCCTTCAACGAATAGATAAAACGTTGAAACTCCAATGACCTTGTGATAGAAAATCCATGGTAGTGTCTGCTCTAATCCAGCAGAAGTGCTCGTCGTAATACATATCTACCACCACAAAATTCCGATTAACAAATGAATTAAGGTGTTATAATCAAAAACCCCAAATTGGATAAGGAGGTCTAACCCTAGGTTTGAGATCCGGCTTGTAATCAAGCTTCAAATCTCGGAGATAAGGAAACGATGAGGTACGGTTTTGACCCAGAAGAGAAACACATCCTGAATCAGAGCGAAGAGATCGTTTCTCGGGATTGGGGGCCATACTGGGAAATGGATCGTTATCAGTAAACCACTGCGTAACCGAATCGTTGATTCCGCCTCGCCATTGAAGAAGGAAGGCGAAGCAGGCTAGAGAGAGAGGAAGAAGGGTGACGAGCAGAAAAAGCCGCGAGGAAGACGACGATGACAGAGTTGGTTTTGAGGAGGAGGAATAGAGACCTGCCATGTAAAGATGCAACAGGAAACGCCTAGAAGAACTGTATGTATAGGTGTATATAGCGGTGTGGTGTGAGGGAGATGATGATAATACTTGAAACTGAAAGGAGTTTTGAATTGAATGGAGCCGTTTTTGTCAGTTGGCCATTCTTGTAATTTCTTCAAACTTCATGCTGATTTCTTAAATAAGGAGTATATAGTTTTTGAGATTTTAAAGGAAAATATGTAGAGTTATTACCATATTTTGTGTAGAAAACTTAAAATGGTTTACCAAAAAAATAGTAAAGACTGTGGAACTAGAAATATTTTTTCCAAATGAGGGTGGGTATTTTTCGACCTGAGATATTTGCAAATTTTGTAACTTTGAATAACTCATTTTCTCTTCACCTTTTAATTCATTGCCAAAACATTAATAAACAAAATGGCATTTAAGTTGAGTCCAAATCTCAGTCTTTGGTAACGGCAATTATTGGGTTTTCTACTATGAAATCATTTCAAAGAACAAGTCACACTTCAAACTATGACTATTCGTGATTAAAAATCACAAATTCAAATAGTAATGTTAGGCAATGAGATTTTAGTGATTATCAAATTGCTTAATAATAGTAATGTTGGAAGATATTACTAATACTATAGAATTTCCGTGTCTTTTAATTGGATTTTGATAACTCGTTGAAAAAGTATGAATAAAAGACATTATTTTGCTAAGAGAAATTGACAAAAATACCATATAAACAAATTTTAATCTAAAAATGTCATTCCTCCTATTTCACGTTTTAACAAACAACACATTGTCTCCGCCAATTTCCAACATAATCGCCAGTCACGAACAGCTCAAATAGATCGATTATTATCAGTTAGAATCAACAATACCAACTTCGAACGGATCAAATCAATCATCGATCAATCATTATCAGGTGAGATTTTTGGTGATTACGACTTCAAGTTTCCTTAATTTATTTATGTTTTTGTAAAATCTTCTCGTTTAACCTTGGATCTAATATCAAGGATTTGAGCACATATCTCTTTACATATCTCTTTGCTTAATGACCTAGCTAGATTGTGAAATTAGGTCAAATCTTGTTTCACAATGAATCAAAATCTCAGTTCTTAATCTAATGATTCGATTCCATGATGAATTTTGTATCAAATTTGAGAAATATGTATATCAATGATGAAAATTGACAAATCAGTAGATCAGACAAAGAGGTATTAGCGTAAGTAGGGAAAATGAATATTTGAGAAATATATATCTCAATGATGGTTCAATGATTGTTTCTCGTAGTTAATGAAAAGTTTGTTTCAGTCTTTTTAGGTATGGAGATTAGTAATATTGAGATTTTGTGTACATGTGGAGAGTGGAAACAAGATGATGCACGTGAATGAGAATTCATCGTAGATGGTAAAATAGGAGGTTCTTGTAGTGAAGTTGAAGAGAATACAAGTTTCAATGGGCTGAATTAGATAATTTATGAAGATTTCATCATTGATCCAGGGAAAGCAGAGATTAAGCTTAGTTTTATTCTTCTATCAAGTATGTGGTTGAACAAAAGTCTTTCTCCACCTATATATATTCGTAATGATCGATAATTGAGAACATTTATCAACAAAGTAAAAGGTCTAACTGCATCAGTAAAAAATACATAAGCAATTTGTTATATGTTCAGGATAAGCCACAACTTTTGATAAAGATCTTTTTGTATATGTAAATCATATATCGTATCATCCAGGTTTAAAAGATGTTCAGTATCAGGCACATATGTGTTTTGAGTTTTCGCTGAAAATGAAGGAGGTTCCCCTTTATTATTTTGCGCAAAACAAAAGCAAATCAACTCAACATTATATCAAAAAGACAAACATGCATGTGTATTTAAATTTCTTACCCAGTTTCCAGTTAATAACTCCTTTATATTCTGCATTTTTTCTTCGTTGTTCTGAAACACTCGTCCATTTTACTAAATTTGTCCTCAACCATTGTATGCATTATGTCAATCTTTTTAATAAGCACTTCAAGAAGAGATGGATGTTGTACATTCTCGTTGTCAACTGATGGTTGTGCCGTTGTTGAAATCACAGTTTTTGCCATGCTGATATCAATGAAATCATTCTTCCAATAATTTCTTATCACTTTATAGTCGGCTTTGAGCGATATCAAAAAGTTTGTCTACTTTGTCTCGTTTGTCTTCCAATGATACAGAGTTTCTTCATTGCTCGGTATAGAAGGAAGAATTGATGTCACTATTACCTGCAAAATAGAAAAATACAAGTTTAGTATTACAAAATATGACATAAATCTTCCAAAATACCAATATTTTTCTTCCTAAATAAACAAAAAATCATAACTCCTACATAACAATTACTTACATTATGTATAGACATAACTTTCTTTACAAGTTTCAAATCTGGTTGTAGAAATCAGATTTATGACAACATTTAGTTAACATGACTTTCATCCTTAATCGGTAAATATCCACCTGTAATCAATCTTTTAACAATCAATAGTTCAGCCAACATATTTTTTTCGGAAAACAGATTAATTAATACAATGATTTTTTTAATATTTTCTTAGTTGTCAAAATATTTTTCGTGTCCAATTTGATAACCAATATTGAAGATTCATAGTTTGAATTTGAACAATCATGATTTGATTTCAAATTCAAGTGCGTAAAATTAAATATGGAAGAAGATCTCTATGTATTACCAAACCTTTTAAAGTATCTACCAAAAGCTTATGATGATATTCTTTCAATTTCTACTTCCCAAATTAAAATACAAATCAGGCTTCAAATTATAACTATTTCAAGAACAAATTCAATATCGTAATGAGATTATAGTATGATTATCATATTACCTTATTCATATATGTTGGATGATACATATTATTAATACTTTTGAACTTGTGTGTTGTAATTGGATTTTGATAAGTTGTTAATATTTATGAATCACATGGATTATTTTACTAATCCAATGTTTATGTCTTAAACAGTATATGAATCCGTAATAATAAGAAGAATGAGTTTTGTTAGACACAACCTTTGAATTTTGTATAGCATTAATTGTATCTTATATATTAGAATGTAACTATTAACTATTAAAGTAATGTGTTATGTAACTCACAGTGTGACCATAATCCAATTTTTTTCTTTTTTTTTTGACATAGTCAACCTAAAATAAACATGTTTTATAATGCCAAAAAAGACTTTTATTTACCCGGTTATATTTTTTATTAGTAGATGCACTAATATGATTCAGATTCAAACTCAATACTTAGCAATGTGATATTTAGATATTTTTTGAAGGCTTAATTTTTTTTTAATGTGAGAAAATGGTTGAAATGAAAGAAAAAACAAAAAGAGAAGACCAAGTTTTTATTTATTGAGTTTGGTAACAACATGTTTATATTTCGCTTTTACTTACCTACATATTTTAGTGTGAATTTGATATATGTTGTGTTTCATAAAAATTATAGAGAAAGTGACTCAAATACAAAGACTACATAAATTTTCTCGAATACTTGAGTCAAGCTTCGTAAAGGCATGTGTTACTGAGGGCATGAAGGTTTAATTGATTTCTATAGTTAGTTAGTTTGGCGACAATAAATTTCGGATGCATTTGGCTATAAATTTTGAGCAATGTATTCATTTATATAATATTTCTTAGGAAATTAGATGTTTTCCTAAGTTATGTCATTTTCTTTATTAATCATGCGAAACATTTTCTTTTATATATAATAGCTAAATTTTTATAAGAAATAACATTTAACGTTGGGTTCTTTTAGACAGTGGTGAAAATGTAAAATTAAAGTTTAACATCACATTTGAATTATGATATTATAAATATTGGTAATATAAATTCTTAAAATGATTAAAAAACATTCATAATTTCAGATAAGAATGATGTCAATAAAAAATGTACCTGATACCGTTAGTTAAAAGAGCTGTGCCAAATATTTTTAGCTTCAATCAATTAACAATCGCTTTTAAGTGAACCTTATAATCCTAGCATCATTTTAAAAGTGACATTAGCTTTAAGAATACTGATGTTAAACTTGAATATTTTTGTAGTGTTAAATCTAGCAAATCCGTAATTTTTTGAAATATGTGGTTTTGATGCAAGCTTGCGAACATCGGTTGTTTTGATTCTAATATATTTTGGTGCTAATGTAAGGATTTTAATCAACCCTTATTTCTAAAAAGTTTTGTGTTGAACAGAAAATGGCAAAACGTCAGGGATAGAAAGAATGATGATTGTGTTTCTTATTTCTCTGAGTTTTAGATGGACATTTTTAGATTATTTAAACCGTGGTACTTCTTTACGCCTTGCGACATTAATTGACCACCCTGGGTGTATAAAGATCTTGAGTTGAGAAAAATCAAGGATATTTTCACATGTTGAATAGTGTAATACAAAAATTATGATAATAAATTAACCATCAAGTTAGATGAGAATTACACCATTTTTGGGTATAAGATGACGGTTAGTGGTTGGATTTAAGAGTAGATTTAGATTTTTCTATTAATCATCTATATAGTGCTAATCTAGATAAAATTAAATCAAAGTAAACCTTCATAGACATTTTTAAAGAATTTACAATGATATAACTCTCCCTTATCGATTATAGTGTTCATTCTAAACGATTTAATAAACTTTTCAAACGCATTCTTACCCATTTATTCATATTGGTATATTTTTAACGTTTTATTTAGATATATATATTAGGTGAATGGTTGTTTCAGAAAAATTAGAGGATAAAAATTGGAGGATAACAATGTTAGATTTTTACTTAAAGTGTATAGAAAAAAACAGGTGTTAGAAAATTCAGTAAAACGTCTAAGTCCACATAAAGTATGAACAATTACGTAAGTGATTTTATTTTTCTTGGAGGTGATAATGAAAGTAAATTTTCTATAACATCATTGTAATCTTTTCTTTTGGTATGTTGTTTAGTTTCATGTGTTTGCTATGCAAAAATGATCATATAATATCAATTATTTTGGTTTTATGGTTTTCTTTTTATACAAATAGTATCACTCCATTTATTAAGTTTACGTTTTGGATTTCGACTATTAACTATGATATCATGCTTTTAATAACATGATATTAGACATTATGTTTTCTTTTCTTTTGTTTTTGTTCTTCATATCGTCGGTTTGGTATGTTTTAATTAGTTGAGTCAAACTAAATATCGTTCTCAGTAAAATGTTTTGGAAAATCCATATCGGTTTAATATGGAGGATAAAAATGTTAGATTTTTACTTAAAGTGTATAGGGAAAAACAGGTGTTGGAAAATTCAGTAAAACGTCTAAGTCCACATAAAGTATGAACAATTACGTAAGTGATTTTATTTTTCTTGGAGGTGATAATGAAAGTAAATTTTCTATAACATCATTGTAATTTTTTCTTTTGGTATGTTGTTTAGTTTCATGTGTTTGCTATGCAAAAATAATCATATAATATCAATTATTTTGGTTTTAAGGTTTTCTTTTTATACAAATAGTATCACTCCATTTATTAAGTTTACGTTTTGGATTTCGACTATTAAACTATGATATCATGCTTTTAATAACATGATATTAGACATTATGTTTTCTTTTCTTTTGTTTTTGTTCTTCATATCGTCGGTTTGGTATGTTTTAATTAGTTGAGTCAAACTAAATATCGTTCTCAGTAAAATGTTTTGGAAAATCCATATCGGTTTAATATGGAGCAGTAAACGAATTATACCAAATAAACCGGACTATCAGATTTGTTTTCATTGGATAGTTCACTACGTCTTTGGTTTAGTCTGATTAATACAATCTAAAACCTTGGTTATTATTATCCGAACCGGTCTTGATTGAATAAAGAGCAACCGTTAGCCATGTTACATCCGGTTGGTGCGTGCATCTTTTAGATGTCTTGACTTTTAGGTGGGGGTATTGGAATAAGAATTTGTGATTATTTTGAAAAATCCAAATCGCAGAGATTATAAAGGGGTTTTACCAAATACTATCAAATGAGGTGGTGATATTTGAAATACCTGATTTTTAACTATCAATTCTCTTTTAAATAATTTCAAGTCATTTTTGATATAATTAATTAATGAAATCTAAGTTTTCCAATAACCTAGAATTTAAGGGAATTTGTATAAATCATTATTATAAGAGTTTTTACAAATGGCAAGTCCAATAACCAGAGATTTGGGAAAAAAATTGAAATCATCTTGAATGTCAGCTCCAATACCACCCGCTTTAGAATATTTTAGATACAACTAAAATTAGGAAGATAGAAAAAATACAAAATAAATATCACCTTCGCCAAAACGTAATTGCATTAAAATTTAAAACAAACCCAAAAGACTCATGATACCAATATGAGATTTTCAGAATTAATCAAAGAAAACTATAAACGATTGACTGAATCCATTGAATCGGACATACAGAGATATTGTAATTGGAGAATAGACACTAAACCGTGACAACCATTTAGAAGTTAATCTTTAAGGTATCGCTAATATTGAGCTTTCTACAAATTGTTTGAAGTTCTAAAAATATTAAAATTCTAAGCAACAAAAACACCATAAAAGAGTTGCTTACAGATAGGGATATAGTCAAAATTTTATATTGACTTAGGTGTCTGATTATAATTTTCTTACCAAAATATGCAGTGATTTTCGATTGTTTTGCTATTTACGGGTCGTTATGTGCATTATTTTATTTGTTCATTGGAAAACTATCGAGATTGTATCATTGTATGTTTGATACGGTTTGCACGGCTTAAAATTCGTAGAGGTGTTTGACGAGAGTTACAACGATTTTTGATTGGACAATTGTTCTATTGGATCCTTATGTTCAAACCTTTAGAAATGCACAATCAAATAATGATTCACCTGAACTTTAGTATAGTTGGAGATTTGTATTGTTACTTACTCATTAGAAATTGAACTCCTCAATTTATGTTGATTTTGTTTTATCATTTTTATTTTATTTGGGTGTTTTTCGTTATATTTTATTGATTGTAACGTGTGTCCGTATTGGATGCAAGCTCTCACCTAGTACTTAATTAAATAGCTATAAGGGGAAAAAAAACTCAGCTAATATAATTATTGAAAAAACTCAGCTAATATATTAAAAAGAAACAGAAACTCTTGGTAATCATTGATATTAGCTGAAAACTAATATTGGCAGAAGACAAACTCTGCAAAGTTAAAGAACCGTAAACTCCAATAGGTAATCTAATCTAAGAAAAGAAAAGATTGAGTTTGATGAATAAAGAAATCAATGAAACGCAGAGGAAGACATACTAATACTCATTGTTTAGATGTGACCCGACAATGGCATTTAGAACAGAATTCAGCTGTCTCGAGACCACGAATGATTATCACGCCCCAAACTCCAAGAACTACAGCACATAACGCACAAACGAATGCGAAAGGCATATTATCCGTTGCGGTGAAACAGGCCCCAATCTCTAGTGATGCTAATATAACAAATAGAGATTTACCGACATAGAATTCTTCGATGGGAGTTGACAACTGGAGAATCGCGATGCCACAAGTGATTACAGACATTGCAAACACCAATCCAACTTCACGTTTGAAGATGAAAGCCATAGCGAATACGGTGATATAGACGCAAAGTGGTAACATCACTTCTAACTCTCGCCCGACCTTGTGACTCGGAGGTGGACGATCGAAGAAAAGCGGTCGAGCTAGACCAACGGCAAGGAAAGATGTGAGAACCACTGTTAAATATTTGGTGTTTGGGATTTCTATCTCTTGGACGGCCAAAGAGCACCAATGGAATAGGCAAGACCAATTAGAGAAGACACTCCCAAAACATAATACATTGCACGGCCGATTGGAGTGACCTCACCATAAGCTTTCTGATCTACCATCTTTATAAAAGGAAATAAAATAAGATATTGAAATACTCAATACGAAAAAAAATAGAAACCCTAACGAGAACTCACTCCAGGAATAGGATTGACGGGCGAGGGAAGAGAACCGTCGCGATTGTTATCAGGCGGTAGGGTTGGAGACATTTTCCAATGACACAATAATTTTGAGGGTAAAGTCATATTTTATTATACCTAAAATTCAGTGGTAGCGTTTACCGTTACCAGAGTACGTATATGATTTTGTTTTAGATTATTTCGTTCTTTTTTTTGTCTTCCACATGTTTATCTCTATTTTTGATACCTTGACAGAATCGGTTCCACAAGTATTTGAATTAAAAAAAAAAATGAAAATTGAGGCTAAACTTTATTTGATAGTCCGAAAGCAAGAATGCTAGTAACATCGTAAAACTGAAAAAGAAAGTATATATTTGTTATCTAATCATATGAGTATAATAACAATATTTAGTATAATTTCTTTCATCGAAATGTTATTAGGTTTAATTGATATAAGATTTTTTCTCACGGTAATGTTAGTTCGTTGAAAATTTAGATTTGTATTAATTGAGACTTTAATCTCGATGTTCCTTGATATTAATTCGGAAGGATATACCTTCTGAAAATGCTTCTCAATCTGCTAATGCATTTTTTCTTCGAGAGATACATGTTCGGCGTACAATCTCATTTGTGATGATGTCGTAGTTGATTGGTACAATCACTTTAACTGGTCTGCAATAAGTAGATAAAACATCTTATGTTTTGGTATCTTCTTCTAAGGTCAAAGATAGCCAAAATGGATGAAAAAACGAAAGATTTGGCCAAAATTCATAATTAAGTATCATCAAAGTATTATTGGTAGTACATAAAAACATCATATCAAGTTAAGAAAAACAAAAAAGAGGGAAGAGAATAACAAAATCCTGATTGAGAGAGTCTTTCTTCAACAAAAGACAAAATCTAAATCTTGATGTTGAAGTAATCCGAATCAAAATGATGCAATCTCACGTATCCATCTTCACCTCCACTAGAGAAACTGAACACGCACAAAAATAGAAAATTTAACAAAAAAAATTCAGTAACAACAAACACAAAATATGTGAAGATTGTATTAATCAAACAAAACCAAATACTGTTTAGTTTTTATGATTTTACCTCTTCCCATCAGGGTTGAATGCCAAAGCATTTATAGGTCCAAAATGACCTTTCACACCTCCTATCTCCTCTTGCAGAATCTATATACATAAATACATTAATACATCAAACACAACAATACAATCAAAATGGGAGAATTCAGGAAACAAAACTAAACTATATAAGCTTATCCTCAGTATTTAAGAAAATACGCCAAATATCCTCAAGAGTTTAAAAACTTTGTTCCAAGTAAAAAGCTAATAAAAACACTAACCTTGTCATAAAACTTAGCTTCGAACTTTCCAGCACGATGATCAGTAGTTGTAACAGCTGATGCATCTTGACCACCTCCAAGCACAACCTAAGAGCCAGAAACATTCACAAGGCTTAATAACAACACCATCAAGACTTTGTCGAATTTCAACTTGTGACATTTTCACATCAAGTAGGAGTTTACATACATGGTTAAGAAGTGGAGACATGGCTACAGCATTTACAGGCACTCCTGTAGTGTAAGTCTTAATAAGTGTCAATGTTCTCATGTCCCAAAGCTGAAAAAAAAAACAAACACTCTTTATATCAGAAGATTGATTTCTCGCTTAACAGATAGATAAAGATTGAAAAGTATGAACATGCCTTGGCGGTTTTGTCGAGTGAACCAGTAATGAAATGAGAATCATCATCTGCTTTACATAGCGATGTAATCGCCTTCTTGTGACCCACTTCTTCATTTGTTTCATTGAGCAACTTTCCAGTCTAGTAACAAACAACACATAATCGGTTCAAAGCCTAATACTTTAGAAGCAAATTTGGTAAACAAGAAGAAACCTGAAAATTACCTCAGTATCCCAGATTCTGAGGACGGCATCTTCACCACCACTAACAATAGTTTTGTTCAAAGGACCCCAAACAGCTCTGTTAATCCTCTTCCTTCCCTCAGGATTTTGAATGACAAGTACAGAATCACCAATCTCTACAATGCTAATCAGATTACACATTTACAAGACCATAGGCTAAACAAAAAACTCGATTTTCAATTTTCAACCAGAAACTTACGGTCTTCAGGATCTTCTGCAATGCGTTTCACATGAATAGCTGAAGTATGTTCCATGAAGGGATCACTTGTTATCACTGCAAGCTTATCTCCAACAGCAAAATCTACGGATCTCGCTGGAGAACCGAATTTGAATGAGAAAAGTTGCTTTCCGGATTTCACATCCCATAGCTTCACAGTCTGATCAGCACTACCAGTAATCAATCTCGACGAGTCTCCTATAAAATTGTCACTAATAAATTAAACACAAGAAAAGAAAAGAAAAAAACAAATCGTTTCTATATATTAAATTCATGAAATTCAGAAAGCTTGAGATAACTTAACTGGAAACATCGCAGCACCAAACAGCTCCGTTGTGGCCACGGTAAGTTCCAAGTCGTTCGCCGTTATCAGCATACCAGAGAGTGGGTGTGTGGTCTTTGGCGCAGGAGAAAAGCAAATCTCCATCTCTGTTATACTTGAGGAAAGTCAATGGGCGTTCATGCCCTTTCATCAAAATCGGCCTCATCTTTCTTCTCTAGGGTTTAATTTGCGAAAGAGATACGAAATCGAATCAACGATTAAAGAACACAAGTTTGATAAAATCTCAGTTTCTTTCTTCACCTGCTTAGGAAAAGCGAGTCTGGAGACGATGAAGCGCCGAGTTGAGCAAAACCCTAGTTTTTACCTGGCCCCACTGAACAGATGGCCCAAAAGGCCCGTTTCTATTTTCTTTTTCTTAAAACTTTACCTTGTATTTTTGTGTTTAAGCCATGGTTCTCTAGCCGTTATATATTAAGAAAACAAGATTATCAAAACAAAATTATTTCTTCAGATGACAAACTCGTTAATGATAAGGAACCTCCGAATTTTATTTGTATACATAAATAGATCTTTGACTTGAGTTTAGTAGCCTAGCCGCTCAGTCCATAACACAATTTGATTAACACAAGGACTCAACAAACTGAGAATCGTCAAGCTCAAGTTGTTGTTTCATAACACAGTTCATTAACCATTCGCTGCTAAATGTCCAAATCCCTTTCTTTGCCGCCTCTAAAGCATCCACTGTATCTTCTTCGCTACCTATGTATATCCCTTTGGTTGCTTCCTTCACCAAATCTACTCCTCTAATCACCTGAAAATATATGTAAACAGAAAGCAAAAGAAAATTACATGTTTTTTGCTTTCTCAAATGTGGAAACAGAAGATAGTTGAAAAAAGAACTTACATTTCCACCAGCTGATTTGATGATAGCAGATGAAGTTTTAATAGGCAACTGAACTTGAGTTCCAATACATATCTCATATCCTTTAAGCAACGAGTTAGGTCTAGCTTTTGCTCTAAGAAGACTACTTTTTAGATCGGTTTCGTATTTCAACTCGTAATCCTTATCTTGCAATATGTGTGAAGCTTCATCTATTAATTCGGTTCAGAAACAAAACAAAAATAGTGTCAGCATTAGAATTCAGACGCCTTGTGAGTAATAACAATAATCATGGGACTTAATCTTACTAGCAAATCTTCCTTCTCTGAAACTTTCTTTTAACCAACTTGGTGATACTATCCAAGCCCTGCGAACATTATTCTTATGATTAGATTTATTATTACACGTAATGTCACACCGGTTAATTTGAGACTAACCCAGAGCAAAGAGCAGTGCAGAAATTCAGCGTTTTCCTGACTTTTCCGGTGACTATATGTGTGCTCATGCTGCCATCTACGGTCATATCACCACCGAGTTTTGTTATTATCTGCAATACAAATCAAAAGACAACGATAAGGTGAATAGCAAACACATCTAAGGATTTTCCTCTTAATTTACTTAGAAATATTACATACCTCTGTTAACCAAGTTCTCTTCTTTTCATCACCAATGTCCATCAACAAGATTCGATAGTGTTGTCCAGCTTTTGCAGAGCTGAGAGCCAAATCTGTTTTTGCTATCTCAGAATCATTATAATTATGGTTTGCCCTAATTCTTTTGGATTGTTGAGAAGACAGTGAAGCTTCCCAAGATCTCTTCAAGCCATGCGTTGAATATTTGGTCTCGCTATCAGCTGAGGTAGCTTGACTAGAGATCACGTTATTGTATTCATTTCTTGTGGTCGAGTCCACATGAGTTCTGATACCAGATAGACCTGTGTATGGCACATTGTAACAGAAATTTAAAAGTCTTCTCAACAAGTGAGAATGTTTTAATGAAACAAAATAAGAAACTTAGCACTGAAAATATTTTAATGAACTTACAGTCAAGATATAGGGTTTCACCAGAGTTCCCTCCAAGTTTAACTGAATCTCCAGTCACAGGATCTGTGCAATTATTTCTGGTTGGGATTGTAGATCCTTCATATTGATATTTCCACGAAGAGGAAATCTCAAGGTTTGAAAGATTATTAAGTGAAGATTCCTTTTTCAGATGAGAAACCATGAGAGTTGAATCGCCAGGAAAACATAACGCTTTTCGAATACTAGACTTGATGTGTAGGTTCTTTGCTTTTCCTTTCTGGTCAACCTCTGCTAGTTTTACAAATCCCTGAAGAATACGTAAAACTTTAAACCGCACGGCCCAAGTACTTCAAAATATAGTTTAGCTCGAATACAATCTCTTATAGAGAGAAAATTCCAGGAACAGTAAACATAGTGTATTAGTCTCACCTGTTTAAGCCAGAATCCTTCAGATTCTTTGTCTGCCCAACAGTATATAGCACGAATGCCAACATTTTGAAGCCTCTTCATTAATTCTTCATAAACAAGCTTACCAAAACCCTAAAAATGTATCAATAAGGACCGATCTGTTAGTTTTTAAAAGAGGTTCTGAGCACACTTCCTTTGGTAAAGCATTATTGTACAATAAGAACTCTAACTATTTCTCGAACTGTTGGAAACAGTACTTGTCAATGAGTTAGAGACAAACAGACCTTTTTCTGTTGGGTATATGTTACAGCAGCAAGAGGTATCTCAGCATAATGTGTATCAGCAGGAACTATTTGATAGGTGATTGCAGCTAAGATCTACAAAAAGCACACACCAAATCATCAACTTGACAATTACAGTAAATAATACAATCTAAAATGCATACAAACATCACTAAAAGTGTGAAAACAATTTGCAAGATTCATCAAGAGCCTAAGCTGATTTTGATCAAGGTTAGGGAATATAAGTAAAAGCTTTATTTACCTCTTCTGAGACTCCGCTGAGCGTGGACTTCAAAACTAATGAACAATACTTGCTGCAAGATCGGATAATTTTCAAATGAAGCATTTAAATGAGTCCATTCTCACTGACTTTAGTGAAAAATGGTCAAAATAACTCTCTATAATGGAAATTCCAGCTTGAACTGAAACAAGTGAAAAGTTGTTATGATAAAAAGAGACGATTAAATTCCACATACCCTTTATAGACACATCTCTCAAGAAATGCAGATTTCTTCCTAGTGTTTGAAGCATAGTTCATGTCAGGTAGCTCTCTACTATATAAGTTCAACACTTCCTGAAAAGACAAGTTACGAGTACATTAAGTTTCATTTGCAACACACCAACTGATTCCACAATCTTATTCTCATAATATATAAAATTAAAATTGTTAAATGCAATGGGCAAAGATTCAAGTTACCTGGAGATGAGATTTGGTAGTATCATCTTCATCACTGGGATTAATAAGCAGAAACATGTGATCTTTCGGAAACTCAGAGACGGATTTTTCATTCTCTACACAAAGCAAAAAAGAACTAATTAAGAAATTTATGAAATTGATTGGAAGCTGTCAATTACAAAGTGAGAGGGAGAGAGAGAGGTGTCCATAACATTTCCGGACTCTGTAATTCCGTCTTCCTTAACTAAAGATGTATATGGATGAGACCAATCAGTTCAACAACGACTATTTACTCTTGTTATCAGATTCAGAGATTCGTGGGGGCATTACCGCCCAAAATGCAGATAAACTTAGGGCAAATTAAACTTTTTCAGAAACCCAAGTTCTAGACAAACCTGAGATTTTGACTCTGGCGTTTCTGGAAAAATTGATTTGTAGACTTCGCGGTCCGAATTCACATGTAAATTTCTTACCATCGACTGCGACCTCGCAATCACCTGGAAAAACCAAGCAAAAACTCGTAAGGACCACCGTAGATTCGTTAAATCCACCGGATTATTAGAAACAAAAATCCGAGGTTCTCTTACCGATAGGGTAGAGAGTCGACTGCATCGGCGGTGCTCTTTTTGGCGGCATGCGAAAATTTTAGAGCGGGGTTTCAAAATGAAAGGAAATGTAAACGTCAGAGAGTTACTTAAATACATTTAACGAAAGGGACATTTACGTAAATTAAAATTTAGGGGTTTTAAAGGAAAAGAGAGAACAAATACTCAAAAGCTCCGGTTCTAGCCAATACGCTGCGTTTTGAGCGTCTCTGTGCACAGAACCCGCAGAAATGCGAAAGGACAAGCAGAGTGACTCGATTACGCTTTTCATTATTCTTCTCCTCGTTTCGTTGTTGATCGGAGACTGATTTCATCCCATATCTTAATTGAACGCTCGAAAAATTCCGCAATTTAAAGCACACTCTCTCAATATGAAAAGAAAGAGTAAGGAGATTACAGTATTACTGTGAGGCTGATCAGAAGCTAAATGAGGCGTTCTCTGAACGATATGATGATTTTGGGTTTCCGGAAACACACGGCGGAGATAGCCTCAAGTCTATGACTAAATTTCTTCATATGAAGAAAGACATGGCTTTCTTTACACAAGTTAAAGAAGTTGCTTACGTTGCTGCCTCTTTCTTTGAAGAATCAGGAACACTTGCTGATTGCTCACCGCATGGCATGGTTTCAAACCAGGTCATGGTTTGTCTTACTCCACCAACAACACCAGTCCAAGTTCCAAGACACCTCGCTGATAAGCGAGCACTTTATGGATTCAGCTACAAGCTCAAAAGCACTGTTCATAACCTCCCTCTTCTCGCGGAAGCCACTGCTGCTTTCTCTCAGACACACATCCGTATGTTTGCTGATCACCCTTTCCTTTCTGGTTTTGGTGCGAAAACAAAAGATCATGGACCCTTCTGGTCGATCAGGCCCATTGACTCGAGTGTTACCAATGACAGCTCCTACCTCTCCATCCCTTGGATGGTCAAGCGAGGTATGAAGTCGAAAAGACCAGCCTAAAAGGTTTCTTGTAACTCAGGAATTAGAATAGCAGAACAAAAGATGATATCTATCGGATTAGTTATCTTTTCCTTACATTTTCATATTAGTTTCAAACCTAGATCGAAAGTTCCATTTTTCTCAAGTAGTTTACTAAATTCTGTTAAAAAATCGGGGAAAATAGTCTTGTGGGTATTTCAAAAGTCAGGGCTTGCATGTGAGCAGTCAAAGTCTCTGTCCAAGGTTTAGCAAAAACATCACAAAGCTTGTTTGCAACATAAGCTTAGTTCGGTGTACTTGGTTAAACCTTGATAAAGATCTTATTGTTAAAGTTTATTAGCTTTACATAAAAAGAATCAGCTGTTCCACGAGGATAAGGCAAAAGATATGTGACACTCTTACCTAACATCGAGAAGATTAAATCTAAATGAGCTGAAAATTTTACAAGATCAGAAAATATAATCAAAGTCACGCTTGACTATTCCTACATAAACAAGTTTCTCACGCACTTGTTTCAAGTCCACAGCTTCACTCACCAGTTAGTGTAATTGACATCCTTTTCTTAGCCACCAAACCTGAGATAAACAGAACACCTGAACCAGGAAACTGAAAAGCCAAGGAAATTCAGGAGTCATGAATTAGGTGGAACATTAAAAAGCATCTACGTCGCTGAGCTAAGGTTTGATTTTCCCTTCATCTTAAAAGCCAAGCGAACATTATGAACGTATTGAAAGCATTGATGTAACCTTTGTACCAACCGTTCTAATTGAAGAAACTCAATTCTTTATAAACTCTAGTTCTCATTTCTCTTCAGATTTTACATATTTTTTTATGTTTTTACATTTTTTGTAGTAACAGGTTTGAGAATGAAACATGATAAAGGTACAAAGTTACATGTTCTTGTGGAAGAAGGAGAAGAAACTAAAAATTACAAAGGTACAGTGGCTAAATAAGATACAACGGCTCTGACTAGTTAACAACAACGAACCATCTCTCTTCTTCAACGAGGCTGGTGAATGTTTCTCGGAGCAGCAATCCTCTGGTTTCCCCATTTGGCTGGCTTTTCTGCATATTTTGCTGGTTCTCCATATGACTTAGGACTCCAGTTTCCAGCTGATTTCCTAACTATCTCACCATTCTTCCCTAAGCCTGAACAATACCACAATTCCAGAACATAATTAGTCTCCTTGATCGTTTGTTTATTGAGAATCATCGAAATCGACTTACCAAAGTCTGATGCGTGGTAGATTTGTCCACCGAATCCATGATCAAACTCAGAAGCATCAGTGTCGAAGAAATCTTCCATGTCATCAAAATCGAATGATTCTGGAAGAAGATCAGCTACGTCGACTTGTCCGTTGTCATTCTCCCCGTTGTCATAGAAACCATCTGGGCCTTGGTGCTGACTGATCCAGTAGTCATGGTACCAAGTCGAGGTTGTCACCAATTGCCACCATTCCGGTGAGAAATCTTCCACTTGTTTGACTGCTGCAGGAACGAAAAGAGGTGCGTCTGGGTTTAGAGTCGATCGTCTTCCTGAAACCATCGCCATTCTTAGCTTCTAGATCTGCGTAGACAAAGAAGTGGATATCAATGGGATGATAAGATTTAATCATATTCACAATCTGACTTTTCCAGATTACACGGTATAGCAGATAGAACTTTCTATTCTTAGATCTATAAACGGAACAACAAACAAATCCGATCGGCTGCTGACATAGATCTGAAGATTTCTCGATCATGAATTATCATATACTACCGAATAACGGAAGCCGAAAAAAGTGCAATCGACAAAGTATTGAGTTAGATCGACGATCATCACAAAGATAACGAACGAACCAGAAGAGAAGTTGAATCACTTCATTTTCTCAATACTTAAAAAGGAATATAACAGGAGAATCAAACAGATCCATCAAAATCCAGGAACTTCAAAGATGAAAACTAATAGATAATCATCGCATAATCGCCTTGAGAAAAATTGATCGATCAGAAGAAGACAACCGAAGATATTTTACCTTTGCCGTGAAATATCTGTGTGCTACTTGCTCAGCTTGATGATTTTTTTTTTCTTCGAAACGGATTAGGATCAAACACGATACGAGTAGATCAGGAGAAGAGAGTAGTTATATAGAAAGCAAGGCTCGGACCCGACCCTAAGGTTCGTAATACCGGGGCACAATTAAAGGTGAGAGACAAGTGGGTAGGTCTGGACCCATACCTAACGTGGTTTCGAGAAATCTGCCGTCCACGTGTTGACGCGTTACTGTTGGCTTTTATTGACTTTCCTTTCGTTCCAATCTGTAGGCTACAGACACAAAGTAAATTATTATGCTTCTTTCTAAAAATATCTTTAAAAAATTCGGTCGAAGAGGATAAGGTAGGATTCATTGAACTAATCCAAAATAGGCCCATCAACATCTTATGGGCCTAACCCGCCCATGTTTTTTCGTGGAGCTATGGCCGGTGTTTGTTTTCTCTCTGGGTGCTGAATCTGTCGTCTTCTCTCCCAGAAACAGAGCGCTTCGTCTAAAATTGGAACTTTTAGGTTTAGAGTAAAACATATATTGTTCGAATCCAGTAAATGAGAATTATTAGGATATATTTCCGAACCTTGGTTGATTAATAGACAGTGTTTGTGTTTTGTTTGTAGCAATCTGTTCATATTTGTAATTTTCGTTTTATTTCCAACCTCTGCTTCTTAATACAATCACCAGTTGAATTTTTACACGAGAGTCTTGAGATAGTTCTCAATAAAAGTATCCAAAAAGAGATTAGATAAAAGAAGAGTAAAAAAGTGGGGTCTTAGAATCACTAGAAACATTGAATAGTTATTTTGATTTTGGGTTGTGGCTGCATCTGATGAATGATGAGTGTGGGGTCTGTCATGTTTTGTGAGTGATTGAATCTACATAATCAATTTTTCAACTTTTATCTTAAATAAAGGTAGTTTTATTGGATTGGATCAATCATCAATAGGACTTTGCAATTTCTTTGAATAAACAGGATATATGAGATTCGTTGGTCTCTCAGTGTAGGAGAAAAGCTATATGCACTTGCTAGTTGCATATAGAATCAACACGTTAGTGCTTGTATAGTATCAAAGTTTCTCAAATTATGTTTTTACTTATTAATCACTTAATATATCAATGATTCCACACTTTACTTACCAAGTGTAATGACCTTGACTAGCAACAAGACTCGGAAAGAGAAATGGCTGAAACATGGGTTACAAAAGGTAATCGAAGAAATAAAAAAATGAGTGCGTTAAGCTCTAGAACAACCAGGATTACCAAAATGATCATAGATTTGCATTGTTTTATTTAGATTGAATTGAAGTTGTTGCTTTCTTCTTCACTGTGACTAACAAAACGGATTGATATAACCACCTTTCCAAACAGATGAAAAATTATCATCGTCACATACTTGTGATTAGTTTCTGATCATCAGTGGCAAGGTTAGTTACTTAAGGATAACGAATCCTATTGTTACACTGAAGTTCATTGTGGTTCAGCTTCATGGAGGCATAAAATGTGAATATCAACGATTGTATTCCACCATGTACAAATGAATTATATTCCACCAATTCCAAAATTTTGTTACCAGTAGTTACACATCCTTTTATATCTTAACAAAACAAAATATTTTTGGATGTTCTGGTTATTTTTTCTAAAAAAAGGAGTAGTTTTTAGAAAGAAGGTAAAAAGGAGTCTATAGTAATAGACTCATAACAAAGAAACGTAAAAACGTTGACGACATTCGTGCCTTTCCGCTCAAGCAAATTATATAACCAAATATATTTCTTTTATTCCTCTCGCCGTTGCTTTTTACACAAATCGTAATTCGCTTCTTGGGTTTTCGTGGCATTTGACTGTGAAGTTCCAAGTAAATAAAAAAAATCAATCGTCACCGAAACACAAAATATAACGTATTTGACATGTCATCACCACACACAAAAGATCTTTGAAATTCTCAATCCTTATATATCCCGACAAATTCTCTGGGAGATAAAATGGAGATATCAATTGCTTCGTTAATAGTTTCAGTAGTTGTAGTTGTTGTGTCATGGTGGGTATGGAGAACCTTGAACTGAGTTTGGTTTAAACCGAAGATGCTTGAACGTTACCTAAGAAGACAAGGTATTGTCGGAATTTCTTACACGCCTCTCGTCGGCGATATGAAGAGAAATTTCAACATGTTGACGGAGGCAAGATCCAAACCCATCAAACTAACGGATGATATCACACCACGTCTCGTTCCTTATCCCTTGCAAATGCTTAAGACTCACGGTAGGCTTCCTTGCTTGGCTTCTATAGAGCTATTCAGAAACGTTTTTAACTTTTGTTTGTGTGTGTTGGTGGAGCAGTAAGGACTTCCTTCACATGGTTTGGACCTATACCAACCATAACCATAATGGATCCTGAGCAAATCAAGGAAGTATTCAACAAAGTTTATGATTTCCAGAAAATGCATCAATTCCATTTGGGAAAATTGTTAGCCAAAGGACTCGTTAATTATGATGGTGATAAATGGGCTAAACACCGAAGAATCATCAACCCGGCTTTTCATCTTGAGAAAATCAAGGTTTATTTTTCATATTCTCGAATTAGGTTAGATTACTCTATGTATGGTATGTACATTTGGCTCTAACCCCATTTGTACAGAACATGGTACCTGTGTTCCACCAGAGCTGCATCGAGGTTGTTGACGAGTGGGACAAGTTAGTCTCGAATAAAGGGTCGTCCTGTGAGGTTGACGTTTGGCCTGGACTTGTGAGTATTACCGCAGATGTCATCTCTCGTACTGCTTTTGGTAGCAGCTACAAAGAAGGACATCAGATTTTTGAGCTCCAAGCAGAAATTGCACAGTTCATCATACAAACTTTTCGTAAAAACTTCATCCCTGGATTTAGGTTAATAAAAGAATCCGGTTTTAAAACAAGGCCTTTTTGAGAGCTTTGATTATGATTCTCATATTCTCTGTGTCTTTTTTGTTTGTGTAGTTATCTCCCAACGAAGGGTAATAGAAGGATGAAAGCAAAAGCCAATGAAATCCAAGTTATACTAAGAGGGATCATAAACAAAAGGTTAAGGGCGAGAGAAGCTGGGGAAGCACCAAACGACGACTTTTTGGGTATACTTCTTGAGTCGAATATGGAGCAAGCTAAAGGAAAAAGAATGAGCATTGAGGATGTGATGGAGGAGTGCAACTTGTTTTATTTCGCCGGGCAAGAGACAACTTCAGTACTTCTTGTTTAAACAATGATTATGTTAAGCCAACATCAAGACTGGCAGGCTCGTGCACGAGAAGAAGTGAAGCAAGTTTTTGGCGATAAAGAACCCGATACAGAAGGCTTGAACAAATTCAAAGTTGTAAGTAAACCGGATTCAAAAACCCTTCAGATATGTTACTTTAGTACTTTCTTGTGTTTTGATGATTTAATCCCTCGCAGGTGACGATGATATTATATGAGGTCCTTAGGTTGTATCCTCCAGCAACTCAACTAACCCGACTTATTCACAAAGACATGAAGCTAGGAGATTTAACATTACCAAGCGGCGTTCAGATCACTCTACCTATTATGCTAGTCCAACGCGACACCGAGCTCTGGGGTGATGATGCAGCAGAGTTCAAGCCTGAGAGATTCAAAGATGGTATCTCAAAGGCAACAAAGAGTCAAGTCTCTTTCTTTCCCTTTGCGTGGGGTCCAAGGATATGCATCGGTCAGAATTTTGCCTTGTTGGAAGCATAGATGGCGATGACATTGATTCTACAGAGATTCTCCTTCGAGCTTTTTCCTTCTTACGTGCATGCACCTTACCTAGTCATCACTATTCATCCACAGTTCGGTGCTCATCTTATCTTGCACAAGCTATAATTCTATAACCGCATGGGATATTGCCAAATAAACTTGTCATACATGGGTAAAAAAATATAACTTGTCTCATACACAGAAGAAAGGAGTCCTAATCATAGTACAAAACTCAAATCTTTTTTAATTTAAAAAAACATTTTGTTTTATATAATTGGTTTCAGATTGCAACATAAAAGATAAATAAATTGAAAATTTGTGAAAGTCGATCGGATAAATATTGACAATTTTTTTTTCTTTTTTTGAACAGAAAGAGTTATTTGACATTTTTTTAATAAAAAAATATTGATGTATATTTTATATATGAAAAGCCAAATATATATATGATTTCTTTGATTCATTATGAATACAAAAAATTGTTATAAGATTCACCAAATATTCAGTTTTGGACAAGTAATTCATGAATTCAATGACACACTAAACAAAACTTAAACTGATTTTTCAATAAAAACACGAATTTTGCATTGGTAAACCCATATTATGTCGACGTTAAATTGAGTGAAAGATCGGTAATAAAACTCCGTTTGTATTTTTCAAAAAAACCTACGTTGTTTTGGTAATCTTTAAAAAAATAATTAATGCTATGATAAGATCCGAACCCATGAACTCTGAAACAAAGGTATGAGAAAGAGGAACGAGGTTTCTTTTGTTGTGTTCGAGTCACTAATAATACTGTCCCAAACATTTAAGAGACCTAAAATAAATTTAAAAACTGTCATATTAATCTTCTTTTACCAAAATTTTTCAGAGGTATTATATCTAGTTAATATGTTTATATTATAAATATATTGAAAAAAAGTTGGTAACTTTTCAAAATTTAACAAATATTTTACATAAAAACAATATTAATTATTGAAAGAAACTAAATATATCACTGTTATGTATCAGTTGAGTTGTTTATTAAATTTTACCATAAATTTTAATTATTAAATCATGAACGTGCAATTAAATATAAAGCAGAAAATAAAATAAACACGACATGCAATGATAAATTCATTGAAAGACAACTATGATAAAATAATATGACAAAAAAATAAACTTAATTAAATAATTAAAACTGAAAATATCAAAGAAAGATAACGGACAAAGTAAAAAATAGTCTAATATAATAAAAAGATTGGTAAATTAATACTCTATAAATTAATACATTTTTCTGATTTCGAGTCGAATCAGTGTAAAATTTAACAAAATTTGATAAGATAATAATTTATTAGAAACCTCAATGTAAATATATGATCTCAATAATATCATAAATTAATAATGATGTATGTAAATTTATACATACATAAAATATTGTGAAGAGCTTAAGATGCGATAATACATACATAAAATATTGTGAAGAGTTCAAGACGCGATAATTGTTTATTTACGTGTAACTGCTTCTTAAGGTGAAGTAATATTATCCATAGTCTCACGGTTAAACATTATCGATTAGAAAACATGATTATAAAAAAAGAAAATGTAAATGATTTAAAAGATATTTTTCATAAGAGTAAATATTAAAGATTTATCCCTCTCTAAATTAATAAATTATTAATTTCTTTGATAAATTAATAATTATTAATTTATCAATAAATTAATACTTTTATAAATTAATAAATTTCTCCGGTCCCAACATTATTAATTTATAGAGGTTTTAAAGTATCGAATGAGGAAAAGTTTTTTTTGGGTCAAGTCTTTATGCTTTTGTTTTTTTGTTTTTTTGGTCAAGTCTTTATGGTTTTGTTTAAACCACTTCTACACGGTGTAGACTACACCATAAGGGGGGAATAATTTGTGGCCTAAATCACATGCTTTACCGGCACTGGCCACTAGCTAGATCTAATTTATCTATTAGCATGTTTTTGATCAAACAAAATATATTTATTATCATGCTGTAAAAATGTTCATCATGTATACTTTTGACATCTAAATATGTAAATTCTAATAAGACATAAAATTTCTAGATCTTCATCTAAAAACAGGATAAGCAAGCAACCAAAGAAAAGGGTTCATAGTACGAAACCATATTTTCGACCAAAGAAAAGTATTTATTAGGCTTTATCAAAAAAAAAGTATTTATTAGGAAAAAAACAGAAATTTGCCAAAAGGCAGAAACCGCGTGGATCTTGTGATAATAAATGATTTTAATTGGTGGTTCCATATCATCATCGTATTGAACGCTGAGTTTTGGAAAAAAACTAACTGCAAAAACGCGTTTTACTTAACACACTCTCCTCTTTTCCTTCTTCTTCTCCTACCCCACCTCAATCGCGGCTATAATATAACTACTTCTCAGTTTCTGGATCTAGGTTTCCCACTGTACACGATCTCCTTTCGTCGACGTCCTTCTCGAGTTACACGTTGCGCAGGAGATCGAAAAAACAAAGAAAAGAAATAACAAATGAGCCAGATGAGTCAGTACAATCAACCTCCCGTCGGCGTTCCTCCTCCTCAAGGTTTTAATTTCGAATTCCCAGCTTCGATCGGTGTTTCTTAACTGCTTTATTAGTTTTCTCTCCTTAGATCTGGTTATTTGGTTCCTGAATTGTGTTGAAATTACCTTGATCTTGTTTTGTACGATGGATCTAAATCGTTTCATGTTTATGAATCTGTATTAGGTTATCCGCCGGAGGGATATCCAAAGGACGCTTATCCACCGCAAGGATATCCTCCTCAGGGATATCCGCCGCAAGGCTACCCACCGCAGGGCTACCCACAGCAAGGATATCCTCCTCCGTATGCGCCGCAATATCCTCCGCCGCCGCAGCACCAACAACAACAGAACAGTCCTGGTTTTCTAGAAGGATGGTAAGTCCAAAACACACATATATATAAAATTGTTTGACTAATATTTATTTTATATTATCTTTTCTAGTTTCGTATGGATCTAAGTAGACCTGGATTTGACTATATTCCATATATTTGAATATTCTACAATAGATTCTGATAAACGTCATGTCATATATAGAGCTTGACTTTTTTTTCTGTGTATGAGTCTGTCTTTTATTTTGGTTCTTGTTCCTAATTTGTTCTCTCTTTCGTTGATAATCCCAGTAAATTGTGAACTAAGAATTTGAATCTGATGTTGTTTTGTTAATTTTGCATCTTACATTGGATCTCTTAGAATTTAACATGTTTGTTTTTAGTGATTTTTTTCATCAAATGTTGATCTACTGGTTACTACATTGCATGTTTGAAGCATTTAGATTTGTATTTGTGTTCTTATTGTTCTCGTTTTGGTAACTTTTGGATCACTGATCGAGAATTTGCATAATGTTTTTGTTTTTGCAGTCTTGCTGCTCTGTGCTGTTGTTGTCTCTTGGATGCTTGCTTCTGATTGGAGTCTCTGCTGAGGATTTGGTGAAACAAAATTAAAAAAAAACTTAATTGACTTGTGGGCATTATAATGGGGGATCGCTGATGATGATCTATCGATAATTCTCTTTCATTTAAACTTTATGTTCGATTCATAAAAAAACAAAAACTATTGTCTATCGTTCTGGCTCAGTTTGGATTTGACTATGGGAATGTAAATTGGTGGGAGACAAAAGTTAATTTCTTTTCTGTTTCATCTTTGTGACCATTTTTCATATCGAACATAGTAGTTTAATTGCTTCTTATTGTAGAATGATATAAATTGATAAAAATTAGACTCGTCATCCACATGGCCACATAGGTTGCTTACATTGTTTTGTGTGTTAGGTAATGGTTTTAATCAGGAAAGAATATTAAAAGTTTATTGCAATTGGTAGACAAAAATAATTAAAGTTTGGTTGACGTCAAAATTGCTTTTAAAAGTTATTTAGATGAACTAGGTTTTAATTGATTTACAGCAAATGCATAGACAAAGTCAAGTTTGGAATAAAAAAAAGAATATAACAACTGTTCATTCTATTACAGTAAAAACATAACAATAGCAAAAAATATATAAAAATCTCAAACAAAAGATTTGTCAAAACTTTTTTAAAAAGGAGAAGAATCAATAAACGTAGAAGCATCAGAAGAGCCACACCGTTTTGGTTCGCTGTTGACATAAAGAACCAAACCAGTTTGATTCTTCTCTCGGAGAACAATGGCCTTCTCCTTCTTAAATCCGTATGTCGAGACTGATTGAGCACAAGGCTTCGCTTTGTCGAGGGTTTCTACTCTGCTTGGCCTCGGATAATAGAAATCGGTCGGGAAAAAATTGAACTGAAGAAGACCCGACATTAATTTTTTTTCTGTAATCAAATGGAAACTCAAAAAAAACTCTGTAAGTGTGTATAGAATTTTCTCTCGTGTTTATGTTTCTTTTATTGTTTCAGCTATATATATATATGTAAAAAAGGCTTCGGTGGGGTTTTGGAGATTGGAATTTTCTTGGGCTCTACGAGATTTACTTGAAGAACAAGTTTGAAAAGTCTTAAATAGAGCCTTGACTTTAATACTCTTCTGGAATTTACTAGAACAACGGTCTCCACCTTCTCTTTTATTTATGGAAACATTCCATGTCAATTCGCTCGCATGTTTTGATTTCCATATATATTTATATAGATACATGTAAGTTAACTTATTTTTCTTCTACAAAAGACTAGAATAGAAAAAGAGAAGAAAAGGAAAAACTTCTCTAAATTGAGTTTTGTTTTGTTTGTTTTTGAAAAATAATATCTCATCTATAATCTTACCACTCTCGCCTTTTCACCTCATCGCCTATTTACGAGCTCGCGTTTTAGCTTTCTTTCACTTCTTCATGTTAACCATTAATGTTTAAATTCATTTTGTAGGAGATCAACAATTTCTATAGACACCCCCTAGTTTGATGGTTTCAATGTTGTAAGATTCCCATGATATAACTACCTTCTTTCTGTCCTTTAATACCGAAGAACAAACCAAGTATGCGACTACTTTCGAGAGAAGAAACATGGATTGTGAGGGATTTTACTAAAGAACTGGATGATGAGAAGAAGAAGACATGACTTATTGGATGATATTATAGATTCATCGAAGCAGCTAGTTTTGGAGGTGTGGTGGTACAAATACATAAAATGAGAAAAAGAAAAACATATGGTTGAAGGAACCAATGAGCTAGATGAAAGAAGAATTTATCACCATATGCTGCGTTGGGTTTTTTGATGTTTGAACATCCATGTCTTTTGGACCATGAAGGCCCTTTTCCATAAGAGCTGATTTGCTGCTATTATAAATCGAAGTGTTATTCGTAGGGGTTGGGTAGTCCTCCAAGTTATAGTATACGAGTGTTAGAGCCCCTTGACAAAACAGACAACGCCAAAAAAAAAACGAATTACGAAAATAAAGATACAATTCCATTATAACCATTATGACAGATCTATCTTACTAGAGATATGGTACAGAACTTCTTCTACTCCGTCCATGGTTCGACGGAAATAACGAGAGAACTAGCGACAGTCTCGCTAACTTAGGGTTAGATCGGGATTTGAATCTAGTGTAAGCTACATATAACCTTTGCCAACAAGGAATGGTTTGGTAACTTCGTGGCTTCCCACAGAGCTTTTATAGGCTAAGAGAGGTTTTACCACAAACCGGGCTCAACGGATCATATAGAAATCGGGGAGGAAGACGATATGTTTATATGCATGATCAAAACCTAACATTAACCGTAACATTAATCGTATTTTCGACTGTAACCATTTCGGATTTCAACCGTAACCAAACCGTAACCGTTTAAATGGTTAAAATCTTTAATCGTTAACCGTAACCGTACATTAGTTAAGGTTAAAAAAATTATTAGCTGTAACCGTATATTAACCGTAACCGTATCAAAATCATTGGTTAACAGCCGTTTAAACCGTAATCATCTCTAAAAATTACAATAGATGAATACTTAATTATATATAATTTTTTTTTTTTATCTTTTATCTGATTTATATACATTTACTTTGTAGTTGTTAATATTTTTAAGACTAATTTTTTTAATTTTAAATGTGGTTTTTGAGTTGAACTCAGTGAGTTTTTTTATTTAAATGTATTAGTTATCTTAAATTAATAAAAAAATTATAGAGTTTGGGAAAATTTAATAGAATAAAAAAATATAAAACAACCAAAATGTTGTATATGTAAGAAAACGAAATATTTAAGCAAGTCCAAATACTAAAAAGAGCTAGTAGTATAGAGTCGTTACTTTTATTCAGATTAGTAATAGTTTTGACCAAAAAATTCTAAATTTTTTATGTAGGAGCAAAAGTGATCTATTCCAAATCTAAAAATATTAGGAGCTAGTAGTATGGAATTAAATTAATTTGATTAAAAATAAATTAATTTGATTAAAAATAAATTTAATTCCATATAGAAATTAAGAAAACTTAGCAAAACTAAAAATCCTTAAATTTTATATGTGGGAGCAAAAGTGACATATTCTAAATCTAAAAATAGGTAGAAAAAATCTTACTAACCGTTTATTTTTTTAAAAAAAAAATTAATAAGAAAAAATTTGATTGGAAAAAAATTTGGTAAAGATAAAGATTAAAAAAAAATTAGTCGATTTTTTTATTGACAAAAAAAAATAGCCGTCTAATTCAAAAATTTTGTGGTTTTGGTTTTCTTTGTTTTAGTCTATAAATATTAAAAGTGTTTCACACATGAAATAATATTGTTCATCTTATCAATCATAACTCCTAATCACATTCATAATAATCACAAAGTTATGGATTCCAACTTAACTTTTTCAACTCTTGGCATGGAAATGGAAGATGCTTCAATGCTCAGTACTCAAGGAAATACAACTGAAGAGCAAATCTATTCCTCGGGAAAACAACGCTTGAATGCTTCCAATATGTTTAAGGTACACTTTCGAAAAGAAAATGTTAATGGAATAATGAAGGCTTGTTGTAATTATTGCACTAAAAACTATGTCTCGAAAGCGGATTTAGGATATGGATCATATAATTATCATATGAGTAAGATGCATCCTGAAATATTTGGTGGAGAATCTAGCCAATGTCGTCATGCTAGTTCATCTAATCTTTCGTCTTTCCATTTTTCAAAAAAAAAAAATCGAGAATAATTAGCCAAATGTGTTGCGGTTGATATCTTTCATTTAGCTTTGACGAAAAACCGGGTTTAATAATTATTGCAAAAATGCTTTAAATCCTCAAGCTAAGAGAGTTCCTCGAACTACTCTTACTCGTACTCTAAAATCGCTTTATCGGAAAACCAAAAAAGATTTACAAAAACTTTTTTCTACTTTTCAAAGTAAAGTTTCAATATGTTGTGATATTTGGAGTGATCATTGGCAAATTCATCACTATATGGGTATTATATGTCATTGGATTGATAGTGGTTGGATTATTCAAAAGAGGATTATTGCTTTTCGAGTTTTCGATGAGAAACATACTTCATATAATATTTTTAAAATGATCAAAATGATTTTAGAAAAATATAATTTAACATAAAAGATATTTTCTATTTCTTTTGATAATGCATCTGCTAATACTGCTAATTTATAAATAATTGTAGTCCTATTTTAGGTGGAAAATATTTTCATATTCGATATATTTGTCATGTTTTAAATTTATGTGTCCAAGATGGTTTAATAGTTTCTCATAAGAATCTTGTTTCACCAATAAAAAATGCTTTGAATTATTTGTGGGGACATCCACAAGTAATGAAACAATGAGTTCAGTTTTGTAAAGCTCATAATGTATATCCCAAAAGGTTTTCTCGTGATGTTCCCATTCGTTGGAATTCAATTTATGATATGCTTGTTGATTCAATTAATTATAAAGATTTATTGTGTAGCTTTATCCAACAAAATTGTAGTTCTTTAACTTTGTGGACGGCTCATTGGGATGATTGTAGTGCACTTTTAAAGTTATTAAAATGTTTTAATGATACGACTTATCTACTATATGGTGTTTACTATCCTACTAGTCATTTATTTTTATATGAATCTGTTAGTATTGCTGATGTAATGCATGAACATGAAGACATATATGTTCTGTCATGATGAAAGAAAAATGGCTAAATTATTATAAGGAAATTCCACCGCTTATTCTGCTTTTATCTATTTTAGATCCTCAAACTAAATTGGATGGTTTAACTGATTATAACTAAGTACATACTATCAATTGTTGCACTTGTCTGACATCACTAATATTTCAAGCATTATTTCAAGCTCAAAAAAATATTTAGAGAATTTATATGATGCATATTAAAGAATATATAAGCATATATCACCACAGGTAGTTGAAACATTTTTAAAAAATGATTTGGCATCAACGTCTACATTAAGTCTTGCGGAAAGGATGCGGCGACAAAAAAGACAATGACCATCACAAAGTAATAATTTTGAACTTGAGAAATCTCTATCTACTAATTTGAGTTTAGTGATGCAGATGGAGGTAATAACTTTCAAATCAATCAGTGGTGGAAGTATCATCAATCTCATTATCCAATTCTAGCTATGATTGCAAATGATGTTCTTTCTTCACCAGTTTCTACAATTTCCGTCGAACGCGCCTTTAGCATGGGGGTGATATTCTAAATTAAATCCGATCAATAATGAGTCCAGATTCTCTCGAAGCTCAAACGTGTTTAGATGATTGGACTAGAGCCGAATGGAGACAACAAGAATGCATTCGAGATAGAGAATAAGAGTTAGAAGATATTGATAGTGATATATCTACGACGAGATCAGACGATAGTGATTAGATTTTATTTGTTATTAAAATTTTGTAGTAGCTTATAAAATCATAAATAAAAATCTTAATTTATTCTAAATATTATGATTTTTCACATTTCCATTCTCCTCCAATTTATTTTGTATAATTGCGTTCACTATGTCTAAAAATGATTTTGACCTTTTTTTATATAGTAGATTCAAAATCTGACTCATATATGATCCTATTTAAATTCAGCTGTTACATACTCAAACTTGTACCAAGGTGGCTTTTAATGGAAGCTAAATTTACGTGCATATAAATAAAGAGTAACTCAAACAATTTTAGAACTTAAAACGTGTGAAGACTTCAGAATAACTTTAAAAAAATAAATAAATAAAGAGATGGTGTTTATATATAAAAATCTAAAAAATTAGTTGTGGCCGATCCCACCATTATCATGTCTATCATTATAGATCAAAATAAATTTGTAACTGATGGTGTTTTAAAAGATTATTATAATATTAACCATATTATAATTATTAGGCAACGTAACCGTTTTAGTCGTAATCGTATTAACCATAACCGTATTTAACCGTATAATAAATGGTTAAGGTTAAAGTTACAAGTTTTTTTAATCGTAACCGGTGGTTAAATAACCTTAACCGTGATAATCGTGGTCTTAAAGTAAGCAAAACGATTAAACCTAAACCAATCTGGAAACCAATTAACTGAACCGATTGACTAAAATTATGTGCTGTGTTTTATAATTTTGTGTTTGGGCTTGTCATTTGTATTTGCATTGTTTGGCAACGAAGATAAGAGTAGTCATGGTTTCAAAAATTTGGTTCTATCTTCTATTTGCATTCGCACAGCAACATATTTCAGGTTTAAGGATCTTGTGAGATCGTACGTTAGTGTAGGTAGATTTGTTACCAAAGCACACAGTTAAAAAGCTTGCACAATTCCCGGAGAATGAAGTGAAATCAAAACTGCAACATCGACGAAGCTTCCTTTATATATTGGTTGGGCCCCACAGCAGTAATCGATCCAACTTATCAGCCACGTGTCATGAGAGGATACGGTAACAGAAACGGCTAAATTCAAATTCCCTTGTGATACTGTAACGGAAGTGAAACTAAGGGACTAATTTGCAAAAAAATATTTGTAGTAAAAATTAAAGAAAAAAAGTTTCATTAGTTCTTCAGATACTGAGAAGGCAAACAAAAACTTCATTCATTCTAGAATGATAACTCTAATTTTATAACATTCTTCAAATGTCAAAAAAATAATATTAAACTTATCGGTTATATCAAACTTTTTGTTATCAGTTTTACACTAGTTATATTTTAAGACCAAACACGGCCGTCACGTCCGTTCTGTGGAGATATTTTTATTGTTTATAGCCGAAACTATTGAACATTTTTTTTGTGTGTTGCTAATGTTGTTGGAACTTTTGGTTCATAAATCTTTTTAACAAAAAAGAGAAAGAATACACAACGTGTTTGGCCACGCCGAGGTTTAGCACTAAAAAAAGGTTATAGTTATCAATACTATTATTGCTTTTGAAGCTTCTCTCATCATGCAAATGTTGAGAAATTACGCAGCATAGACTTTTCGAAAATATTGATTTTAAATTTAATCAAATAAAAAAACACTAACAACTAACGATAATTTCTTACTGGTTTTGCTTTCTAGTGGCACGGAAACGAGTCTGAAACCAAACTTTACGCTAACTCGCTAAGTAAAACAAAAACATCCTCGTAATTTCCCACCAATTAAACAAAATTAATAAATAAATAAAGAAAATTAGGTCATGAGTTGTGACTAGACGACCACTGCCCCTGCATGCCTGTGACGATGTCAGTCCATAATTATACTCGAATCCAAAAAACATAAACGAAATCCTATGTAATCCGATAATTACATTTTTGTTTCTTTACTACTATTTATCCCACCGTATTAGAAAATTCAACTTATTAAAAGAGGAAAAAAAAAAAAACACTAGATACGTTTAAAACGGCAAAAGGCTGTCGAATAAAACAGAAATATAATTTTTTTTGTTTAAAGAGGAAAAGAGGAAATAAATTATGGAATGGAATAGTAGTGATAAATGTCATCTCAACTAATCATAGAAATTAAGAGATTCCACATAAATAAAAAAATAAAAAAAGGGAATGAAAATTGAATGATAGTAAGTAGTGGGTATAAGTATCAAAACACCAAACTAATGCCCACGAAGCTTCGCGGAAGCTGCCATGGCTTCTCTCTTTCTCTCCCCATTTAATACCTTCCTTCCTCGCTCTTTCCTCTCAAACCACCTCCCAATCACAACAATCATCTCTTCTCAATCCTCCCTCTTATCTTCTTCGCCGATATGAAGCTCGCCACTAGCCTCAGCTCCAGATTCCACCGCCTCAGCCCTAAACGTCTCTTCCGTTCCAAATCTAAGGCTTCCGTTTCCAGATCTGAGCCTTCTTCCTTCAGCTCCGGCGCTTCTTCCTCTTCCTCAGACGGATCCTACGGAAACAATCTCAAGCCCGGTCCAACCTCGACTCCTATCAGTGTCCTCCCCGAGAACTCCGGCGATTGGTCCCAGATTTCCGGAGATCGTGATTTTTACTCTGAGCTTGTTCAGGCTTTCAAATTGATTGATCGGGATGATGACGGCGTCGTTTCGAAAGGAGATCTCGCGGCGCTTCTTAGCAGTCTCAGTCCTGAGCCGCCGAGTGAGGAAGAGGTGAGTATGATGCTTAGAGAAGTTGACGGTGGAGGTGACGGCGGTTGTATCAGTCTCGAAGAGCTCGCTAGCCGTGTCGCAGGAACATCCGGTGAGGGATCCGTCGAGACGGAGGAGATGAAAGAGGTGTTCGAGTATTTTGACGCCGATCGCGACGGGAAAATCTCGGCGGAGGAGCTATACAGAGTTTTTGGTGTCATCGGAGACGATCGGTGCACGATAGAAGAGTGTCGACGCATGATAGCGACCGTTGATAGAAACGCTGACGGTTTTGTTTGCTTCGAGGACTTTTCCCGTATGATGCTCCAACGATGAATGATCATCATTGATTCATGTTTGATTGATGATGGTGACATCGCGCCATGCTCTTTCTTCTTCTTCTTTTTTTAAAATGATTGATTATTGTAATTTCTGTTTTGCGGTGGGTATTAATTAATTTCGTGACGGGAAGCACATAAATTCTTCACCGTCGGTTTAAATCAGATGTGTCTCTATACGGCTATATACTATGTGCACATGTTTCTTCTAATTTCAGTTTCCCCTTTAGTTTAAATACCTTTATTCATGTTACAATTTGAGAAGGACACCGTAATTGTCTAACTATATTGATATATTTCCCCGTCGAAAAGTATGAATGTTAGGTTATTAGAAAATGCACGGACCTTCCCTTTTATCCTAATAAATATGATACAATTTTATCTAGACTTACGTAACATTTAAAGATTCATTAATTCCTTTTTCAAAAGGTTGTTAAAACCGTTAAGTTGTGTGTTTTATATATAACTAGAAGAGTCTTACGCCAAAGTAGATTTATCCATAGCATCTATAATGATTTAAATGTATTACAATGGTCCAAAAAGACGAACAAGGGTTACATAAGGGTGGCAAGGTCAACCCATCACATCCCACCAAGATTCAAGGTCAAATCAATTACTCGATGATACTAGCCGGTTCACAAGATTTGAGAGCAAGGCATAATCATACCTTAGAAAATGCATTTGTAAAGAAGATGAATGATGCATGAGCGAAGTGTAACATGATTTCAATCTGCGTCCCCAAATGGCTAAGGCTTCGTGTCTTTTTTATCGACCAAGGAATACACATGAAAAATTTGAGAGAAACGACATAAGATACATGTTACATGGAGCCATATCAAAACCCTTCAGAAAACATGAGGGAATGAAATCCTACTAGTCCTTCACGATCAGATATGTGAAAACAGTAGAATACTCGAAACTTCAACGAAATTATTGGTGATAAACTTTAACAAAAAAGAATAGATATCATATCATATGTGACTGAGCGCCAACTCTTCCAAAAAGTAAATAACAAGCAAAGGCACAAAGAATGGTCACAAACAGTGGGCCTAAGAAAGATGCAAGGAATCAAAGAGACCAAAAGAGAATGGAGACCAATAAAACCCATTAATTAGAGTATTAGAAGTTTACGAGATATTTTGTAAAGAGATGTCCAAGATAAATATGCTTAAAGCAGATAAACTCGAATAACCACGAAGACTAGTGCACAATAATAAGAAATTTGCCTCAATTAGATTACATATAGCGCTAAGGAATTCACCTTAACTAAATTATGTGTGCGTTAAGAAATTAACATAAACAAAAATTTATATGGGACTATGTGATTCATCTATGTTAGTAGAGTGAATTTTACCCAAACAGTTTATATAATATCTAATACTAAAGAAATCAGTATTGAAATCTCCATATTTTTGTAAAATAAATTTTTTGTATATTTGGCATATTTTGAAATTTAGATATAACTGTTTGTTTGTTTTTTAGAAATAGATGCTATAATTATAAATAGATGCATATATATATATATATATATTAGTATATCGATAAAGTATATATTGATTTGATAACTAATCGCGATCATCTATAGTTTGCTTGCACTTGCACGTACTTGTTATGCATTTGGTTTAAGGTGATGTAATGTTGTGTTCCAAGTGATTTGGATTCGATCTGGGAGGAGACAATTACATACATGAGTTTTCACACGTTCTATGCAATGGATTTTTATATTAGTTTAGTTGGCTTTTCAAATGATCGTGGATTTCATATGGTGTGAATGACATGGGTGGATGTACCTCATACACCTTTAACTAGTTCCACATTTAATTCGAACTATTGATCGAAGTGTTCGGAGTCATATTTCTTCTCTATATAACTTAAATTCACCATGACTAAGAAGAGACTACTATACCAGATGTTTGAGTCTAGGAATCATGGCTAAATTTTTTTTCTCAATTTTAGAATCGATTCTTACCGTTGCTTTCCATTACATAATCAAGTTAGCAAAACTTTTTAAGTTTGAATAATTAATATAACATTTCATAAAGAAAGAAAAATGTAACGCATTTTGCTCTCTTTTATATTAATTGAAAAACTAAAATGTTTTTTGGAGAAATTATGTCCACAAACATTGTCAAGCAAGTGCGCCGACCAACTGTCCTCAACTCGACTCGTGGCCTATGGACCCTCCCCATCTCCAATGTTTCTTCCTCTTTTTCTTTTTTTGTAAGATGTGAATCTAATTTACCTTTACAAGGGTTTTTACTCAACTAAATTGTACTAATAGATTCCGCCGAATTCTAAATTGGAAGTAAACGAAAGATACATGCACCACAAGCTCCACAACAAAAGCCGAGTCTCAGTTGAATTTCCATTAAATAAAAAAGGCATTTGCGCCGCTTCTTAAAGTCCTAACCACACAAACCCCCCTAGAATATTCGTGTACCAGCATAAGATTTCTTTTGCTTAGCTAATTAATCAAATGATTTAATTAGAATCAACGCGTAGATGCATGATTGTGCTAAAGAATCAAAACCCCACCCGAACCGGAAGCATAAATGCTTTCTTAGACTTTTTTAATGTTACGGACGACAGAAATAGTTTGAACTTATTTTAATTTCTACTTAAAGTTTTATGAGATTCTGTTGATTAAAATATACTCTATCTGGTAGTCTTTAGTAAGTCAGAGGATGGCATTTCACATGGTAAAGAGATTAACTATTGGTTAAGGATTACCGAATCTGAATTCATGATTGAGTAAAGGTCTACAAGGTTTGGTGTCTCTACAAGACTGAACAATCTTTAGTGTTCGCCAAGATTAAGGAATGCTCTACTTTTTTTATCATCTATATACATACATTCTTTTGAATCTGAATTAAGACAAAATCACGACACTATAACACTATTAAGTTGCAGTATCGATTAAAGATTATGTCTCATTTATATTTTTCATTTGACCTTAATATATTTGTGTAGCAGTTATAAATCCGATTTTTTTTTCAAGTACATTTTATTAACTGAAATATGGGAATATAACTTCTACGGGATTACACTTTTCAGGATTATACAAACCCCCTAAAAGACTTGTCTAAAGGAACAAAATTCACCCCAAAATACAATTTGCTAATGTTACACTAAACAAAAAAAAAAAAAAAATGAATACCGCAAGACATCATTTACAAAGAACCAAATCCATAGCACAAAAACTAACTGCTCTGGATTGAGGATATTTAGCCGAATCTATTGGAGACAACCGACCATTCAATGTATCGACAAAGTGAATAGAAAACTAACCTATTATATTGCTACAACTCTATAATTGAACAACATAAACTTTGTACTCCAACCAATTCATAGGAAGCCTCCAGTGAACATCAATTTTTGTTTTTCTAGAATCTATACTACATTACAAAATATGTACCAAGCCAAACGAACAAATAACTGAGGGATCAAGAGATATCATACTCACACCGAACCTGAAGAACTGAAGAGAGTCATTGCGTAGACAGAGCATCGTAGTGGCAAATGGCTTCAAAGTATTACTCGAGAATAAAGACATCAAAGACACTGCCATAACATATAACCACCTTGTAATCGATCATTTTAACTACTCTACCACATACAAACCAACTGATAAATCCACCTCGAAAATTGACAGCCGCAAGACCAAAGGTATAGAAGTGTTGTGGCAAGGAAGACTAGAAAAACAAACTAACAAACCTAAACCTAAGATGATTACCTTATTTTTGTTAATTTTCATATTCTTAGTTTCTTTATTTCTTTCGCAATTTCAATATCGTCTTCAATTTATCTTCTATTTTTTAAACATATAAAACTACGAAATAGATCATCGAAAAATTATATCTGCATAAGGTACAAACTTATCACCTAGTTAAATTTAAATTTTACTCCGATGATTCGATTTTAACTTCTATTAAAAGATTAAAAAGGTTCAATTTCAAATATTTTATACTTGTTTTAGATGTTTCAAGATGATATGGTATTTAATTTTATTTTTCACCAATGAATTATAGTGAAATTTTGGATATGTCGACATTATGTGGTGATTTTTAAAAGTTTGAAAGTTCTTGGGATGTTTTTTCGTCTGTACACGCATACAAAGACATAGAGGCGGATGTAGGTTTGGCATTGGGCATGTGCCACATGCTAAATTAATAAATTTGTGTGTACGTTAAAGTGATTTAGCATCTTATAGTTGACTCCTGCCAATATTTCCCTCAATACTCAAGTTCGATGCATATGGTCACGTCTATGATGATTTTTTCCCTTTCAGTTTCTATTAATTCTCCAAATAATTTATTAAATTAGTTATTTTTGTGGTTGGCCCTTGTTCACTAATTCATTTTTAACAAAACTTTAAATTATAAAGTATGAGGATTGAGAATTCAATTAAGGTAGAGAATAGTTTACAAAAAGGAATTCAACATAATGAGAAACGAGAATCTAAAAAAAAATAGGGTAGAGATACGCACACAACTCGTCAATCTGATATGTTTGACTAGAAAATGTTAGTCACTCCTGGAGATGATACACTATTTAGATTTACTCTAAACAATCTGTTTCGAAAAACTGAGAATTAATACAATTAACAATGATATGTCACATAACACACAATATAGTTTTAAAGGAATGATAAAAAAGACGACAAACATCGCCTTTACAAACTCTAGAGATCGACGTATTTTGATCTGGTTTTATGCAAATAATCCTAACATGAGGTTTGTTTAAAAAATTTTCACGATCTATCATTTTATAGATTGAATCTGAATGACCGGAAGAACCGTAATACCCCATCCATATATAATATATACATGTACATCCTTTCTTTTTCGACAACAAATACACCACACCTTAATTAGACCGGCATAAAAAATTTGCATCAGAAATAAACCAAATCGATCTTACATAACTAACATCGAAAAATATGTGCATCCTTCGATACTGCATATTACACCCATAAAATTTAGGATCTTAAAACATATTTTGATGTAAATAAAGACACGACGAATAGGCCATTGACTTGAAGATTTTAAACCAGCAATAGCTTAAAATATTATACCCATATTTATGATCCTAAATCATATACCTATTCTGCTTAAGTCATGGTCCTGTCCTGTCTGCATATGTGTGAACCACGAAGCCGATGAGCCTAAGGACTTTTGGCCATTCCTAATTTCCATAGCAATGAGTATCATAACTCGCGCGTGCGGTTCGAGGGAAAGAGGACAAGTATTGCGTTTGGGGTTTGGCTTACCGAAAGATAAGATCCCCAGGAAAGCTGGAACTACACGACATGGTCTCTTCACGTTGACTTTTGTAACTCTGTCATCCTCACTTATGGTCCCATTTCTTATCTTCAATTCATTATTTGATATTCATCAATAACGACGAAAATAAAAAATCAATGTGTTTTTCGTGTGACCACAAGCTGTTCGACGGAATGCCTAACTGAGAGATATCGAGTTTCCCAAATTGTTCGAAAATATTAATTTTCTTCCTTCACTGAAACTCGATTTCTCAAATCAAAGCGAGATTACAGATTATTCAGACACGATCGCCACCAACTTTACCGATCAGTAAATATATCGGAAACCTAACAACTTTCTTCTCCTTCCCATCGTCTTTCCACGAACCAGCAAACTCTCCTTCAGTCTCCGCCGTCAAAAGCTCCAAACCTTTCTCCTTAGCCGTCTGATACGCTGAAGATGACCTCAGATACGTCATATACTCTTCAAACACCATTTCTTTCTCTGTCACGAACCTAACCGGAAAACTTTGACTTTCCGTTGACTCATCGTCCACCTTCTCGAACGGAAAATCAATCCCCCTGTACCCGTCCTCCACAAGCCGCCTCGCTTTATCCCAGTGAGGTCCAAGTTTCTCTTCGTAAAACCGCCGGAAAACCTCGTCTACGGCGACGTTAACCTCCGGATTGGTGTAGCACCATGCCGCAAGAACCCCGTTAGGTTTCTTGAGCACGTGTTTCACGTTGCTGTAAAAGGTCGTGAGTTCGAACCAGTGAAGGGCTTGAGCGACGGTGACCAAATCGACTGAAGATTCCGGCGCCACTAGCTGCTCGATCTCCGACGACGACATCGTTGGTGGAGTGAGCTCGTAACGGACGTTGGGAAGCTTTGCAGCAAATTCCAATTGCTTTGAGCTCGTATCCGTTGCAACTACGTTCTTGTAGATTCCGGCTAGCTGAGAAAAAAATCGGAAAAATTTAGATCTGAAGAAATCGTAATCCAGAATTGTGAAGTAATCGAAATAGGAATTGAAGATGCTAGTAATCAGATGTGACAAAGATATTATATAATCAATTCACTTATTTCAAAAATGATTTTGATCAAGTTAACAGAAGAATTTGCAGAATTTTGAATTTTTTTAAAAAGACAGAATAACAACATCGTTACCGATCGTGCGGCCTGGCCGCTCCCCGTACCGACGTCCCAGGCAAGGTCATGAGACGGCGTTTTAGATGCGATGAATTCGAAGAGTTTGATCGGGTAGCTGGGTCGGGCTGCTGCGTATTGCTCCGCTTGCTTTATGAATAATTTCGCCATTTTGTTGTTGTTGTTTTTCTGATGTTTCCTTTGTTTCTTCAACAGATTAAAACCTTAAAATCTTTTAACTTGAGTTTTGAAGAATCCGATGGATCTATAGTGATGCATTCATAAGGATTCGAGAGAAGCGGGTCAAACTTGGGTTGGTCACATACAATTTGAGTTTTTTTTGAGGAACCAGTTCAGTTTAAGCCCATCAAAATCTTAAAGCCTACAATATAAACCCCAAATTAAGTTAAAACATCAAGAAACCCCATTCAATTGGAGTAAGACCATCTCACTTGAAATTATGTTTGATTAATCCTTCTTTGATCCTGAGTTTAGCTAGGATGGGTTAGATTGGAGTTGGTTTTGATGATTTGAGGAGTATCTAGTGAATCTATTCTATTGGTTGTGTAATTGCTAGGTTTTGAGCGAGATCACCTCTTAGACATTTGATGCATTGAAAATGTTGTTAAATGTTTGAATGAAAAATTTTAGGAGCTATATACTTAGTTTTCAATATGGGAATGTTATCAATTAAGTTAGTATGAAGTTTAGGTTGTTTTGCAATGACTACAATGTTCTTGGTTCATAAAGAATCATAAGATCAAAAAGAAATTTGTAGATTATTAGTGAACATGGAAATTTCCTAATCAAACCTAAATGATTTGATTGGTTAAGTAAATTAAAGCTGTTTAGATCAGATCATCAAACTCAATGGAAGTCTAAATAATCCAATTATCCTATGACCCTAAGTTCAATTTGGTCATCATTGTTATTGCTTTATAATTTTATTGCCATCATTGTTATTATTATTTCCCATCTCTTTATACTGACTTTGCTACTGGTTTTTGATTTAGTTCAATTAGGATCATAACTAATTATCACCTTGCAAATTCCTAGCTTCTATTGAATATGAAATCTAAGTTAAAATCAATTTCATATGCTATAATCATAGTTTGATTTGTTATGCTTAAGTTAATTATTTGAACTTGAGATTTCAAATATTAAAAAGGGTTTAAGTGAGGGACACATTGTTTAACTAAGTGAAATTACAAGGCTATAAATAGCTCTAAGTGGGAATACATGGAGAAAGGATTTAGAGATGAACTAGAAAGAGCAAAACCGAGTTCCACCACGGCAACAAAACCAACAACACAACAATCAAGAACCAAATGATAATGCTCGAATCAGACTAAGAAACGAGCTAGTCCAAGGAGTACCAAACCCAAAGAGGGAACAAGTCATTGGAAATTACGATGACCCCATTCTTCTCCCATTTGAAAAGGGCATCAAAGCGTCTTATTCCTCAAACAACAACCTTGAGATCAATTCAAATCTAATCAACATGGTCCAAACGAATAGGTTCATGAACACCTCATTTGAAGACCCCACATACCAGTTAAAGAGGTTTGACAAAATTTGCTCTACAATTAAGATCAATGAGGTTTTTGGTTTCAGTATAACATGTAACATAAAACAAAAAAAACTCATAAGAGATTTATTATAAAAAGCAACTTTAATTCCTTTAGACCATTTATGAGATATTATATAATATATATATATATATATATCTCTTAAAATATCACTTTTTATCAAGCACACCAACTAGTTTTGTTTCAAAACATATCTTAAATTCTTTATTTAATTACAAAATAGCAGTTAAATTTTCTAATTAGAGGTTTTGAGTCATTGTGTTATTTAATTTGTGGTATTATTGGGTGAAAATACTATTTGATATTTTTGTAACTAAAATTTAAAAATGTGGTATTTTTAAAAAACATTGTTCTTATGAGTTATATTTTGTTGGTATAATAATAAGAGACACCAATAACTAATAAGAGATTTATTAATAATGAAATACAAAACCCAATTATTATTATTTTATTATTTTAGATAATTATTACACACTTAGAATTGACGAAGAGGGAGGTGTTTATAAACTATTGTAGTGCATATGTATGGCGCACTTATTTCTCCCCATGATAAGACCTCAACGTAAAACAAACAGTGGACAATGCATGAAATCTTCCCCATGTGTATATTATAGGTTTATTAAGGGGAAGCGACGATCGCATTATAGAGTATCTTCGAGAAAGGGACCGGTGGTATAGTTAGCGATATTTAAGGGATTCCCGAGGATGACGTTGACCAGATTAATTGAGGCTGTGAGGACGCCGTCCGGTGGAGAGAGGTCGCATGTACCAACTGGGAGATTAGCTGTGACGCCGCACTCACTGGGGTCAAACGTAACCGTCCTTAACAGATTTAGCAAAAAGGTAAACAGACCTTCGGGATTGGTCACGACTTGAGCGAGGGTTGAGTTTTTGCCGGCACATCGAAGGGTGACTATGACACCGGAGACAGGTGGTGCATTTGGATCTCCGTTGAAGCTACAATCCAGGAGACCACCAATCTCGAGTTGGCCGATCTGGACGCCATTGAGTGTTAAGCTGTGGGATAAGGAGAGTGAAGCCACGATGAGAAACATGGAGAGAACATTTGACTTTGCCATCTTTTTCTTATTATTTTATTTGGTTTAGAGAATGCTTTAACATGTTGTGTGGCAAAGCAAGCATAAGGAGAGGGGTATTTATATGGTTATGGATGAGATAGTTGTTTATTTTTAAATTTTTCCATTCTTGTAATGAAAAAGAGAAAATCTAACAACTTGGATACGCAATATTGTGACAAGTTGCATTGCCATTTACTTTTAAAATCTAACCTGTCAATATAGTGGCGGAGGCACACAACTAGAAGGGGGGGTCACACCCCTATAAACTTATAACTAGGACAGTTATAATTATTACAGTGATTGGGTTGATTTTTTATAATTTGACCCCAAGGTCATGACTCATGAGGCGATTCTTTTCTCTGCCCCATGAAAGCATATATTATCAATGTAAATATTTTTACTTAATCTTTAATCATTTATGGATTCAACTTTTAACTTGTCTTGTTTACAAAATAATTAATTAATCACAACTTCATTTCGACAAATGATTATTTTCTTATACAAATTTTACTTTATAAGCACTACCTTTTTCTTGTTACTTCTTTCTTTATTGCACTTTTCTATTTTATGCCTCAAAATTTCAAATTAAAATTTCAATAACCAATCAGTTTGCTCATTAGGTTCTATATATATATATATATCAATAAAATAGTTCACATGTTATGAAAATAAATAAATATAAAACGGATTTTTTTCATGTAATTATATTACATTATTATGTTTAGCAATATATTAAATCCTTTGAAAATATAGAAATTTATATTATTGGGTAAAAATCGTTCTCTTAATATTCATGAATTACGCAATGGCACGTGAAAAATTATTTAGGAGAATCTCTTACCAACATGTGTAATCTAATTTAGGTGAATATAATTCAGTTTAGTTGATTCTCATAACGATAAGTTCCAACATGGGATACTTTTGGATTACATGAGAATTCTTGTATCCTTATAAGTGGATTTACTCAGGCCCTTGTGTCCATAATTTGACGGTGTGATTACACTATCTGGATTAGGAGCGTCGGGGACAGAATGGCCAAAGAAGATTCGGTCTAGGGCTTGATCCAACAATGGCCTGAGAGTATATCATAGAGGTCATCCCTTTGACACCCTCCCATACAGGGTTTACTCGACATTTACCCCGTAGTAGATAGGCGCTAAGTGAGTAATGATCCAAGCCTAAGAATGCACTAAGGAGAATTTCACAGCTCGGATAAAGTATCGCAACACAGACCATGTATGAGTTAGTCATTTTCAAATATATCAAGCATTACGCAAGTCTTATCCTTCCAAACGGAAACTCTTATAATATTTAGTACCAATCGACTTGTAAAGTACCCACATGTTACAGTGCTAGCTTGAAATGTTAACAATTGTTTACTTTCCCTTGTAAGAAAAGTATTTTTCACATGTTAGTATATTTTTTGAAGTCATATTGACATAAAAATTTATTTATTTTCCCTTGTAAAAAAAATACTTTTCATGATGAATGTATTTTGTGTTCATTGCTTGCACCAGGGGCAGTGAAAGTAACTAAGATGTGATGGCTATAAAATTCCATAATTAATTAAGGAAAATAAAATGGAAATATTTTTTTATCAAAGTTTCTATCGGAAACAAGAAACGATGATGTAGTAAGGTATCTAAAATGGTTATCATCCATTTAAATTAGGCAATGTGGAATGACGTCAAACATACACGCGAATGTACTAAACAATACTAGTGCGGAGCAACAAGAAACGATGATGTAGTAAGGTATCTAAAATGGTCATCATTCATTTAAATTAGGCAATGTGGAATGACGTCAAACATACACGCGAATGTACTAAACAATACTAGTGCGGAGCCTAACTGTTTTTTTTTTTTGGGTTCATATCTGTTTATCCCTACAATACATGATTTGATTTTAATTTGGTTACTAATCCTTATATAAATCGAAAAATCCTAATATGAACCGAAGATATATGTCGTCGACAAAGGGAGGACATGCCAATTTAAGATCAGCCCATCTCATCGAGATTATCTTAATCGATATTTTCTGTATTTTCAGTTCATGATAGTAAAATACATTAGCTTAAGAAATGTGAACATAAATTTAGAAGAGTTAATTATTTTCTTTCACCTTGTTGGGCATAATTACTCGTTATTCGGCTAGTACACTCGGCTTTTAAAAAATCAAGTATTCGGCTTGATCAAGTCGGGTATCAAGTCTTCAAATTTTAGTACTTGCAAGTACAAGTCAAGTATCAAGTGTATCGTTTTTTTTCCACTACTTGGCCCGTTGCTTGGTCCCAATTACCCGGTCAAATTATTTGTTACTTGTTTGTTTAAATATTTTCTAGTTGCTACTTTTTTGGAGCAATGAAATTAAGGAATGAAGTCTTCTGATACTCAAATGCTCATTTTATTTAGTTATTGTCTTTGTGACTGTGTCAATTTGTACTTGAGACTTGTTCGTGGATTTAGTATTTTTATTTTTGAGCCTTTAATTTTTAGTTTTATTCCAAATTTGCAAGTACTTTTAAATTCAAGCAACAAGTATTAGGTTCCAATAACAAGTATTAGGTTCAAGTAAATGGAAAATAAAACAGGTAACTGGAGCGATGAATTAATTAGCGGATACTTGAATTTTGGACCAGTAGTTGTTTTAGTTAGTACTTGTTCAGAACAGTACCAAGCCACAAGCCACAAAGTAATTACTTGAACAAGTAACAAATACTTTAAAGGGGGTGTATTGAACTGTGGATTTTAAAAGGTTTTTGAGTTTTCTTAAAATCCCTTGTTATTCAATTAAGGAATTTAAAATATCCTCCTAAATCCAGTGTTATTGAACATGAGATTTATATAAAGTCACTTAAAATCATTTGTAATCCCCTGTTATTCAAACAAGAATTTTAAAAAATCATATCAAATCCACTGTTATTGAAAATGTTTTAAGTATTGGAATTTTAATGACTGCATGAGATTTTAGAGGATTTTAGGAGATTTTCTTAGTTAAATATATAAAGATCCAAATCTCATGGTTTTAGGTGGAATTGTTGGGGATTTTAATATCAAATCATAACAATTTCTTTAAAATCACTCAGAACCATCAAAATCATGTAAAATCTTATTAAAACTCAAATCACTTTAAGGGGGGTGTATTGAACTTGGCATTTATAGTGATTTGAGTTTTAATAAGATTTTAGATGATTTTGATGGTTTTGGGTGATTTTAAAGAAGTTAATATTATTTGGATTAAAATCCCCTACAATTCCACCTAAAACCATGAGATTTGGATCTTTGTATTTTTAATTAAAAAAGTCTCCTAAAATCCTCTAAATTCTTCTTCAATCATTAAAATCCCATTACTTAAAACATTTTCAATAACAGTAGATTTGATATGATTTTTAAAAACTCTTGTTTGAATAACAGGGGATTGTAAATGATTTTAAATGACTTTATATAAATCTCATTTTCAATAACACCGGATTTGAGAAAATATTTTAATATCTTTAGTTGAATAATAGAGGATTTTAAAAAAGTCCTAAAACCTTTTAAAATTCATAGTTCAATACACTCCCTAAATACCAAGTTCAATATACCCCTAAAATTTGCAAAGTATTTGCCTTGTGCCCAGCCCTAATTAAAATTTGCTCTTAATAACTATTAATAGCTGAAATGGGCTTCTTGGGACTCTGTTTAGCCCAATACAAAAACTCAAATGGCCCATTACTACGCGCAAACATAGATAAATCCTTTATTATCTGTAAGAGTTTTTTCAACTATTGATTAAAGTGTTACTAGTAGATAGGTGGTAAATAGTTATAAAAAAAAGCTATTAGTAATTACTTTAATCGATAGGAATTGAGAATAATGAAATTCCCAATAATAGAAAGGTAAAGTGAGAGATCTGGAAAATGGTGAAAAAAGTCTATGAAAGTGACAACCAAATTTAATGGTAAATCCTCATTAAATCATGTCGAATTTCATTTGTCGGGCCATTATTATTTCACCTTTCTTTGGCCCCTCGATGAAGAAAAGAAAGAATTAATTGTCGCTTTGTTTTACCATTGGCACTTTTATTTGATTTTACCAATCGAATTTTTTTAGTTGTGTCCACAAATTCAAACATATTAAAGAAGAATGCTTACCTTTTCTTTGGTCTGGGAGAAGAATGCTTATCTATACTTGATTTTTACATTGAATCATGAAGTATTTATTTTGTTTACATTGGATTCTAGATTGATCGACATGACATCGTTATAACAAGTGGGCATATATTTTTATTTTATTTTAGCCTCCAAAACAGTTTGGGCCGGCCTTGCAAGTGAACCATTTGAGTGAGTGTTGCGTTATCAAAACCTAAATAACGGAATGGAAAATGCATGGCAGTTATATTCGAGGTAGCAATTCAAACACTGTGTTATGAGTTTTGGCTTACACGCACCAAATATGTGATTTGTATTATCATCACTCGTAGGGCTGGGCATATTTCCCGAACCCGAAATCCGAACCCGGTCCCGACCCGAAAAAAACGGTTCGATATAAGTATGGGTTATGTTGAAAAAACCGAATGGTACTTATGAGCCGGATCCAGTGGGGTACGGGTTTATCCAAACCGAACCGATACTCAAAGGGGTTAACCGAAGTTGATGAGTAAGGAGGACTCGAGGGAGAAAATACGTACAAGACTTCATTAGATTTTCTCCCAAAGAAATATTTTTTCCTAAATTATTGTTTCGGATCTTCGATTTTCAGGGATTTTGGAAACTAGAAGATCTCATCATCACAAATTTCGATTTCTTTAAGTTAGCTTGCATGTACATTCATGCAATTAACTTATTATCATCTTATTTTGTGTAAAATAACTATACCCGAACCGAACCCAAACCGAACCATATGGACTATGGGTTTTTAGCTTATACCCCAAACCGACCCGAATCCGGCATAACCCGAACTGAACCCGAACCGATATTTCATAATAACCGAATAGGACTTGTAAACCTAAACCCAAAAACCTGAATTACCCGAACCGAACCCGACCGGGTTATCCGAACCCCCACCCCTAATCACTCGAAAATCCTTAAAGATGGCTATAAGAAATAAACAATTAAGATAATCGAATTTCAGAATCATGAGTCACTGATACTTACTAAATTGATATTGTATTGGGAAAATAGAAAATAGCACACCTTTGGGATCTGATTCCATCTGTTTCTTTTGATGAACGAGATTCCAAATAAGCACTTTTCTTTTTTTATATTCCATGATTAAAAATATTAGGACGGTAAAGACATGTATAATTAGAGCAAAAAAAAAAAAAAAAATATATATATATATATATATATATATAAACGGCTAAACAGCACACTAGTGATCATTCAATACTTTTTATTTACATAATGCCCTTAAATTTCGAAAACTGAACTTTGATTTCTGACAGTTCAAAGTTTGAAACTTCTCTTCGAATATTGTATTAGCTCATTCTTTCATTGACAAAGCATACTGAGCTATAAGAATGTCCTTGCATATCGTATACTATAGCTATAGTTATCAAGAGCCAAACAACTGTTACTGAGATATCAATCACACAAAGTACGTTTTTCTTGTTATGATTTCCAATCAAACAAGTACACGTCTTATCAAACAAAGAATTTGAAGATACGAAAGAAATATCAAATCAAATCACAGTTGAACAATAAAGAAGTTGACACAAAGGACGAAAATTTGAGATGTTTCATTAGTGTCACAGTAGTTTTTTTTATAAGTCGAATCAAATTATTGTTTCATGGAATAGACAGAATAAATGAAGGTAACAATAAATGAAAATAATGTTAATTGAGAAATGATATTAAAGATGATCAAAAGACAAGTAAGCCCCTGAGAGCAGAGATGAGAAGTGTAAAAAGCCCAATGGTCACAGTCATTATTACAGAAACAGAAACTTTCAGGTATCTCTAACTACAACTCCGACTCCAAACTCCCAAGCTTCAAGTGTTATCATCATCTCTCTATCTCTACTCTGAAACAAAAGGAATTTTATGAGAGCTTTTGGCTCAACCCAAAGGTCTCTCACTCTCTCTGGTTTTATGCAAAGGTTAACAATTATTACTCATTTAATATTATTACTGAACATTTATATTGAGTGAGAGAGACGCAGGAAAAGGAGACTGTGACTGAAGATGTAGGCCTACTCATGTCATGTGGAAGTTTGTGCACTTACTACTGAATTATTCACATTCCAACCAAATCATATATAAATGCTTAGCGCTAATGTTTTAGTTCGGTTAGGTATTTAGTATAGCTTCAATTAAGTAATCCCTCTGTTACAGAGTTTTCACAAATATATATATTTTTAAAATAATAACTATAAATGCATCAATTTAACCAAAAAAAAAACATAACAAATTTCCATAAATTACAAATAGCAATCCAATAAATTCAAAAATTCATTTAGTACTTCTTTAGTTTAACAATTCATTATTAAAAATGCATAGAAAATCTAGAAAATCAATAAAAAAGTATTAGAAAATCTATCGGTAACGTAGGGTTCATCTAACTCATTATTCAAAAAGAGAGTATGTAAATCGTGAACATCGATGTTTGACTTAGTTTGTTATGTCATTGCAAATAAAATTTTTAATGGTACCAGAAAATATTTCAACTTGATAAATAATGAATATCTTGACTTAGAAGTTAAACGGGTATATATATGAGAGATCTTACTATATAAAACTTTATACCTTTGAATTTTTAATTAATAGGGTCACATTATGTGGAATAGAATTTTTTCGAGCCCGAAATCCAACGAAATTCTTATCCGCCGGACAAAAGCCCAAAGAAGTAAAACACTCGGCTTTATTCAGATCTGAGTTCAAACACACCAACTTTTTAGAGAACAAAAAAGGAAAGGAGGGAAGACCAACGATCTCTTCGCCGGCCGGCGGTGACCTTAACGAGGCAAAGGCACACCGACGTGACCGGGACGACTCCGACATCACGGCTTGACTCTTTCGACGAAGATCCACTACTCTGCGAAGCTAGAACCGGAAGGAACGACACATAGATTCTGAGAATGGCACCGCTACTTGCCACTGACGGAATGAGAAGAAGACTATCTGCGCGGGAGAAGGGCAAGGAGAAGACGGCTGAGATGGAAAGGAAACGCACAGTGAGAGTCCGAGCTCCGAAAGTGGACACGACAAAAATGATTGAAGAGCATGATCTTACCTTAATCGGATGAGTGACAAATCCAAAGGAACAGCGGATTGGGACTTTGTTTTCCCATATGATGCGAAGATGGAATTTGAAAGGAAGAACTGGCGGAGTGGATCTGAGAGGAGGACTGTTCCTGTTCAGGTTTGAGAAGAAGGAGGAGTTGATACATGTTCTTGCTAACAGACCCTATTCCTTTAACAGGTGGATGGTTATCCTACAGAAGTGGGAGCCGGTGATCTCGCCTAGCTTCCCTTCAGAGATCCCCTTTTGGATCTGTATCAAGGGACTACCACTCCATTACTGGCAGGAAGAGCTAGTAAAGACCATAGGAGGGGAGGCTGGGACATACGAGGAACTTGAGATAAAACCAAATTTTGTTCGTGCAAGAGTGGTGGTAAACGGAGCCCATTATCACGGAGACGATTGTGGAGTTTGCTACAGGGGAAGACATTGTGGTGCACCTGGAATACGAGAGACTAGATAAGTTTTGTGGATCGTGCCACAAGCTGACTCACTCTGAGTTGGACTGCCCTGGGAGAAACCTACGGGAGCAGAGAGATGAAGAAAGGAGGGGGGAGAACTGGGGAAGAGAAGCTCCTAAGGCTAGCGACATACACTCAAGGGATGCCAGAAGGCATAGAGATGAGAGCTCAAGGCGTGCCCCCAGCCCACTGGAGGAGAATTCGAGAATGAGAAGGGACCACCACATGATCAGAGGACCAGAGGAACGACATGGATCTCATCGCTATCGACGAGATGGTGAGGAGCAGAGGAGAGAGACGAAGGAGAGGTTGGGAGACAAATTGTATCCGCCAGGAGGAGAGAGTTAGAAGGGGAGAGGTATGGAAAAGGAAGGAAAGGGAAGCTGGACCCAGCGAGGTGACTGGACACGTTGCGTCAGGCCAAACCATTGTAGACCGAGACACAAGGGGTGGGACCTCTAAGGCGCTGCGTCACGAGAGAGATGGGCCTGTAACTGGCAGGGAGGCCAGTAGACATCCGATCCAACTAAGGATCCCATCTATGGAAGGAGTACTGAGTGAACTGCAGGAGCTCACAGCTCAATATGTGAGCGGGGAAACGGAGGAGAAGAGAGCAACTAGGATGAGAAACCTAGTCGAGGGAGAGAGCAACTAGGATGAGAAACCTAGTCGATGGAGAAGGAGGCAGAGAACTGGAACGGTCTGCTAGGGACATTGTAGAAAATGTGAAGAGAAGAGTTGAGCAATTAACTCCGATAGTGACCAGTAATGGAGAGCGGGGGACCGCGGGGGACCTAAATGTCATATATCTGGCAAGAGATTTAAACAGAACGGATTTCTCCCACCTTCCGGTGAACGCCCCGATCCCTACTTTTGCTGAAATGATGGTCCAACTCCAGGAGGATGCTCTCAGATATATCAACTGTGGGGACTCAGTTGAAAGGGCAGCTAGGTTGGACAGAGTCAAGGAACCTAATGGCTAGTACGGCTTTGCAAATTGTGGAAAGAGCTAGAGTTGAAGCTGAAGCACAGAGACTCTTACGGATTGGAGAACAATCACCCTTGGAGGAGGAGGAGAGAAGCCGTACAACGTCGAGGAGCCACTTGATTACTGAGGAGAGGGGAGGGTTGGAGCAAAATAGTGAGAGAGGGGAGGACACGAGCATGGCTGAGAACAGAGCTGAGGACCCCCAGGACGAGAGAACAGGGAGAAGAGAAAAACATCAGAGCTTGGGAACAGTGGTAGACCTGAGAGATCAGCACAACGATTTGAGCAGGGGAGAGAGAACATGGACAGGAAGGAGAATTGCTGCTAGCCCGCGATTCCTTCAAGGAGCAAGTTCGAGGAAAAGAAACATGTGGCAAGGTCAATGTACAACAAGGAGGAGAAATGAAGCCGCAAGAAGGAACCAAATGAAGGAGGCTACTAGGGGGCTGGAACCAGTTGATGAGGACCATCACCTATTGCAAGCAAGAGATGAGATGCATGCACGTGAGCAGACTGCGATTGGTGAAGAAAGCAACCAAAGGAGGAGAAGAAATGGGGGGAACCAGGATTTTCACTTTGCTCGAAGTCCTATTATTTAGACATAGCGAGCTGGAACTGCTGCGGTTTGGGAAACACTGCAACAGTCCGGTGAATAAAGGAGCTAAGAAGGAAAAAGAGACCCCAAATATTTTTCTTAATGGAAACCAAAAATGGAAGTGAATTTGTGACAAAGGAACTCCAGGAGCTTAACTACGGTCATAGCTGGTTGGTGGAACCGCACGGAGTGTGAGGAGGTGGCTTAGGTCTGTTTTGGGAGGAGGGAGTAGATGTCAAAATTTTGGAGAAGGAAGACAGATTTATTGATACGAAGATATCTTTCAAGGGAGAGAGGTTCTATGCAACATTCCTCTATGGGGAGCCAAACCAGGGAAACAGGAAAAAGGAGTGGGAGAGACTCGCAGATAAGTTTGCTAACAGAGAGCTACCATGGCTGATGGTGGGAGATTTCAACGAGATACTTAGTGGTGAGGAGAAGAGAGGTGGCCCACGGAGACTTGAGAGTTCTTTCTCGGACTTTAGGACGTTTGTTTCTGAATGTGACATGTATGACCTCAAGCACTCTGGCAACATGTTCTCTTGGAGAGGGAAAAGACATGGGCATAAGGTCTTTTGCCGACTGGACAGGACAATGGCAAATGGGGAGTGGCATGAAAAATTCAAAAATGGGAGAACTGAATACTTAAAGTTTGAAGCCTTGAACCATAGACCGACAGTGACACACTTTTCATATCAAAGAAGGACAAACAAAGGGGTCTTCCATTATGACCGGGGACTAAGGAATAATGATGAGGTCAGACAGCTAATAAAGGAGACTTGGGAGAAGGATAGCAGTATGGAAGTGGCAGGTAAAATCAATGGGTGCAGGAAAGCAATCCTGACATGGCAGAAAAAGAAGAATAGAAATGCCCGTAAAACGATTGAAGCAAAGCATGATGAATTGGATAAAGCAATGACAAGGCTGGAAAGCAATGAAGGGGAGATAGAAAGGATAAACCTTGAGCTGAAAAAGGCGTATAGAGAGGAAGAGGAGTATTGGCGGCAGCGGAGCCGCACTAACTGGCTTGCCTTGGGGGACAGGAACACAAGCTATTTCCATGCCATTACAAAAGGAAGAGGGGCGATCAACAGAATTACGGTGATTGAAGACTCAGAAGGACAACCAGTGTTTGAAGAGGATCAAATCGTTAAGGTCATAGCGGAGTACTACCAAGAAATGTTTATATCGGAACACAATGAACCAGCGGAGATTGTGAGGAAATCCATTTCGCCGGTGATCACTCAGAGTATGAATGAAGAACTCATCAAAATTCCAACGCGAGAGGAGATCAAGGAAGCATTTTATGAGATCCATGCTGATAAGGCACCAGGGCCTGATGGTTTCTCGGCGAGCTTCTTTCACACCAATTGGGAAGTGATGGAGAGTGATATAACAAAGGAGATGGTGGGGTTTTTCACGACGGAGTTTGTGCCTGAGAATATCAATCATACGCACTTGAGACTGATCCCGAAAATCCAGAACCCAAAGAGTGTCAAAGATTACAGACCACTTGCACTCTGCAACGTCTATTGCAAGGCGATCTCCAAGATACTTACCAAGAGACTGCGCCCATTGTTAGACATCCTGATCTCTGAGAATCAATCTGCTTTTGTGCCAGGGAGAGCTATAATAGATAAAGTGCTGATTACACATGAAGTGCTCCACTACCTGAAGACATCAACGGTCTCGAAGTATAGCAGCATGGCAATAAAGACTGACATGAGCAAGGCCTATGACAGGCTCGAATGGTCGTTCATAAGGGAAGTTCTGAAACAATTTGGGTTCCATGAGACTTTCTCGAACTGATCATAAAGTGCGTCTCGTCAGTATCATTTGCGATCTTTATGAATGGAGAAGCTAAAGGCTTGATCACACCACAGAGGGGAATTAGGCAAGGCGACCCTCTCTCGCCGTACCTCTTCATTTTATGCAGTGAGGTACTTTCCGGACTGTGCAAGAGAGCCCAACGAGAAGGGAAGATGACAAGCATAAGGATTGCCAATAACAGTTGCCGAATCAATCACATACTCTTTGCTGATGATACCATTTTTTTCTCAAGACCAATTCCAAGGACTGTGAGACCTTAATGGAGATTCTTAAGGAGTATGAGATTGTTTCGGGGCAGAGAATAAACAAGACCAAATCCGCCATATCCTTCTCCAGAATGACATCAAGAGAAACAAAGGACCGGGTGAAGAATCTGATAGGAATAAGGAAAGAGGGAGGCACTGGAAGGTACCTGGGACTCCCGGAGGTGTTTGGTAGAAGGAAGCGCGATTTGTTCAGCTCAATAGTGGATAGAATCAAACAGAGATCTCGTAGCTGGGCGACTAGAAGACTTTCAAGTGCTGGGAAGCTGGTACTTTTAAAGTCAGTTTTGACAGCGATACCAGCTTACACCATGACCTGCTTCAAAGTACCGATTAGCCTCTATAAGAGAATTCAGTCGGCAATGACGCGATTCTGGTGGGACGCTGACCCGGATAAACAAAGTATGAGTTGGATGGCATGGAACAAGCTAGCAGAATCCAAGAGAGATGGTGGTTTAGGTTGCAGGGAGATAGAACAATACAATGATGCACTGCTAGCCAAGACTAGCTGGAGACTCCACACACATCCAAATAGCTTGTTAGGCAGAACGCTTTTGGGCAAGTATTGTCAGGAGACAAGCTTCCTCGAGGTGGTATGCCCCAAAACTTGCTCACAAGGATGGAGAGGAATAATGGCAGGGAGAGACCTGCTAAAACTGAGATTAGGCCATGTGATTGGAGGTGGGAAGACAACCCGCCGCTGGGATGACCCGTGGATTTCATTGGAGAAACCGGAGATTCTGATGGGACCGGCACCTGCGGAGTCAAAGGACTGGAGGGTCAGTGAGTTAATCTCGAGCGTCACACATGACTGGGATATAGCTAAAATCAGAGAAGTGTTACCGGAGAGAGAAGCGAACATCCTAAAGTTACAACTGAGCAACACGGGTGGGGAAGATAAGGTAATATGGCTAGGCAATGAGATGGGAGAGTACTCAGCAAAGTCTGGGTACTTTGCCGCCCTAAGTGAAGTTTTGGATAGGAACACCTTGACAACAGTGCAGCGAGACTACGACTGGATTGGCACAATTTGGAAGAGGAAAGCCTCTCCTAAAAGCCAGCTTTTCTTGTGGAAGATGGCACATGAGATGCTCCCGGTGGGGACGAATTTGGTGAAAAGGAAAGTGATACCGGTGGAAGAATGCAAAAGGTGTGGAGAGAAGGAAACAGAAATCCACACCATCTTCACCTGCCCCTTTGCTGCTCGAATCTGGGAGAAAGCTCCTTTTAGGGAATCCATTCGAGTAACAGATGGAGAGACCATTAAGGAAGCGCTGAAGGCTTCTAGGAAATCCACATGCTTACCACCGGTGGGGTTACAAGGGGAAAGGCTGTTTGCGTGGATAAGCTGGCACCTATGGAATACTCGCAACAAACTGGTTTTTGACAACATAGTAGAATCAGAGCAGAAAATTTTAACTGCAGCAATAGCAGAGGCACGTGAATGGATGCAGGCGCAGGGGAATATAATAGAGCAATCAGGACAGCAAAGGAAAGGAGGGAAGCAACGGGAAGGAAACCCTGGCATGATAACAGCCTTCTCAGATGCGGCATGGGATCAAGCTAGAAACAGAGCGGGATTAGGGTGGGGAGTAATCCAGGAGGATGGAACTGAGATATTCAAAAGAGGCATGACAAAGGAGAATGTGGCATCGCCACTGATTGCAGAAGCACTGGCAATGAGGGAGGTAATGAGGCAAGCACATCGAAGAGGGATAAGAAGGATTTGGTTTCGCTCTGACTCCAGCACGATGATTAAGGTCCTCAACACCAAGAAATTCCCAAAAGCGATTTATGGCCTCCTAAAGGACATTGAAGCAATGGCAAAGAAATTTGAAAATGCCAGGTTTGGGTTTGTACCAAGGAAAGACAATGCTGAAGCAGATAGGGTAGCAAAAGATGTACTTTCTAGCTTCAAACCACTTGCGAGTGTAATTCTATTTCAGAAATGAAAGTTTTTACCCGATAAAAAAAAAAGTCAGGAGACTCATGATACACAAATCCTTCTCAACTTCATGTTGGCCTCATGCTAAATTCATAAAAATCTATATATATAGTCATATAGATTTTTATATAGGATATATGAATAGGTATATAATAAAAAATAAACGTAGTTTAAATTAGAATATGAATAACTTAATACATGAAAATATGTGAAATTTTTTATAAGAAACCAAATTATAGATAAATAATAGATTTAAAATAAATAAATAACTATTTAGATCTCTTTTCGACGATTTCATATTACCGTTCTCAATTTTTTATTATTCTATTTTAAAAATCATCTTATGTTATTTATGTTTTATATGAGTTATCAAATAATTCTGTTTATAACTAAATATATAGAATTATGACAAAATTTAATTAGAAATAAATATTAGAATAAATTTTTTTTATTAATTTCATAAACATTTTAAGTCTCTCTTGATGGTTTTGTTTCAGCATTTTTTATTTTCTTTCATGTGATGTGATCTAATTTTGTTTTTTCCTTATTATTTTCATATCTAATAAAATATATATTATACACCTGCATAGATGCGAATCTAAATTTAGTACTTCCCATGTTACATAAATAAGATGTTTTGAGTAAAATTACAAACATTAAAAATTTATTGGTCTTTAACAAAATATTTTATAATAGTTAATTTAAAATAAATTCAATTAGTCATAAAAGAGAATGTGGAATATAAATCATATATACAAAAGATGGCAGCTTTCTTCATAGGAGTGTCACTTGGACAACCATATAAATATCACATATCCACTTAATAATTATCTATTGTTAATTAATCTCTTTCGTCAAACGTTTTATTTTTTGTTTGTTTCCGCTCATCTTCTCTAATAGATTTAATAGCACCCAATGTTAAAATTTAATGTATAGAGTTAAATATCTTCTTTGTATTTTTGGCTTTCTCATCTAATAACATCTACTAATCTATTCTCTTATTTTCATTTCTTCAATCTCTATTGATTATACTGTGTTCATCTTTATTGAATTTATGTTTCCCTACTTTGATTGCCAATTTAAATTTTTATATGAGTCATTGATTTTAGGTATTGGTTCCCAAATATTTTTCATATATAATAATCATTGAATTCTCTTCATGTTAAATCTCAGATTATTATGAAAGACTCATGGAGTTTTGATAAAAGAACAAAAAAAAATATACTTTCGCTAATCAAATATTTATATATGATTGTGGAAATACGACTCCCTTAATTGAACTTAACGACAAACCAACTACAGAACTCGAGTTGTTTATCAAACACTAAAAAAGATATTTTTATAAAATTATGAAAACTACAAAGCAAGAAACTAAAAAAATGTGCATATTATTAATAAAACATATAGAAATTTCGACATCCATATATATAATTTAGGAAAAACAGAGCAAAAGTTTTTAAAATAAGTTAATCTTTAGGGAAAAGATATTTTGTTGTTGTCATAATTGTGCTGGTTATTTTGCAAGTAGTTTTTTTGTTCTTACATTTTTAGCTTAATTATAGAATATTGTATTAAGTCTCTGTTTAATATAGTACTAATTGTATTATCTTTTAGTAAGTATGTTTTATTAAAGGTTTGTTTCTTAAAATTTACATTCAAGTTCTTAAACAACATAAATTGTTTTAAAAAAATAAAACTTTCAAATTGTGTTAGTTGTATAACGAAGAAATATTGCGTTTTAAAAGTACACACTGATTTTTACGGTACAACTTAGTTACATCAAATTTCTAATTATATATTTTTATAAATTATGAACAATGCATTTTTTTTATTCGCTTAATTTTCTCATACTCTAGAATTCATTTTGAAATTCTTCTTAAATTAAATATATATATATATATATATTAAATATTACATTTTTAAATTTATGTGTCGATAAAATAAAAGTGTGACTATTGTTGGGTGGTTAGATGAATGTGGTTGTTAAGGTGGCTAGAGGACAACATCATTTCTTTGTCATGGTGAAAGCGCGACTATATCGAGTATGGCTTCATTGGCGTGTCCTGGCGAGACGATCGAAAATCTAATAACCTTACCCCCTTCCTCCATGCCGCACTTGAGTCTCGCTGACAAAGAGATTTCCTTTTATCTTTCATCAACGGTCTTCTCCAGTTACCATATTTGAACAACGATTATGGTGGTCCAAAGATAGAGTTACAACGGTTCTTAGGTAACATGTCCTCTTGCCTACATTTTTGTTAGAGTTTGAGGACAAACCAATGGAAGCGAAGTACAATGGTTTAATGAGTGATTTGAATGGTTAACGGTGGAACTTGAGTAGTTATGGTGCTATGTTTTACTTCTGACATCGTTAACTGATTGGTTTTTTTTTCTGGATCAATCCTTAGCCTCCTATAACTATTTTTACTAGTTACTTCTTTCGGTTTCAAGATTTTATATGTAATTTGAGAAGTTGGTTTATTTTATGTGCCGAATATGGATTTTTTAGTTAAAGTTTTTGATTAGTTTTTGGAAGTTGTCGAGATACACTTGGTAATTTTGAAGACTTTATCTATGATTCTCAATACGATTGTGTACGCCGGATTTAGAACCACTACACCGGCCTATCTCCATTTCTTGAGGTCAAATCATCAGTTTTGAATAACAAGAATCATAGGCTACAATATAATAGGAATTAATGTAGGTTTGAACTTTAGCGTTTCACAAAATATGTGTTTTGTTTTTTATTGAATTTGTGCTTCTCTCATGTCACTCGTCGTTACAAACCTTCCAAGTATCAAAATTATGTTAGTTTACGTGGGTGTGGGGACTTTGTGACCTCTTTCAAGCTATGTATGTTGGGTATTTTTGTAATCCTTATTATAAACAGAGTTTCTTTTGTGTGAGGTTTGGGTTGGAGTAGTCTTGTTTAATCAATTTTTTTGTATACTGTCCCCTCTTTCTCCCTTATATATCTCACTTTTCTTGTAAACAAAAAAAAAAGAATAATAGAACTGAGTTGGGGTTGGCAGCAAAAGCTAGTTGGATAATACTAGTTCAAGATACGTGTCGAACGTTGAAACAAACTTGAAGTTAAACTGAGTCCGTTTAAAGTAACCATACCGTTAATTTGAAACCCGCTATTTCGATACCGTATAACAAGGATGAGACCACTCATGCGATCGATAAGAGTTCATGTAATTATTACATACAAAAAGACGACAAAATAATACCGGGTAACTAAACACTAATTTTTTGTACAAAAATTACTTCAATATTATAAAATTTCGACCAGAAAGGGCACAAAAAAAGTTAATAAAATAATTTTATGAATCTCATTTTAGTTGCAACCATATACATATCATGTGTATGATTATTTGTTACGCTTTTTTTTTATTATTCTTTTGAAAAAAAAACTAAAGGGAAATTAAGTGAAAGACATTATAAATATTTAAACAAGGTAGTGGACTAATGGGTTTTTCTAGTTAGAAGATTTGTCTTTTGGTCCACCTCAAAGAACAAAAATTATTCAACCAATTCACAGATTGTCAAGTGGAACTATTTAGATTTTTATAGGCTTTGGAGATTTGTCTATGTTTTTTGTAGATTTGCCTGTGTTTTAAAAGAGTTTTCTAAAACTAATTCATCCAATTATGTAAAAAAATTAAGAAAACAATAAGAGAGGTAGAGCAAAGAGAGACGGACAGAGTAGAAAATTGAGAGGTCAAGTCATAGAAGTCAACATCACATCTCTTCACATGCAATAACACACACCACTGTCTTGTCTTGTCATATATCATTTTGCATCCCAACAAAAATTTAATCACATACTTACATAAATTTTTATACATGAATGCATTTACTTACTCTCGTTTTGAATTTTTTTTTTTTTTTTTTGCTTTTCAATATTATTTTTTTTGCTTTTTTCAAGAGATTCCATCTCAAAATCTCTTCTAAGTAGAGATAAAAGGGTCAAAATGCCCTGTGAAAAATTGCATAATTGCAGAATTACTAACAAAGTTCTGCGAAAAATAATTCTGCTATACCATTTACCTTTTGCATAATTGTAGAAAAAAACACTAAAAGACAAAAGGGGATGAATCCATAATTGGAATTATGTTATTTTTCATTAATGCTAGACCGTTACTTTCAGTTTATCTTGTGATATTTATATTAATATCATGTAAATTACAATATATTTTTCGACCACTGAATGAAATTAAGAATACAAAAGTTTACGATCTATCGTATACATTCAAACATAAGGTGAAATGCGGCCTTAAGATTACAAACTAAACTATACATCTAGACTTTGTCATTATAACGAAACAGAGACAAAAGCCATTCAAACGCAAAAAGTTGAAGTTAAACTGATGCTCCCATTAAAGATTGTTGGAAGACACACAACGAAAAACAAGATAAGACAAGGCATAATCTCAAACAGACCATAAGGTATGTCATCTAAGGCTCATACTCCCAACACGCGTACACTGGTATTCGTTGATTAAGACACCTCTAGTCTTTAACCAAGGAATCTCCTCACAAGAGCAGAATTCAAGGACGAATCATATTGGGAAGACTGAACCTGAGCTCGAGGCAGCTCTACAACAACATCCCATTTGGAAGACATACTTGAAGGACTAAGCCACTGTATCATAATACAAAAATTCTCAAGGACCAAACAGAAATATTCTAACTCATAACTCCAAGAATATGCCACTTTTGGAAAAATCAAGGTAAACCGTCGTAATAACATAACAGAAAACACACCACAATAATGTTAGAGATCCGGTGATTATCAATTACCAAAGCAAGCCACATCAGCGGAGGGAGCCATAACCAACTACTAAAGCAACCTACAAACCGCTATCCCCAATCGAGGAACTCCACACGAGTTAGAAAGACCTGGTGTTTTTAAAAACCCGATTGGGACCAAAGACCGAGAGTGAGTATCAGATCTACAACCATGAAAGCCAATAGAATACGCTCATCCGAAAATAACTAAAATCATCACCGTCGCTTAGTCATAAGGTCAAAACCTACGAATGTAAGAATCGTGAGTAAGTTTACCGGAACAAACCAAGGCTCTTCGTGTAGCAAGTTAAAGGTCATACCAGACTGCTTCCCATCATAAGCGGTAAGATATATAAATCGCCATAACTGAACAAAACCACAAATAAACTCTTGATCTTAAGAAGTCGTTGATTTTTTAGGTCTTTAAAATCTCCAGATTCGTCAAACGAAAATAGTTACCGCCGATGAGCTCATGAGCTAAGAGACTACACGGGATCCAACATTACATTCGATTTGTTTTCAAAACCCAAGAATTATGAGGTAAGAGGGAAGAGAGACGAGTCGTTGATCATAGAGCCTATGCCGAGCCTCCATTCTCGAGTAACTACAACTTCTTCGCTGAAACCAACGTGTTGCCATGACGCCACCACAGAACCATAGAGTAACGTGGATCAACTTCTCCTCCATTACATCCGTTGAAGCGTTTGACTTTGGCCTAGCTTGTTCAGAGGAACAATATCCACCCCCACACCGGTGGGAAGGAGAAACATGCCTCATCAGGCTGCCGTAGATGAATTGCAGGAGGAACCAATGATACGGTTCAACCTCTCCAACCCTTAGAACTTATACAGACCGGATCATAATAGATACTACATATATTCAATAGAGGAAAGAAAGAGGGCGAACAGAGGAAGAACCGAGAGAAAGGGATTTCTCTTTTTACCATTTATTTCACTAGTACGTGATTTTTGTAAGAATTGCACAAAAAATAAAAGAATTACATAATTGCATAAAAATACTAAACTAAAAGTAAAATAATTTTATTTTAGTAAAAAAGTAAAATAATATGATAATTTTTTGTTATAGCTTATGATTTTATAAGATGAGTATGTTTAGTAAATTTATTAATATATTGATTTAAATTCCGAATCCACCTTTAATTTTTCATAAGTTACAAATTTTTCGTCACATTCAATTATTATCTTATTTTGAGCATATATATAATTTAAAATCTGATATTTAATCACTTTGATATACTAATTTTACTGGTTTATTAAACTATTAAATTTAAATATATGGAAGTTAGATTCTAAAGTTCAACAAGAATCATATCAATTGCTACAATTTAAGTTTCAAAATTTTCTACCAGATTCTCTAGTTGGAAAAAATTAACGAGATTATGCGGTTACTATTTATACAAAAAAAAAGTCACTAATTTCCCAAACATCATAACCTATGTAAGATCTTAGAAAATTTATTTTTCAAAGTCTTTGGTAACAAGTAGACTTAAAAATGCTAGGTTTTGCGCTTAAAAATTCATGTGGATAGTTCAATGTATGAGTTTAGCCTTTAGGAGCCTTGATTAACTATGTAAATATTTGCTAAGTTATTAAGATGATCTTTCATCGCCAAGGTATTGTTTCAACCAGTTTAGGTATCCATCCGGCGGCTACATAATATTGTGTTGCATCATAGATAATCACACTTTTTTTAATTGAGAATGTCCTCATATTAGTAGTTAGATGTTTTTATTTAATCTTCCACAAGTCAATATATCCGAGCATATAATCTACTTCAAAAGTTTGACGTCAAAAGAAAAGTCACGCAATAAGTTTTTTATAGCACCCACCAAATCCTGATAGTCGTATGTAAATATGATCCTGTTTAACTGGTGAACTGCAAGACCCTCAACTACCTAAAGTAGACGCTGCAAAATCATTTCATGTTCCATGGCCAAGTTCATGAACACTACACGGTTTGGACTCATGCTGCTCCGCCAAACTTAGTTTCATTCGCCAACATGCTCCAACATTTCATTTGAATCAAACATCCATACGTATTTCCATAGTTTTCAACTAAATAGGGTTAAAGTAACATCAAAGACTCCCCTAATCTCGTTAATATGTTATGATAAAAATCGCTCCTCATATTATTGATCCACTTTTTGAGATATTTGCAATGCTTCCAAGTGATAACCTAAAAAGGAAACTTTTTTTTTTTCTGCTTTCCAAGTGTACCATATGGTCCATGAAATCTTCATTTCTATCTCGAATAGAATTTTTTGATATGAAGCTTGAGCTCCTAGGTGTCTATTGATGAGATGGGAAATTGAGTGTTTTAACACCTCATTTCTACAAGATTTTATCTAATTTATTCTATCTTTATTTCATTTCTCATGCATTTAGGATAGATTTCCGTTTTAGAAGTCCCAGGAGTCCGCATTTGCGTGTTTTGTGTATTTCAGGTAATTTCAGGTCAATAAGAGAGGACAAGAACCCTAAAAAGGAGGAAGCAAGTCAAGAAGCAAAGGCAAGGAAGCTACTATCGGTTGGCCAAGTCTCACCTGTATCGAAGACATATCGATCGATATGGGATGAAGAATATCGATACCCATATCGATCGATATCCAGAAGCCAGAAGCAAAAACAAAAGACCAAAATGCCCCTACCCGACCAAGCTTTCCTATAAATAGGTCTTGTCCCATCATGGGAGACACAACTCCACACATTCCACTTTTACCTCATCCTAGGTTTTCTTTTGCTACCCAAAAGAGGTAGCTATGTAAATAGTTTTATTTTTCTTTTTTTCTTTTTATTTTATTTAATTTATGTAAAACCTTTTATGATTAATTAAAGTTAATAAAAGAGATTAATTAAGAGAGAGGGTAATTATGGGGTTTTTAATTAGGGTTAATTAGTTGGTTTTTATGAAACCAATTAGGCTTAGATCTCCTAATCATGGGTCCTTAGGAGAAGAGAGGAGATGGAGATTGGTGACACCTCCTATCACTCTTCTTGAACTCTACTCTCCCTAATCCTAGTGGTTAGTGGATGAATCTAAGTGATTAGTTGAGAGGCTTTCTCTAACTCTAATAGATCTATGGAATAGTATTTAGGGTTTGAATTGTGGAAACCTTTGCACACTTATAGCCTAGATTCACGGTTGTATCCTTTCAATTGGCTTAACATGTTAGGAGAGTGATCTAGAGGATTAGTTGAATTCCTAAGAAATTGCTGGGTCAATTAATGAGATTAGAATCAAACTTCCACATTAGGAAATGCAAAGGAGCTTGTAGTATCTAAGACCACTAGATATTTAACTTGATTCAATGGGCCTGTTGATAGAGTAAATGCTTAGTGGTACGATTATCTTTGATCGGATGATGGGGTAGCTAGTAAAACCGCAGCAACAAGTCCCTAACCCGAATTAACAATCTTGATTAGTTAGCTCCCTAGAACCCCAATCAACCTTAATTAATCCTTCCTAGTAGTTTAGATTCCTATTCTAGATAGTTAAAGACTCAAACCAACATCTACAAAACCCCCCTTTACATTTAGGCTTTTAACTTGGTTTAAAATACAACTTGATAACTTCCGCACTCCTTTGGATTCGATCCCTTAATTCCTACAACGAGTATAGTTTATACTTGGGCTAAGATTGAGGTGTTTATAAATTTTAAAACTTGAAAACACCAACACATCATCTATCTTATACTGAAATTTTCTATGCAGACCCGTGATGATCGAGTTTTAGGGTCATCAATTCCCCTAAACATTGTAGTATTTAGAGGTATCAATCCTAACTCGTTGTAATTGTCACCTAGAGTACAAAAATTCTCTTAATCAAAGCAAATGATGGTTGTTGTTTTTAGTAATTAATTAAGCTAAATGCAATTGATTAAATGACTAAAGGTTATGTAATGATTAAAACAAGGGTCTTTAGATGGGTTATTTGTGATTTGAGTTCACTAAGCATGGTTTAGGATGTCTAACTACACTAATTAGCTATTCCCTAGGTTATTGATCCATTTAATTAACTAATTCATTTCTATGCAATTAATCATGTCATTAATTATAGCATCATTAGCAAATTCTCATTTGTGATGATGATAATCAATGAATTTAAATCCAAATTACTAGATCAACCTAATTAAAACCTTTAGCACCAATCCCTTAGGCATAAAAATCATAATTCCATCCTTAAGCTCTTTTGGGCATTTCATCAAACACTTGGTGTTCATAAAATGTCTCATATCATCTTCCTCATTCCCATGCAAGAAGAAGCATTATAGACTCTTAGAAATGGATGGAATGTTTGATTAAAACCTTAAACTACCCTAATCCATGCTTAGATCACCCTCATCTAACCCATCCTTAGACCCTAATGGAACTACTCAAGACTCATGATGATTTTCCCAAAACCAAGTTTGATTAGAGAAGAAATCATTATGGATAACAAGATGGGTTGATGATAATATGTAAAAGGCAAAGATTTCTTAAAGGAAATGCAAATTGTATTAAAAGATAGAACTAGGGTTTGAAAACAATCAAGAACAAGCTAAATAAAACTTTGGAAATAAAAAACATCTGCAAATAAGTGTGAAAATGGGATTTTTAATGATTCTGGGTCGAATCGGGTCGATCCGGGACAAACCGGGTTTCGACCCAATTTAATTTGTCCGTTAGGTTTCGCAGCGGTCTGTGGGTGACCTCTGCAAGACCGCTGCGAGTGCTCTAGAAGATTGCAGCAGTCACTCCTTGACCGCTGCGCTTGGTGACCGCTATGGTTGGCTTTGCAGCGGTCACTCCTTGACTGTTGCAGCTTCTTTGATCTTTGGCTCCAGAAGATTGCAGCGGTCACTCCTTGACCGCTGCGCTTGGTGACCGCTATGGTTTTCTGCAGCGGTCACGGGCAACCAACCGCTGCAACACTCTTCTTCTCTTCCTTAGCTCCAATTGTGCTCCATTCAATCCAATGCTCATTCTTTAGCTCCTTTCCATGCTTTTGTACCTAAGGATAAACCAAAACGCACCAAAAGACTCTCATAAACCTAATGCAACACCTAGACCCTAAGTGCAATGAAATCAATGATAAACGTAGCAAAACATGTCAAATATGAAATAGAATCCTACTCTAATGTAAGCCTAAATGATGTATGATATGATAATATCAACCCGTCAATTGCATCACTGTTCCTAGTAACAAGGAGACATACACAACCAATCAAATTCAAGGAGTACCAAAGGTAAACCCTACATGATATATCAGGGGTAAGACCCGACACACCATCTAGGAATCACTCAATCGGAGCAACCCGTATACTATTACAGATGCTCATGTTATCCAATATAAAGTGTGTTTTATATGTCAATATTTTAGTAGATTCAAACCCTTAATTCTCATGGTTTTAGGTTTTAATATTTATTTATAATCTCAAGTTTTGCATTTGCATTGCATATGTTGAATTTTTGCAGTTTTTGTTATTTTCGGTGTCTAAAATGATGGAATTGGAGCTCGGAGCTAAAATAAAGAAAGAGACCACTTGAGGCTGGCTAGGAAAATAAAAAAACGGGAAAGAATATCCTTTTCCAGGTAAGCAAAAATGAGAAGCTTCATAGATCATGTAAGAATTTCTTCGTGCAATTGAAAATCTGGCTCGATCGAGTTGAATAATAATAAAAATCATGAATATAGGTAAAATAAATGGAAGGTTGACTAAGTCTGAGGTCTTAGACCCATAAAATCTTGTGAAATCAAGTCATTCAATCGACGAAGGCTTTCATCGGGTACCACATCTGGTAAAGTTGTTGTTTTATGACACGATGATAACATTTTTGTTTATGATAGGTTATATAGTCTTTTCGAGTACCATTCGTCTATTTTATTTGTTTGTATATTTAGTATATTGCATGAATATTACTAGCAAAAATGCATTTAAGAGCATGGTGAAGAAAATATCCGTTAGGAGAAGATGTAAGTAAAATTCAACGCTCAAGTACCAATTTGGAACTGAGGGTTAACCACTGCTTACAAGAAGACAAAGAACCTCAAATATGGTATTGTTATAACCGGAAGGTTGACATTCGATAGTATGCCTCCAAATGTCATTTCAAGACCAAACCTGAACCAAAAGGTAGACACAAATGTTAGCTTCGATTTCCAATTTGTTTTGTGTTATTTGGGTCTAGGGTGACGACCAACAACACATATGTGACGAACGACATACTCCCGAATTTTTATTATGACGAGTTGTTCCACTCCTTGAGGCCTCATACAAATATGAATTCTTCACCCAATCTTGATCCCTTTTGTAACTGTTCTAGTTATATTTCATCGAATACCACAATAGTTCTACACGCTCTTGGAATTAAACCAAAATGTATTGCAGTGGCCAAAGTTGCCACAAAAATAGCAAGAGTCCTAGTTTAAGCATTTTCTAGGTTAGTTACAAACCTTGTTTTCTTAACCTGATTTGATTTTCCATACATGAATACAACCTTGTTATGCTATGAGTCTTTTACTATGTAACCAAAATCATAGTTCACTTTGGACGGTCTTTCCATTGTAAGTATCTAATCTATTTTCTTTGCTCCACTCAACATTTGAAGCTTCTTGTATTGCTCATCCAAGTCTAATTGTGTTTTCGGCATCTTCTTTCTTATTTTAGATTTTGTTCAAGTTTTTCAAACTTTAATCTTTATACCTTTTTTTCGTTCTAAAGTATCATATTCTCTTTGCCAACCTTCAAAGTTATTTCATACATTCCTTGGTTTTCTATTTGTTATAGATATAGAGTTATTTCTCTTTATAAAAAGAGAGAAATGTATTTTTGATTGTTTTCCCATGTCATTTGATATTCATTTTTTTGTCTTTATTTATGGCATCCTCACCTATCCTCTATTTTCCATCACATGTGGTATTTCTACCATCTCTGTTCTATGTAGCCATCGTCTTCTTTTTGGGTAACCCTCTAACTTCAAACATTGCTTCTTCCCTTAATATTCTTCGTTCTTAGATAATACCTCTTGTAGAAATTTATTTTTGCTACACACTATAGCAACAGATTCCCTTAGGTACTCTTCTCACTTCAGACATTGCTTCTTCCCGTAGTATCATTTGTTCTAAAAGTACTTCCATCCATTAGAACCCCAAATGTGAATCTAAATCAATATAATATTAATATTTGTAATTTAGTTTTATTATATGACTAAAATTTAGATTTTAAAAAGAATTAAACAAATATGTAATTTCTCATTTGAGAACCCTTCTCCATCCTCTCTCCTATTCTTTCTTTTTCTATATTCACTTAGATTTATTTTTACTCTACACTATAATCACTTGAAATCCTTAACAAACACTCCTCCTGTCGTATGCCACAAAGACTTAATAATAGCAGCTAGCTACCCATTACCTAAATAGCAATTCTAGCTTTCCTTGTCTACTTTCACATACACACACATGCAACAAATATACATTATATATATGTGAAATTGCAAGTGAAGTCTGTTTTAAATTTTTTAATATATTAAAGAATATGGCATATTGTCAGTAACAATAATAGCTAAGATAAAAATTAGAACTCTTAACATTCTGTATTAATTTATACAAATGGCTTGGTCTCCTAAAGGCCTGCAATATTATAACTCTAACAACCTATTTTGTATCATTTACCCCTTTTCCGGGCCACAAGATATATATTGGGTTAGATATAGGTTTATAATGTACACTCATTCATACATATATAATTGGTATATAAAAAATATGAAATTTGTTTTCAGATATTATGTGTCTCTGTCTGTGCATCTGGTTCTCTATATTTTCCAAAGATTTTCCTTTTGGATGATTTGAGTGAAAATATAATGTGGGATCCATGATTTATCATTTTAGTGATGGTGAAACAAATATAGATACAAATTTTATATCTTTTTAATTCCCAATTCTAACTTTTAAGTTTTCCTTTATTTAAAATAAATTAACTTTCTGTGGCGAATGGGTCCCAAATTGATTATCAAATTAACACAAAAGAATCTCCACTTGACCCCTAATACTAATAGTTTCAATGTTAAAATCTTTCAAAAATTGAAACTTTCTTCTTTTTTTCATCAAGTGTCAAGTGTGTGCTCTTCTTTAATTTCCCTCCGCTTTCTCCTGTCAAGTCCCTTTCCCATTATAGGAAAGATACGCCTAATCTTCTAATTTCCTACTCTCTTTTTTTATAATTATTTTCGTCCCATTTTATATCCAAAGAAAATATTTAATAACTATGTAGATTATTTTTTTATATATAACAAACATATGAAATTACTATAAAATATAGTATATCGAACTATTTTTATAGATCTAGGGTGAGATTTCAATGAAATTAAAAGCTTAAATAGGTTTCAATTTATGATGGATTAATTTTTCCTTATCCATCTGGATGACATTAAGAGGGCCTATACTTGTGCCCCATAATACATATATGTAACTACTTTGTCGTATGCACATCATGAAGTTAGTGCATAATTTATACTATAATATATACACATGCCTGGTTGCTTTCCAGTGATTAAAGTCAAGATTTTGGCAAATAAAAATAAGAGAGACAAGATTACTCATGGAATCAATATATATGTATATTACTACCTTTTTCTGCTTTCTGATTATCAGAGTTTTTTGTCATCTTTTGTGCTCATTAGTAAAAAGTCTAGATCATCAATTTACTTAAACAATAATAATCTTAGATATTTGTTTGAATACATACAAATTTGAATAAAAATACAAAACATCTAACTTAGTAATTAGTATTATCATAGTTATTTGATAAAATAACGTGAAGAGTGTCTTAATATCTTCATACTTTGTTTTGGCTTCTCTAGTGGCTAGTATCGTAAGTAATTTGCAAGAATATCCTTATTGGAATCAATCAACTAAGTTGATTTCAAATGGATCACTAGACAAGTTGATTTCAATAAATAGGGTTTGAAGTGTCTTAGCGATTGTTAGGTAAACTATTTCCCTCCAATGAAGACGTATTAGTCTTCAAGATTTCATTAAGAAAAAGCAAAAAATTCAAGAACCGATTCAAATATGTGGAGGAGGGTGCACTCAACATAACATATAGACCGGTCGATGTGATAGCTGTAAAGACAAAAGACAAATTGAGGAACGGCAATTACTTGTAAATATCAAATGCCAATGATTTAGAGCAAAGACCATGTGAGTTCATTGCAACAATTGAAGCATATTGGACTTTCTACTAACTACAAAATTCCCAATTATGTATAATCATGCTGCCAATATATATATTTTGGTCAAATGTTTCAAAGTGACTTTTGTCAACTTTAAAAGTTTCCTCTAGAAATCTTATATCTTATCACCAAAATAGGAAGTCAAAATTTTCCCAACCTTTCATTGGTTTAAAACAACAAAGAGTTGCGAGACTGCAGATAAATACCCATCGCCCATTTTATTTTGAATCCCTTAATTTGGCTTATTTAATTTTATAGTTGGAATCAGAAAGCAAAACTCAGTTAGTGTTTTTTTTTTTTTTTTTGTCAAATACTACTTTCATTGAAAAAAATTCAAATTGGGTTTGCGTTATTGGAGAATAGCTACGCACCACAGTAGCATTGCTCCAATTAAAGACCGGCCCGATCTAGGACAATAAACTTCAAATTAGTTTTTTTTTTTCTTTTTTCAGCTGTCACTAGGTTATATGATCTCAGAAGTAGTCGAATGGATGGTAGAGATGGAGGGCATGTTTGGTGACTTTCTCCAACACAAACATTAAGAGGGATTTATGACAACAAAAAAACCATTAAGAGGGACATTATCATCACAATGATATATATTTTCCACCACAACCACTTAAAAGAGACTTCAAGTTGTGGAGTATTGACCCAACTCTCTCCACAAGAACCTAATTTTTTTATGCCCATCCACTTCTCATTTTCTATGGATTTTCCATCAAAATTTTTAATCACCAGCTCACAACATTCAGCTGGGTTCCACTTAAATTCCTCCTCTCTTTCTCTCTATATATAGGTGTATATATATATGCTTCAAAGTAGCCATGTATACATACATAAAATTTTACATCTAAAATACACAAGAACCCTACCAGTCAAAAAGTCAGATCGACCTCAGCCAATGGGCTTTGTACTCAAAGTGTAGACAGGGCTTATTGGTGGACACCTATATATAAATTATTTGGTATCTATATAAGTTTCTAAAATTGATGTTTCAACTTCAGGAGTTTTACTTGAAGACGACTTTGAAGATTGGAACTTCTTTGGTTCATGTTGTTTTCGGCTGCTTTCAAAGCTGTCATCATCTTCTTCGAAAAAGTATTAACACAAAACCAAACCTATGTGTGCATACAAATAATACACATCTTGTTCAAACTTTTAGACTTCTTCACCTTCCTAAACATAGCTAGAGTATGTATCATGATGTTAGGACAGTGATGGCTTTATCTGAATTCTCATTGGCTGAACATTCTGGTCATTGCATACTTTCTACGGACTTAAGCAAAATCTCGAAATTACTAAGATTCTGGTCAGGAAACTAATTCATTACTAAAACAATAAAAATTCATTTGTACACAATATCTTACATATTATCGGCCTCACATATGTTAATAAATTAATGTATATATTTATGTTTGGTGTGTCAAAGTTGGTAATGCATTGAAAAGTGTATAACCATATTGTTCGTATAGCATTTCGTTAGTTGTTCACTGTTACGGTACAGTGGAGATTGCCAAATTAGCACAGGATTAATTAGCCATGTGAATAGTTTCACTTGTTTCTTTGTGTTCTTTATTATTTATAATTCTTGTCTAATTGATACACGTAACGTAATCCACGCAGACCTTAATTTGCTTAGATAATATTTTATATATATTTATTTAAGTTGTAAAAGAAAAACGGAGAATATACAAGCTTTTAAGTGTTTCCACAAAAAGAAAAAAATACTGAGTGTGTAGACAGGATGATAATTAAGTGGTTTAGAAATGAAGTGATCCATATTTGTCCACGTATCAATCTTAATTATTTTAATATATAAGTATTTAGGTGGCATCTTTTTTACTTTTCTCTTAATCTTGTAATATAATAAATAAATTAGTGCTGTCGGGAAATGGAAAACAAAAAGCAAGCAAATGGCAGAAAAATAATTTCTTAAGATAATCAGAAAAGAGAAAGGTGAAGAAAAGGGAGTGGGGGGAATAAATTAATCAATTTTCAAGGTTTTCATAAAGGGGCACGTTTATGGGATATAAAATACAAATTGTGGGTACCATTACCATTTTAAAATTATGTTTGGATTAATTATTATTCTAAACATGCACATTGATCACAAACTTTTTTGTTACATATCTTGCGTAATCACCCGCATCCTCATGCATCAACATATCGTGAATAATTTAGTTCATAGAATTAGTGAATACACTTAAAAAAGGAATTCAATTTCATATACCTACTATACTAAATATGTAATAAACTCAGATAACTAAAAGATTAACCCTGAGGCTCAATCTTTGGAGTCTTCTTTCGGCTCTAATTCCTAATTAAGTAATAGATCTTCCTGCTGTTTGTGGGTATTTTTTCCGGGTATTTTAAATTATTTAGTTAGTACTCATTTATCAAAATTTATAATGTTGTTTGGTACACGTCAGTAATGCTCAAGCCACAAAACATGCAAAATTGTTCTTAGAGAACGTGAACATACATGACAACAATATTTATTTTCTTCTTTAACCAAAAAAAATTATGTTATTAGGAAACATGAAAAAGGAGGGTAAAAACAAAAGCTTTTGAGTGTTTGGGAAAAAAAGAAGAAAGGAGTGATTTTTTTTTTTTTTGGAACGTCGAAAGGATTGACTTCAAAAGAAACAAAGAGGGTAAAATAAAAATAGTAGGTAGCAAAAACCTTAGGATCCCGTCCAACGAGGACCCGCTTTCCCATTTACTCTCCGGTAACTGATTGAAATGACAACCCAATCTTTTACCAAATACCATATGTTCTTTATTTAAAAAATAAGATAAACGAAATCATATATAAAATCTAATTAGTTATGATGTTTTCTCAAATTATAATCTCAAAATTCTGGTTTTTTTTTATTGTTAGATTAACTATATTTGATGTGAAAATTGTATAGATAGCAAAAAACAAAATAAATATAAACGATGAACTACGAAGAGGAGTTAATTACAACTAGATGAAAAAAAAAATATATATAGCTATAAGAGATCTAGTGACTTCTTTATATCAAACAAAGAATTGAATCATGGCAAACATGTCCAGAGATGTAAGCATTAAAGAGATAAAATATGGATACATTTAGATCAAGTGTTTTCTTTATTTTGTTCCCTTTGAAGATTAAAAAAAAATAACTACTAGAGATCTATTGACTCATCTATATCTAAGGAAGAACTAAATCATGGATGAGCATCACTAGAGATGTAATCATGAAAGAGATGGAATATCGTTACATTTAGACCATGTGTTTTCGCTATTCTGTACGTTTTAAAGATACAAAGAAGAATTTGATTTATATACTGTAACAATAAGGAGTTCATCTTGATTGATATTTACAATCGAGGGCAACTGAGATTGCTTTATGTGAGGTTCAAAAAATCCCCTCAAATGCACTTCAAACTCCAAATCATGAAAACCCATAATAGTTAAATTTTTAGCAGCCTATTTACAAGCTAAAAAGCCAGCATAAATCCATTTACAAGCTAAAAGACATGTCGACCATGAGAAATCGCGACAGTAGAATTTGAAGTGTGTCAATTGTGATTTTGCAGAAGACCAAATCGTTATAGTGGAAAGTAGAATTCGAAGTGTGTCAATTGTGATTCTACAGAAGAGCAATCCCTTATAGCAGAAAGTAGAATTCAAAGTGTACCATTTGTGATTTTGTAGAAGACTTTGTGGCAGATATGTTTGTGGCTCCGTTGAAAAAGTTTGAGATAATTTTGGGTATGGATTGGCTGTCGGGATCTCAAACCTATGAGAATCCAATTTACTCCACATAAAATTTTCCACAAATCCATGAAAAATCAATATTAAACTTGAATTAATATTTACGGGTTTTGCCCAAGATTTACTTTATGTGGTTGATTGTGAGTTAACAAAATTTTCATCTTATACACACTATGATCATATCATATATCTCTAAATTTTAATTGCGTTTAGTCTTCTCCTTTACCTCCATTGCATTTTCCAGCTGATGTTTGAATTTGAAACTACTATTGATATATTGTGGTTTTTATGGTTTATGAACTCATATATTTGTTAGTTTTAGAGTCTTTTGTAGGTTTTTATGTGGCTTTATAGATGTTTTGAGCATTTGGGATGATTTGGAGAAAGTGGAGTAAAAAAGAGCCAAATCAGTAAATGGGAGATGCAGTTTTGGATTTGACTTTCAGAAGTATGACATTGGATTAAGGTCTTCCTGGTACTCAAATTTGATAAAACCGATGTCAAAAGAAAGATATTTGAGTTAGCTTTCTCCTCCAAGTGGTTTGAAGTGATTCTCATGTCTGTGTCTCAATATATGACCAATTTAATGAAGACATGTCTGATCTGTCGCGAGCTGAAGAAACTGCCAACTTTCTGAGAGTGCATTGACCGATGCATCCTACTGCATCGACCGATGCAGTGCTGTAGGCGATTTTAAGTGTTAAAATTGCCTTTTTTGCCCTAGATTGAACCCTAGTTGAAAAAGGAAACATCTAAGTCGTCCCTAATGTTTATAAAAGGGATTTTTCAGCCATTGTTTAGGCTATGCTTGATATTATTTTAGGTTTTTGAGAGAGCTTTTGGAGAGAGAAATCCTGCACTTTGTCTGCTTTCAGAGAAGATTTTGAACTCCTCTTTCTTAATATCAATCTCTTTTATGCTTTCTACTTTATTCATGATGTTTGTTTCATTCACCATGTTTGAGTAGATCCATAGTTAGGTTTAGGGATTCTAAGGGAATTAATGAATCTAAATTAGAGTTTTCATAACTAGGAGTCTAATTAAGAGTTCTTCAATTAATCTGGTTATATTTACGTAGGTCTAGTCTAATCACCTAGGTTTAAGTCATAGATTAGATAAGAAAACGGAAGTGGACTTAGCTAATTGGAGAATAGATTAATTGAGCTAGTGAGACTAGTAGCAAATGAATTTGGATTAGAGATCTAGTGAACATAACAAACCTGAATAATTGCATGCCTTAATTGTTAGATTACTCAAAGGAATTTGGTAGTTTAGCTAACTAGGCATAGTTAGAGCTTCGCAGCGGAAGCTGGTTCTCTATAGATTTGTGTTTGTGTTCTAGAACATTCCTTAATTAGATAACTAGGTAGATTCCCGCTTAGATTCAGATTCCCGAAGAAATCCCGAAACCAAGCACTTTTTCCCATAAGTTTTAAAAACAACAACTTTCCTGCTTTAATTTACTTTTAGTCTTTTAAATTTGAATTTGAATTACCTAGCTAAATAAGAAACTGGATTTAATTGTGGCTCTTGGGAAACAATAACCCTGTATACTACATTTGCCTTAACTGTGCACTTGCAGTTTTATTAGGGAAAACTTTCTCTACATAAACTATGACTATTCAATATCTCCAAACAAAATCATTGAACATAGTTTTTTTAAAATGCTCTAGCTAATCATTTTTTGTACTAAATTTTGAACATGTAGCTGAAATTAGAGATTAGAATTCTTAGTGTCAGGCTCTCGAGATATAGTACTAACCCATCAAGAGGGAACGAATTAGCAAGACATACCCAATAAGCAAAATGAAAGTGTCATAAAGTCTGATTCGAACTTAAAGATACTCGAAATCAAGAACAAGCACTAGACTAGTAACGAGTGTCAGTATCTTATTTTAAAGGAAAAATCAAAGTCTTAAATGGATAATCAAATTAAAGTCTCAAATGGAGAATAAAAAAATTTAATATGGAGAAAATACTAGATACAATGCAATAAGAGAATAATGATATATAAAGGAGAAAGGATCCACAACCATTTGGCATTCACACACATGATAGAAGACTTGTTATTTGAACTCTTCTTTTTCTCTAGAATCAACACCTTTGTATTTTTGTTCATCTTTCATCCGACCTTAATAAATCAAGGTTTTTCTGTATTTTTCATATTTGATCGCATATATCTTGTTCGAAAACTTTCCTCTAGTTCTAGGAAGGATTCTTATCTTTCTTAGCACTCAATAATTTGCTATCCAAAAATAATCTGACCCCTAAACAATATAACCAATACAAATATTCCATCGTGGAATTATAGTATCCATATTTTGGCATTGTATGTGGGAAAAAAAAAAACTATTATTATTATTGCAAACAATGGAAATGACATTATCAAAATATAATCGAAGCCATGAAATCATATCCCCATCCATATCCTTGAAGGAAAGGGTGGGGGAGGGGGGAGGTTAAACAAAAGGTGGCAGCATCAATTGAGCAAATCAACCAAAAGTTAGCGAAAAATCAATAAGGTGATCTCTAAACAAAAAGTCTTGGCTCTAATCGTTACAAATCTCGAATCAATTGTATTGCGTGCATAAAGTCAAGGCAGACTAAATATATATATATGAATCATTTCATAGCGTTTAGTTTCCTCCAAGGGCGATTCCTACATAATATCCACACCAATGATTCCAGATTTCAATATTCATGTAATTTCTAAACCGTTAACCCAGTTGACATGAAATGACATTGTGGTCAAATAGACCCCAGTGTATGGGCATAGTTTTGATGAAGTGAAAGAAATTGTGACACATACTCTAGTATTGGTCTTGCCAAGGACATGGATGCAGTACATGGTTTACAACGATACATGAAGATCAAGGTTGGGATATATTTTTGTGGAGGATGGCAAGGTGATCGCTTACACATCATGTCAATTACAGATTTATGAGGGAAATTAACTTTCTTACCTTGCAGCAGTTGTATTTGCTTTAAAAATAGGGTGAGCCTATTTGTACAAAGAAGGTCTAGATATTCACAGAATATATTAGCATGAAGTATGTATTTAAGCAGACATACCTTCATCGCATGTAACAATATTGGATGGAGCTGGCTGCATATTATAATATGGATATCACATATCAGAATGGCAAACATTCTCTGAAGAAGTGGAAACGTATCTAGCCAAAAGAAAGTTCATGCATTCATCCGCTCTTTGGCTACTCTTCGACTTTTTATCATCACAGTGACTGTAGATACAATCGCTCATGATATCTTGGAAAATTTTGTTTTACTATGGAAAATTAGGGAGGCGCAGAAAGAGGATGCTACCTTAAAAAGGCAGTACCTAACATGGCAATAGGATAGTGAGTCGTAAAGAATGGGTTGATCTTATTTTGGTATAGAATATACGTACCAAAGAAGAAAGAATTGATAGAAAAGCTTTTGGAGCAAGATCAATAGTCTCGTTTCAACACTCACCCCGAAAGTACTAAGATGTGCTACGACATTAAACAATATTATTACCAATGTAATAACATTCGACGGAAAATCATAAAATATGAAGCCAAATGCGACATAAGTAGTCAAGTCAAAACATAATGTTAGGTTTCGCACGGACTGCTACTAAAAATCTTAATGCTATAACAGAAGTGAGATATGATAACCATAGAATTTTTCTCAGGAATTCACCATGTTGTAGGTGGAAAGGATTTCATATGGCTATCATGGACATGTGACTAAGCCGACACAGTTCTTGCCACTCAAGAAGATATATTATGGAGTAGAGGGATTTGTCAAACTATACCTCTATGACATAATAAAGCTGTATACCTACCATGATCATTTCATATAGGGGCCCAAAATTTGCATAATCCTTTTGATAGGAATTTCAGCGGCGACGAAAAAAAAGAAGTTCACATGATAATGTGTATCATCCCCACAGATGAGAAATTGAAACGCACCGTCCAGACTCTAAATAAGTTGTTAGCTCGTATGTTGGATTAAGAAATTAGCTAGCTAAAATATTCTTCTTTGGAAGAATTCATGTACAACAACATTTACCATTCGAGTATACAGATTTCATCCTATGAGGCTTTATATAGACGCTCTTATCTCACAGCCTTGTGCTAGACAATAGTAGGGGAGAAGTTGTTAATGTTGAGATTCACCTTCATGCTTTTTAGAGAGTTATATCAAATTGAGGCGCAAAAAAACATAGCATTGCTTAGATTGAAAACCAAATACAAGAGTTCGAAAGCTCGAAATAAGTCTCCGGATTTCAATGTGAATGAAAGAACAACAAAGACATTTTAAGGGAATTTGAAAGCAAAAATCTCTCTATTACTTTCTCTAGGTGGTGTATTCGATTGTATATATGATGAATGCTTGAATGCCTTTTCTTGATGATCCTCCTCTCTTATATAAGAGTCTTTAGTATGTCTTGAGTGTACCTTATTTCCTTTCTTCCATGATTATCTTTATGGAAGATTAACATAAAGAAATGTGTTAATTTTTCGATGATGATGATCTTGAGCTCATCCTTTGGAGATTCACCTTTTATCTTCATGTATTTTCTTTTTGATATTTCCTTATGGATAGTTGAGTTAGGCCTGAGTTGGGCTTTGTTTGATCGTCCTTTCTTTGCTGATTTTTAGGTAAGGCTGAACTACGTTGAGGGTGTTAATTCCTACATCAACATAAGTCAACCTCGTAACATAAGCTGCATGTAGTACAAGTTATATCTAAGGTGGATTATTGCATTCATGATTAAAAAAAGCCTATAACTGTCAGGAGAGTTGCGCAAACCAAACAAGGACCATTACTGGGACGGATTGCTACCGAAATTTGAAGAAAATCTTGTCAAGGTACATGGGGTTATATTTGTTCCTAGCAAAAATATGACTAGTAGCCTATCGGCTATACATACCTTCTTAACTTATGGATTTCCATGATGTGTTCCATGTGTAGGTCCTACAAAAGATAGTGCGGAAACTGAAACTAATAAAACCTAAGCCACATGTGGGCTTTAGATTCTACAAATGTCATTGGAACTAAGAAAACTAATAAAACTGAAAAAAATATATGCCATATCTAAGTTCGTTAGGAAGGGGACATATTTCTCGAAGAAATGATGGAGCTCGGGGATAGGAAAACAGGGTGTCCATAACTCTTCAAAGGATCAGGTCAAGGACATGCACTAATTCTTAATTCGTGGGTGGATTACTTAAAAAGTATGGAATAATTATAGGCCCAGGAGGAAGGAAGTTAGGCTTAAGGATCATTATGGGTAAAAGGAATTATTTACCTGAAACTCTAGACCTAGGTTACCCTTCATTTTCCATATATATAGATGAGAAGAAGAGCTTCGATAGGAAAGACAGAGAAATCTGAGAAGGACGGGGAGGGAGGGGGGTAGAGAGAGAGAGAGAGAGAGAGAGAGAGCTGTAAAGAGAGGAAGGCCGAAAGAAATAAAATGAGAGAAAGGATAAAAATGAGATCGAAGGAGGAGTGTCGCCTCTGCTGGAAAGAACCGCCATCGTCGTCGCGCCTTCGTCAAGCTGTCGTCGCTGACGTCAAAACTCTAGCCGTCGGGTTATTAGTGTTTTAAGGTAAAACCCTAATTTGAAAGCCCTAGGTCCTAGTTTACTAATTTACCCTATCCATAGCCGTCAGTTTCCAAAAACAGTTCAAAACTGCGGTCGTTAGTCACCAGCTGTCAACCATAATCACTACTTTTAATTCGCTATTCCCTAACGCCAATTTAGAGATTTGGAAAAGGTGAGGATACAATCTATGGATATTTCTTTACTTGGGTTGGTTGAAGTTGTGTGTTACTTGCTAGGGTATATATTGCTTTCAATGCATGTCATGTGGTTTTTGTGTGAGCATGTTTTACGTGTTATTTACTCGGAACTAGTATACTAATTTATTGTTTGATCGGAAAAAGAAGGAATACAAATTTTTGAGAACTATTAATGTTCAAAAAGGAGCGAAAAGCTCCGCAACCAAAACCCATGCAAATTGGGTTATGTAAAGCGATGTATCCGACCGAGACGCAAATTTGATATGTGGTCTACGACGGACCTAGAAACAATGTGAGACCATGCATAACTAGTTAGAGATTCAGTCATACATGACACAAGTAGGGATTAATTTATGTGAACGATATGTAGAACTACAAAGATGTGTGCTTGTGAGATAGTGTGCACGTTTAGATACTTGCTTGTGTTCAGTAAAGTAGTTTCTCATCCCTTTTTTATGGACGTACGCAGTGTCGTTGCTTCTTTAAGGCATGTGAAACTAAGGTTCCAACCCTAATAAATATTAATTAGACTAAGGGAGAAAACAATTGTGGTGTAGTGATATATCTATCTAATTTTCAGTCAAGAGAATGTTGGTTTGAGCTTTCAATAATGAGATGTTTATGTTGTTTTATCTATTTTTATTTATCTATATTTTCTTCTAAAATGATCTTTTTCTAACGTTTTTTTTTTCTTTTCTTATCATTTCTTTTTAATCTTTAATTTCCATCATCTCTTTTTTTGTTCTCGTCGCCATTTCCATTATCTTTTTCTATTATTATTAGATGTAAAATTTACCATCCAAAAATAAACTCTAAAAAAAATATAATTAATAATTCATGTACATAATTGAACCAACTTTTTGTCTTACAAAATCTTTATATTTTTAGACACATTATTATAAGAAAAAACAATAATTTGCCAAAGCAACACGAAATTAGTAAAAAAAAAAAAACTTTTAAAAATTTAGTATTTAAGGTCCACATTTTCATTAAAATGTTTTAGGCTATATATTAGTTGAGACGATATCGGACGTGAACATGAGTAGCATTTATGGTATAATGGGTGACGTGGTTTATTTTCAGAACATAGCGACTTATGTTGGTTTTTGAGACTTGAATCGTTCGTTCGTTTCATTAGGACGTGTTTAATTATTCGTAGATTCATTTACGATTTTAATAAATGATCCGATTTAGTTTTGTTTCGATTTACATATATTCGACCCATTATCTTGGATAATCTAAGTTCACACTACTTGTATAATATATCATTTGAATTTTTTCAGAACATATTAACTAAAATATCAATTAGCTTAAGGTTTTGAAAAAAATAGTATCCATACTCTTATGTTTAGAAAATTTTATATCCGCAATCATTTTGTTTAAAGATAATATATAGCAACCATCATATGTCGTTTATAAAACAGTACTCATAGCTAGTAGTAGACCTCTGAAGGAATACCATGATGCACCTAAGACGAGTGGGGAAACTCAAAAAACTAAAGACTTACGTAAACTAGGCCAATCACGACGATGATGTGTTTCAAACTTTTACCTATATATACATAGAACATATCGATGTGCACAAGAATCATTATCATTGAGTTAAAAACCATTTTCATGTGTTGACAAAAAAAACCTACATTTTGATGTAAGGTGAGTTGAAGAAAAAAAGAGAAAAATGTATAAATTGAAAAGAAGAGAGAGAGAATGAAAAGACAAGTCAAACGTCAAATCGGACCACTTCCTTATCATACGACTGTCAGTGCCCTTCTGTGTTGTCATTCTATTTTCTCTTATTTTTTCCCACTTCTTTTACTCCTAAATTACCAAACCAAAGAGAGAAATATATAGCTCTTGTAATATTTCTACTTTTTTTTTCAAAATAAAAATAAATGGGGAAAGATAAGTATCATCTCGCACGTGCTCCCTGAGCGCACGACGTAGATTTATTTACCATCGTACAAAAGATCTCTTTCCCAACATTTTAATAGTTCTAAAAATTATTTTAAAACAAGATAAACCTAACAAAAGTAAACTTTAGTCAGGATAAAAGAAGAAGTAAACTTTAGTTCTCTTAAAGTTGCATTTTTAGCAGCAACATTAAATTTAAAAGTATTAGGTGATTATTTTTCTTCATAATTTCCTCTTTGTATATATGACTCGGTAGTGTACATTCCATTTAATATACAAATCTATCAAATAAAATGAAATTGATCTATATTTAACATAAAAAAAATAAAATTGATCTATTAAGTCGAATTATGAAGAAAATTGATCAATTTATACAGTCATATCATAGAAATATATTTGTAAAAAAAATGTGGTGACAAAATCATAAAAAACTCTAACTTGATTTAACACATATTAATTAGTGGTTTGATTTATGTAAAATAACATCAGATAAAAATTATTCGTTCTTTTTATTGAAGCATGCATACACTCGACTTATTTTCAATCTTTCTTAATGCAAATCATTTTTATGAATAAGTTTCCGTTTCTTATAAATAGTTTGGTTAGTGTGATTTGGTTACACGAAAATTATTAGTAGTAAATATATCAAAAACAAATTATTAGAATAATAAGAAGAAAAAAAAAATCCAACAGACGGACCCTATCTATCCGGCCGACACGCTTCACCATGCCCTTCCCACTCTCTCTTCTCCTCCCATCCATTTGTAATTTCTTTTGAAAATAATTTATTTCTGGTTAAAGAAGAATGAAATTAATATGATTGGTCCAAATTGAAAAATACAGCTTTCTAAACTGGTGAATATATGGGTTCGGACCACGACTGCGCCATTATCAGAGCCACGTCTTGACTTCTCTAGCTGGATGTTTCACATTAATTTCATTCTCTACCTGATTGATTTGATTTTTGTTTTGGGTACCCTGTTGTATGTTACACGAATACCAGCTTTGTTTTATAATTACTACTGCTGTCTGCTAAATAATTTTTTTTGCTAAAAATGCACGGATAATTACTATATATGGCATCCAGATTTACAAATATATATCATATTTAGTATTCATGTGTTGCATTCAGGTGCATTATCTTGAACAGAAAAGAATAACATTTATTTATAACAATTTACATTTTAAAATACTAGAGTTTCTTTTAACAAAAAAAAAATACTAGAATTTAACTATTTATAAATAAATGGCCCAGTTCAAAACTACTCAATTTACTATGCTAAATTATGATAAGTAGTAATTTGTATATTTTAGAATTAATATATATATATATATATATATATAACAGTTTGGTTAAGAAAGTTTTTTCTTTATATGATTTTAAGAGATTTTTAAAAAAATTAGAATTAGCGAGACGATATCAAATTATGATTGATATGTGATATGTTAGTAAAAGAGATGGTAACAACAAATCATTGATATGTTATTAAAAGAGATGGAACCAACAACACTAGTAAATTGAGATTGTATAACAATGACCCATAATTTTTCACATAAGTGCATAAGATACAATATTGAACAATATTTTATAAAAAATAAAGGATGATATCAACTTTATGAGCACTCTCATTTAGGAAAACTTTAGATAATTATAGCCCTACAATCACATTAATTTATTGTAACAATACTTGCAATTGTTTATATGTGTTATTTCTTTCTTATATGTTTTAAACCTACAACCCTAAAAACTCAATTTATACAATGATTCCACTACTCTAATACATTCCCCCTCTCTTTTAACTACTTTTTGTATCATATGAAGTTAATCAAACCCTTATCCCATCTGAACACGTAGATGGAGACGTGTTTAATACAATCTCATTCAAAAAGAGAAGATTCGGATTAAATAGTTTGTATCTACAATCTACAATATCAATAATTGATTCACTTGCGAGAATCACAAACTATAAAATATATACATTTTTAACAGTTGGATATATTCATAGAGAAGAGTAAGAAATAGATTTTGGTTTTCTTAGTAGAAAAATCAGTTCTGAAGAATCGAATATTTCAAACCACTATCATGATGAATTTTTTTTTGCTTGAAAGTGGGTTAAAAATGATTAAAAAAAACATTCAAATTTCAACATAATTTACCTAGCTACCCGGACTTCCTAGTGAAATGTCTACTTCTTGGTCTTCTTCTTTCATGGTATCATATTCTCCTACGTTACAAGCCATTTTAAAATTAAAAGATCAAAAATGAAAGCTTAAAGAACTTAATCACCCGGCTGTTAGATTTAAATAAGGGTTTCTCAAGTCTTGGAAGATCTCAAGGATGCACATATAGCTTGCTTATCTACTCCTTCTTTGGCTAATAGAGAACAAGAAAATTTTAAATCATCGAATTACAACAGTCGAAGTAACTTTTCTTTGTTAAAGTCACGTATTAATTGGTTCCAAAAAGGATGGTTCCTTAAACATATGGTAACAAAGAACTCAAAATCGTATTCGAGGGCTTCATTTGTATAATGGAAGTCTAGTCATTGATCAATAATTGCTTACAAGACACATCAACTCTGTAAAAAGAGAAAGAAATAAACAAAACAAACAAATAATAAACAAGCGGTTAGGCCATCAACACAAAAAAGTTCAAATAAGAAAACTTGATCTCTTTAGGCTCCAACTTGATATGATGTGGGATTGAGACACCCCATATGATTTAGAGGTTTTTTAGACTTCTTTTAAGGTCAGAGAAAACGTGATTAGGTTTCCAACAGTTTTGGGAATGAATATGACCCATTTAGTGTTATCGGTAATTAGACGGTTGAGTTTAGTGTTTGGTCTTTCATTTATGGACGATTGAAATGCAATCTTTGAGAGCTCTCTAGTGTTCAGAAAAGATGACTCAAATATATTCAAAATGATATGTGGCTCGCCTTTTAGGTCGCTAAACACAAATTGTAGTCTTTTCTTGAATGCAACCTTCAAATGAAAGCTCTCGACTGAGGTTTAATGGAATCGTCTAGATTTATCAATTGGGATAAGCTGCTTCAAAAATATGTTGAACTTATTTTCCAGGCTCTTTCTCTTTGATTTTACTTGGTTCCACTTGGTACATGAGGAATGTGAATGTATTGATTTGGAGACCTAGTATCTTCATCACTCTTGGTTCCAAGGTCAACATTTTGGTTGATGATTTCATCATAGATGACCTCATCGAAAGCTCTTTTCGTTCTAGTTTTATACTTGGATTCTCCCAAATAGCTTACTGATTTCCTTGGGACATGTAGTCCACACATGATTGTATTACTTTTTCTTTCATTGTACCTCAAGCAAAAAAAAAACGGAAGGATGTATTTTCTTTAGTTTTCATAATGGAAACACATATGCTCTTCTATTCAACCTAAAAGCGTTTTACTTCGATCCAAAGGACTGCTATCTATGTGCTTCTTTTTCAGGTACTCCTTGATATTGCTTTGGTTTCATAATATATGGAAGTGGCTAAGACTAAAAAACTGGCAGTTTAATTGCATAGTTAAAGTTTGAAAGTAAACAAACTTATACTTAGTGGATGGCATGCCTTAACTGTTTCCCCACCTTTTAAAAACTCTTTTCTTAGAATATTTTTGAAGATAACATATACATTTTGTGTGAAATCTTCTAAAAAACAAGGTTCACCTTTTGTTTTGGTCCTTTTAATCTCAATATCTTTAGAGATTCTATTTTCCAAAGTTTAACTTACACTTCTTGAATTTCTCTTCTTGATAAAGTTTCATCTTTGGTTTCGAGTTCAAGAACACAACAATAGATGTACTATTTATACTGTAAGGCAAAGATGTACTATTTATACTGTAAGGCAAAAACGATGAGATGTTTAACAATAAAGACTGGCAAAAAAAATTATTCAAACACTTGATCTAGAATTCAAACATTTGTCAATGTCGTCCTATGCAATTCATTTATACTCTTGGGATTATGATTCATACAAATTCTTATATTTGTCCTGCTCAGTTTTTTTTTCTTAGGGATCTTAAAATCTGAACACTTGATATGGCACCCGTTAAATTTTTTAAAAATGTATTAAATTTCCAGCTTTTAAAAAAATTTGGAATAATAAATGAAAAAAAGTAGAGGGGAGAAAGAGGGGATGGTGAGGATTGGTCCAACGGTCAAACAGAAAACCATCAAATCAGATTTCACTACAGTTAGGAAATTTATTACACTCCTTCTGTCTTTTAACTTAATTAGGCCTATCTTCTTATCCTTCACCTTCCTCTCTTTTTTTACCATTTTATCCCATCTCCATGCACACACATCATTACATATACATACATACATGTGTTGTTGAGGCTTCACATGTTCTGTATCAAGCCAAAACGACAAGTGCCGAGGATCTTGGTTTTATTATACTATCCTACTTAATACGTCTTGTTTTGGAAATATATAATGTTTGATGACACTTAAATATGATTTTTTGATTAGTCAGATGCTAATGATGCTCATTATTATTATTGTAATTAACAACTTTCTTTTTATGATTAAATAATTTTTTTTTCACTCCAACATATCATTTTCAATCCTTTCCATTTCCATTAATAGATTTGCCCCACCTTGTATAATTTTCTTCTTAATAATTATTTTCCTGTTTTAGTAACCAAATCCCTTACATTAATGCTTTAACCCCTTTTCTTTTAATCGGCATTAAGACGAAAACAGAAACAGTTAATTAATTTTATTACCATCTTAGTTTAAATATCTGAGCCGCCCGGTTCATCCATTCAAATCTCTCTCTCTCTCTCTCTTATCAGACCAAAAAAAATATCTAACACCACAAAGCAATAAAGAATCCTTCTCCTCTCTCTCTCTCTCTCTTCCTCTCAGAGAGGAGTTCAAAAGATCAATATCAAAGCTTTTAAAGCTTTTTTTTTCCCCGGAAAAACTGTTCTTTTCTTCCAAAATATTTTTTCAATACTTCATCTAGTTATTAGCAAACAAAATCATCCAAATAAGACAACTTTTTGTTTAATCTCGAAGACTCCTTGCTAAACCCTAACTTTTATTGAATCGAAGAAGGAAAGATGAGCAGTCTTGAAGAATCCTTGAGATCTATGTCGTTAGATTTCCTAAATCTTTTAATCAACGGTCAAGCTTTCTCCGACGTAACTTTCAGCGTCGAAGGTCGTTTAGTCCACGCGCACCGTTGCATCCTCGCTGCTCGGAGCCTCTTTTTCCGAAAATTCTTCTGTGGGACCGACTCACCACAACCCGGAACAGGCATAGACCCGACCCGACATGGGTCAAGCCCAACAAGAGGAGGCTCCACAGCTCAAACCGGAGGAGTCATACCGGTGAACTCGGTCGGTTACGAGGTGTTCCTTTTGCTGCTTCAGTTTCTTTATAGCGGACAAGTCTCGATCGTGCCGCAGAAACACGAGCCGAGACCCAATTGTGGTGAGAGAGGATGTTGGCACACGCATTGCTCAGCCGCCGTTGATCTTGCTCTTGATACTCTCGCCGCTTCTCGTTACTTTGGCGTCGAGCAGCTTGCATTGCTCACTCAGGTTCTCTCTCCTTCTCTGATCTTCACTCAATTTACTTCTCCATGCACTTAAATAGGAAACTAAATTAAAACTTTCCACTTTTTGTTGTTCTTCTCCTTTTTTGATTGTTTTCTTTCATCGTTTTGGTTTAGATTTGGTAAATCCTCAAAACCCTTTTTTGATTCCACTATTTTTTCTTTCATGGGTTTGCTTAAGTTTGTTAATTTTATATCTCTTTTGATTAGATTTTTTCTTTTATATATATTTGGCTTAAGTTTGTTGAATTTTAAAACCATTTTGCTTATATATATATATGTATGTGTATGTATATATACTTTGTTTCTGGTTTTGATTTCATGTGTAAATGATTTTATTTTACTCTTATATCGAAACAATCTTCGTTGAATAACATTTTCCTGAAATTAGAAGCCGGTGGGTTTGTTGCACGGAAGAGAATTTTCCTAAAAGTAGAAACTTTGAAGAGCTATGTTTATGTAGTTGGATCCATTCACTTCATTGGTCTTAATTTCTCATCCAACCCCACTATTCCCTCAATTTTCCTCATTTGGGGATTTGATAATAATCCATATATATAACGAATGAAACCTACTCCACCATCAAATCCATCTAAGATGACAAGAAATGAATGAGAAAAAAAAACAAAACAAAACCATAACCTAAAAAGGAAATTATTAAACCCTCTTGTTGATTTAATGTCGGTTCTTTGGATATTTTTTAAACACTGATCAAATACAACACTGTTTGTACTATTGGCAGAAACAATTGGCAAGCATGGTGGAGAAAGCCTCAATTGAAGATGTGATGAAAGTGTTAATAGCATCAAGGAAGCAAGACATGCATCAATTATGGACCACTTGCTCTCACTTAGTCGCAAAATCAGGTCTCCCACCGGAGATTCTAGCTAAGCATCTTCCCATAGATGTTGTCGCCAAAATCGAAGAGCTCCGTCTTAAATCTTCCATAGCTCGCCGTTCTCTAATGCCACACAGCCATGGCCACAACCACCACCATGACCTCACCGTGGCTCAAGACCTCGAAGATCAAAAGATAAGAAGAATGAGAAGAGCTTTGGATTCATCAGACGTGGAGTTAGTGAAGCTTATGGTTATGGGAGAAGGGCTCAATCTTGATGAGTCTTTAGCATTGCATTACGCTGTCGAAAGTTGTAGTAGAGAAGTTGTGAAGGCTTTGCTTGAACTTGGAGCGGCTGATGTGAATTACCCTGCAGGTCCTGCGGGGAAAACACCCTTGCACATCGCGGCCGAGCTGGTTTCTCCCGACATGGTGGCTGTGCTTTTGGACCATCACGCTGATCCGAATGTACGGACGGTCGGTGGTATCACTCCCCTTGATATCCTTAGGACATTAACTTCGGATTTCTTGTTCAAGGGGGCAGTTCCTGGATTAACTCACATTGAACCGAACAAACTCAGGCTTTGCCTTGAGCTTGTTCAATCCGCTGCAATGGTGATATCTCGAGAAGAAGCAAACAATAGCAACAATAACAATAATGATCAGAACAATGCGATGTACCCATCAATGAATGAAGAGCATAATAGTGGAAGTAGTGGAGGGAGTAATAACAATTTGGATTCAAGATTGGTTTATCTCAATCTTGGAGCTGGTGCGGGTCAGATGGGTCCAGGTCGGGACCAAGGAGATGACCATAGGGAAAGTATGAGTCGGCATCATCATCATCAACAACATGACCCATCTACCATGTACCATCATCACCATCATCAACACCACTACTAGTTCTCTATATTGGTCTCTATATCTCAACCATTAAGACTCAAAAATATATTTATTAATTTAGATGTTATATCTTCCTTATATTTATTTTTGTATATGGAAATGAGGACATATATAAGAAAATTGCGAAGAAGAGGAGCATCGAAGATTTCAAGATCATATATAGTGAAGGACTTAGGTTTATTTTATTTAGTTGCTCTAGAGTTGTACTAATTAATCATTTGATTAATTTTGCCATCAATTAATTCCTTATCTTTTTTTTTTTCCATCAGGCATCATTTAATTCCTTATCTTTCTACCCTAATGCATGCTCTCATATGTGTGTTAGTAAATGATATTGTAGGCACTTTTAAATCTATTAAACCGTATTTAACAGAGTTACTAGTACTACCAAAATATATATATGTTCTGTCTGGTTAGGAATTTTCGAAATGATTAAACTAAGACAATAATAGTTTCAAATCCTTTTGTATTATTAGTGATTCGAGAACTGTCTTGTAATTGAAGTTTTTGTATGTATTTGCATCAGCAAATGTCTTATTGTGTGAATAAATACAATCATATTATATCTATACACAACAATTAAAATAATATATATATTTTTTATTATTTTGCTTCCCCTTGTAAAGTTTCGATAGTTTCTAATATTTGTTGTGTGGCTGATTATCTATCGTCGTATGAGTGATTTCATATGTGTACATACAAAATTTCATTCCTCCCTTATTTTGGACGCGTTCATCGTAAAACCAATGGTCCAATATAAAAAACTCTAATTATAGAATCAAGTTAACTTAGGTTTAACTAATCATTAGGTTTTGAAACAAATCAAGAGGCTGATATGTTATCATTTTTCACTAATCATCGACTGAAATCTTGTCAAACAAATATCGATTAAAAAGATCAAAATCTATTCATGAAAAGATCGTTCCATATACAGTAAAAATTCTATAAATTATTATTTAATAAATTAATAAACACGATAAATTAATAAATTTCTCCAATCCCAAGATATCTCAATATAAAATTTTACAAAACTCGATAAAATAAGTATAAACTATTTTTTTAGAAACCCTAATGTAAATATATATATGGTCTCAATAATATCATAAATTAATAATTAGATATAAATTTATGTATACATATTTAAATTAATTTAGAAAATATGACACTAGTATTATTTGTATTTGCATGAAACTCAAATTTCATTGGAGTCCATATCTAATTTTTCTTATTGCATTAAGAATTTATGATATCATTTTAAACTGTATTAACAAAACATAAATCATCATATTATAATTTTATTTTTTAAAAAATATTTTAATTTGAAACATGATCACTGATTTTTTAAAGAGGATTCTAAATATATAATCTTTTAAAGTTTTCATCATGCATATATATTAAGATATTGCCATTGGATAATTAAATAGCCCACCTAAAACATTGTTCTTCCATCAATTAAGTAATAGTTCAATATTTGTATTTTAGTTCGTTGTTTTATCCTCATTTAAAATAGTTTTTGCTATATCTGACACTTTACCCATGCAAATCTGACAAACAAAAATTGAGTATTGAAAGTTTAATCAAGGGAGATAAAATCCAATAATTTTTGTATGTATACTTTGGAACTTTAATAATGGGGATGTGAATTGATTGGGAAACTTAAAATGGAAGCAATCAGATTTTCACCTCTAACTCAAAATTTGAAACATCAAATCTTATGTCCTATAAAGATTAACACGACGAGATTGGGACATTACATGATGAACACTTTGATCTTATAAAAAACACACACACACATATATATATATATATATATATATAACAAAAAGGAAAAAATGAGAAAAAGATAAAAAGTAGAAAAGCCAATATTTATGGGAGTGTCAATGTCAGCTCTACAATGTAGAGCCCAATCAAATCCAATCTAGTGTCTTCGGTCAGTGTTGGTTTTATACTTTGCTTTCATCGCAGAAAATAACAACAATTTTTTTTTTAGCTGTATTATTTTTTCCCCAACTTTTTCCCATCAAAGATCAATATATTTTTGCCGGACTAAATTTAGACAGAAAATAGAACATGAGATATAGCAAAAGAAAAAGCAATAGCCTTATATAAATCTGTTTTAGAAATAAAACAATTCGAAATTTAATTTTTTGTCATATATTGAAATTGATTTGGAATGAAATAAACATAGAAGTGATTCTACCAAATGTGTGTTGGCTTAATGGTTAGTGCAACTGTGCAAGGGTTTGTTTCCATTGTGTTTTAGTTTAATCCTGTTTGGATGTGTTTTGATATTATCAACCGCCTATTTCCCGACCCGGAGATGCATGAGTTTCGGCCTTGAACTTGGAAATTATCAAAACGGAAAAAAATGAGAAGAGATCCGGAATTTAGTTCTATCTTTCTTCTTGTAATTATATTTTCTTATTTTTAGCTATTTTATGGATTCCGATTGGGTTCCCACAACCCAATATGAGAGTTGACCCGATCCAGATTGTTATTAAACCCAATTGACCCGGATATCATAAATATTATCAACATGAACAACATATTCGGTTTTCTTGTAGACTCATTTACACAACTTATATGTGAGCTCTTAAAAACAAATTTATGTAATAAGGAGTGAATTTGGTGCAACTTTTTTAGGATATGCGGAGAAAATCTTAAAAACAAAATACGAACTTTTGTGTAATCAATGACCTGGAAACAAAACAACAATATTGTTTTAGACATCAAAGAAGATAAAATCTTTCTTCTCCAAAACATAGTTTTCTTCTCACCACGAAAGTGTTGGTTAGGCTCAAATCACAGTTTCGGGATATAAATATGCGTGGAAATACATAGCATATAAAATGAAGCTCATGATGTCCGTTGAACCGGATCACCTGATCATAAAAAAAAAAAAAAAATCTTTCTTCTCCAAAACATAGTTCTTATCAAGAAAGTGTTGGTTGGGATCAAATTACAGCTTTGGGATCTAAATGTGCGTGGAGATATCATTATTCGAACAGAGCATTATAAAATGAGGTAACAATTAAGAAATCATATGATGGAACAAATTAAAACCCAATTTCAAGGTCGAAAAAAAACCAAAAAAAGAAACATATAAGAAAAGCATCTTGTTGTTGTATGCACACAGACAGAATCTGTAGAAGAACCAGCAGTTCATCATTTCTTGCGAGCCAAAGCTGCAGCGATTCCACCGGCTATAAGTCCAACGGCTGTAGCCGTGATCCCTATCCCAATCACACCATCTACAATTTACCAACAACAAAAGTTTTTACATCACATCATTTGTTCAAATTGGTGAAAAAGGATTTCAATTCAAAATGTACCCTTTGCGATTTTGTCTTCAATGGTTTTCTTTAAGACCAAAGCTTGTCTCCAATCCGGTTGAATCTATGGAAGAAACCAATCAACACCATGAGAGTCTATATTATCAAAGCAAAGAAAAGAAAAAAAAGGAAGAGTTGTGAAAGAAGTATGTATAAACCTCGATACAGCGTTCAACGAGCTGTCTGCTTCTTGAGTAATCACCAGTACGGTAATATCCAACAGCAACAAGATAAAGTTTCTCTCTGTCTTCCAATGGAGGGCTACTGTTTGCTAGAGAAGCTGAAACCAAAAGACTAATTTAGCATAGTTTATAAGATCAAAGGACTTGCATTTGGTGTAAGATATTATACCTTCGAGCATGGCGATTCCACGCTGGATATCTTCGGCTTGGCGAGAATGAACAAGAGCCCATGATAAACGCATTATGCTCTCTTTCTTTTTATCTTCAGAGTCACCATCACTCGCTTCTTTAACCTCTTTCTCACACTCCTGCAAACCAAGAATTAGAGTTTTACTTGATGTGTACGGAACATTGGTAAAGACATTTGGTGAAGATTGCTTTCACTGATAATCCGAGTTATGCAAATAAACGATTTCCAAGGCAATTGCGTTTTCACTACTGAGATTGAGAATGGATACGATTGTTCAATTACGAAATTTTGACTTATGCTTTTTTAGACAATTCACAAAATTCCTGGAGCTCATTTTCAGAATCATCCGAATTGAGAAACAATCAAGGACGAAAATTCATAATCATTGAGAATTCAAACCAATTCCAGAAATCCCAGCCAAAATCATCCCCTAAACAGACAGAAATCAATCCAATTGTGTTCGCTTACACGATCGGTCTTCGTATCAAAACCACAGGCAGATAAAATGGCGAATGAGAGGAGGAAGGAAAGAGGAAACTTACAGAGATGACATCTCGGTCGCACCATGGGATCTTATCACCGCCGCTGAAGAAAGTACCGATGGAGTCGAAGAAATTACCGATTTTAGAATCCATTGAGCCGATGAGAATATGGACTTTGTTTTCTCTCAAGTTCTTCTTAAGTAACGAGGAAGGAGAAAGAGGGACTTTTTAGGCCCAAGGCTAGAAGAATATTCTTCAGTAAGACCCCTGTACTTTGAGATCTTTCAAAACTTATCTCTATATTTATGTTTGAGTAAGAAAAGCCCAAGATATTAGTGATATGATAACATTAAGTTCGTGATTGGCAAGCAAAAAGATGTTGAAGGAAAACAAAGGCAAGAATGAAGATCTACAGTAGCAAAACAAAACACGCAGATATAATAAATGCTTGCTCTCTCATACTTTTTTTTTTTTTTTTTTTTTGACACCAAAAGTACAGATAATTAGACCGGCGGAAAAATGTTTGCGTCGGTGCTAAACCAAACCGGTCTTACATGGCTAACATGAGTGAACAAAGAACCTCGTGCTTTTGCCCCTTTTGCGAGGACATGGGCACAGACATTAGAAGATCTAGGTATGAAAACTAAGGTGAAATCCGAAAAAATAGCTCGAAGTATGGTAAAGGAATCCAATTCCGCGTGGAAAGCAGGCCAATCTGAGAGATTATTCGTCATCGAGATTAGGGTCAAACAATATGTCTCTATCTTAACCGATAGGAAGTGCCTCTCTAGAAGACATGACATAGTCTAGAGAAGGCCTTCTAATTTTGCGTGCAGGGCTAAAAGACTCCGCCGACAACCTTGCATCCCCAAAAGGAAGCGGCCACTGGAATCCCGAAGACACCACCCCAAACCACTAACTGAATCATTATCGTGCTAGGAGGCATCGATTTGGCATGTAAGGGTTCGAGTTGGCATACCAGACGTAACTAAAACACATTTTTCTGTATTTCCTTCTTCTTCTTTCTCCTCGTCGACTTTCTGATTAGCCAATCTCCAACTCTCCGCCTCTAGAATTGCTATCTGAAGAGTATCTTGTGCCGAAACCTCCTTTCCATTAAAGACTTTCTCATTTCTCGCTTTCCAAATATACCACATGATCCAAGGGAAAAGATCCCGTTCTGACTCTGATAACCCCGAATTTTTGGTCCTCCAAAAGAGGTGATCCATATTTCGGTATAAGGAGGTACTCGGGAAGGAACCCGAAAGTGTGGGCAAAGAAGACAATGCCCACACTTGAAAGGCAGGAGGACACTCGAAAATCAGATGGTTAATCGTCTCCTCGGGTCCGCCACATCTTGGACAACTACTGTCTGTGCTCAAATGACGATGTACAAGTCTCTGGCATGTCGCAACACATCCCGATAAAGCTTGCCACATAAAATGTTTTAACTTCTTGGATGTCTTCACTCTCCATACATGACTCTTTAGTACCGTGGTACTGGGTTCTAAAACTGGTTTAGGGACTAAAGGCACTACCAGCTTACTTGCAATCTCATATCCTGATTTGACCGTGTAAATTCCTGATTTTGTATAGGACCAGGCATATCCATCCAATGTAAACCTCCGACTCGGTCTCATCCCGAGGATTAGCCGGATATCCTCTGGATGGATGAAATCCCGTAATTTCGACTCATCCCATCCACTCACATCCAAGTGGATTAGGCTGTGAACCAACATGGTGGGATCGCGATCTTGAGATCGACTAGCGGGTCTCGCCAGACGAGCTGGGATATCTGGGATCCAAGGTTCGTACCATATACTCGTGTTACAACCCGACCCGATGGTTTTCCTGAGCCCCTGAAAGAGAAGGGGTCTTGCAGCTAGAATGCTCCTCTACCCAAAGGAAGGGGACCGAGATTCGTAGACCTCTAGCGGGCTAGAGTGTCTAAAGTAGCGCGCTCTAAGAACTCGAGCTAAGAGTGACCATGGGAAGTGTATCAGCCGCCAAAGTTGTTTCGCTAGTAGGGCCAGGTTGAAGGCATGTAAGAGTCTAAACCCCAAACCACCCGAATCTTGGGGAGTACAAATCTTGTCCCAAGCAATCCAGTGGAGTCCCATACTATTTTTTTTGACACTCCACCAGAAGTTAGAGATCGCACAACTAAGTTGTTGAACAACACATTGTGGAAAGAGGAAACACGACATTGGGTATGTCGGAAGAGTTTGGGCGACGGATTTGATGAGGACCTCTTTTCCACCCTTAGACAGCAGTTTTGAAGTCCACGTGTTAGCCCGGTTACTTAGATTCTCTTGGATATACGCAAAGACTTTCTTTTTTGAACCACATATTTCTTTCGGAATTCCGAGGTACATCCCCATGCCACCTTCCTTATTTATACCAATCATCAGTTTGATTTGTCTCTTAATTTGTGGATCCACCGTTTTCCCAAAGACAATCGACGATTTCGAACGGTTTAGTTCTTGTCCTGACGTCCGCCCATATATGTCGATAATTTTAAAGATCTCTGCACTTTGCAGGAGGTCAGCCTTACAGAAAAATAAACTATCGTCAGCGAAGAGAAGATGGGACACCGAAGGACTCCCTCTAGCTATCTGCATGCCCGTCAAACGTCGTTCTGCCTCTGCCCCATTCAGGATGGAAACAAGTGCTTCAGTGAGGATTATGAACAGGAAAGGGGATAGGGGATCTCCTTGATGCAAACCTCGAGAAGGTTTAATACAGCCTTTTGCCTCTCCATTTATGAGTACCTTGTAAGAGACTGATGAAACGCAAAACATCATCCACCTTACCCATTTTGGGTGAAACCCAAGTTTTAGCATTAGGGTTTCAAAGAAGCACCATTCAACTCGATCGTAGGCTTTGCTCATATCCGTCTTTATGGCCATAAACTTGGATTTGCACATTGAGCTTGTTCGAAGAGCATGGAAATTCTCTTGGGCTAAAAGGATATTGTCTGTAATCAAACGTCCAGCCATAAAGGCCGATTGAGTCTCCGAGATCAGATTCGGGAGGGATTTCTTGAGACGCTTACAAAGGATTTTCGAGATGATCTTGTAGCTGACATTACACAAACTGATAGGCCAGAATTATGTCATGGCCCGCGGTCTCTCTGTTTTCGGGATAAGGCATATGTTGGTCTGGTTAAGCCTTGGATCGAAGGTTTCCGGTGTGAAGAAATCTTTCACCATTTTGACGATATCTTGGCCCATGATTGGCCAGAAACGCTGGTATAGACGCTTGCTCTCTCATACTAAAAACAAATTTGGTTACAAAATTTCACGATAGATCAGTATATTATAAACCTTAATATCTTATGAGAAGCAATATATTATAAAATGGAACCAACAAAATTTGTTTGTAAATTAAACCTTGTTCAATTCAATCAAAAATCAAAAGAGATTTGAACCCCAACCGATCTAAACATAATTTGGTTTGAATCAGAACTAATCTCGAAATTAATTTAAATTAAATCGATGATTTATCATACAATTTTAAAATGTGACAGTTTGATTTTTTTTAAAATGACATTTATAAGGTTCTTTGTGCAAAATAAACACATTTTTATTTAATTTTTAGATTGTAGGGTCTTGGATTACTGAATTTATTTTCAAGATTTAATTTTTATGTGGCATCTCCTCCATCTTTATTGTTAAACATTTTAATTTTTTCAGATTTTTTTGAATTGAAAACAATATTTAAAAATTTATAATTTGAAAAATTTAAATGTAATTGTTAGATTTAAATAAGGAGAAAAAAGTCATACCACATAATAAAAAAAGTAGTTTACAAAAAAATAAAAATAAAAATGGTGTAGTTTTTAAATTCTATAACTCAATTAGGGTATTTTTCAAAAAATTCCAGAAATAAATCATTCAATTCTATATTACAAGGAAAAAAAATAGAAATTCTTATGATTGTAAAGAAAAAAAAAAACAAAATTGAGGATCAGATTTTGTATTACAAAGGAAAAAGAAGAGATAAAACAAAGAAAGCAACCATGTTATTCGAACCTTGAACTAAATAAGAAGGGAAACAGCTCAAATCACTATGTCAAAATAATTTTTCTAAATAAATTGCTGTCATTAAATATATATATATATATATAAACGCCTAAAACCCTTGTTTTATGGACTTTAGTCCAGGTCGGTCCTGTATATCACATTTTTCTCGGCGCTTCTTTTGGAGTTGAAACAAATACGGGAAAAAAAGATTGAGAAGAAAAAGTTATTAATGCTAAAAACGAGTAGCTAATAATATATTAAACAGAGACACGGAAAAAAAAAAGAGGATACAGCGATTTTCTCAGATTCCCAATTTCTCATCTCAATTCACCATGGAAAAACCATCGTCGGAACCATCGTTGGTTTCTCTAGGCCACTCTCTCTCGCTGACGAAGAAGATCTCTGAGGAAGACAGTCACGAATCAAGTATTTGTTTTTGACCTGCTTAAATTGAATCATTTTTTTTTTGTTTGTTTCTGTTGAAGTGGATTTTGATGATAGTCTGTTGATGAAGGCCGGCCTCTCTCGCCGCCGAAGATCGATGTGTCTCTGAATCCACTATTCCAGAGATTTAATCTGAATAAGGTGACATTGCTTAATTTGAATCGGTTTAGGTTTATAGTGGTTTTCATTGTGAAGGTTTAGGTTTATATTAGTTATCGATTGTGAATCAGGTGGTCTTGGAGACTTTGAAATAACAGATAGCATGAAGAAATCAGTAGCATCGCCAGATTCATCAGGTTTCTGGAATTTGAATCTGTTTGTTTTGTTTGTGTGTTTATATTAAACGATTATCAGATCTGGATTCCCTAATTTGTCTTTTCCATTGGATGATTCTTTCATCAGGTCTTCGTGAGTTCGAGAAGAAGGAACTAAAGCTCCAATTTGAACAGATGGAAAAGTACGAGGGTTTAAGTGGGGGCTCTTTTGATCAAAGATGGAGCACAAATTTTTTCGGTAGCTATACCAAGGTTTGTGATGTTTAGCTACTTATTTTTTGTAATGTCTCATCTCATCTCATCAATTATAATATGTATGTTTTGCAGCACCAAAAAGATCACGTATGGGAATATACTTCTCAAGGGAGAAGGCGCAGAAGAAGAGAAAGGGATGTAATATTTTAATGATGAAGGTGAGAATTCGGTGACTAGGAAGAAGGTATAGGAAACGAAGCACTTTACAGATAGTGTTCGTTTCAGTGGTGTGGTGAGATATGAGAAGGCTAGAATCAAGAATATGAATCTTGTTGAATGATGTATCATGGATTTTATCGATTTTATGCCATGATATGACTGGTTTTATAGAGTCTTTCTAGTGTGTTTTAGGTATTTATACAGGTTTTACAAGCAAAAGGTGTTTTGGAGCAAAATGTGTTTTGGAGTAAAAGAAAACAAATTGAAGTAAAAAGGAAAGAATTGGAGCAATTGTCAGAAAAGGAAAGTGCAGAGCCAGAATTGAAATCTGGAAGTAAACGGACAATTGACCGACCTACAAGAAAGATATAATAGAAAAATTACATATCAAATCGAAGCACGAGAGTTGAATTTCATTTCCATTTGGAATCGGATCCAACGGAGTTCTGGAGCGCGAGATATTGTTATTTTACTAAAGAAGGTCCATTCTAACGAATTTTACAAAACTGGCCCGTTTAGCTCCAATCAAACCCGACTCAAGTTTTAAGGAGGTTTTGACCTAGGCACGACTTTTCTACCTATAAAAGGAGTCTTAAGAGGCAGAGAGCAGCCATCACAAAAGAATCACCAATCACGAAATTCACAGCATTCATAGCCATCAATTATTATTTTGCTTTCTAAAATTCTAGGGTTTGCTACACTAGCTTTGTTTGAGAGTTTAAAAGGGGAGAAGAGATCTGTTCTTCATACCAATATACTGAGTTTGTATCTCTGAACCTCTTTAATTTTATGAAGTTTACTTTGTGCATGAGTTTTCCTATATGCGAGTAGACAACTTGTTAGATCTAGGGTTTTCAATGGTTTTATAGATCTCTAATGCATTCAACATGATATAATCAATATTCTTTACTTTAATGGTATTCTCTATTTTATTCTGATCTGACCATTTAGAATATTGCTCATAGGAGGAGTTACACCAATACACCATTGGGTAATGATTCCAGAACATGATTTTTAGTAGGTAACCTCGTCCTCGACCAAATGAATGTTTGGCTTGGAAGGTTATGAACAATCAAATTTGTTTCATTGCATGTGTTTTCATATTAGGTTTGGAAAGCATCCTTTCTGATCTAATGGTTAACTCATAGGTATAATATCTCGAGAGATCGGTTATTATATATATCGTCTTCTGTGTTCGTGAATCTATTGATTATTGATTGATTGTTGATCTATATTTCCTGCGATTTTCTTTGGATCTAGCGCCCTTAAACCAATGATGAAACATCTCATTTGCATTAGTTTAATGATATCACTAATAATACTAATCATGCTTTGTTTTGACAAGTTCCAAAGAACCAGATCTGCGGTAATCCCTTGGTTCCATGTGGGATCGATAACCTTTCATGCTACAAAGTACACTGTGCATTTACAGTTTGTTTAGGTGAAAACAATTCACGCATCATTGAACTAGAAGACCTCATCAGAAAGATACAAGAATTTGTGGAAGAAATGAAGATTCAGAAAGGCAAGTTGATTGAGAAAGAATAATTGATGCAGAAGATCAATGGCTCCACAAGTTAAGCTTTCTCAACTCGTGAAAAACTTTATCCTGTTTTGTTTTAAATAAATGTTGGGACAAGATTTGTGTGAAACCCTGTAGGCAAGTACTGGTAGTTTTTAAAAGTATCAAGAGCATGTTTTGTCCTTTCCGTGCTCTACCATTTCTACCAGTTTGGTTTTAGGAGTGTAGCCAATAAGGTTGCGCATTAGATTGCTTAAGTAAACAGTTCTTACAACTTCGTCTTCCTCAAACACTTAGCATATCACAGCTTTCAAAAGCTCCAAAAGATTCAGAGACAGTTCCCAATTCGGTTGAGCATCTTTGAATCCATTAAATACCCAATTCACACAAACTTATCCAGTACTCGAATTCTCGCTCAAAAGTGTCAATCACTTGCCGTATTGTTTCCTGGTCCAAGAAGTGGAACAGAAACAGGGCAGAGAGAGCTCTTGAGTGTTTCCCCTTGCCGCTTGGGAACGGGACCCGATAGCAAAAGCTTGGTACTCGTGGACAGTTGTAGTAAAGTTGGGGTACAGACTCATCCAATCCACCTACGAGCAAACCCACACCATAAGGCCGTTTCCATGACCGTTGGGTACACACAAGGCCAACGAACAAACAAATATTCCCGAGAGCTGTAAGAGCTGAGCAATGCGCCAACGCTCCACATCATAAGTGGCGATTAAGGGGGATATACTTAATTAAACCACAAGATTTTCCACTTGATCATCCAAAGTCCCTCTAGGTCCCCACATTATTGTCTTGCGTGATTAACACAAATTAGAGAGATAGAGCCTAGAATAGATAACAGAAAGCGTTCGTTATATAGGCATTTGCTCCTCCACACACACAGTCAGATGCCTGAGCAGGCCACACTTTGATGGATTCGTAATTTCAGAAGCATCATGCCAAGGGTTTTTGTCGACGCATCTAATCCAAAGTTGCCATGGAAATTTGGAACGGTGTTTATGCTTTCGATTAAACCCTAGATTATGCATATTGGAGTTGCTGACTATGTGTTTCGATTATCATTAAGCACGGAAAGATCTTTCTACTATTAACCTTTGTTGATGAAATCATTATATTCTGAAACACAGTTTTGTTATTAAAAAAAATATATATCAATATTGTTGGTAACACTGCTACTAAATAATGGATTTATATCCTTAAAGTGTAACTGAAATGGTGTTTTTTTTCTTTCTCTTGTAGCAGGAAAAGGCCATGGAGCTTGACAGTGCTAAGAAAGAGTTTTTATGGGGATGTCGGTAGGTAGCTTGATGATAGACACACAAGCGAGTGCTAAATAGAACATTTACAGTTCTATCCTTTGTAGATGATGAAATTGTCTTAGTTTTAGGGGAAATTCTAGCTAAACAGTTTGCAAGTTTAGGTGCTAAGCTTCTCTGCGAAGAATGGAGTTAACTGTATCGGTTTAAGAGTGAGCTCAAAAGTAGTTTTATCTTTTGAGGAGCTTTTACCAGTTTGATTCCGGTTGTTGAATAAAGAAACAGTATGACCATTAATTGGTGCCCATTACAAGACAAAATGCAGGTGGGTCTCCTCTCTGTCTCTCTATTGATGTATATGTACTATTGTGTGATTTAATGATATTTTCGAAAACAGAGATTGATGACTTGCTTTTTATCTATCTTTTTGGGTTATACACAAATTCTGCAAGTACAAAGATGGAGGAAAAAGAGACAGCCTGAGAACTGAGGGAGGCAAGTTTCAAGGGTCTGTAAATGAAGAAGCATAGCTCATTATTTATAATCAGATGCGGTTTGGGAAATGTGAAGGCTAGGAGAATCAGGAATCTGAGCGTGTCAACAGAGCTGTAGTAACAAAGTGTGCTTTTATGAATTCTGATTCAGTGTAATATCCCTAAATAATTAAAAACATTGAAGAAACAAATTCAAATCTCATAGATGAAGTGGAATATATAATTAATCCTTAGGTGTCTATTCAAATGCAAATCTCATAGATGAAGACAGAAACAAGAATTCCAGGAGTTTGACTATAAAGCCTTAGGTGTCTATTCCAAGGGCTCTGTGGGAAACATACTTTGAGTGAAACCCTCGGGCATTGGTGCAGCGTGAACTAGTTGAATCATCATCTGCATCGTCTTCTAGTTTCAACAGACGAGGGCTATCTCCTCAAGAAATTTGGCTTAAACTCCCACCCTGAACATGTAAAACGCTAAAGCTCCACAACATCAAGGTTAACAAAAACAAACCAAGTTACGGATAAGAGAAGAGTTGTAATCGATCAAGATCACTGTAAAAGATAAAATATCTTGTATTACTCAGCAGATTAATACAAGTCCAAGAGAGTTAAAGCCTCTCCGTTTCCTTCCCTTAACAAGAGAAAAACTCAATACAAAAGCTCACACAGATTAAGTAATATCCTAGCCGCTACATCAACAATATTTCCACCCAGAGATCTTAGCTAAACTACAGCCAATAAACAGAGCCAGAGATACCTTGTCAAGTTCCCCCAAAACCAAAATTTTGTCTCAAAAATAAAGATAATGTAATCGAATTAGAAGCAAGGACCTTGAACACGATATTATGAAGCTTTTTTATGAAAATAGTTGGCGACAATATTGGCAGCCTGAGAATTGGCTCGAGAAGCGGTGGCGAGATTATACAGATGGGCGATGCTTCAATGAGTGTACTCGAAATTGGGGACATCTCTGACGGCGGCTTCGAACTGAGAGGTGAGCCACGACTTCACCTCCGAGATCCGGGCGGCGTTAGAGCCATCTTTGGCTTTGCTCACCATCGAGAAATCACCGGCGATATCACAAATCATCGCCTCTGTCACGCTTCCGAACCGTCCGCTCGCTGACCGCTCTGCCCGATTGGTCCAACAATCAAATAAGAACATGAACCAGTCGAACTTCCCGGTCCAAACCAATCCGGTGCGCTACAATTTTGTAGTGATAACTGAGTCCGCTAGATCCGAATGTTAGCCCATCGACTAACACCTTCACGAAGCTTTCCCAAGTCTATCACTGCCCCTCATATCTCCCGAAGGAGAACAAGATTGTGCCGGTTCGACAGAACCTTGTACTAGTGGAGCCCGCCAACCGAATATAAGAACACGCAGCGGAAACATGCAACAAGAAAACAAAAAGACGGTTAGTGGAGCTCCAATAAACCGATTTAAAAGTCGAGTCAAAGCGGTATTTTAACAAACCATTTTCACACACAAATGCAATCACGAAAGCAGCAAGATCATCCGGAATGACTAGCCTCCTAATCCTCTACGATTCACCTGCCTAAAGGGGGAAAAAGGGAGGAGTGAGTAACACCGACACGTTACTCAGCGAGCGGGATCCACCTATGGATCAAGTTCTAAGACCGAAAATATACAGACAATAGTCGAAGCAACAAACAATAAAAACAAGCAAGATTAGATACCCGCTACTTCTCCTGAAGTAACAAATACCGATCCAACAAACATCACATCAACCCAGCGGATTAACATCATCCCAGATGTCAATCCCAACTACACTACCGCGTAATAGGAGCACTGTCCTCTATACTACGCGACGTACTTCAGACAGTCTCCTACTCAATCCTAAAAAGGAAACATCACTCTCATTCTACTTGGGCCCTGGTGATATCGTAATCCCCGGGATAGTCCATCGACAATCCCCCTATCACCATGGTCTCAGCAAAAGCATGGTACACATGCTCCTCAACAGGAGGTCAAACCCACGGCCCGATGATCAGTCGGTACTGTTCTCCGGGGTCATTCCGCTTTTGTAAATATGGGGGTTTACGGTCATGAAGATCAACTCACAGATGGGGATTACAGATACACCTCCTACTAGTGATAGTGTCTCTGACCAGTGTATCCGGAAACACTACACTAAAAGACATCCAACCTTGCAGAAACTCTAGGGGATCACTCATCTCACTCTAACGCGGTATAAAATTACAAACCTAGTCTAATCCAGACCAATCTTCCATTATTCTCCTAACTACCCAGAAACATCAACATTAATCCGCAAGGTGGCCAAGAGCTTACGCAGTGACGGAACATCACCCTGCGCAACTCCGCAACATCGTTCTCAGCAGACACGATGCCACTTGGAGCCTATCATTCTCGCTGCGAGACCTGATAGCTCCCATACACGAGTTGAGCTACTAAGGGTCTACTGCTCTCTTTCTGAGGAACATCATACACACTCTGGAGCCCATCATTCGCCCAGCGCGACACGATGGTTAATGCCCCACCTAGAACCCCCTGAACTCGAGGTTCCAGTAGTGCTATACTCTCACACATCTCCGTCCGGGATTGTTTCTCGCAAGAAACAACTCCCTAGCCTAACTCCGAATCTATTCAGAAATAGATTCGTTGGCTACTACTCCATTGGCCCTGTAACCAATCCTTATGTAGGTATAAGGATTGATGGCCTCACACCTCATACCAGAGGTCGAATCTGAACGATCATAGTCAGAGTCTGGTAGTCAACTCATATACCCGAACACTGACCCACTCGTGGTCTAAGTCCGTTAGCCCGACCATGTACCAGCACTCTATCGGCTCATGATCCAGGCTCGTTGATCAGTCCATACCTAGTCTCTCTTAGACAAGGGTCCACTGGACAATTGGGCTGATCAAGGAACCTCTCCTTTCCCGCTCTTGGCGTAGATTCGACCTTCTCCGTACCATACACAAACTGTCCATTCCCCAATGGGAGATCGACAGCCCACTGGCACCATGCCAAGTGATCCACAAACAAGTCTATACTACAAACAAGCAAGTGAGGATAAACCATCAGGGTGGGTTACTGCACCGCTGACTCGTCAACACAATCAAACAATCAACATTCAATCATTAACTACATGCAATACATATTTACTCCTAATCCGGTTAGTAAGAGTTCCACTAGGCATGCATTTACTTATACGCATCGGTCCACATCGAGTACATATTCCAGATTCATGGGTACATTTTACAAAGATCATAATGGTTACTCAGGATCTACATGCATTCTACTAATGCATCAATCAATCAAACATGCACCCACTCACCTGGCTATATGCTTCGGCTTATGTGACTAAGTGATGACGATGGAACCCTTCCTAAAGCCACTGCTTGACTCCAAAAAGCTCCAAATGACTGACTTGAGTTCCACGCTTCACAAGAAATCGATAACTTGCTCATCAAGTTATCATTTCTCTTATTCTTCTTCTTTCTTCTTTTTCTTCTTATTTCTTCTTCACCAAACAACCTCTGAATCCTTAAACCAACTCCGAATTGGGTCTGGACCAACCTAATTCCCTCCTTAAACCTCCAATTTGGCCTAACCGGAAATAACTGGTTAAACCAGCTGGTTTAACTAAACCGATTAATCCAGGATTAACCAATCGGTTTAGCTGAACCGGACCAAACCAAGGTAAATCGGTTTAATCATAAACCGAACTGGTTACCAATTAACTCAAACCGAACCGACCCGGACCGGTTAACCAAGGTAGCTAACCGAACCAAACCAAACCGGCATGAGGCTCCTTCAGTTTCGGCGTGTCTTCTACATCTTGAACTAGCTATTCATAAATTTCGACAGAGATTCGGCTTAAACGGCGGTTTCTTCCTCAGGAGTTTGGTAGAGGTCAGGTAGGATTTTAATTAAGGAAATCCTACTGAAAACTCATCCATTTTCTTGGCTTAATCTTGACTTTACTAGCTTTGGACACTCCAGAAATTTCGGTAGAGTTCCGGCTGATTTCGAGCTTTTGCTCCCGAATTCGGACAGAGTTCCGACAGATTTCGTGTGAAAAGAAAACTGTCGAAAAGTTCATGCCTACACTCTAACTCTCATAAAACTGACCAAGAAACGTTGTGGATGTAACGAACGTACTGGTGCAGCTCTAAAATGGACTCTACGAAAATCTCAGAGAATTCTGGCAGAGGTTCGACTATACCGAACGCTCGTTCGTGCCTAAAATGGAATACGAACAGCCCCCTCTCACTAAACCGGATCGGTTAACCGGAATCCCGAATAGTGGTTCGGGCGGTTTAAACCGTCCCGATGCGTCGGGTTTTATCCCCGAGCACCTCCCCTCTCTCTCTTTTCCTCGCCGGCGGGTGCGTCCACGGGCTTCTTTCTCTCCCCCTTTCTCTCCCTATTCTCCCCTTCTCTCTTCTTTCTTTCTCTTCTTCTTCTTTAGGTGTGAAGAAAATGAAGAGGGGTGGGGCTGTATTTATAGTAAAACCAGCTTAGGCTCCAAGTTTCGTTGACGTTATCATGAAGTCATTAATCAATTTTTTTGTTTTGTCGACCAATCATACTCCTCCATTAACTTCTTCGGTCAGCTGCTTTCGAAAATCGGATTGTTACAACCTCTCTTCAAAATGGAGGAAAAATTTCACACGCCGGTGATTTCGCAGACTAAGTTATAGTTTCGTTTCACACTGTCTCAAATCAAACAAAGAAGAACGCAATTGAAATCGAGTGATTCAACTCTCAGACAGAAAGAAAATCAGTTACAAAATTGAAAATTTGGGTGATTAAGGCGATGCGATCACGTCCGTTGAAACCTAGCTCGAAAATTTGGGTGATCAAGGCAAGGCGATGTGGTTAACAGTAATTTATCTTAAAAAATAAAAGCTCAAAAATCACAGATTACCCGTGTGGGAACTTTCTACTCTCTAATGACAAATAAAATTATACGAATTTTTTTTCTTCTTCTGAATTACTTTATTAACTTGATAAACTGTTTAGATGATCCAAATATAGAAAATTAGATAAAAAGATTGGTAAACAGAAATAAAATTGAAACAGATCATTGTTATTCAAACTTCTCTTTGTCAAAACATCGGATCGGGTCGGTTGATTGTTCTCTCTTTTAGTCCATTTAAAATTTCACCTCCTCAAATGGATCTTTTAATACCAAACATCACAGATCCAGTTATATAAACCAAAATGTCTTCTTTTCCCATTAACCAGGTTGATTAAGTTTTGATTGTCTCCTTCAAAAATGATCTTCTTAAAACCCTTTCTCCAACATTGTTACATCGCCATAATGAGACTTTGGAATTCTGATTCTAATGCAGAATTAAGACGTTTTCCACAAGCTTGAAAAACTCCGTTATAGCTTCCATGTTCATCTCTGATTATCCATCCTGCTTTAGATGGGATTTCGTTAGAGACAAAAGAAGCATCATAATTACATTTCTTCCATTCCTTTAGTGGTTTATTCCATCCCTTGCTTGTATCAATTGTGTGTGCTGAGTTTCGCGAGATACCAGCATATTGATTGTTATATTTTTCTACAATCTTCCATTCATTTACATCATCCTTAGCTAACGGGAGACTCGTAGTTCAGGGGATATTCTTCTTTTGAAAAGTTAAAATGTTTTAACTTTTCCATATAGAGGTAATTGAATTTGATGAGATAGTTTAGAGTTGAGATTGTAATCAATTATACTAATTAATTACAAAAATTTAGACATATTTCTCAAGAGTGTATAATACAACCATGAATTAAAAACAATTAGATTGAAAACTTAACGGGAGAATATTTAATTTTGGCAAACTTGTGAGCAGGACCATTACAATCTCTGGAAAAAAACGTGACCAGAAAGAATAATTTATGAATCTGCGACCATGAGGTAATTTCCAAACAAAGATTAGAAATAGGAATATCAACTGTCCTAATAGAAGGACAATTGATTAGGGTGAGACAATCTGCCATGAAATTTCATCTTTGCAACTTGGCCGTTTTAATAAAGCTTTTATATTTTGAATATGTAAGATTATCTTCACTTATGTTTGATTAAGGAAAGCACAAATAATCATGAAATGACAACAGAGTTCGTAATTCACAAGTAAAAAAAAAAAGAATCAGAACCGATATTAGTACAATAATAAAAAACTTACAAATTTCAAAGTAGATTTTCATTGATCTGCTTCAGAATCAAACACAATACATAGATTTATCGATGCATTTGCTATTTTACTCTTAGAAACAAAATATTTTCCGGTTTTATATTTGATCACTCGTCGCCGTTCTCAAGAGCTGATTGTAACACTTCTTCCAGATACTTTTCAGCAGCTGCAAATTGCCTTTTCTTGTCTTCGATTGCTAGCGCAGCCAGAGCTTTGTCCTGTTTCAAATAAATATGCAAAGCGATGACCAATTACAAAAGGAAGGCTGATAATACTCTGATCAATGAGAGTTTAATGAAAATGAAGATTACCGGAGGCAAGTCCTGGTAGCTTCTTAGAGTATCAACAACGGGTTTCGTCATCTTCTCCAATTCCTTTCGATGCTCTGCCATTTCTACTAGCTCTCTGTGACTAATCTTAGGAGTGTAGCCCACACGGTTGAGTAACCTCTGCCAAATATTATACACAAGGAGAAAAACAGAAGGTATAAGCAAACTATTCATTTTGACTCTTTCTGATTTCTCAAATGAGCCTTAATCAGCCATATTATCATAATAAGAAACAGATTAGCGTCATTGCAGTTCCAATACGATCTAGATCTTTATCAGAGTGTAATCTTTCCCTTTTCAGTGTATCTTGCTAAGAGATTCTCAGTGTATCTACTACCAAAAGGAGTTAAGGTAAAAAAACTGAAAGAATAAGGCGTTTACCTCATACTCCTTATACTGATGTATGTACTGTTTCTCCTTCAATGCCATTACTTCCAAATTTGTTTTCCAGTTTTCCATCTGTGATTCACAAGGGACTACATCATCTTCCAGCTGCGCAAGGATTCTGTAAAAGCTCACACGAATAAAGTAATATCAGTCTATGTTTTCACAGTTAAAGTTTCAATCTATATGTTTGTCCATTACGAATCTTACTTCTTCAAATAGGTAAGCCTCTGTATCGCTTTCCTTGTATAATCCAGAAGTACATTGGACTCCTTTTGCGCCTTGGCCCTCTTCTCCTCCACTCCAGTTTTCCTCAAAGAAATGTCTCCCATTGCTACAAGGAAGCTATACACATTTCGAATGCATCAGATTCACATTTCGAGATAGCAACACATCTTCTTATAAGAGATCTAACAATGAACTCACCTGCTGAGTTCAGTGTCCCTTATGTTCAATAAATTTGCCACATTTGCAAGAACTTGAGCTGAAGAGACCACATTCGACGGTAAGCTCTCTTGGGACATTCCTGCACTTTCCAATATCTCTCTAATCCTAGCCGCTACATCAACAAAATTTCCAGTCCGAAATCTTAGAGAACATATGATCCAAAAACCCCAATTTCGTGTCAAATCACAAAAATGGCTTAATCAAGAACAATAGCATCAGATCAGGAACTGATAACACAAGGATCAGGGTCCATAATTCGAGCAGAGAAGCAATCGAATGAGAAGCAAGTACCTTGAGCACGGTACTCCGAAGCTTTCTGACGAAAATCGTTGGCGACAATGCTGGCAGCCTGAGACTTGGCTTGAGAAGCGGTGGCGACATTATACAGATGTGCGATGCTTCGATGAGTGTACTCGAAACTGGGGACTTCTCTGCCGGCGGATTCGAACTGAGAGGCGAGCCACGACTTCACTTCCGCGATCCGGGCGGCGTCAGAGCCGCCTTTGGCTTCGCTCACTGTCGCAGGGTCACTGGTGACGTCGCTCATCGTATCTCTTCCAAATGGAGGAAAAAATCCACACACCGGTGATTTCGCAGACTAAGTTATAGAGGGAAAGAATAGGGTGTCTCGTTTCACACTGGTTCGAATCAAACAAAGAAGGAAGCAATTGAAAATCGAGTGATTCAAGCCGGAAGAAACTCAGTTACGAAATTGAAAATTTTGAGGATTTAGGCGATGCGATCAGGTTCGCTGAAACCCTAGATTTTTCAATTTGGGGAAAACACAGATTTTCGAGTCAGAACGAAGCTATTGGCGGATTTTGAATTTAACAGCAATTATTTTTCAAAAATTAAGCTAGAATATCACAAACACACACGTGTGGGAACTCACTGAACAATGAAGAAATATGATAAAATCTCTTAATGCTCACATACAAATCCAGGGGAAAGTTTCCACTTGATTAGCCGAAACCCCTCCTTTTGATGTGCTCACCATTAAGACCAAAAACTAATTTAACCTCTTTTTTTTAATAATGATTATATCTATATATTGTTGTAGATTTATATGCCATGCCCTAGTTCTTTCTTTGATAAACTATGGGTTACTTGTGCATTTTACCTATTTCTCTTCCCTGCCTCCTATGTTTAGGATTTCGAGAATGTTCTGCTTTAAACTTTAATTATGTGATGTTACTAGGCTAATCCAATTTGCAATGTATGCAGATACAACAGTTGTCTACTGGTAACATTTATGATTCTCAAGATATTTTGAATAATATATAATTTTTTACATTTGAAAGATTTTCTAATCGGAAAAATTGATTTTTTGAAATGTATGATTCCGAGCAACACATTTTCAAGAAAGTGGTGGGAATATTAATAGTTGGAACTCTAGGGATGATATTAGAGATCTCTTTATCAAGATATCGATTGTACGAAGGTAACCTCTCATTTTCAACAATCGTATTGAAACTTTTGTGATTTTGGCATGCGAGTTTATAAAGCATCCATTTCTTATAAATATCACTAAACATAATTTTTTTCTTTCATTACTGTATATGATTTTGATCTACAAAACAGTTGATTCTCTCGTTAAATAATTTATGAATTGATCTATTTTGTGTATTCAAATTGATTTGCTTATGTTTCTTATGTTAACCAATTTGATTCATCATGTTTTGTAAAATCTAGTTTCCGAGTAATGTGTTTTATTAAAATGATGAAAATTTGAAAACAAAATAATATTTCATAAAATATATTCTTTCATAGCGAAGAAACAACAAAAATGATGGATAATGTTTAAGATGTCAAAATCGTTATTCTGCTATTAAATGTGAAGCTAGGCAGACATGTAAATCGAGATACTCTACATTGATTTCAGTTGTTCATCTTAAACAGTAAAAAATGTCAAAGTTGAAACGTGATAAACCAACAATGAAATCAATTTAAATACAACTCTAAACATGATTAAAATATATATAGTTCAACTCTCGTTTATGTTTTTTCAATTCTAAATTTAAAAGGAAATTATATATAGTTGATAAAATTGAGAAGAATGACTTATCAACTTCTAAATGAACTCGAATATTCTGATCGATAAAAATGTAAAAATGGAAAGAGATGCAAATTTTCAAAACAAAGATACTTTAATTGATTTTAGTCTTTCATCACATAAAGTAAAAAATGTAGTATACCAACATTGAAATCAACTTTAGTTTCAAAGTCTAACTAACAAATATAATTTAACTTTCGTTTCTATTTTTTTTGTTCCGTTTCTAAAATAGACTTTGTGTAAAGTTTGGCCTCACTTGTTATTTGTAACTTATTTGTTTCTCATAGTTATTTGTCGCAGTTACAAACTTTATATGAAAGAGGTAAAATATGATCAATTTGAGATAATATATAACAATTAACCATGTTTGAAAAACATATAGTTTAAAGTTGTAATTAGTGGAATACAATGTAAACTAAAACACACATAAAATGTTAAATGAAAAAAATATAAATAGCTACTTTAAAATAGCACATAACTAATTAATATGTTTTAAACTCATATATTTTTATGTATTGGCAAAATAATGCTTTTTATTTCCACATTCTTACTTAATTAACTCACATATTAATAATATATAAAATAATTACTTGTATTTCGCGCTATGCGTAAGTTATTAGATACTTTTCAAATAACCTTTACTAGAATAAGTAATTTGTAAAAAAAAAAAATCATGATGAAGACACTGCATTAATTGTGGGAGGAGTAACTATAGTAATACTTTGTTACATGACCCGCTTTTATTGTTGGAAGTAGTTCAGTAGAATAAAACAACCGATGATGATTATTTCATTTTCTCTTTTTATTTATTTACTTTTATATAGTTTATTAATAAAATATTTGATTATTTCAGTGTATGTTAATGGTAGGATAAACCGAGACAACATTGATAATAAATGAACTCACATGATACGATAGGTTTTCGTTTATTGCTTTATAATCGTTACAGAATAACTGATTATTTTATTGAGTCCAATAAATTTAGATATTATGTAGAAAATATGAAGATAAAAAAATATGTAAATCTTCAAAATATAATATTTTAAATTTATAAATTCTCAGATGAAGAAGGTCAACACTAAAATAACTACGACGAAAAAGGTCAACACTAAAATATAGTAGACCAACATTGAATCAAATTTAAATTCAATCTTAACATAATTAAAAATAGATATAATTCAGCTCTCTTTTGTTTTCTTTTTTTTTTTTTCTATTTTGCAAAAAATGTTTATATATAGTCTAATATGTTTTTTGGAACTTACTTTTTTCTCAAAAGTTGTTTGTCGTAAGTGTAGGATATGGCTACAAACTTCACATGAAAATAGAAAAATATGTTCAATTTGAAATACACATAAATATCAACCATGTTTATATAACATGTAGTTTGAAATAGTACAACGTAAATTAAAACACGCAACAAGTGTATAACATTTATGAAAATGATGAAAAAAATAGAATAAAATTCATGAATAAGAATATGTCATCAAGAAAAAAAATCTAATGGTGGTAAAAAGAAACTGTCGGGTACACTGATATCATCCATCGAACATAAATTACCTAGGATATCGAATACCGTGAAAAAATCTATTATATTAGGAAATTCTAAAAAAAATCTGTTATATATGTAATAAAATTCTAAATTTTGATTATTTTCAAAAATGATATAAAATTGTTGTATCTTCAGTTTATATAATACTCTAGCAAAAACTATTTGAATGTATATAAACTGGAGATATGATTTTATATCATTTTCAAAAATAATTAAATTTTAGAATTTTAATAGATAGATGTAATTTCATATGGCATACACATTTTGGCTCTTTTGATTTATGTATTTGTATTTTAGAAATTGAGCACATTAGGTTATCCAAGTAACATAAGTTGTTTTTTTTTTGATAACTGCAAATATATTACTATGTAAAAAATTGTTTTTAAAAAGCATTCAAGAACAGCTATTCCCAAAAAAAAAAAAAAAAAAAAAAAAAAGTGTTTTTCACAAGATACATTTCAAATCACACATTATGGCTAAGCTTTAGGTATAAATAAACCAGACACTTAGAAGATTTTTGAATCTCCTTTTAGAGTTGTTTGCTAGGATCTTGTCCTTCAAGTGTTTATCAATGGTCGAGAATATTGACTGCCACGTTAAAACCGATCCGCCATGAACTCTGGTATTTTTTTCTCTCCAATTCATATATATAAGAGCTTGAACGACTAAGTTTTTCAGCATGCGATGCGGGGCCGGTGAAAGCATCCAATTAACTAGGTCATTCCAATCCTCAGGTAATCTTTGAGTGATACCCAATCTCCTCCACAAGCAAGACCATAGATGTTGCGTGAACGAATAAGAGATAAATAGATGGTTTCTGTCTTTAGTAACATAAGTTGTTCAAAATTCATATAAATATTTTTCAAAAATCATTAGATATTTCATAACAAAATTTGAAAGTTTTTGATAAGTTTTCGAAAAAAGCTATGAAATCAAGAGTTGAACTAAACGAATCTGTCGGCATATGATTGTGTAGTTGTGATCTCATGTAGATTTTTTATGTCAGTCTAGATAGATAGATTATTACAAGATGAGTTCACAATCAGCCAGTACACAGACTAAAATAGTTCATCCCCTGTCACAATTACCTCTTTATCCTTCAAAAAAAGTTTGTAATTATTTTATTTTATTATTGATGTCATACTCCACAATATGCATTTATATAATTATTTGGGAACTTTGTTTCAAACCACTAATATTCAGCAAATACACATTTTGGTCTAACAATAAACCAACCTCTATCTCTTTCCCTCTTCTCATTTGTTCTTGGATTTCTATCTCCAACAAAATTTTCGTTTTCTTCCAGTCTGATTAATTATTTCTGTCAAAGATTTTAAGTTTGACCCATATGGGTTCAAGATTGTGCTGCTCTCGCGATCCAGATACCACCGGCGACCGGAGCTGGCCAACCGGCGGTGACACGTTTCTATCGGACACAAGTACCTTTTCCGTGACGGAGCAAGAGCATCGGCTTAAGGCGGCGAAATTGGAGGAGCAAAGACTTGGCCGTGAAGCAGAGAAAGTCAACACATGGGTCAAACAAGAATCAGCCAGATTCGATCATCGTCCATAGTTGACCATTGCTTTTGACCAAACCTTCTTGTAAAACTATCATAAAGGCTTATGTAGTGTGTGTGTATTTATATGAACCACAAAACCTATATAGTTATCAAACTTGTTTCTTTTCGCATCACAAGAAAACACACAAAGTTTACAAGTTGTGACATCAAGAAATGATACATATTGCTACAAACAAGACTAGATTACCATACGCATCGATATGTAACTTTGGATTCAGTAAGCTCGTCTTTGTACATGACCTTCACGACTTGTCCTTCCTCTAGTCCATAGTATCTAACAGTCGGGTCTTCCTTCGATAACCGAGGAAGCTAACAAAAAGGGATAAATAACACTCCTTGTAGCGTTTATTAAATTCTATATTTTCCTTAAAACCAAAAAAATAACATCTTAAAGCTGGCTCAAAGTTCCTTAGCAATAATCCAAGTAGAAAAACTTACTTGTTTCTCCTCAATATGGAACTTCTTAAGAAGTGATTCCTTCTCTTTATCATTCAAAATTCGATGTTTCGGGCTCAACACATGGTGGGTTATGTTGACCAGCAACTCCGTTACCTAACAACAAAATAAGTATAAACCAATATGTTATATGAATCTACTGAGAATTAATTTAACTAGAATTTCAAAATAAAAAGATACCTCGAATAGCTCGACCTTAAAGGAGAAAAGCTCAATGGCTTTTAGAGCTTGATCTGTTATTTGACTTTGTAGAACCAATATCAGCCCTGTTATACTTCCTCTCCTAAGTACTTCTTCCGCAATGCCACGAATCGCATTGACTTTCACTATACCACTTCCACAAAACACAACCACCATCTGAAATTCATTATCACAGTAATTCAGTGACAACAAGAAGAGGACGCAAACAAAGACAAAACAGTTCAACATCTATATCAAAGATCTATAATCACTTTCACATATTAGATTTTTGCTAGAAAAAAAACAACCATACTGTTTTTAAAAAACGGAATCACATGAAATCAAACCTAAATAGGAATGAAGCTGAATATCAGAGAAAAATTCAATAACACAGATACTTTCTCAAACCATCAATTAAAAAAAAAATCAACATGCAGAAAAAGAAATCGCCAAAAATGGAAATCACATTTCGAAATACCTTTTTTGAAAAATCAGAACGATGTTGAATGGAGATACGGAGCCGATCTACTTTAGGACGTTCGCCGTAGAGAGCTTGGAATTCCTGTCGAGAGAGGTTGATGTCTTGGTCGGAGACGTCGTAGCCTCTGTCACTGAGCATCTCCATGGTGGTTCGACGCGCCCGGTAATATGTGTGACTATCTACGGTTGAGTCATCAACGGAATTGTTCATAGACTTTGCAATCACTACTATCTCCTTCCCTTCCCCTTCCATCGTTCTTGTCGTAGAGACCAAAGTTTTGAGTGGAGTGAGAGTGATAGAAGACGACTTGGTGTTATGTAGCCCAATGGAGCAAGCACGTGACGTAGTCAAAATGATTTTGCTGTAACTTTAGTGCTCTTTTAGTACTGGGTGCTTTTGGGAAACTCAAAATATAAAATTTGGCTCAAACTCAAAACCAAAAATGATAAAAACAGCAACAACATTAAGAGATGGAAAAGTCAAAACTAACAAGAAAATTAACATTGGAAAATTCTTTCTTAATATTAAAATGTTAATGATTCAAAGGTATTTATAATGAATCAATGGTTTTAGCCTTAGATAAGACTAGATTTATCTTAGCCAATCAAATAACATCGTAATCTTGTTATATATATCCGATTCTCAGAATTCTCTATCACAATATAACTGCGTGAATATTATCGGATTCGGAATTCACTTCATAAACAGGCTTTGATATGGCCCAAAGTAGTTGGACGCCAAGATCTATTACTCAACAAGTTTTCTCCGTTTATATGATTGTCTCAAATGTTAATATTTTTAATTTGCATGTTTATGTGAAAATAAAAGTTAAATATTTCTTACTTGGCATTGAAATATATTAGTTTGCGATATTTTCAGCATAATTTTTCGTATTTGTGGACTTATTTCTCTTTAATTCCACGATCTTAAACCGTGGCGGCTAATTCTCTAGCAAAACAGGTTCTTCCTTATCTTTGTAATGCTTACTTAGTTTTACCGTAAGCTTTAACAAAGTATTTGGTTGATCCAAAAAAGTTCGTAGCAGAATTATTGGTTAGTCTCAAATATAACAAAAGGTTTAAATGGTAAACATGGTATTAGATCTGACATTTGAGAGTATTTTAAGTTTTTTTTAATTAGACTTGACATTTGTAAAATCTCTTCCAAATTCAAGGTTATTGTAATGCTGATTTATACAAATTCCTTTTAATCCTAGGTTATTGGAAAATTGAGATTTTATTAATTAATTATATAAGAAAAGAATTTGAGATTATTTGAAAGAGAATTGATAGTTAAAAATCAGTGATTTCAAATACCACCTCAATTGATGGTATTTAGCAAAATCCTCAAATCTTTGTTTCGATATCCCACCTAAGATGAATACAATTGAGATTTGAGATGATAGAGAATAATTTGGCTCCATGCATTTATCTAAGATAAATTTTTTTTTTTTAACAATTTGAGTTCCACTCAAACACCAAAAAAAAATGGTCTTCTAGGACATAATAGTTTTGACTTTTGAACCGTAAGCTTGTACTTATATCATTATACAATAACACAACCAATTCATTCAAATAACACAACAAATCATACATATTTTCAACTCTTTTTTGTCATAAACATACTTTCAAGTCAAAAGTATGTATTATCTCTAAATTCTTTTTATCTTCACAAACGAATGGAATTTACTAGAGACAACATTCATTACAACGTACCAATCCATTCTCATTACATCCATTACATCTCTTAAAACCATCTTCTTGTTCCTCAAATACTTTAGTACTACCACCACAATTAGTACATGGCACAAACCTTGCATCCCCACATCTTCCACAAGCTCCCAAAGATTCACAAATAGGAAACTCTTTTAACATCTCTCCCAATTCGCCTCCATCATTGAGTCTTTTAATCTCCTCAATTCCACCAATATGAGTTCCTCTTATAAACACTTGAGGCAAACAAACCGGTTTCTCTAAACCGAGTGCATTCCCGAGCTCTTTTCTGTATTCTGAGTCCATTGAGATGTCTCGTTCCTCTACCACAACTTGAAACCCTCTCAATATCGTTCTTACGCAACAACAATCCTCGTAAGTCTTTCGAATTCCTCTCAAGCTAGTGAAGTACAACACTATCTTGTTGTTCTTGTTGCTGTTGTCTTCTATTTCAGGCAATCTTGGTTCCTCTTCCTCGACTAAAGTCTGTGAACTCGATTCTGATGAACTGATCAAAACCGATTGAAGGGTTTTCGTGTTTTTGCCTATTTGTTTGGAAGATAATGCTTTCTTGTAAGAAGAGATGATGTTAGGATCTAAATCGGACAGAAATGATTCTTCAGACATATGTTTCCACAGAGGTTGCTTCGGTTTATGATTCAATGGAAGCCAATCTTCTTCATCTTCCACGAATTCGTAAGATTCGTCAAGTTTCAAATCTACGGCGGAATTAGGCTTACTAGTATCGGAATTCTTCGAATCGAATTCGTCGTCGAGACCGTTCATGAGCTCCCATGTGTTAATCACTGAGTCAGGAGACAACGAGTCGCGTGGCTCGTCTGACTCAGGCTTCTTCTTCTTCCCGGAAATAGAGATATGAGGCAATGCTTGGCCGTCGGAGGAATTCGCGGTTCCATCGAGATCGGCGAGGAGGAGAGAACCGTAAGTAGTGGAAGTGAGGGAGACGAGATGGTGCGTATCACCTTTTTTAGCCGGTGGATGATGAACCGACGGCATCGGAAATGAGAAAGCTCTCGGGGCCGACGAAGACGGGAATTTAGAGTTGTAATACGTCTCCGGAGGTGAATTTGAAGATGAGAAAGACGAATTCGAAGAAGGTGAAGCAGAAGAAGGAGCTTTTGAAGTAGAAGAACCCATAATTACGTTTGAAGAACAAATGGCGTCGGTTTGTCTTTTTTAGTTTCTAAACACTCTTTCTGAGTTTCTTGTGGTTTTATTCTTTTGTCGGAGAATATAAAAGAAAAAAAAAGATAAAGAGAAAGAGAAAGCCAGAGAGTGATGGAGAGAGAAAACAGGTGGAAAAGAGCTGTCTAGGTAAGTTGGAGGTGGAAGATGGTGAAACACTAGAAGACGATGGTGATGTTGATATTTTTCCGAGATTGAATTTTGATTTGATTTGAGAACTAAGAAAAGTATTTATTCCATATTTATTTGATCCTGTTTTTAGTGCTTAATTTCAGAAATCTATAAAACCGTGTTCCAAAAAGTAAAAATGTCAAGATCCTCAAAAACTGCATAACTTCTATATTTGACCCTATAGCCAAAGACTTTAACGAACTATAACAGAACAAATAAATAACAGAAACTTTATTTTTAAGTTCTTGACACAACAATTATATTTAAACAATTTTTTTTGTTAAAAACAATTATATTAAAACATAAATAATAAATATAATAACCAAAATATTTACTCATGATTTTTGATATCAAACACTAATACACAAGTTCCAACACATATAACATAAAAGTTGTAGAAATATTTTCTATCGTCTGAAGAACATTTGGGCTCTAAGCTGATATTATCTGTTAGATGTATAGTATATACATTAGAAAAAGAAGATAGAACAACCCATAAGAATAAACACGAAACTGAATCGCACAAGGCACACTCATTGACGATTGCCTTTGGTACTTTTGCTTTGCCTTTTAATAAGAGATTAAAATATATATATTTTTAAAAAAGATAATAACTAAAATAAAGAAATTATCTTCATAAACAAAAGCAAGATGGGCAAAAGAAGATAATTAGGTTATTGTTTTATATAAAAAAAGAGAGCTTAAAAAAACTTGTCCGTAAAGAAAGATGGCCCAACGCGCTAAATTTGCTTAGAATATTTTAAGTTGTAATACCAAAAAGAAAATCAATTATAATTCAACGCATACTTTGTTGATATATCTCTCTTCTAAGCTGAAGAAAAAAACCTCTGTTCTGTCCCCGAATTGATAAAAATTCATCCTTTACATTTCCAATGGGAACTTCCAGCAGTAAAACAAACCAGAGTATTTTCAACAATGCTCTAAAACAAAGGGTTGAAATTTGCATATCAATAAATAACACTTTGCAGTAATTCAGTTTTGGAAATAAGAACCAGAAGAAGAAACAAGCAAGCCTAATCAATGATGTCCAAAATCTCGTTATTGCATTATTCTTACAACTTCAACACACACACACACACACACACAAATTTGAGACGTGTATATACGAATTCCACTTTTACATTCACCTATATATATGTATATATATATATATATATATATCTCCTCTCGAAACCCAAACTCTACAATTTCAGGGCTTCGAGTGATTTCGGAGCGATTCTCATCGAAAATAAAAAAAAAACTCGAAAAAAAACAGTTCCGTGAAATCAAAATAACGCACGGAAGGAATGAAACATCTCTAATTGATTAACCGACATGGAAAGGGCCGATTTCTCGGTTTCTGAGAGAACCGGCGATCTCGTCGGCGATAGACAAACAGGTGAGAATCCAGCCGCTCAGAGCAAACCACACCGTTTTCGTCAGATGCATCGCCATTTCCAAAGGCATTGCCATCTCCGTCTTCTCTTTCTCTATCTCTTAGTTTCGCGAGCTCGATTGATTTGCCTGAAGAGAAACCATTGGAGATTGGGGAAGATCCAGTGGTGAAGGTTACGGAATATGAAAGAATATTTGACACGTGCGACACGCGGGGATCTTCTCAAGCAATAAAAAGTCGCCACGTGTTTACCTTTTTCACCAGCCGGGTCTCTATCTCGCCAGTTAGGAGAGCGTTAGGCGACACGTCACTGTTCGACCAATAAAGGAGAAGGGCCAGATCCGGCCCAAGGCTTTTTTTTTTTGGTATAAAAACCAAATTGTGGTAGTTACAAAAAAATACAGAAAGAAATACCAAAATAATAATGTCATGTACGAGCTACTGGCATTTCCCCAACGAACATACTAATTATTCCCATATAATTGGACATATTTTGTTTGCTTCATCTATAATTGGACATTTTTTGTTTGTTTCTTCTATATTTGGACATTTTATAACTAGAATACATTTCATCGAACTTTAATAATTTCCCTAACTTTATTAATACATAGCTTTGATTGAATACTATATCCACGGTATGCGTCTTACCTTTCATATGATCTATGACAGAACAAGAACTAATTAGTTATAGCTGGTCTACAACTATGAGCTTCAACTAATGAAGCAAGAATGAAATAGTCTTGTGTTGGGATTGATAAGGATGCAAGTTCAGTTGATTTTCACGGTTAAGTAAAATGATTCTTTGAGTGCACATAAACTGTTTGCTGGAAATCTAAATAGAATGAATATTATCAAATGCTAATTGTTGTTGATGTATGGAAGCAAAGAATTTCATAATTTCAGTTAGTTATTGGAGAATTCCCGTTTGGTAAGTGATTGGGTACAAAAAAACTAAAGAATCTTGTTGAGAAAGAATGGTTAAAAATATCTTTGATTGACTACTACAAGCTCTCTAAATATCAAAAATACTTTTGAGGAAGTAATGCTAGTTCTCCAAGCATACAAAGATTTTTCATTTGGTTTTGAAGAAGTATTTGCTATCTCTATGAGGAATTGGGAAACTATTTATATCTTCATGTTACATTGGCTTACACTCTTATCAATTAGTCTAGATGTTTGCGCTTTTGAATTTTTCCCTGTTGTCTTCCCTTGACACCAAGTGTGCGGAGGAGTATTGAAGCATCCAAACAAAGACATATATATATATATATATATATATGGAAAACTGGTTTTCTGCATCGGTTTAGTTTGAATGGGATTGAATTTGGTATTATGGGCATGAACAACTATTATAGTTAATAAATTTATCGAACTGATCATGAACAACTAAGTTTGGTTAGTCTAGTGGTTAGAGCCGATACTATGATTTCGTGGGTTTGAGTCTAGGTTATGCAAATATTTTTTCAAGAAAAAAATTAAAACGACGACGTTCGAGTTAATATACATACTTTGACAAAATTTAACGGAGTTAATTCCCTCTGTTAGTGAAATTAACAGTCCAAAATTACGTAGTCAACGAAAAGTTAGAGATTTTTTATAATAGTCAACAAAAGTTCGGAATTTTTCAAACAAAATCTGAGATTAAAAATAGGAAACTCGAAAAGTTGGGATTTATATACTAGTTTTCAATATATATACATATGTGTGTTTGTTATGGGCATATTAAAACAACTCATATTGATCTACAATTATTTGCTCAACCAACTCGTCAAAAATGTCTGACAGGTGGTTCATCATCGGTATTTTGTTTAAACTTTAAATATAAAGGTTTAACCATTTGACGAAACTTACATTAAAAATTCTGAAAGAACAGTTTTAGAAAAATTTGGATAGTTATATGTGGAGTTTTCTGTTATTAGAAAAAGAAAACGATTTCTAAAACAATTTAATAGGGGTAGCGAATGAACAATTCCAAAACATAAGAGTTTTCTTTTCTTTTCTTAAGAATGGTCAAAACAGAGAAAAAAATAATAATAAAAAAGACAACATATATCTCTCCGTATTCACATAGATTGTAACACTAACATAGTAACATGTAGAAGAAACTTTTAACAACAAAAAAAAAGCATGTAGAAGAAACTCTTATAGTTTCGTAAATCGAGAAAAAAAGAAAGAAGTACAAGTCTTCTTGAATTGTTTTATTGAAAAGAAAAGTTTCTTTCTAATTAGTATGTTTGATTTTCTACATCCAAGGGGAATTGTGAAGAGGCATAGCGATGGATTTGACTTGTAGATAGCTGTCGAGGGCGTCCATGCCACTCTCACGACAATTGCCACTCATTTTGTAGCCACCGTAAGGAGAGTCGAGGTCGAAGGCGAAATAGCAATTAACCCAAATGACTCCTGCTTTGATTGATCTTGAAACCGTGTTGATCAAATCTATGTTTTTGCTTACTATTCCTGCTGCAAGACCGTATTTCGTGTTGTTTGCGTATTTGATCCCTTCTTCTACCGTCCTGTAAAACAACAATTTTAAAGATTTTTTAGTGTTACGGAATGTGACAAAGATTGATTAAGAGAGGTGGTGATCTTTATTTTTGGCTTTAATTACTTGAATTTCATCAAAGACATGACAGGTCCAAAGATTTCCTCTTTGTATATCTTCATGTCTTCCTGTGATAAAAAAAAAATTATAACTCATTATTTAAGATTACAGAACCGAAACCTCATATAAATGGAAAAACAATTCAAGAAATATGTGCAAGTTACCGTGACATCTGCGAAAATTGTTGGTTGGATGAAATATCCTTTGTCTCCAATGACTTTCCCGCCTGTTAATAAGGTTGCTCCTTCGTTTTTGCCGTGCTCAATGTAAGAGAGAATCTTCTCAAATTGATTTTTATCCACCTGCAGAAAATATACCCCAAATAATAAATCAACCTTGTAACCTAACTCTAAATCTACTCAAAATCAAGATCAATGAACGTCTCTTTTACTTGAGGTCCTTGTTGGGAAGTGGAATCAAAAGGGTCACCAACGGTCCACTCTTTAGCCTTCTCCACCATCTTTGTCACAACCTTATCGTATATACCTTCTTGCACAAACACACGAGAGCTTGCCACGCAAATTTCACCCTGTAAATCCATCAAATATGTTAACATAACAATATCACTTTATATAATGATCAATATTAATTAGCCAGTTTGATACCTTGTTGTAGAAGCAACCGAGGAGGGCAAGATCAGCGGCTTTGTCAACATCAGCGTCATCGAATATGAGAAGAGGTGATTTTCCTCCCAATTCAAGGGACACCTTCTTGAGATTACTTACGGCTGCGGCTTGCATTATCTTCCTCCCAACATCTGTTGATCCCGTGAAACTAATCTGATCACAAAAACCATGGTTTCACATACAACAAACAGATAGATCCTTATAAAAAGTCTCATAAGAAGATAGTTATTTTACTTTGTCTATGTCCATATGGGAAGAAATGGCAGCTCCTGCAGTTGATCCAAAACCAGTCACCACGTTGATTACACCATCCGGGAATCCCGCCTGTTAATTTGTTCACACAATAAATTTTTAATTAGGTTTCAATCGTTTGATTGCGCTTTACGCTTCCCCTTACGTATTATAATTATATTATATGTTTACTTTTAAATATATAAGAAAACAACTTTTAGTTTTAGTTAAAGTGAAATCTAGAGATGGAGTTTACTTGTTTGGAGAGATGGGCATAGAAGAGAGCAGAGAGTGGAGTCTGCTCTGCCGGCTTGACCACCATGGTGCAACCAGCAGCCAAAGCGGGAGCCACTTTCATGGCAAACATAATGCTAGGAAAATTCCAAGGGATGATGTGACCAACTACTCCAATTGGTTCTTTGAGTGTGTATCCGAACATAGATGGACGTGTCATTCTAAGAGTCTCGCCGTGGATTTTATCCGCTGCACCCGCATAGTACCGGAAATGACCGGCTGCAGCCGGAATATCCACCATTTTTCCCATGTGGAACAGTTTTCCGGCGTCAACCCCATCAAGTGCAGCTAATTCTTCAATGTTTTGCTCTATTAAGTCTGCGAATTTGTTGATAATCTTTGCCCTCTCCTGATCGGATTAAATCCACCAAACTTGTTGAGTGCAAAATATATTATTATTATATATAATAATACAAATCTCTCACACGCACACACACACACACAAAAAGAATAGTCACGTCAAACAAAAAAAGAGAGAATAGTCCAAATTTAAAACCGAAGCACAGTAGTAAGAATATGCTATAGTAAATGGTTAAACATTTTGTTAATAACATGAAAGTGACCCAGCCGTAAAATAAGTCAAATTACGCGTGTTCCCTATCTAAGTTAATGACAGAAATATAAAATATTTATAATACTAGCAAACAGGTAAGGAGTGTTACTTAAAGATACGTATACGTACGACCTTACAACTTATAAGTTATAAATACATAAATACCCCCCACTGCGTATGGGACCACATCAATCAACAGCAGACTAATCAATAATTTTTACTGTTATAAATACAAATTCAATAATTTGTCGATTTCACAAAACGGGTAGGTGCCATATAAAAAGCGGGTAGGTGCAACAAAAAAAAAAGCACGAGGAAAGGAAGGAAGGAAGAAGGAACGTACGAAACCAGACATACGAGGCCAAGGGCCATGATCGAAGGCGTGACGTGCAGCGTTAACGGCCAAATCGACGTCTTCTTTGTCGCCTTCTGCTATTTTCGCGATCACTTCACCGTTCCTTGGGTCTATCGTCTCAAACGTTTTCCCTTTAAGCACATTAAACCAAAACTAAATTATCAATATATGCCAAATCAAACCAACCACCCGGTTTAATCTTCAAATCACTAGTTTTTATTTCTACCGCTTCTTTCATTGATAAGGACAAAACATTAGCAATATCATTACGACTTCTAGAACGAGAAGAAAACAAATTTAGAGAAAATAAAAAGAGAAGAAAATTGTAGTTTTTGTGGTTGAGAAGAGAAAATGTTAGAGTGGACCAAACAAGCACTCGTGTTTAATAGTAGGACATGTTTGCACTACTCAGGGGATGATAGCTTTTAATATATAGGTTGTCAATACAAAAAAATCTAGAAATTAACCGGACATGTTCCTAGTGACAAAGAAAAATCTGGTTTTCTGTATATTTTAGGATTAGTCAAAGTTCCGGTTTAAAAAAGATCTACGCCGGTAAAATCACAAATATTTTGTCGGAGGGAGACGAGTCTTTCCAATGTATAGAAAAAGGATTTGAGGTAATGATTTGTATAGCCAAAGCAATATCGGAAAATAGTAATGATTTGGATAATCTGTTCTTCTACTAAAGTCAACGTTTGAAGCTGTGAAATTAAATAGTAAGGACTGGAATAAAACTATATAAGAAAAAAAACCTGAAGCAGCATCAACGAACTGGTTATTGATGAAAAGCTTCGTGAACTTGATCTCCGGTAGCTTCGCCGTCGCGGCTCCGTTGCATGTGCCGTTCTCCATCTGTTTTTCCATCTCTCACACTCTCTGTTTTTCTCTCTCTCTTTTCAGGGGATCGTAGAAAGAGAAGAGAGGCTAAATACGTATTTATATCGAAGCCTCTTGATTCACACGTCAGCAAAGACGTTGATGTTTTAGCCAAGTAGCTAGGAGCGTGCATGCACGCGAAAGTTTAACACGTTTTTTTATTTTTAATACGATTATTTTTTGGATTAATTTAGTAAATAAGTCATAGAAAATTGAAAATTCAACTGTATTCTTGATGCCCGTAGATATTTTAAAGTTATCTAAATATATTTTATATTATTGTAGCTTATTTATTAATTAACATTATCATCGGAATTTATAAAATTCTGGGAAAAATTTGAACTTTTATTAATCTATCATAAATCAATATTTTATGATTAGTGATAGTAAGTAACAATTAACACAAGAAAATGAAAGACCAAAAACTTTTTGGTCCAATTCCCAATGAAAAATTAGTGGTTGTCTATTGATGATATTTCGTCTCTGGTCATCGGTATTTGCTTTTTCCGTCCATCTCCTCAACCCCCATAATCTCTGACCCATCCATCTCTATTCTACTCCTTTATGAGTTTTCCTTTCTAATTTCTCAATTACCTCAAGAAACTAGATCTTCTTCACCCATTGATGAAGTAAATTGGAAAATGTTGAGACTACGCAAACCGGTGTTGAGATTCCTTGTATTTCTCAAGCCCCAACTACTACTGATGTTATATGGCATTACTCATGTGACTCATGCTAGCTATGAACCACAATTTACTATCATTCATCTTAAAGCACTTATTCCCTCTTCACTAACTTTGCCTCAGTCTCAAACCATTCCTCTTCCACATCCCAATACCATAGGCCTAGTATCCTAAGTCCAAAACCTAACCCAAATTTTTCTTCCTTCATCCAAGTTTTATCTCAAAATCAGCGAAATCAATTTGTTTCTTCTTTTACAAGAAACGTTCCAGCAAAACCATTCCTTTCATTAGCCGACTATTTGAGAAAATCAGTTGATAGAAAACTAAAGATGTATGATTTAACTATCTCTGAAACTAGCAGATCAAGAATCACAGCTAGAAATTTGATTTTAATAGAATTGAAAAATAACGGTTGAGATGTTTTTGTTATAGTTCACTTATCCATGATTTTTCATAACGTTTATGAAATGATAAATGCTATGATATGTTGGGAGCTTAAAAAAAAGTACTCCAACATATTTTTTGATTCTCTAAATTTTTAACATGGTGTGTAATAGCATATCCCATTTTCAAAATGTTATCTTAAATTTATCGTCTAACGATTTTACAGTAACTACTTCTAAATGCGTCATTATTTTTATCAATTGCGCTTGGAAAAATTTTGATAGCCGATTTCATCTCTTGTTCCCTCTTTTTTCAGAATTATGATGAAGACTACACAAAGACATTTTCTCTTATCTGAAGGTATGCGACCATTTGACTATACTTAAAATTGCTGCACAAAAGAGTCGGACATTACTTCATATAAATGTGAAGTCATCATTTATGAATGGAAAATTTGAGGAAGAAATATTCGTAAAACAAACTTAAGGATTTGGAGTTAAAGGGAAGGGAGGACACATGTTGAAGCTGAAGAAAGTATAGCATGGTTTGAAACAAGCATCCATGGAATGGTATATCAAGATTGGTGGTCACTTTTTTGTAACAAAGTTTTGAAAGATTTCCATATGAAGTGGAATTATACATCCGAAGAAATGGTGAAAATATGTCAATCATTTCTCTATATATAGTTAATATGAGCATAACTGGGAACATTGAAGAAGTCATCCATTAGTTCATGGATAAAATAGTGAACTACTTTGAAATGATAAAACTTGGCCAAAAGTATGTCATAGTGTATAGTGGATGAAGAATTTTATGATTTCATAGAAAGTATGTAAATGAGCTTCTAGAAAAAAAAAAACTTAGGATGTGTGATTGTAAATCAATAAACACAACATTGGTGCCACAAGAGAAGACTACTAATGTGCAAGAACATAATACATGTGATGTTACCATAAGCATAGTGAGAAGCTTGTTATATCTGACGACTGCTACAAGATCTGATATGATGTTTGTTATGAACTATCTTTCAAGATACATTAGCAAGCCATAAATGATGCACTACCAGCTGGTTAAGCGAGTACTGATATTTCATTTCAAGAGGATAACTTAACTTGGTTTACTTTTCAAAATCATTGATTCTACATTGGTGGATGGATATTGCGATAGTGATTGGGTAGGAAGTCAAGAAGATATGAAGAGCACTAGCAATTTTTGAGATATGTCAAGAAGATCTGATTGCTACAAGATCTGATATGATGTTTGTTGTGAGATATCTTTCAAGATACATGAGCAACCCACAAATGATGCACTACCAGCTAGTTAAGCAAGTATTGAGATATTTCAAGGGGAAAACTGAACTTGGTTTACTTTTCAAAACCAAAAATTCTACATTATTGCACTGATAATGTAACAATGCGATAGTGATTGAGCTGGAAGTCAAGAAAATATGAAGAGCACTAGCGATTATTTTGTTTCGAGTTACGAAGAGCGGTATTTTCCTGACAAAAAAAGAAGAAGAAGATGTTGTTGCATTATCAACTGCAGAAGCAAAGTATGTTTCAACAGCCGTGATAATGAATCAGAGGATTTGACTTTAGAATTTAATCGATAGTCTTCGATTTAAGCAAGAAGGAGGCACACAAAACTTTTGTGACAATAGTTCAGCTATTTTCAAAATAAAAAAATCAATTTGAACACATGAAAACATAACATATCAACATAAAATTTCACGTGGTGCGTGAAACTGACAAAAAACAAAAATATCATGCTGAATTACTGCAAATAAGAATAACAATTGGCATACATATTCACGAAGTCTTTACCAACGACTATATTTTTGAATAACTCAAGAGGAGGGGAACTTGCTTTGAATGCCAAATGATCTAAAGAGGAGTGATAAATTAGACCCATGATCTGTTTGGTAAGAGTGGTAGATGCATGATGAACATAATGAGAGATAAGTAAAGAGGCAAGTAATGGTGGTTTTACCTTATAATTTTTGAACATATGTGGTTATCAAGTTTGTGTATATTTTTCATAAATCTGCGGTCTTGATCATTTACAGCATATCTCAAAATAATTTCAGTGACATCTTTCTTTTAAGAATTGATTTTAAAGGATTGAACCTTATGTCCAACTTTAAATAGGATTGTGTCACTAACGAATCTCAATCCTTCTTGAAGTTGTACCTAAGGTTCTAAGAGTGAAAGGGATTAGCTAGTGATACAACTTAAATGTGGTGTTTGGTTATGCATCTACATCAATCACTGATGGCATTATCTTAGCTCAAAGTATAACTATTGATATCTACTTTCTTTCTTTTCTTTTTCTATAATCATCTACCTTTTTTTTGTATAATTATTTTGAAAAATTCAAGAAACGAGTTACATTGTTATTTTTTTGTCAACGGAGTTTTATTTATCTGTTTAGTTGAAAAGTATCAGTATTTCAATTAGACGAAAGATACCGCAGCCACAACTTTGACCCATGTTATTTAAGAAGAAAACAAATCTTTCAAATCTGATTGTATTATTTGTTTATCATTTCTTACAATGATAATTGAAGCGACATACAATTTCTAAATACTTACAAGACTAAGCGTCAGTCATATTTTTCGTTTGTCCATAAAAATGCATTTAATTTTCTCTTTGATGACTTATTTTGAAATTAAATGCACTTTACGAACAAATAGAAAAATAACTGACGCTTGGTCGGTTCAGTAAATTCAAAACTGATCTTGAATTCACGTGTATAGAGTATAGACTATAGACTGAAAAACAAAAAGCTCAGGTTTCTATATTAGGAGATCAGTTGTAAAGGAAAAACGCTCACTTTTTTAATTGTCTTAAGTCGATCTTTAAAACTATTGATTATTAATTTGCATGTAGGATTACAAAGGTCTCGGTTTTCGTTTTCTCAGTATAGTATGAATTATATAACAAGACTCCATTAAAAGGAAACAGTACAGGTCCTAAATCCTAATTTATAAAAGGTTAGCAAGAGAATAGAATAATATTGTGGATGTCAGTGGTATTTTATTACACAAGATCATTGGTTCATTTCATAGAAATCTTTTATTTTATTTTATTTTTGTTATAATTTCTTAGAAATCCTGGCCAAGCAAAAATAAAATTTGCAATTTAGATTATTGTAATTGTTTTAAATGATCTTCATTCAACTAAGACACGTACAAAGCCAAATTTCAATTGAAGTTATGAAATGTCTCCACAGTCATGAAACAAACATATGCATGAACCAATAAAATAAATGTCTGAATTATTAAATAAAATCTCGATTTATAATAGGTTTCAGGTAAGACTAGTCTACAAGTCCGGGTAAACGGCGGTCATCTCATTCAGTTTGGTATATTGTAAGCTAAATGGCAAGAAAATAAAATTTTCCAGATATTAGTACAAAAGAGAAAAAACAAAATAAAGAGTTGGATCGATAATCGTCTATTATTATTACCATTAAAATGTCAAAGATGTACATTTTGAATTATTAAGAGATGCTAAAATTATGGGTGTAGGGATGGCGTGCCCCTTGCGTCGGGCTTGGACATCAATCATCCGAATTAAATGAGCAAAAACTCTTCTTATTTTTGTAATATTATACGACAAGTTGTCTGTCATATGTACCACTAAAGTTTACAAAATTCTATGAGTCCAATTAGTGATTAAAAGTGGTACTAGTCTTTTAAGAGGTAAACATGAGTGATAAGTTTTTTTTTTTTTTTAAGGTTTTGCTAACATTTTTAACTGGTTTACAAGTAATTACTGTTGGAATATGAGTTTGGAAAAATACTAAAATCATGAGTGATAAGTTTGTTACAGAATAGTGTAACGAAGAAAAAAAAAAAGACTAGAAAAAAATGGTATAAAAAGATGAAATTGTTGTTTTTGGTATTGCTTTCAATACCATTTTTGAGATTGTTTACTATTAAAACGCTACATTTCTTACTGCAGCGATAGAAATTACCAATTAAAGTCTATAAACTATATATAAAAAAATATTTATTTTATTTATAATTTGAATATCCGGAATCAAAATAAATATTAATTCACGGATCAGATGGAAATACATGATTTTTCTTCTATATTTGAATCATTCACCGTAATCAACTATAATTAAAATCGCATTGAAACAACACGGATCCTAGCTTTCTAAGTTTTAGAAAAAAAAAAAAAATTTCAACAACCCAATTTTATTACATAAAAGTATTTCAATATTCGTATTCTACACACAAGATTTTAAAACCGTCTAATATTGAACCCCATTAAGCATTCAAATTGAGGTGTAGATAAATCATTCAAGAGATATAGTTGGAAAATTAAAGGAGAACATGGATAGGACGTTGGGCTACTTGTTCCAAATTCTAATCTATGAACGTGGTCACTGGAAATGATATTTTAAATGTTATAACTAAGAAATCCAAAGTTTCAGATTAGTGTGAGCTTCAACAGATTTATGACTTGCTATTTCGTATGACATATATGTTTTGAATTAATTTGGATAATTTGAAAAATTGTAAGTTTAGAGAGCAATAATAAATTTCCATGCTTCCGTCGAATAATAACTTTTCTTGTCCAATATATGTTCCAAATTGTTATTCACTTGGTGTGGATGAAAATAAATCGACGGAAGTATAAAGAACCGCCATTACCAACGAGTAGTCTAAATAAAGTTATTGACAAAGTTATTTAAAACCATATTTTTTCCATTAGAGAAATAGGTGACACGAAATATGATGAAACTATTACTATTTGATTCTCTACAAAAGAGGGATAGAATAATTTTGGTTTGGTTTAAAGTTTAGCTTTTGTTTTAGGTTTCCATTGGTGACATGTGATACCAAAATTGAGTTGCAGTAGATATAATTGATGTAATTTGCTGTAAGAACTATGTAGTAGAAATTCAAGAATGTGATGTGTTTAATGTAAAAATTTGAGTTAACATTTTTGTTACAAAATAACTGATTGGTAACTCTTTTTTTGGTGTAAAAGTTGCAGTATGCATTATTAAAATTAAACTAAACTGAAAATAAATTTTAATAATAATATTTATTAAATTCATTATTAAAAATTAATAAATAATATTCATTTAAATAAAAACAAAAATAGATTAAATACAATAATAATATGTTTAAAATTTTTTAATATATAAATATTAACTTAAACATAAAGTAAATAAATAATACTAATTTAGATATAACTTGTTGTTAACTATTAGCTAAATTAATTATTATAAAGTGTTGGAAACAAAATGATTTTTTTTTTAAAGCGTTGAAAAAAACACTAATTCAGTCTTAATTCAACATATTTTTCATGACATAGAGTTAACTCAAATAAACAAAGGATTTAACTCAAAATTTTAACTCAACCATAATTTATCATAATTTAAAACCAAACTCAATTAAAACTAATTCATGATTAGTGACATTTTTGAGTTATCTATGAATTAGACCTATTACTCAACTAATATGCAATTATAACTCATGTCACCAATCAAAGCCTAAGTTCTGTATGTATGTTTTCAGTTGTAATAATATTATGTAAATTTTTTTTTTTTGGGATTATAATTTAGCATTTATTATGTAAAGTATCTGTTTCGACAAACTTGCAAATCATCCCTCAGCTCACCCATTGATCCAAAGACACATTTTCTCCTTGTTTTTAAAATAATACTTTCTTACTTTATGCTAAGTTTTTCCCATGCTTTCTTTTCATTTCTATGCAACTTTGAACATAGAACTTGAGTTTGATTTTTAGTTTATGCAGTTATATATATTTATATTTTTTTTTGGCATCACGAGAACATCAATCTTATATAAATGGTTTGAAATACAAATTTGATAAATACTACTTACATAAAAGAACTCTCTGTCCTCAGTAGTATCACTACATGTCAAACAGTCTGTTTTTTCATTAAATCTCGAGGAATAAAAGTGAGGGTAAAAATTTGAAACTTTGTTTTGAGGGTGTAAAAGTCAGCAAGTAGGGCCGCAAAAATAGGCCAGTAATTCATCGTCATAATCATCTTCACAAAATCCGAGCAGTCTGTCTGAAAATGAATCGTGGTTTCTTGATATGAAAGCATACACTCTATCGCCCATATGAGAGCCTCCATCTTTTAATGAAGTGGAGATAAACTCTTACGCTGTCATTTGGCGCCCATCAATGTAGCTGAGGAGATCGAGCTGGTAAGCCACCATCTGAGCCCCGAAAAGTGGTAATCTTTCTTCCATGATCCATCAACCTGACGTACGCTTCCAGAACTTGGTGAACAAGCACCCATAGCAGGTAGGGCCACATGATCCTTCACTTCCAGGGAGCTATGAGCATCAACCCATACATGGTTCTCCCCAATAGAATGTTTAAGAATGTTCGGGGGTTTCCTATCAAGACCTTTGTAAACCTTATCACTCTGAGCCTTCCATATAAACCATAAAATCCAGAGGAAAGGATTGAGAGGATAACCCTGAATCGAATCCTTTGGAAAACTTGAGAATAAATAGTCCATATTCGAGAACACTGAGGGAGATGTGAATGATAGATTTCCGTTTGGAATGGGAGAGAGGGTCCAATCCTGCAGCGCGGGGGGGGGGGGTATTCAAATAAAGCATGATTAATCATTTCACTATCAATTCCACACCGGAGGCAAGCCGTATCACAATTAATACCCCGATTACGTAGCCGATGGTAGACCGATAAACAAGAGGTAACTTACCAAAGGAAATATTTCAATTTGGAGGGCCCTCAACTCTCCAAGATTGAGCATTTAGTGCCGTTACTGTGGGACCAATGAAAAAATGTTCCAATTGAGTCATGACTACTGAGTGAGCCACCCTGTAACTTGAATGGACCGAGTACACACCAGATTTAGTCAAACCCCAACCAACCCTATCAGGAGCCGGAATTCTACTTATCGGAATTCCTTTGATAAGGAAAATATCTTCAGGATGGACAAATTCATTCAATAAATTCATATTCCAAGATCTTGTAAGAGGATCAATCATATGGTTGACCTTGAGATTAGGAGAAAAAATGACATTCCAAGGTCAAGCCGGCCTTGGCCACAGATCGGGAATCCAATGATCCGTTTACCCAGAGATAGAACTACTGTAGCCCACTATTTTGATGAGACACTTCTCCATAACATGTTTAGCCGACATAATGCTGGTCCACCCATAAGAGGGACAGTAGACACGATTATCAGAAATAGGATCAGAGGAACGATAATATCTACCCTTCATAACTCTTGCCAAAAGAGAATCTGGTACTGAATTAACCTCCAAAATTGCTTAGCCAAAAGAACCGAGTTAAACTCATCAATGGCTTGGAAACCTATTCCTCCATCCTCCTTTTGAACACATAAAATTTCCCATTTGAGCCAATGTAATCCACGTTTATTTCCCCATAACTCCATCAAACTCTAACAATAACACTCATAAGCGTGACAATTAACGTTTTTGGCAAACGAATGCACGTCACAAATTCTATATTATTTTAAACTTTTTTTTTTAAATTATATTTATTGTAAGTTTTAATTAAAATAAATAAAAAATCAATACCATAAATAAATAAATAACTATGAATTAAAGATAACGCTTTTAATTTGATAAAATATAATAACTTAATAAAATATATAGTATATATTTTTAAACCTTTGTTTTATTCATTTCTCTCTTTTCTTTTACATTTGAAAATGTTGGTTTCAGTCATACAATTATAATTTATGTATCAAATTTAAAATTTATTGAGTTTATGTAGTTGTTGGCATTGTAGTTATAATCATCCAAACCTTACTTCTTGGTAGAATTTACATTTCGTGAAGATACGAACCTGACATATTTTTCTAACTCTTTTTTCAAATACGTGACAATTTCATATAGGAATTTTGGTGACTGAATGGCTGATGAAAGGTAATCCATATATCAGCTCCCAACATAATATTTTCTCCATATGAGTGATATAAACGAACCAAACAAACAAATAAATAAATAAATATATATAATATATATATATATATATATATATATAACTGAGAAATATTTTAGAATAGCACAAAATTAGGTTATGTTCTAAATCTAAAATACTAATGTGAAAACTCCAAAACATAACTAAATTACTCCAAAAAATACTTACTTATCTTAAGTAAATCACAAACAAAATGAAAATATTATGTCTGAAGTTTGTTTTTTTCCAATTTAAAATTAAGTTTTCTCCATTAAAAGATGAATTTTAAGTCAACTTAATATTATATTTGTGCTTCTATTGGAACAAGTAAGTAAAACCTAAAAATGTGTTTTCTTTCTAAAGAATAACTCTATATACTTTAATCAATTTTTTTAAGAAAACATTCTTATTTGGTATAACATCTAACCACACTGTCTAGAGGAAATAAATATTGTTTTACCTGAAGTAGAGATGTCAATCTGAGCTAGCTCAACTCAGCTCATCATGAATAATAGTATTTTATAACTCAGCTCATTAATTTATGAGTTTATATTTTACAGTTCACCAGGACAAAAAAAAAAAAAAAATTCTACAGCTCAAACTCAAATTACCTAAATCGTGAGTTAAATAAACTAGCTCATGAGTTTTATTACAAAAACAAATTGGTTATTTAAATTATGAAACAATTTCAAAAAAATAGTATTAAATATTAAAAAATATATGTACTATATTGTTTATCTAGATTAAACCAAACGTGAAACGTCAATCACTTTGACGTCAAAAAAATAACCAACCCAAAGCCAAAGTCTAAAAAACTAAAGTAAAATAATTTGATCATATAAATAAAACTTAAATCTAATTATCTACTTGAGAGTTTTCTGATGCTCCAAGAATTAGTTTTTCACCATCACCATCTTCATTTGTTATTAAATAGAGTTGGTTGATGAACTTATTATTGATGAACTTGGTTCCACAAAAACGACTTATTTATATTGATTATAGTTATAGGTCGGTTGAAAAACCCCTAGAACCTAGAAATGATTAATTTTATTTTTTTTCTTTTATATTTTACTGCAATGATATATTTCTAATTTTCTTATAGGTATAAAAAGTAAACATAATATTTAAAATTTCAAGAAAAATGTGTTGTTCGCGAGCTGACTCACGATCATTAGAGTTGGCTCGTAATAGTTCATGAACGTATTTGAACTCGATCATTAAACTCGTATACTAAATGATTTTAAAAAATGTAGTTCAAACTCATGAAAATTCGAGCTGATCTGAGTCAACTCATGAGCCAATAACTCAGATTGACACTCTTACTTGAAAGTCATTCGAGACCTTTTAAATGATTTCTAACTTTGAAAAAAAAAATGGATTTGTTATACGCTGAATCAATTGGGTGTAAATAGTAACCTTTTGCTGAATTGCATATTTTGTTGAATTGTAAAATGCTTATTATTAAATCTTGCAGAATTTATGCATTCCGAAAGAAGATGCGTAAATTAAAAAAAAATAAAGGAAAAACAGAAAGATCTTGGAAATCCATCTTTTTTTTTTGTTCACAATGGCGTCTGTCAATTGAATATTATTAGATTTTGGCTATGTCATACAATCGTAATTGCATTCGTTTTTTCTCAATCTAGAGTCATTGCTGTTTTTGTCAACGGATAATTGCAGTTTAAAAGCAAGTAAATGTCGACAAAAATAAAGTAAATGACAATGACATACTAAAAGGTTGAATAATACAAATATATCAATTGACTACGCTAATTTTCTTCTAGACTCCTACGTCATATTTGTAAATAGAGATATGCTCTAGAATAAGTGAACAAGAAAGATGCACGTCGTTAATAAAAAGAAAATGCAGGACAAACAAACCAATTTCATTAACATTTTAGAAAATATTTTTTTTAAAAGAATTTATGGTTAAGAAACATAGACGATGTGGCTCATCTCAGAATCACATAACGTGAAATGCCGAAAAGAGGAAGCGTCACGAGTCAGAGTCATAAATAAGTACATCTTAAATAGAGCAAACCTTCTAGAAGGAGATTTGTATGTCTGTCTGATCAGAAACTGTGTACACCTTAAAGATGTGACACGTGGCGCAACCAGGATCGTAGTATTTGCATACTGCAAGGACTTAAACATCACAAGACAAACCAAACACAAACACCAAAAGGATTCAGAGTTTGTGAGACAGATGATGACAGTAGCAAAAGCGTTTGTGTTTACATAACGAAACTGTTTATAAATATTATTTATTGAGCTCAAGTGTTGACTCAGGTATATGTCCTTAAGACGCGAGTATACGTATAAATGTGAAAAGATCCTTGAAGGTAACAGTCTCGTCACAACAAAGTAACAATCCCAAATTTTGCATAGAAAAGAACAAAAATGTGACAGATATTGTGAAACACGAGTACCCATATCTTGTCTTGTCTGTAGACCATGCACCAATTCAATTCAAATTTATGTACAAGTTATTTTTATATTTCTAGTGGTAAATGATAATGTTCCAAAAGCGCATGTGACATTCGGTTTCTCACACATGGCCGGCACTAAACGCGACCAGATCAAGCACGAATTTGGAGTTCAAATTTTGAAAAAATAATTGGCCATTATTATAAAAAATGTGAAAAACCTTATAAAAAAAACAAAATGTGAAAAACAACCCCTTTTTTATCAAACTTGGGACTTTCTAAAATTCAGAACCTACTATGTTCGCACATCAGCCTAGTGCTATTCGCTATTCTGATCACTCTTTGGTTTAGGGGTACAGATCACAAAAGTCTAGCTTATAACATTTGTTACTCGAATTCTTAAAGTTTTTTTTTAACACTTTCTAAACTATTACATTATCTTGATATTTGACACTATTATATTACAATGATGATCTATTTGAAAGATTTCACAGACGACTTCAATATGGCGGCTCTGCCCACAATACACGAATCCACGACAAATGGTTAGATCTGACACCATATCACGATAGACAGTTTAACCTTTGACTCCGGAGACCGGACGGCTTTACCTACCGAGGGTTGAAATCTCCAATAAACCTTGCGTCAATAATCTGTAAGAAAATGCACTCTCTGAGATTCAAATCCTAGACTTAGTGTAGAAGCTTTTAAATCCTTGACCAATAGGTCACTGGTGCTTCTACAATATAATTCATAAATTAGAGAGAAACTAAAAAATATACGTAATGATTTCCTTACGTGTCACTTTGTCAATTTTTCAAAAATAAATTACACCATTTAACTGAAAATTTAAGTAAAAAACGTGCTGAATTAATTAAAAGCCAGAAGCACTTGCGTAACACGTCGATTCGGCTTGAACGTTCAGATATCCATTCGGGTTCGATTCAAATTTATTCGAGTTTCAGGTTTTCGGGTTTTAGTTAACTAAAACTCATTCGGGTATTTTTCTATATCGGATCGGGTTCGGTTCGGTTCGGATCCAGAGGTTTTCGGTTTAATTCGGTTAGTACAGGTTTTGTCTCGGTTTGTTTCAGTTTGTTCTGATTTTTAACCGAATTGATACCAAATACCCAAAAATAACAAAAAAATCTTATGTAATTTAAAACTAACAAAATAAGATCTAATAGTAAAATCAACCCATTCGGGTTCGGTATTTTTTTTCGAGTCGGGATCGGGTTCGGTACCTAAGGGCTAAGGTTGACAATATGAATTAAACACTGTATTTTTTATGTATACTAGGATTTTGGCCCACGCAAAATCGCACGGGAGTTCATTTTGAATATTAATTGCTTTAGTGAGAGTAAATGTCAAACCCTTATCAAATAATTTTTTAAAATTACTTGGTATTATAACATGTAGGAATAATGGGTTTCTTTAATGAAAGTCGAAAGGGAGGATGAGTTATAAATATTTTAAAAAACATTTTCTGTCAACGAAGGGAGCAATTTACTATGTCTACTTATAAAGATGAAGATGCACAAGATTAAATTGGAAAAACGAGACGAAATGGTCAAGAGAAGGGTTGCGACTAAGAGAAAGTGATAGTTTGTGTGATAAAAGATTAATTGTTGTTGGATGTATAACGAAAAGTGTTAATTGTTAGATAACACATTTGTTTGTAACATAAAAAAAAAAGATGACGTCAGCATCTTAAAAAATATGGTTTTGCTTAGGTTGGGCAAAAACCCGGATCCGAAGACCTGAACTGAACCAACCCAAAAAAACCCAGTTAGAATCACTTTCAGTTCCTTGTAAATACCCGAATGGGTCTAGTTCTCAAGTAAGTTCGTGTATTGGTTGGGTTCGGGTAATACTCGTGATCCGACTGATACTAGAAAATACTTGAACTTTAAATTATATGGGTATGAGATATATTATGACCTTTAAAACATTAAAATCTTTCGTAGCACAATGGTCGTAGGAGAGAGTTAAAGCATGGGTTCGACTCTTATGTAGATTTAAATGAGTAAGGGTAAAATCGGATTGGATCGAAATGCCAAGTATAGTTCGGGAATGTCATTTATATTTGGGTACTTTTAGATTAAAAAAATAACAGGTCCTACCCAAGGTGAAACCGAATCCGATCGAGTATATCCGGAAATACCCAACCCGAGACAGACCCGAAACCTGAACCGAAAGTTGTATATACTCTAATGAGTACCGGTTTCTAAACATTAAAAACCCAAACGGAAACCCGAAAAAGTACCCGAATGCTCACCCCTTGATTTTTATATATAATTTATTTTTTTAGAAGTTACGATGTAAATACGCAACTTTAAAAGGTATTTATTGGCTTTGGAGAATGTACGATTTAAAGACGCAACTTTAAAAAGTGTTTATTGACTCGGTAATTTAATATTTAAAAATTAGATGTAAAGAAGCAACGTTAAAGACGCGTATGGACTTTGCTATTTTCTTATAAAATTATATATTTGTTTTTTGTTGAGAATCTACGATGTATGAACGTAATTTTAAACGGTAATTTTTGATTTGGAAGTTAATTTTGAGAGGTTACGATGACAATACGCAACATTAAAATGCATTTATTGATGTTTGAGAAGGTATGATGTGAAGACACAATCATAAAGGTATTTATTGACTTGGAAGTTAATTTTGAAAAGTTACAATATAATGACACAACTTTATAAGACATTTATTGACTTTGCTAATATCAGGTATTTAAAACCCAAGCTGGAAGCGAACCCGATTAAGTTTACCACACAATACACGACACGAGATAGACCCGTAAAGAACCCGAACCAAAAATTGTATATACTTGAATGGGTTCCTGTTTATAGATACCAAAATACCCGACCCCGAAGTACTCGAATGTCCTCCCTAATTCTTTATATTTAGTCAATTTTGAGATTTTTATATATAGTTAATCTTTTGAGAAGTTACGATATAAAGAACAATTTTAAAATATATTTATTGATTTGGAAGTTAATTTTGAGAAGTTCGGTTGTCAATAAGTAATTTTATAATGCATTTAGAGACTTATGGAAAGGTACAATGTAAAAATACATTTTAAATAGTGTTTATTGATTTGGAAGTTAATTTTGAATAGTTACGATGTAAAGATGATGTACTGTTATTTTTACCGGTTTTCATGATGATATTTTACGCTGTTTTGGAGTCTTTTCTGCATTTTATACATGTTAAATGGAAGATTCCACATGCTGAGGTGTTTACAAGAATTTAGAAGATTTGGAGCTAAAATGAAGAATTATGATCCGAAGCCCGAGTCGACCGACTGGAAGGAAGAGTCGACCAACTCAGAGGCCGTTTTAATTAAATGAAAATTATTCTTGGGCCTCTTTTACGAAACCCTAATTTCTAAAACTTCTTTGCCGACTCATGCATGACCTAAAGGAGCTATATAATCAACTTTGAGCAGAGGAGAAGGAGAGAAACGACTTCCATCAAGCTTTTGAAGCATTCAAGCATCTCTTTACCAAAAATCACCAAAAAGTTACTTAGATTTTGTTTTCAGGGAGCACCCTTGTGTGAAGGTTTTCTTGTACCCCTGTTCTCTTGGTTTTACAGAGAGAGAGCCACGTTTTGCTCTGATCTCTTTTGATATTACTTTCATATTGCAAACTCTTGATATTAATGATTATGATTGGTTTGTTTGCTATGTGTGAGTAGTTCTCTAGTTAGATATAGGTTGTCAAAGGTTATATGGGTCATTAGGTGCACAAATTGTTGCTGAATTCGTGACTACTTTGCTTTAATATTAATTCATACAATATTTTGACTTAATCACTTAGAATATTGAATTTTAGAGTTTGTTGCATCATACATCCATTTTACATCAAGTCCGGAGCATTTTTTTAGCAGGTGATCTCGTCCTTGTACAAACGAGAGTTTAGCTTGGAAGGTCATGAACAATCAAATCCATTCTCAATTCATGTGTTAGCTATATAGGTTGAAAAACATCCTTTCTGATGTGTTAGTTGATTCATAGTGCAATACGCAAAGAGATTTGGTATTGTATACATTGTTTTTTGTATTTAAGAGTAGAACAACATCTAATTTCGTGCATGACCCATATTACCCGCGATTTACCTAAGTCTAGCGTTTGCTAATCCATAAGTTACACAACTAGTTACCAGATAGATTGCATTCTAATAGAATCAAAACTCGACATAATCTCTGTGGGATCGATAACCTAATTTATACTACAATTGTACACTGTGCACTTGCAGTTAGTTTTGGGTGAATAACTTTGCATCATAAAAAGACGCAAGTTCAAAAACATTAATTTATTTTGCTATATTTTGAGAATATTATATATAGTTTGTTTTTTTTTTTTTTCTGATAAGTTACTATGTCCACACCCATTTGATTTTGGGAATGTACAATATATAGACGTAATTTAAATATGTGTTATTGATATAAAAATTAGTTTTGAAAAGTTATATTATAAAAACGTAGTTTTAAAAGATATTTATTGATTTTGCTATCGTATATATGATTTAAGAAGAAAAATATAATTTTGATTCTAAATCTAACCTGGATTTCAAAGGGGAGCGGCGCATCCGAGACTGCTCAGCATCTCCAGTCACCGTAGCAAGCTTTTTTGACACCATACCGAAATTTCATGCATGACCTCGAGATCAGACCCGGAGTGGCTCGTTGAGACAAATGATTTAGAGCAGCATTCATCACGATCTTCGACTGACCCGGTCACCCAGATCGAAAACTATGATAGAAGCATCAATTCCAACAGTAGAGATCAACGACGGAGGTATTTCTCCAACGATGTTTATATGTTTTTCTTATATAGAATTATTTATAATATTTTTCATAATTAAGAAAACTTAAACCGTTAATCCCATCACTTCTGCCACGATGTGTACCACGTTAGATGTCTTCCCTTAATCGAAAACTTCTAATCTCCTCATAACTTCCTCTATCCTTTATATATGGTTTTATGAAATCTATATTTCTCTGTTTCACATCTCCTCTGCAACAGGGGCGGATTTAGAGTCAGAATTTAAGGGGGGCATTATCAAAAACTGGTAAAGAATAAGGGAGCATTGTTGAAAATTACTAAGAATTAGTGAAAAATTTATCAAATTTAACCGTGGCAGCTGCCCCCCTCATTCTCAACGTGGCTCCGCCACTGCTCTGCAACAAATGTCACTCATCACTCACCACTCACTATATATGAATCATGAAAAAAGTACTTTCAATTGGAAGAAATATCTGCTTTTATTTTACTTATTATTGTCTTTGTGGCTTTAGTAAGAGATGGTAGTATAAGTTCCTACAAATTTGGAAGTGGGAAAAACAATTATATCATGTTATCTTTTACTTAAAGTCAAATGATATTTTGATTAGTTGAATTAAATTTGATATACCTTCGATTTATGCAGATTTTAGTTTAAAATCAATTACACCTTTACTAATTAAGAAATGTGAAAATTATGTTATGAGGAATTTTCTTTTCGATGATATTTTTTAACAACAAAATAAGAGATTTATTTAATTTGATGGTTACTTTTTTAATTACATATATCAAGAAAAGGAAAAGAAAAAAATAAAATACTTAATCTAATGTTTAGTAACAGATAAAACATGAATAGCTCAAAACTCACTCATTAATTTTTTAGTCGGTTAAAACAGATAAAATCTGAAAAGCTCAAACCTCATTCATTAACTCTTTAGTTAATTAAAACATATACAACATGAATAATTCAAAGCAGCTAAAATTTCAATAACTCAAAACTCTTTCTTCTTCTACACAGTAACTCTTTAGTCGGTTAAAACAAATAAATCATGAATAAGATATGATTAGGTAAGAAGTAGAAGCACTATATAAATCGTGTTATTAGTAAATGCTTTAGTTTCTTTCTCGCTTAAATTCTCAAAGACCTAAACCTTAACCCTTGTGTTTGTGATATCTCAAACAACAAACACACAAACCTTTGGCATGATGAATTTGACTCGAAGATCTCGAATCCCTGGTACAAGATTCAATCCCACAGAGGAAGAGCTCATCAAAAAATATCTTCGTGGGATAATAGAGAGAAACAAACGCTTTCGTTACGTAACTGAGATGGATGTGTATCAGAAAGAACCGTGGCTTCTAAGGCACGTAAGTAACCCTAAATTCAATGAGAACCAATGGTTTTACTATGTCAAGAGGAAGAAACTTGCCGGTATAATGAAACCTAACTCGAAAAAAATGAGTCGTACGGTTGATATTATCATAACATGCATCATTTAAACTTGCATTAGAATAGGATTTCATTGCATATTAGACTAAGTTTTGTTACATTTTTCATGAATTTCATTTCATATAGGTTCTAGGTATTCCATTAGGTCTAGGAAAGTCTTTTGGTGCATTTTGGTTTATCCTTAGGTACAAAAGCAAGAAGAGGAGCTAAGGAATGAGCTTTGGATTGGATGGAGCACAATTGGAGCTAAGGAAGAGAAGAGGAGCATTGCTTGCAGCGGTTGGTTGCAGCGGTCAAGGAGTGACCGCTGCAGGAGATCACAGCGGATTGAAGGTGCAGCGGTCAAGAAGTGACCGCTGCAAGTTTCTGGAACCAAAGACCAAAGAAGCCACAACGGTCTTGCAGCGGACTCTCGCAGACCGTTGCCAAATTCTCCGGAAAAATGCATTGAAGCGCAGCGGTCAAGGAGTAACCGCTGCCAGTTTCTGGAACCAAGAACCTTACATGCCGTAGCGGGTTTGCAGCGGTCACTCGTAGACCGCTGCGGATTCATCCTGACAAAAGATAATCAGGTCGATACCCGGTTTGTCCCGGGTCGACCCGATCCGACCCAGAAACCTCTAAAACCCTATTTTAAGCACTCATTTTTATATGTTATGTTTTTATGTTGAAACATTAGAAGCTTTTCTCTCTTGTTCTCAAAACCTAGTAGATTCTTAATAGTAATTGTATTTTCTTCTTAAAATTCTTGTCTTTTACAATTTCTCATCCATCTTACTCATTATCCATCAAGATTTCTCTTCTAATCAAGCTTGATTTTGAGAGAATCATCATGAGTCTTGAGTAGTCTCATTAGAGTTTAAGGATGGGTTAGATTTGGGTGATCTAAGCATGGATTAGGCTAGTTTAGGGTTTAAATCAAACATTCCATCATTCTCTAAGAGTTCCTAATGCTTCTTCTTTCATGGAAATGAAGAAGATGATATGGAGCATTCTATGGACACCAAGTGTTTGATAAAATGTCTAAGAGAACTTAGAGTTGGAATTATGATCCTTAGCCCAAGGAATTGGTGCTTAAGGTCATAATTAGGTTGATATTGTAATTTGAATTTAAACTCATTAGTTATCATCATCACAAATGAAAATTTTCTAATGATGCTATAATTAGTGAAGTGATTAATTGCATAAAAATGAATTAGTCAATTAATTGGATCATTAACCTAGGGAATAACTAATTATTGTAGTTAGACATCCTAAACCATGCTTAGTGAATGCAAATCACCAATAACCCATCTAAGGACCCTTCTTTAATCATTGCATAAACTTAGTCATTTAATTTACTTGCATTTAGTCTAATCAAAAACAACAAAATCCATTTAGCTTAGATTAAGGAAATCTTTGGACTTTAGGTGTCAATCACAACGAGTTTGGATTTCGATCCTTCTATACTTCATCGGTAGGAGGTAATTGATACCCTTAAAAGGATTGCAAAATTCTAGTATCAATGGTGGGTGCTGGTTTTACATGGAAGGGTAATACTTCTATTCCGGTACGTGATAAAGATGGACGTGAAGTCGGTGGTTGTAAGACGAAACTGAGTTTGGTTTACAAGAAAAAATCTACGGGTTGGATTATGGATGAATTTCTTTTGGATAATCTGGGTTTTCAAGTATTGGTTATTTGTAGTATCCCCCATAATGATAATGCTCAATATGCTCTGAGACTCGAAGGTAGAGTGATCGAATTGCTAAAGCCACATGAAGAAACTTTAATGGAAACTCAAGATGTTGGTTCTTGTGGTCAGTTCAAGGGAGCTAAGAATATGGTGAAAGACTTTGGTACATCTTCACAGATTTCAATGACGAACCGTACCATAGAGGAATCAAATTATGGTCAAGGCTATGGAAACGTCGTTGAGTACTAGAACGAGAAAGATACGTCACAAGTTCTAGTTATGAATCAAGCTTTCGAGGCTCCAATGAATCAGTGGATGATCGGGTCTTGTTCCGGTGAGGCTGTCTTTGAAAAATATCAACAGATTATGGTACAAGACTCAAATTATCAAATGAATGGAGTCATGGAGCAGCATCAAGTTCATTTTGGTTCACGTGGTCATAATTTTGTGGCAAAATCTTTAGGTTTAGGGCGGCAGCAAAACAAATTTCTTGAACAAAGCACGTATCTCTTTACAAGTGCGGAGATTATGATGATTCGCTATTATGATGATAAGTTGGTCCATACTTGGCTAAGTTATTTCATCAACAAGATACAACACAAAGTTATTACCAATTTTTAGGAGAAGTTTTTTCGCAAAACCAATGCGTTGGACAAAACATCTCTCTTATGACACAAGTAAACATGGAGGAGCTACAAAAATTTCAATACACGGCTTAAAATCATCATTTGGGACAAGGTAATGACATCGCAGTGGTTCCTCTAAGATAAAAATTATTGATATATAAAAAAAAGAATCATATAATTGTTATCCTAGTAACGACGATGAAACTAAATGCAAGAAACAATAATCAAGTATTGTTAAACTGTTTGGAAAAATGTAATTCAAGAGAGAATTAAAAGTATTGTAGTTGTCGAGAACAGCTAACTCAACTTTTTGTTTTTGTGTGTTTTCTCCAAGATTTTGGATCTATTCTTGACTCCAAAAATTAGAAAATGTTATATCTAAATCCATCTCTTGATTGATAGTAATAGAAGCAGTTTCGTTTCCAAGAGATTCGTTACGAGTAGAAGAGCCAACAACAATGTCTTCATTGACGCATTGGTTCATCGGCAGATCCATGGCTTGATCACAAGGTTCTTTTTGAACGTCTTCTTGAGGCAAGCATGGTTACTCCATGGTTTGATTCGTCTTCGTCGAAGAAACAGTTTTAAAATCAATATTCTTGTCTTGTTCTTGAGACTCTTCTTGAAAATACCCCATGTCTTGTTGACATGGAGTGTTGACTTGTTCCTCAAGTTGTTGTTGTTGAGTAGTAACATTTCCGACGACATTATTATGTTTCTGTTGCTCCAGAGGAACCACTGAGACATCATTACTCTGTCCCAAATGATGATTTTGAGTCGAGTATTGAGATTCTTGTAGCTTTTCCATGTTTACTTGTATCATAAGAGAGATGTTTTGTCTGAAAATTGGTAATGACTTTGTGTTGTATCTTGTTGATGAAATGACTTAGCCAAGTATGGACCAACTTGATATCATAATAGCGAATCATCATAATCTCCGCCCTTGGAAAGAGATACATGCTTTGTTCAAGAAACTTGTTTTGCTGCTACCCTAAACCTTAAGATTTTGCCACAAAATCATGACCACGTGAACCAAAGTGAACTTGATGTTGCTCCATGACTCCTTTCATTTGATAATTTGAGTCTTGTACCATAATCTGTTGTTATTTTTTAGAGTCAGTCTCACCGGAACAAGACCCGATCAACCACTAGTTCATTGGAGCCTCAGAAGCTTGATTCATCACTAGAACTTGTGAAGTATCCTTCTCGTTCTGGTATTCAACGACGTTTCCGTAATCTTGACCATAATTTGGTTCCTCTATGGTACGGTTCGTCATTGAAATCTGTGAAGATGTACCAAAGTCTTTTACCATATTCTTAGATCTCACGAACTGACCACAAGAACCAACGTCTTGAGTTTCCATTAAAGTTTCTTCACGTGGCTTTAGCAATTCGATCACTCTACCTTCGAGTCTCAGAGCATATTGAGCATTATCATTATGGGGGATACTACAAATAACCAATTCTTGAAAACCCAGATTATCCAAAAGAAACTCATCCATAACCCAACCCGTAGATTTTGTCTTGTAAACCAAACTCAGTTTCGTCTTACAACCACCGACTTCACATCCATCTTTATCACGTACCAGAATAGAAGTATTACCCTTCCATGTAAAACTAGCACCCACCGTACGACTCGTTTTTGTCGAGTTACGTTTCATTATACCGGAAAGTTTCTTCCTCTTGACATAGTAAAACTATTGGTTCTCATTAAATTTAGGGTTACTTACATGCGTTAGAAGCCACGGTTCTTTCTCGTACATGTTCATCTCAGTTACGTAGCGAGAGCGTTTGTTTCTCCCGATTCTCCGACAAAGATATTTGTTGATGAGCTCTTCCTCTGTGGGATTGAATCTTGTACCAGGGATTCGAGATCTTCGAGTCAAATTCATCATGCCAAAGAATTGTGTGTTCATTGTTTGAGATATCACAAACGCGAGGGTTAAAGTTTAGGTCTTTGAGAATTTAAGCGAGAAAGAAACTAAAGCGTTTACGAATAACACGATTTATATAGTGCTTCTACTTTTTACCTAATCATATCCTATTCTGGTTTTATCTGTTTTAACTGACTAAAGAGTTACCGTGTAGAAAAAGAAAGAGTTTTAACTTATTTAGGTTTTATCTGCTTTGAGCTATTCATTGTATCTTTTTTAATTGACTAAAGAGTTAACGAGTGAGTTTTGAACTATTCTCTTTTTAACCAACTAAAAAGTTAATAAGTGAGTTTTGAACTATTTAGGTTTTATCTGTTATTAAATATTAGATTAAATATTTTATTACTTTTTCTACATTTTCTTGATATATATAATAAAGTAACCGTCAAAACAAATAATCTTTTATTTTGTTGTTAGGAAATATTACTAAAAACAAAATTCTTTGAATTTTTCGGAACATAGTTTTCATATTTCTTAATTATTAAATGTGGAATTGATTTTAAAATAAAATATGCATAAATCGAGGGTATGTCAAGTTTAATTTAACTAACTAAAATATCACTAAAATATCAGCCTTTGATTTGACTTTAAGTAAAAGAGAGCATGATATAATTGTTTTTCCCACTTCCAAATTTGTAGGAACTTATATTTCCATCTTTTACTAAAGCCAAAAAGACAATAATAAGTAAAATAAAAGCATATATTTCTTCCAATTGAAAGTACTTTGTTCATGAAAGCATATTTTTCTTCCAATTGAAAGTACCTTGTTCATGAAAGCAGATATCAAGTTAAAAGGTTAAATGTCACTCATCACTCACCACTCACTATATATCATATCAACTATGCTAATAACATATTTTCTTGGTTGCTTTTAAATTCCAGTGGTGTATATTATACAAACACTGGCTTGATGATCATTGTCAAATATGGGAAACTAACACGTTTGTCAGCTCATTACCTTCTATATAGTCCTGAAAAGCATTGCAGCACAATTGAAAATTCTAGGCTTTCAAATGGCTGGAAGAAAAGTTGAAATTTTGAAGAAAAAAAAAAAGATCTTAATAAATTTAAGCAGTGTTATTTTATTATTTTGTTTGAAACAATTATATTGCATAATATGGTGCTTACACAAGTTTGGATGTATTGTTCTAAGTTGGAAACAAAACTGAAAATACAAAACAAAGAGAACAATAATTGAGAAAAAGTTGATTTTGTTTTGACATCTAAAAGATTGGTAAAAAAGACAAAGGTCCTTGATCATATTGCAAACCATTCGAAACTACAATAATTTACGATAATTGAGAAAAAATTGATTTGGAATAATATTTATGTTTTTTCCTATTTATCTTTTATTTTGTCATTATAATCATATGTTCATCATTCAATTTAATGTTAAATATTAAAAGTAACAATTCTGAGGTTTTAAATAAAGTTACCTAAAATTCTTTTGAATTATAACTCATACAAATATTTTTTGTCCCGTACGTAGCTTTAATTCTAGTTAAGATACAAGTTAAAATGTTACTTTACACACTCTTAAAACTTGACTGTAATAATTCTATTTTAATTTCCGTATTTATTAACTTTGGCATGGACTAATTACTAATTACACAAGCATTACACAAACATGGTTGGAAATGTTGGATTTATCAGTCTTTACAAGAGGCCGTAGCCAATCCGGTAATAAAAGAAATAATAATAGCATCATCACAAGTTGAAAAGTAAAGGTTTGTTTTTCTACTTGATTCGCGGTTAATTTCTTCTTGGGGATTGTAAAAGAAGGAAATTAATCGGACCTCTTCTTTAAAGAGTATATTAGTGAGGATGACACATTACGTAAAATAATTAGGTAAGATGACACTTTTTCTTTTTTAGTGTAAAAGTAGCACTTTTTTTACTGTATACCCCGTAACTTTCCCTGTATTTCTCGCTTATTTACAATAATGCCATTAAAGTGTGTCAGAAATGTGTACAGTGAATTGTCTGTACGGATGGGATGTGTGGGTCCCACAAACTTTTTTGGCTGGCAGTTTCTTTTACTTTTTAAAAAAAAAAAATGATTTTAATGTTTATTTTTATATATGCATGTACGACTCATTTATATACTATATGTACAATCCTCCAATATTTTTGCATGTATAGATGTATCTGACGACTGTTTATTTGTCTGTAGAAGCTGTATAGTTGTTTCGTGTACACGTTATGCTTGTACAACGACAACGATTTCTTCCTGTACAAATGTCCGTAGAGACTGTATAGTTACTTTGTGTGCAACATCTTATATATTTACTCATTCATATCCTTTTTGTACAATCCTTCCATACTTTTGTTTGTACATATGTATCTCACGACTGTACAGTTGTCTATAAAAATTGTATAATTGTTTCGTGTACAACGCCTCATATAATAACTTGTACATGTACCTCATTACCAAAGACATTATACAGTCTAGTTTAAGAAGCTTGGAGAGTTTAGTGGTGTGGATTCTTCCGATCACTGCTATCGATGAAAGCCATCAATTCCCACCTGTACATATGTCTTGAGAGGTTGTACAATTGCTTCGTGTACAACGTCTTATATTATTTGTTCCTCATTCTCAGAGACGTTGGACAGTTTATGCAGTTGTAGAAATATCTCCAATAGGTTTTAGATTAAAGCTCGTAAAACTCAAAGATATGGAGACGGTTTTGCTTAGATCCGCGAGCGGTTTTCTCTATAATCGTCCTCAGAGAGAGAGAGAGAGAGAGAGAGATCTATGATACAAAATTTGAGTTTTCGGGTGATTTGTTACTCAATCTTCACATTTTTAATTTGGTCTCCTTCTTCGCAGAGCCACAAGGATGAGCTGCGTGAGAAAGAATCCCCCACCACTAGGGAATCTATGTCTGATTTTTGATTGAAGAGAAGGTTATAGAGAGAGAGAAAAAAAATTGACGATGGAGAGATGGAAATGAGAGATAATATAGTTTGGGAGAGACAAGGAACAGCTTCATCAACTTGTTCTTTGGGGAAGAAAACGAAAATGCAGGGACTCTACGTGATTGTGACTCTCTGCGGTCCCCATGTGCTCAGATTCTTCTCTCTCTTGGTCAGAATGACCAAATGGTATTTGCACATTGAAAAGAGTCACTCCCACAAAGATAAATTAGAAAGTGTTAGTTTCCCCTATTATTTATGATGAATGTGTCATCCCAACCAATTCTTTCTTCTTTAAACCACTTTTCTGACAAACTGATTTAAAAACTAAGATCAATTATTTGACGGCCCAATCTTCTCATGTGACTTATGGTCCATTTAAGGGTTCACGCCTATGTTTAAGAACACGAGTATAAAAGACCCAATAGATTTGGACCCGACTAAATGAGGAAGAAGAGAAACCCAGAAAAAGTCAGCAAAATTCAAGGAAAACCCCCAGACTCGGAGGATTATTTCGAATTCAAGAAAAGTCCGCAGTCAAGTAAAATGGTTAGTATTGATCGGTAAAAAAACTTGTATTGGTTTGATCAAGGTAATTAATGTTGAATTTGCAGAAACTAATGCAAGTGATGACATATAAATCAAGTCTGTAAAAAGAAAAGGACACGAATTAACAAGACAAATCATTTTTATTTTACACAATCACATTAGAAACTACATTTGTCTCTCATGTTGTTCTTACATTCATCCCCTGATTGAAACTTTACTTGTTCTTCTAATCCAAGAATTCATACGCAATAAATCATTAACCAGTCATAATATTCATTCTATACTATGTTTGCTCAAACATGTTTTGTAACTCGCAATCCTTTTTATCATTCGACTCAATTCTAACATTTGGTCCATTGCTATCCAAAGATGGTATGATTTCTAAAACATCAAGCTATATAAAAATCGTTGACGGTAGAATTCTAACATCCGGAAGAAGCGCATTTATGATGCCGAATCCTATGATGTTCTTGTCGTAAACCAGCGGAGGATGAGGTACATCAGGAAAGGGAATCGCTTCAATGGTCTGTGGAAAGAAAGGGAATGGGCAAGACACAAACAAAAAAGATTTTCACATGTTCATCTGGAGCTCAAGTGCATCTCCGGACATACGTGTTTGGCAAAGGAGACAACCATCAGAAAAATTATTTGAAATAAAAAAAAAAAAAATACTATTTTTATGATTCGGTTTTCAATTTGGGTTTTAATTTTTTTAAAAACTTGAATTTTTTGTTTGAAATTTAGTTTTAATTCGATTTGGTATTCATTTAGTGTTTAGTACACAACAAACAAACAAAAATCCGTTTTCATGGGAAAGCATAATATAACTTTCCAATTGTTGGGGGGGGGGGGTGGGGGAAGTAAAAACATTGATATGTGCAGTTTTTTTTAAAAAAGAGATAAATAATTATAGAAAATACATATTGTTGTCCAAGCTGGCTTAAAATTATTCACTAGCAATAGAGTCATTCTCGTGTGAATTTAGAAATGACACGGTATACAAAATTCGTTTAGGGTTTCTTTAAGTCGTGAGAATGAAAATATCTCGATTATTTTCCTTTTCTTTGTTGTATAAGGTTTTGGGGCATATAAAAAAATCTAAAGAATTGTATTATGTAATCCACACATCTATAATATATAAAAATCTCTAATATAATAAAAGAAAAATAATTTTAATAACTAATATTTTTTTTTGTAGTTTATTTACATCTATTACCATTACAAACATGTGTATTAAAAATTTAATAAAAAAGGGTTTGATTGTAATTAATATAATGAAATACTTTTAAGGAATCCAATATATATAGTGCATTTATTTACTTCTCCATAAAGATTTTTTTTCTAAATTCAATATATAAGTATAATTTAAATTCAGTTTTTAGGTAACATGTTAAGTATGAGTTAATACTAGTTTTTAGATAACATGTTAATTATTTTATTGTTTATGAAAGCATAATTTACGAATATACTATATGAAAAAGTTAAAATAAAAAAGAAATAACATATTGAAATATTTAGTTTTTCGAGAGATTCATGTACTGAAGATAGCTATCAAGTTTCGCTATGACAAATAAATTTCTTTAAAAGAATTTTTTTTTGTTTATTTAATTATTTATTAAATTTTATAATATTTTCCTGTAAAATTAAATAAATTATTACCAAAGACAATATATTATTATTTTAGATTATGGTATTAAATTTTAAAGAAATAAAAATAAATTATTATACATTAGTTGACATATGTATATGATAAAATTGTAATCTTAACAAAATAAAATCATTGATGTTTTACGTTTTATTTATTTATTCTTGAGGTTTTCAGCAACAAATATTTTATTTATATTTAGATATTTTTTGTACCAATTTTTTTGTTTTGTCAATTTATATAGTTTTCAAATATATTAAAAATAGGGGAGATTGTTTAAAATACACCACAATTTCATTTTTTTGACAAAACTACACCGTCGTTTGAACCAAATGCACATCTATATTTTCGGGGTAAGGAAGTTACAGTTACCCCCTTATGACAAAAAAAAATGCGAAACCGTAATTACCATTTTAACCTTCGCTATTGTCAGACTTCCATAGAGGTTTGATAATAGACTCTTTTAGAAGTCTAACAAATTAAATTAGTATATTTAAATTATAAAACTGTAGGAAAATATTTGCTTAAATTTTTTTTACCGAGATTAAATATAGACGATGCTGAAATTATGAAACTAAAATTTCATAAAACTGAATGAAATTAAAAAAGGTAAGTTAAAATATGCCTTGACCTACAAAATTAAGAAGTCTGACACAGATTTAAATAGTAAATTTAAATTAAAAAATTGAAAATAACTTTTATGTTACAAATTTCTTTTACATAAATTAAATATAGACAATTGTGAAATATGAAAATTAAATTTTGTAAAATTGAATGAAATTAAAAACATGTAAGGTAAAGTAGGTTCTAAACCTCAAAACATGCTTTGTAATGTAAACATTTACATATAACTTTAGGATTAGATTCATGGTTTACAGAATTTACAATCGAAATTTTTAATTTGTACATATGTGTTGTAATGTGCATATATTTCACGAATTTGATGCTTCCTAGATGTTTTGTTTAAATATTTTCACTTATAAATGATAAATATTAGATTTAGGGTTTCGTAGATTTCTGGAGAAGTCTGATACTTTTGGGGTTTCTCAGACTTCTCGGAGAAGTCTGAATCGTATTTAATTTGAAAATCTATAAAAAAAAAATTGTAAGAAATTTATTTAATACAAATTTTTTGTGGATAAATTAGACATACTCATTGTTGACTTATATAAATTTAAATATTAAAAAATTGAACCATTGGAGATAAATTTGGATCTAAAAACCATGTAGGTTAGAGTTTAGGGTTTATGGGGTCTACATTTGTTGGGTTTATGGTTCATATTTGATTGTATTTGATTGTAGAGTGTAATTAACTATAAAACAGTGTGAAGATCGAGTTATATATTAGATTATGCAACTGACCAAAAAATTAACAGTTTTTGCATATGTTCGACATTTGAAGTTGGATATCATGTTTATGTATGTAGAGTTAGATTGATAGATTGTAAATTTTTCATTCATAATGTTAAATTTACATTTACTGGTTAATTTGTGACTATATTAAAAACGTTTGATGTTTTTTATATGTTTTCTATATATTATGATGGTAATTAAGTAGTAATTATTAAATTTATGATTTATCAGATTGCTATTTTAATCTGGATTATCTTTGTGATTTGTCAGACTTCTTGACTGTTAATCTGAAATAAGTTACCCTAGTTGTCAATTTACCGCCATATATAAACTGAAGTTACCAACACTAATCTCTGAAATTCATTGTCAACTCTCTCTCTCTAAAACGGGAAGACTCTCTCACTCTAAACACTCTGAAATCTCCGCCACCGCCACACCCATCGCCGCCACTGTAACCGCCGTCGTCATCTTCTTCTTCGCATCTGAGTTAAGCTTCCTCGAAACGAAGTTTTTCCTTTTAATATATTTTCCTGCAAAATGGTTACATCTACATGACATAAGTAATTTTCTCAATGTTCATTGCTTAGATCTAAACAAGCAGACGGGTTTTTAATTAATTCCGTTTAGATCTACACGACATAAGTATTTTTCCTCAATGTTCATTGCTTAGATCTAAACGAGCAGACGGGTTTTTAATTAATTTCGTTTAGATCTACACGACAAAAGTAATTTTCTCAATGTTTATTGCTTAGAAATAAACGAGCATGCATGCTTTTAATTAATTTCATTTAGATCTATACGAAAGAAGATTATTTTTCGTCATTAGAAGTACACTACAAGAAAACAGTGTATTAGCGACTGCAACTTGCGACTGTTACTGCAGTCGCTAAAAGTTGCGACTGTTTTGCGCCTGATTAGCTACCGGTTAGTGACCAAATTTACTTCGTCAATAATCAGTCGCTATTTTGCTACTGATATAAACTGTAGCACAACAGTCGCTAAATTTGCGACTGAATTCGGTGGGTCACTAAAAAACCGGTGAGACAAATGCACGTGTTTATCATTTTTGGGTTGGTGTACCTGTTTTTTGGCGATTACAACCTACAGTCGCAAATTAGTCGCAAATTATCATGAAAACAGTCGCAAAACAGTAGAAAAAAATCTATATATAGAGAAAGTGGCCTATCGTTCCTCTCAGTCCAAAATCCTTCTGCTCAATCATTAGTAACACCAAAAATTGAAGGAAAAATCTTTATAAAGTCAGAAAATGTGGGGAAATTACAATAATAGTAATGGTCGGGAGTGGATGTATTCGAAGAGATTCGATAAAAAGACGGGAAATATCTCAGCAGAGTTTAGAGATGGGGTGGATAATCAATTCATGCCATTTGCAAATAGCCAGGAGCTTACGCAGAACAATGGGGGTAAGTTTTACTGTCCTTGTAGTGTTTACAAGAATAGTAAATTTTTACCCAGGGGAAAAGTTTGGGAACATTTGTATAGGAATGGATTTGTGCGAGATTATTATGTTTGGTATAGGCATGGAGAAGATCTAGGTATGGGTTTAGGAACGAGTTATGATGATACGACGTGGGTCAGTGGGACTGAAGAGGTGGGTAATGTAGTGGAAGATAGATATGTGGATATTGTGAATGATGCATTTCGTGATAATGTTCATTTTGATAACTATCATCATGATGATGGTAGTTATCAGAATGTAGAAGAACCTATTTTTAATCATTCACAAAAGTTCTACGACTTATTAGAAGGAGCGAACAATCCATTATATGATGGTTGTCATGAAGGTCACTCACAGCTATCCTTAACTGCTGAGTTCATGAAAAATAAGGCATAGCATAATATGAGTGAGAGGTTAGTGGATTCGATGTGTGGAATGTTTAATAAGTATTTACCCGAAGGAAACCAGGCATCGGGTTCAAATTACGTGGCGGAAAAATTGATGCGCAATTTAAGCCTCCCATTTCATGAAATCGATGTTTGCTTTAAAAATTGTATGATCTTCTGGAAAGAAGAAAAAGGCTTAGATAAGTGTAGGGTTTGTAATTCACCAAGATGGTGGCCTAACAAGCAAAACCGTAGGACCAATGTACCATATAGTCGTATGTGGTATATGCCTATTGCTGATAGATTAAAGAGAATGTATCAGAGTGAGAAGACTGCAACGGCAATGAGATGGCATGCCGAGCACGAGACAAAGGAGGGAGAAATGTGTCATCCGTCTGATGGGGCAGAGTGGAAATATTTTCAAGGTCAGCATCCACAGTTTTCCCAAGAAACCCGAAACGTTTATCTTGGATTACGTACAGATGGATTTAATCCATTTGGCATGTCAAAAAATCATTCGTTATGGCATGTGGTGTTGACTCCTTATAATTTACTCCCTGGTATGTGCATGAATACAGAGTACTTGTTTCTTACAATTATGAATTCTGGACCGAATCATCCGCGAGGTAGTCTCGATATATTTCTCCGATCTCTCATTGACGAGTTAAAAGAATTGTGGTCCACTGGAGTTGATGCGTATGATGTATCCTTAAATCAAAATTTTAAGCTAAAAGCAGTATTGTTGTTGACGATAAGAGACTTTCCAGCATATGGCATATTATCACGATGGAGCACCCACGGAAAATTGGTTTGTCCAATATGCATGGAAGATACAAACTCGTTTTATCTGAAACACGGAAGAAAGACGTGTTGGTTCGATTGTCACCGAAGATTTCTTCCTTCTGATCATCCACTAAGGAGGAATAAAAAAAACTTTTTGAGAGGTAAAGACGCTCTGAGAGACTATCCACCGGAGTCTTTTACTGGTGAGCAAGTTTACTCCTACCGGTTGCGTCGTGTAAATCTACCGAGAACGAAAGATGTTGGTGGAAACGGTCACGAGAAGAAGCTGCCTCATTTTGGGAAGAAGCATAATTGGTACAAAAAAAACATATTTTGGGAGCTGCCGTACTGGAGGAACCTCAATATTCGACATAATCTCGATCTGATGCATGTAGAGAAGAATTTTTTTGACAATATCATGAATACTCTTACGCGTGTAAAGGGTAAATCAAAAGACACCGTCCCGTCAAGATTGAATATAGCCAAATTAGGTTATCGGCCACACTTGCATATTAACGAGGGTAAAGCACCTTTTCCCGCCTACTCATTGACAGACAAAGCAAGGCAAAGTTTATTGGAATGTGTGAAACATGCGGTCAAATTCCCGGACGGCTATGCTTCAGACTTAGTTAGTTGTGTTGATATGGATAATGCAAAGTTTTCCGGGATGAAGAGTCATGACTGGCATTTTTTTAGGGAGAGGCTACTTCCATTTATCTTTGCAGAACTCTTAGACCGGAACGTCCACCTCGCGTTATCAGATCCTAATTTCTTACATCTCTATGAATATGCGAGACGTAAATATGATTATGTTTTTTTTATATTAATCGTCTTTATCTCCATCAGGTAAAGTGCATCTTTAAGCCTTTTTTCTCGTTTTATTGATCTTAAAAACTGTTACTGACTAATAGCTTTGTTTTCTTTACCTAGTCTACTATCACAAATGATAGAGGAAAAGTCTATGGACTTGGGAGCCTAGGTGAATACATCAACGACAAGAGGAAGTACCCAGGAAGCTCATCTTGATTCAAATCAGTGCATCAGCAACTTGAAGAGGCCAACCGGAGAATCGAGGAACAAGCATGTCTGCAAGCTGAGCGCGAAGCAGAACACTTGCGAGTAACATCAGCTCTACAAGCAGAATCAAGGACTTGGGAGTAGTCAAAAGGTTCTTGTCCGTCAAAAACCCGGAATTTCTCGCTTTTGCCGCTGCTGAATCCGAGGATACTTAATCTCCTGCTTGAACATATGTCGCTTTTCTTCCCCTCTATCTGTTAACTTCAAATCTTTCTTTTTGTTTGTTAAATCCTTGTTTATCTACTTTCACCTTCTGTGTGTCTTGCAACTTTTTGGACCATGGTTAATGTATCTTTTCTGAACATGGAATTCTGTTTACTTATGTGATGATGTGTTTGTGTACGTTTCAAAAGCTTATTGTAGATAAAAATTGGAATTTAACAATGTAATCAAACAATTTCAACAAACAAAGCAATCCTAGAAAATTAGGGAACCGAATTGATAATTTTATCTAACTTGTAGCTAATCAGTCGCAATTACGAAGCAATTAATTGTCAAATCCGTAGCAAAAACGTCGCAATTCAGTAGCAAACAAAACATAAATACTGCCCCGTTGATTTAAATAGTCGCTAAATCAGTCACCATTCAGTCGCAAAACATTGCGACTATTTAGCGATTGTATTCACCAGTCGCAAAATAGTAGCAAATACGTCGCAAAACCGTCGCTAACACTGGCAACCATATAACGACTGAATCCCAACGATTTTACATCGGTCACAAATACGTCGCAACATAGCTACTGTTTAGCGACTGATGGTTTTAGCGACTAGGTGTTTTGGTCGCAATTCAGTCGCAAATCGGCCATTTGCCACTGTTTAGCGACTGTTTGTGCAGTCGCTATTTCTCTGTTTTCTTGTAGTGGTATGAACTTATACTGTTAGAATCTGGTAGAATTAGACTTCATACGAGTGAGACTAAATTAGCGGTCTGATTTTGGACTTACCATGAATTAGAGTCTTTTAGAAGTCTGGTAGATGTATGAGATTAGACTTGATACGCGTAGACTAAATTAGAAGTCTGATTTTAGACTTATCATGAATTAGACTCTATTAGAAGTCTGTTAATAGACGTTTTAAACATTGCAAATGTTTTCTCGTACACAAGATGGGTCGATTCAGTCACCTTCCAACGTCGAGCAGTTCATACTCAAGTATGAGTTCCACAGGTCGACGTCGATCCGGATCATCTCATGGTTTTCCCAAAAAATGCTTTTGCGGTTTGGACCCTGCCATCCGAACATCAACTACTGCCGATAATCCGGGTAGAAGATTCTTTGGATGCTGTAACTATGATGTAATGTCCTTTAATTGTTATGTGAGTCTTTTTTTGTCATATTTTATTATGGGATCCTAATATGATTGTTTAAATGTGGCTGTATAGGACGGTGGTTACCATATAATGAAGTGGTGGGATGAGACTATGATGGAGGAGTTTAACTTGTTAAAGGTTGTTCATGGTGATGATATTGATTGCATGTCCCAAGATAATGCTGAACGGGGCAAGTATTTTGAGACAAGGCGCGCGATGAAACAAACATTATGAAGGCAGAGATAGCTCAATTGAAGGAGCAGTTGATGGATAAACTAGATGGCCAGATCGAGTGTGGTGTCGACTTGAAGAGTGTAATGGTCGCTAGTGCTATTATTATCGTATTTATCATCGTCATTCGTTTTGGTTTCAAGTAATGTGTGATATTCTGTAACGAAATACAATTTTTGGTCATGTAAGGAGAAATTTTATATGAGAATTATCCTCTTTTTAAATTGCTATAACGTAATGACTTTAGACTGCTATTGAAGTCTGAATGTTATCAGACTTCTCTCTAACTCTGAAATTGTTGGTCCACTTCTGTTAGAAGAACTATATAAAAAATACTCAAATAGGCAGTTAAAATATTAGAAAAAAGACGGAGAAACGGGCGGGAATTTTACCGCCAAACATTTCCAATATTCCCGCCCATAATATCAGACTGCTAAATAAGCTGAACATAGATTGCGCAATAGGTTTTTTTTCTGTGGTAAGTCTACATCAAAATATCAGACTGCAAAAAAAGTCTAATAGAAATAAGTCTGATAACAGATTGCCGATGACATATACCTTGTGGTAAAACCGTTTTTTTTTAACTGCTACTTATGAGACATATAAATTAGTTTTTTTATCCCCACATTTGTTACAGTTACCGAAGAAAAAAAAAAGCCACCGATTCTCTCTGAGAGGAACTCAACCGACATCTTCAAACTAGTTCGTCACCGCTGCCGAATTCGGCTCCAGAATTCTTCAAACGGTAAGATGCTTCTAATTCTCTCTACAACGCAAACTGTCACCTCCTCGAGATCCATTTCTCGAACTTAGCGTTAAACCCTACTATTTTTTGAATTTCAGATCTGGTTTCTCTCTCATCTACGTTTTCACCGCTTACACTCGTCTTCTACATACGGTAAGTTCCACTCCTCTGTATACTTAATAGATGTTTTGTTCATGGTTTATGGTATGGGTTTGACTTCTTTTGTGGTTAGGGTTGTTTTCCTGGTGTTTGGGGTTCAGTTTGATTATATTGTCAGACTGCATGTTGAGTCTGGTTTGTCGCTTTGGATCTTGGGTCTAGGGGTCTGTTAATGTTGACCGATTGTAAACTAAGTTTGATAAGTATATGTTGTCAAACTGCATTTTGATTATATTGTCAGACTGCATGTTGAGTGTGGTATGATAATCAGACTGCGAATCAAGTCTGATGAAGGTTGTTGTTGATGTAGGTTTTCATGATGGCAGATCGTGAATTCCCTAAGAGGATGTTCACACCAGGGTATGAGCCTCAGCCAGATAAGAGCATACACTACTTCAGCGGTAGGAGGGATCTGATGGAAGCTCTTAAAGACGCACTGACCGAGGAAGAATGGGAAGAGCTCCGCAGGTCCGCCTTTGGGGTTTTTATAAACTTCCATGAGCTGGAATTCATATGCTGTTCAAGGATGGTGCACTACATGCTGTCTATGCAACTAGATTGCAGTCAGAAGTACGAGATTTGGTCTCTTGGTGGCCTTCAACCGGTGAGGTTTTCTCTACATGAGTTCGAACACATCACCGGACTCAACTATGACTATATTGAGAATTTGGAGTACCCTGAATTTGAGTACACAGACGGGATGAGAGCAATGTGGCAACTTCTTGGGCTGTCTTTTGAGGTCGGCCCAAGTTATTATGACTTACTCTCGGCTTGCAGTAGATGTCATTGTTGGAAATCGTAAGATCGGATTTGGTTGGGCTATCTAGCCATCTACACGAGCTTCATTGAGGCTCAACACTAGTCAACAGCCGCAAGGACTGACCTTTCTAACCTAGTGTTGTTTCCAGGGGCGTTAGAAGGATATCCATGGGGATGACTGGCCTTCAAATATCTGATAGCAATGCTACTGATGAGAATGATAAGAGAGTTGTGAACATTGTGAAAGCAATGATGGGTCACTTTGAGAGACCTTGGAGGTGGAGTTTTAAAAACTGGAAACATGAAGGGTTGTTCAGAGTTGCTCAGAGAATGTTGGGTCCTGTTAAGGGAAAGGGAAAGGGAAAATGTGTGAATAGGAAGCAAGATCACATGTTGATGGATGATGATGATGATGACGAGGTCGACGAAAAAGAAGATGGTAGAGGTGTTAACGAAGGTGCCAAATCAAGCAAGGATGGAGGTTTTGACAAATTGATCAAGGAGTTGGAGAAACAAATTTCTTATCGTCTGAACACGGTCGTAACTTATGTTAACGAAGGTTTTATGTTGTTGGTTGAACAGATAAAGGAACTTCGTAAAGAAGTTCGGATGCTGAAGGGAGAAAGCTCCAATGCTGTTGACCTGACGGCAGGAGTTGTTGTCGGTAAGGAAGAAGGAAAGAATCAGGGGGAAAATGCTGAGGATGAAGGGAAAAAGAGAAAGAAGTTTGGTGATGAGACGGATGAAGATGCTACTGATAAGGTAAAAAATATGAAGACATCTGATGGTGGTGAAAAGAAGTCGGATGATTTTGGAGGTGAAGGTAGAGGTCGTAGTGATGGTGGCGATGGTGGTGCTAAGGTTGTTCGTAGTGATAGTGGTGATGGTGATGAGAAGGGTGATGGTGGTGAGAAGGGTGTTGGTGGTGATGGCGGTGAGAAGGGTGTCGGTGCTGATGGTGGTACTGGTGAGGAGGAGGAGGTTGGAAAACAAAAAAAGACGGCGCAGAAATCAACCATTCCCAAAAGAGTGGTGATTAAGACACGGCCTCTTGATGCTCTATCTCAACCACCAGTGCCATCTGAGGCCAACACTAAGAATGTGGTGGATGCTGGGGTTAGTCTGGAAAACCCTCTACTTACCAAAACTGTTGAAGTTAGGAGAAGTTTAAGATTTAAGGAGAAAGCACAGAAAAACCAGTAGTCGTGTGTTATATGTAAACACCTGAACATATGTGCAACATACAACTAGTATAAAACTGAACACGTGTACCGTATAAGTAGTTTCTTGCCCTTTGTTATTGTTTCGCATTGTTACTGGAATCTGGTAATAGACTTCGTTTTAGGTCTGATCGTTGGGTTCTTTTGATATATTTCAGACTTCTTATGAGGTCTGATATCAAACTTTGTAAGAGGTCTTAGAACTTTAATATTAGACTTGAAATGCATTCTGATAGGATTGTTTGATTATTGTAAATGCAGAGTAGTGTCAGGGGCACCGAGTAGAGTTTTCTAGAATTGGACCAGGCGCCAGCCGATGTGGACTTCAACGTTGTATATATATTTAAACAAGACACTAAGATGGCAGCTGCCGGGGCTTACGTGGAAGCGAAGGCGAAAGAGATCAGACAGAGAGAGAAGTCCAAGAAGAACGCTGCACCTCAAACTCAAGTGCAGATCGTACCGAGATATGATCCCTGTGCACAAGCAACGAGGTCGGAAGTGAGGGCACTCAATGACTATGCCAAAAAACAGCCGTAAGTCATTACACTCTACATATATTATATAACTATTGGAATTGATATCTAACAAGCATATTCTATACTCTAGGGGTTATCCGACTAGGGCCGCGAACACATCCCTAGCATGGTACTATGATCTGCGCACCCCTAGGGAATGGCTGCATGACATGGTTAGTTTATAGTTTCTAAGACTTTGTTGCAGACTTCTGTAGAGGTCTGGTGTCAGATCTCTTTCTCGACGTGGTTAATGAATTTCTCTTCTCATGTGTCATTTGTAGTCTGAAAGATAGGGTTTTATTTTTATTAGACTTCTCTTTAAGTATGACATTCAATGCACAATCTTCAATTAATGCAACATATTGATGCTGCGCTTGATCTGATGAGGCTTCGACAACAACATCACCCTGAATGGTTCAGGTCCGAGAGACTTACCTTCCTTGACACAATCCTTTGTAGATTGTGGACCAAACATTATCCGAAATTTGTTCGTGAAGCTGGCGATCTCACGACAAGGAGGCTGCCTCCTCTTGTGTGGGATTTCCACACTGGTCAACATCCTGAGTTCTGTAGATCAAACAAGACATGGGGGATAGAAATAGATGAAATCTACACTGCGTTATTCGTTGGGGAAAATCACTGGGTAGCTGTTATGATTTCTATCCTGGATAGGCACTTAACTGTATGGGACAACATCCTTGGAAAACCGAAGAAAAAGTTGTTTCTGGTCGTGATGCATTGTTTGGTCCCTCCAGATGATAGGTGGAATTATCCACTCGACCCGTACACATACACGATTGTTCGCAGCCCAAATTTTCTCCAAAACAAGCAAACAGGTGATTGTGGTGTCTTTTGTTTGAAGTTCATTGTATTTTACTCTCTAGGAATGTCGTTTCCAGAGTTTCTGTGCGAAAAGAACATGAAGATAGTTAGAGACAAGCTTGCATCTGATATATTCACTAAGCTACGACGAATGGATGTAGAAGAACGTACCGAGTTCCGTGTGCTAGACCTTTACGAGGGAAATAGAGCTCCCTGAATATCTTGGATTCCCCTAAAACAATGGATTCTTGCATATAATTATCTTTTGTAGATGTAAGAAAAACTCATCCATCTTTTGGTTTACTTTCTGTATGGCTTACAATTGTGAATTGGTTATTTCTAGGGTAACTTTATTAAGACTACTATAAAGATCTGGTTTCATCAGACTTCTATTCCTATCTCTTTTTAGTTACTTAACTTGTTTGACTTTTATTGTAGTTTCATATTTCGTGCAAATTGACTTTTATTGTAGTATGAAATTTCGTGTAAATAGAAAGAATGCACCAAATGCATAAGTTAAGGTGGCTAACCTCAAACCTTTCACATAACAAGTTTTAAAACTTAGACAAATACCAAACAAGAGTTTATAAGATCTCAGACTTCTCCATTCCCTTCGACCCTACATCAGCCTTCCGTATAATTAAGACTTCTCTGGTTTCGTTACATGTCTCCACCAAAATAGAAAACACATTATCATGTAGAAAATATAGTTGAATAGAGCTACAAACAAAGGTTAATAGTGAAAATAAATTTAGCTTACACAAGTTATTTTTTTTGGCCTGGTTGTTTGCAATTCGAACAACTGTATTGTTTGGGAAGCTTCCTAGGTTTATTGCCCTTAGTCTTGGAAATTTCTAACCAAGATTGCCACCTCGATTTTTTCCGTCTTCCAGGACGAGGGTTAATTTCCGGGGGGAGGACAAGCACGGTGTCAGGTGCTTTCACAGTGTAGTTCTTGGGCAGAATGTTGCGTGAATATGTAGCAAACAGATACTCTCTCCCATATGATTGGCATGGCAGCGTAGATGCGTGTAGCTCAAGTTCTGGCGCAGCGCATATTGCATGTGAGCAAGGTATCTTTTTGTAATCCCACACACCGCATTCACAAGTTCACTTGTGCAAATCGACCACACAATCCCTATGTCCCCCCTTAACAACGAATCGATACGCATCTACGCGTTCCGCTGTCATCATGTCAGCAAAATATTCACGAATAGCCATCAAATATTCAACTCCTCGGCTAAATTTTGTTGTCAGTTTCATTGCATCTAGGCGCCTTTTACAAAACCACGTCCCTAACTTCTCTTGTATAAACTCCAAAAGGAAAGATATGGGATATCCTTTTGCCTTCTTCACTACGGAGTTTATAGATTCAACAATGTTGCTCGTCTTTATGTTGTACCTTTCTACAACAAAATGAACGCAATTAACTCAACTAATAAGGAAAACAAGCATTATATAATCAGACTGAAAAAGCAGTCTGAAGGATATCAGACTTAAGGTGCAGTCTGAAAGGTTTCAGACTGCACTAGAAGTTTGACAGTAGGATCAGACTGCGGAAGAAGTCTGACAATAAAATTTCAGTTTGCGAAAAAAGTATGACAATATACATGTCTCCAGTGAAATGGACGCGTGACCACAGATTGGCATCCGCCTCCTCCAAGTAGCTAGCAAGGTCAAGATTTACCGCTCTTAAGGAAGCCATATATCGGTTAAAATCATACATCGTATATGCATACGCCGCGTTTTTCACCAGGTACAAAAGATGTTTGCCCCTGAACTTTGTGACTATGTTATTTTGTAGATGGTAATAACAAATCCCTCATTTTGCCCAAGGAACAACCTTCTCGACCGCTTTCTCGATGGATTGGTGTCTATATGACACTATAACTAGCAGATATTGGTCTGAAATGCAGTCTGCAAGCTTTGTAAAAAACCACTCCCACGAGTCATCATTCTCATTGTCAACGATTCCAAAGGCCAACGGAAATATTTGGAAATTGGCGTCTTGTCCGGCCGCCACTAGCATGACACCTCCGTAAGGCCCTGTAAGATGTGTACCATCAACCACAATGACTCTTATAAGGTACTTAAACCCCTCTATGGAAGCTCCAAATGCAAGAAATAGATATTTAAATATATTCTTCTCATCTAGTTCTAGAGTAGTTTGCGTTCCCGGGTTGGTTTGCTTGATTCCATGCAATAGCAAAGGCAGTCTTTCATAGCCATCTTCCGCTGATCCTCTAACCAACCTTTGAGCATGTAACAATGCTCTGTATGCGGTTGTGTAGCTCATCTTAATCCCAAACTGTTTCGCCATTGATACTAAGACATGCTTTGGTGTAATCTTCTCAATAATTCCAAAGCATTCTAGAAACAACCACCCAATATAATGCAGAGTATGACGTTTGCGCTTAGCCATCCGGTCAGTCACTGAACATGTATGAGCTCTGTCATATATCATCACCCAAAACTTGTATGGTTCGTTCTTGACAGCCGCTCGTAGTTTCCACTTGCATCCTTCCACTGGGCATTTAGCCACATAGAGGCTCTTGTCAGACTTCTCTACTCGAAATGCGTATTTCCTCATTATCGCCGTCAATCGCAGCTCCGATACTACATCTTTCTTGCTATCAAAACACTTTCCAAGAAAGATACCGTCCGACCAATTTCTTCCTCGGCGAACAAACCATTTAGTCACATGCTCCAACTCGTAAGTCTTGTAATCTTCATCTTCTACATCATCTTCATCTTCATCTCCCACTTTCCCATACATGCTATAATCAACACCATCGCAGTACGCCTCAGCGTATTTCTTGAATACTAGCTGAGGCCCATCACCACCACCACCAACACCACCATCATCACCAACACGACCACCACCACCACAACAAATAGATTCATCTGATACTGAGTCCACATCTTCCTCATTCTAGTCTTGGTCATCTTCATCATCGTACTCATCTTTTTCTTCCTGCTTCCCCGCATCTTGAGCTGCCCAACCAGATCGTTTCGAGACGCAAAGACGGATTAATTGCGAACTAGCTAACTGGACCATGCTCATTACTTGTCTATCATTTGTAACATAAATATGAGGGCTATCCGGTCCAATGTCGGTTAAGAGTGCTTTTGGTAATGGATAAGCTAAATCCACCAACTCGGTTTTCTTGTCCAGCATATAATCATCTTGTACCATCTCAACAAGTTCACGATATGTGGAAGCATTTTCCAAAGTGATAATCCATCCTCCTTTGAAGGTATCAACCACAAAATGCCAAATCTTGTCTCTCTCAACCCATTCACCAAAATTAACTGGTACGTGCACCATTATCTATAAAAAAATACATGTATAGCTAACATTAGCGATCTTGTAGGAAATATCAGACTTCTTCGTGAAGTCTGAAACTATTAGGTACGTTGCCAATATTATTCAAATTTTTATTTATAAAGAAATACCAAACTAAAGAATTTCAAATTCACACATGCGGCAGTTATACAACTAACCTATTTTTAAAAAAATAGAAATAAACGAAATTCATCATAAATGAAGCAATAAATGAGTTTCTAAAAACAAATAAAACAGACAGCCAAGGAAGTCTGAACAAATTAAAAATGAGACCTCTAGTGAAGTCTTAAATAAAGGGTATTTTGGCAATTGGAATCCTACAAAGCAGACTGCGGATGCGGTCTGGAGAGAAATTTACAAAGCAGACATCTAGAGAGGTCTGTAAAGGAGTGTATTTTTGTAATTGACCTAGCTGTTGACTTTTCATCCAGACTGTAGAGGATGTCTGATAAAAAAAAAAAGTTATATCTGGAATTGACCAAAAATTTGACTTGTACTGTCAGATTTCGTCTGGAAGTCTGAAAATAAAAAGTATGGGGTAGTTTAGCAATTGACCAAATTTTGACTTTCTAGTTCAGACTTCAAATGTAGTCTGAAACAATTTTCAGACAGCCTAAAGAAGTTTGAAAATATACAGTATCTTTTTCCGTTGACTAAAATCTACGGTTTGAGACTTCTCTCGCAGTCTGACTTTTCACCTTAATTTCAGTCTGCCTTGGAAATCTGGTATGTTTTTCCAAACCTATCAGACTGCGAGAGAAGTACAAAAAAATTTCATCCTCTTGTGGTCAACATTAGAAAATTTCAGTCAATTACTAAAAATACGTTGTTAAAAATCAGACTGCTGATTCTGTTTGAAAAATAAGTCACCGTCCGGTCAAAATCACTCAATTTATTGTCAGACTACATACGAAGTTTGAAATAAAAGTCAATATTTGGTCAAAGCTAAAACTACCTTCTGCCTCGATTAGTGGAATTTTTTTGATTTTTTTTTGTTTCTAAAGAAATTCTCATACTTCATTTTTGGTTTGAGTCACTAAAAAGTCAATTGCAAACCTACCCTATCGTTGACTATAATGGTTGAATCTTCTATACCAAACTTCCATAGCAGTCTGAGGTTACAAATCAAATCTGAAAATCGACGACAAGAAAAAATTCATACCTATATCAATATATTGCTTGTTTTCACCCTCAACGACCGCCAAGAACGTCTAATATCACCAAAATCCCGCAAGTCCGGTCGTGTTTTGTCGTTTTTGTGCCATAAAAAAAGGTTTTCCTACGTTTGAATCCGAAAATCGAAGGGAAAATCGGAGAGGAGAAATCGCGGAAAGGAAATTCGAGCTATATTATTGAGATTTAATTGCCAAATAACGGGTAATTTACTGCATTAACTCATCGACGATTGTGGTTGTCGTGGAGGTTAAGAATTGATGGAAGATGGCATTTCCGTGATTAAATTAGATCTGAAATCCTTTTTCGTATTTTCGCTAAAACGTTAGACTCTAACAGAAGTCTGATTGATGGCATATGCGTGAATATCCAGATTCGTAAAGGGTAGTTTGTGGTATTCTGAAAAAATGGAGAGAAATAAGGTAGTTTCAGCTTTGACTTTAAATGATAGGGTATTTTTGCAAACGTTCTTTAAAATATGTGGTAGCAGTTATACATTTATTAGCTTAAATCTCTTTGTATGTTTTCTTAGAGATCTCAATGCACCATTTGTTTTATTTGGTGAATTTTTTAAAACGTTATACAAATATACCCAAAATATTTCAAATGGTTTTACTATTGGGATATTATAATTTCCATAAATCTAGATTTAGAGAGGTAAATTTTCATCGTATCTATATGTGAAGTATGTGGTTTACATATGATTAATCTTAATTTTGATTTTTTTTCTTTTTGAGAACTTGTTTAGATAAAAGTGAATAATTATAAAATTTCCCTCTAAAATTTGAAAGAAAAAAAATGTAACTCATTTTCGTAATAGAATTTTCATCTTATCGATTAAAAGTTGGTAAGATCTAATTAGAAATTTGTTTTTTATATGTAGCTAAATTTAATTGCAATTTTTTTTACATTTGTTGAATCTGATTTAAGGGTTTCCATTTTAGGAAACGGTAGGGAAAATAACGGGAACAAGTAATTACAATATGGAAATTTTTTTTATCAAAATATTTCCGATTAGGAAATAGAATGGAAAATTTGGGTAATGGGACAAAAAAAATGAAAAATGTTACGGGTTCAAAATTTTTTAGGTAGATAAAATTAGAACCCAAACTTTTAATTTGGGTAAGGATCGATTCCATTAATTTTAAGAATTTTTTAGTAATTTCTCGCCCATTAATTTTAAAATAATTAGATACAAACAAGTAATTTGGATAATTCGGGTAATTAATCTTATACATTTTCTTTCTTTCACCATATAACGTATGCAAAAATATATATTTAAAAAATATTTTTCATATATTATAAGGTTCGGATCTGGATATTCAGACCTTAAAATTAATATATTCGGATCCGGATCCGTTTTGGACGGATCCTAGATTTTACTCTCCGGATCTCCCCCCCCCCCGACGGAGATTTAAACTTTGGGAGCGGATCGGAGCAGATCTTGGCACCTGGATAATAGTTTATCTCTATAATATATTATTGTTATTTATAGTACGTAACATGAATTTTTTTATACAATTCAGCCAAAAAATAAAAACATTACACCGTAAAAAAATAAAGCATTAATCCCACATCCGGCGTGGATCTGTATCTATTCAATAAATAAGCACTAGACAAAGTATATATGTCCCAATATCACGTTTTCTCTCTAGTTCTTCACATACAAATCGTTCTTCTTTATTATGGTTTTGTTCGATATTTACAACACATACATTGAATAGTTTTAAAAAGGAAACTTAATTTTGAATGTCTACCTCTGATATTAGGTAAGTGTTATAATTATCCAAATCTTGACCAGTAGGACTGGACATATTTCCCGAACCCGATCCCAACCCGAACAAACTGGTTCAATACGAGTATGGGTAATGGTGAAATAACCGAATGGTACTTATGTTGAGGATCCATTGGGTTTCGGGTTAACTCAAACCGAATCGAAACCCAAACCGGTTAACTAAAATTAAAGAGATTAGGAGAAGGAATGAACGATACTTATTTAGTTTATGTCTCCAAGGTAAACATTTCCTAAGAAAGAGGTGTTCATGTTTTGCAAGGAATAAAGAGATATGATCCAAGTGTTCATTTTTACTCTGGCTTTGAATTTGGTATTTTAAATTTGGCTTTTGAATGAGTTTACATTTTTTTTTTTTCTAAAGAACTCTTGTTTTGGTATTTTGAATAAAATTCATCCCTCTTTATGATTGTCTTTATCTGTTACTAAATTTTTTGTTAGTAGGTTATATAAGTTATTCTTTTTTTTATGTCGATTTGAATCTGCAATATACTACTGTGATTTGATGTGTATTTGTAGTTATATTAACTTGATTAGAGCATGAATGAGTTGGGACAAAAACTAAAGCATTTAACTATTTAGTTAGGACGTAAACTAACTTATGATGAAAACTAAACATTTAACTCTTTAGTTATGACGTAAATTAAGTTAGGATGAAACTAAAGATTAATCTCTTTAGTTGTTAACTTTGTTTATGTTCTAACTAAAAAATTTGAATGTGTAATAAATTTTTAGTTTAGAAATTTCTTGTAAAATAACTGTACCTGAATCGAATCCGTATTGACTATGAGTTTTAGCTAATACCCTAAACTGAACCGGATCCGGCATAATCCGAACTATACCCGATCCAAAGTTTTGTAACAACCGAATAAGACCTATAAGCCTAAACCTGAAAATCCAAAAATCCAAACTATCCGAATTACCTGAATCGAACACGATTGGATACCCGAAAGCCAATTCCTACTAATCAGTATCAATGACAATTAAAAAACTGGTCAAAGCTGGTTTGTATCCGTACAGATACGTTAACTTTAATGGACAATTAGATAGTTTTCCAAAAGAAAAAAATAGAGATAATTAATTAAAGAAAAATACATACTTTGACTAGTTTAAAAAGAAAATTTAACTTTGAATGTCTACCTCTAATATGTAAATGTTTTAACTCACCATATCTTGACCAGTATCAATGACAATTAACAAGACTGGACTACAAAACTATAAATGTATGGGTATTTGGCTAGATACTATGGAGCAATCGTAAACTTTCACAAAGCTAAAAACTTTATAGTTGAAACTTCTTTGGAAAGGAAGAACGTTTTTCTCAAGCTTCCACTTTTGATTTTCATTTTGGTCATCACATCTAGTAAGTATTTTACTTAAGAACTATATTATAAAATGATTCTAATTTGGGTATTGTATATTCATAAATTAATTTTTAATATATTTAAATTAAATTATTTTATATATAACTAATAGTTAATATATGGTATAACATTATTAAAATATTTATAAGTAAAATATAATAATTTATTACCATATAACATGTTATTGTATATTTGTAACTTAAAAAATTATATAATATAAATATAGATATATATATATTATAATCTTATTATATTAAATAAATTTAATAATTATGTGACATAATATATTTTATAAATGTTAAGAAGGGAATCATTAACAAAACGATTCTAATACTTTTTAATTAACTAATTAAAGCCATTGTCTTAATGTGAATGATGGAGAAGATCTTGAGCAGAAGCAAGAGAGGTAACAGAGAAATACACCATCACTGGAAGTTCAAGTTACGGTGACATCAGCAGGACTTTGACGGCTCATCCACCATGCCAGAAGGACGTTGATTGTATCCTTAGATGTCCCTCGGCAAGAGGAATTTGCAAGCATGGAATTTGTGATTGTAAACCTCCTAAACCTTAATCGCATTCTACTCCTTTTTATCAATAAAAAGAATGTATGCATCAGTTCTTAAATAACCAAACTATACTCTCATAAACCCTCCTAAATCCTAGTCTCAAGATTAATAATAATAAATAATCATATGATTGAACAAAATTTACAACCCAATATATAGTACACTTGGACACTCGAACTTTGGAAAACATAAACCAAAAAAGTTAAAGCGCTGAGATGACTGATATAAATTGCGGGTACTAAAAGAGAAAAATATAAAGATATGAAAAGCCAATGAGCATAAATAATGGAAAAAGTTGGGAGATCCTCAAAGCACCGTAAGATGGATCGGAGAGGATAAGCTTATACTCATTTTGATAGAAAAATTCTTAGAAGTTGCAAAGTGTTTCTTGTGTATATCGATTTGAAGGCTATTCCACATATATGTTACGGATTAGGATAATTACCAATTCTGTTAGTTAGAATATCTTTGTGTATATTCTATTTACTTGTTCGTCAAGACTCTTGTACCTATATATACTTCTCAATGTCAATAATAAAACCTAAGTCTTTCTACTAAGATTTACATGGTATCAGAGTTTAAATCAGTCTAAAGACCTAATTTTCCTACTACCGTCTTCTTCCTCACGAAGAAAGCTACAATTTCCAAAAAAATCCTAATTACTATTCATCATCTTAACTTAATTTTTATTTTTTTTATACTCTAAACCTAAAAACCTAGCACCTTCAAAACTGAAACCAATCCTCCTACAAAGAATTCGATTACTTCGTCTCCTTACTATCTCTCTTCAAACGATCAACCCCATCATATCAACACTCCGTTTCATATCGATGGTGACAATTATGAAAATTGGGCCAAACTCGCTCGCAATAACCTCTCAGCCAAATCCAAACTTGGTTTTGTCGACGGTTCTCTTCCAAAACCCGCTGCCGACTCTCCTGATCTTCCACGATGAATCCAAATAAACTCCACGCTATGTGGTTCGCTCTATGTTCGCCTTGATCCTAAAGACCAAAAAGTTATCTCATTTGTTATAACACCAAATCCATGTGGGAGAATCTAAAGACTCGTTTCTCCATTGGTAACGCCTCACTCGTTCATCAAATAAAATCCTCTATCTCCGGCTGTGCTCAAGATGGCCAAAGTGTTGCTGAATATTTTGGTAAACTCAAAGTTATGTGGGATGATCTCGATGACTTTGAGCCGTTAATCGACTGCTGCTGCAACTCTCCGACTTGGCCTCAACGCATCAAACAAAAACGACGCCGGGAACTCGAGCAAATTCACCAGCTTCTTATGGGCCTCGACTCCTCTTGTTTTTTTTTTTTTTGAATTAATGTTAAAATATATTCAAAAAAAACTTACAACAGTGTTACATGACTAGTGTTTTTTCATGCTTTACGAAATCCAAACAAAGAAAAAATACATTTTTGTAATAACTTTTCTGATGAGACGATAGCAGCTCAAGTCTCCCGACTAGCAAACCAAATAGATAGACTATCCTCAAATCTGTGATCCCCTGATTCTCTTATCGAAAACAGCTTATTACGTATCATTTTGTCCATGATTGTGATGAGATCTTGGGCCGCGGTGTGACGTTCTCCATGGCGACGGTAATTCCTTTCTCTCCAGATCAATGACACTGCGATTTGGAATACATATCTTACTAGGAATACCTGAACTTTGCCAAGAGAGACTGTAGAAAGCATGGACTGAATCTCCTCCCATTCATCCGTGAAATCTCGACCAAGTAACCCACTTGCAAGAGCTGTCCAGACCTGATAAGAGTACGAACATGTAAAAAATAAGTGATTGCGAGACTCCGTTGAATGAGTACACAATACACAGTTTTGTGTGATCCCCATGCTCCACTGCGCCATCCGATCAGTAGTTGATAGGCGGTTTAAAGAAGCAAGCCAACACATGAAGGAATATTTTGGAGTTGCATGAGCAAACCAAATATTCTTTGACCACGCAACCTGTGAGCCTGGCAAACGAGATAAGTGCAGAGTGGTTTTTGATGAGAAGCGAGCTTGAAATTTATCATTTTTTCCAAGCCATAAAGAACGGTCAGCAGCAATAGAAGAGTTCTCTCGATACTGATCAATAAAGTTCTCAATTTCATTCAATACTTCACATCGTCTCCTTCTTCTCCTCTGAGTATTCATAACCTTTTCAACAGTAGAGAACAAAGGAATACCGAGATCAATACACCCTCTCCTCCCTGTAATTTCAATTAATCGTCCTAAGGGACACCAAAAATCGAACCAGAAAAACACCGTAGACCCACAGTTGACTTCCATTCAATGAAATCTTTTTGCAAGCTCACGGGTCTTTAGAATTCTCTTCCACATCCAAGAACCCAAAGTCGTCGTATTAGAGAGCGACCAAAAAGATCCTCTTCTTATCAAATATGCCTTTACCCAATTGACCCAAAGAGAACAGTTAGAGGAAACAATTTGCCAGACGAGCTTGAGACAACAAACTTGGTTCGCTTCCTGCAAAGAACGAAGTCCCAATCCTCCTTCATTTTTTGGTCTACAAAAATCACTCCATGCCACGTTTGTTTTCCTTGGATTGAGGTCAGGGCCTGACCATAGAAAAGCAGAGCAAAGAGATTCAATTTCCTTAACGCAGCTGCGAGGGAGCCGAAATGCCGAAATCCAGAAATTCGTCAAACTCGCAATGACAGAAACTAAGAGTTGGAGCCTCCCAGCATATGAAAGATGCCTATTAGTCCAAGATTTAATCCGATGTCTTATCTTGTCGAGTAGTGGTGCATAATCTTCAATGGTCATTTTCTTCGTCAATAAAGGCAAGCCTAGATAGCGAACCGGAAGTTCTCCCGAAGCAAAAGGGGAGCCGTTCTCCTATTAGCTTAAGATCAGTAACTCCCAAACCTGCTGTGTACAAGGTTGACTTCTCTAAACTTATTTTCAAACCCGAGGCTGCTACGAAATCATCAAAAACTCGGATAATTCCCTCTAATGATTCCATACTTCCATCAGAAAAGACCATAAGATCATCCGCAAACGACAAGTGTGTTAGACACAGCTTATCACATTTTGGATGGTATCCAAATGTTCTATCGCGGGCTGCTTTGTCCAACATCTTGGATAATACATTCATAGAGATCACAAAAAGATATGGGGATAATGCACACCCTTGCCTTAGACCCCTGCTGCTTTGAAAGAATCCGGCTAATTCACCATTCACTTGAACAGAGAAAGATGCTGTGGTAACACACAATTTAATCCATAAAATAAACTGGTCCGGGATCCCTAGAGCCGTTAGCGTATTAACCAAAAAAATCCATTGAACAGAATCAAATGCTTTCGAAATATCGATTTTCATAGCACATCTTGGCGAGATCGAATCCTTATGATAATCTTTAACCAGCTCACTTGCCAAGAGTAGATTCTCTATCAACAATCTGTCTTTGACAAAAGCAGACTAGTTTGGTGCAATAAAATGCAGGAGAATTTCCTTTAGTCGATTGGCCAAGATTTTCGAGATAACCTTATATAGAACATTGCAGCACGAAATTGGACGGTAGTCCTTCATTTCCTTAGCATCATTTTTCTTTGGAATTAATGCTAGAATGGTAGAATTCACACCCTTTGGAAGAAAGCCAAACTTGAAAAAAGATTGAACGGCAATAGTGAAATCCCGTCCGATTACATTCCAAGCACCCTTAAAAAACTCTGTAGTAAATCCATCTGGACCAGGAGACTTATCTTTTCGCATTGAAAAAAGGACTTTCTTTATCTCTTCTTCTGATACTTCAGCAACAAGCCTTTGACTTTCGTCTGTTGTACATCTCGTCTCCAGTAGATCGGAGATAGCATCAATAGACATCCCTGTGAAATCCGTTGGAGCGATATTCAAAAAATCTTTGAAGTATCTCTCAGCTTCAACCTTAATATCCTCAGGTTTATTTAACACTTCACCATTCTGATCTATAATTTCCCGAATAGAATTCTTGCATTCCCGAATGCGAGCAGCTCTAAAGAAGACTTTATTGCTTTTGTCCCCCACCTTCAACCAGTGCAACTTTGATCTCTGTTTCAAAAAAGATTCCTCCAACGCAGCCAATCTTTCCCATCGTGAATAAGCCTCTTGTTCTGCTATAACAGCCTGCGATGATGGATTAAGGACCGTTTGTTCTTGCTTAAAACACAGCAGCTCAAAAGCCTCTTTAGTTCTTTTTGAAAGATCCCCAATTGTCTGTCTAGCGAGAGAAATCAAACTCGGCTTGAGTAACTTTAGCTTTTTTGATAATAAGAAAAGGGAAGACGTTGAATGAAACAGCTCATCCGTGCCATTCCAATAATCCTCAACACATGGGACAAACTCAGGTAATGTAGCCATCACATTTGCAAACTCAAGAGAGAACCGACACCGCAAGTGATCCGAGCATCCCCCCGCTTCAAATACACAATAAGATCATGGAAATTCATGCAGCCATTCTTCATTAATAAGTACTCGATCTAGTTTTTTGCAAATGAAGCATTCTCGTCTTTTATTAGACCATGTTAGAAACGGACCATTAAACTCTATATCAACCATAGAACAATGATGCGCTACCTGTTGAAAGTCCCGAGTGCCTGATTGGATCACCGGATTAACATCATAACCCGAGTGTTCCCGACCATCAAGAATTTCATTAAAGTCTCCCACCATCACCCATTTCCTACCACGCAACAAAATAGAGTCATTGAACATTGTAATGTCGTTCCAAAGCTTCTTCCGTTCCTCCTCAGAATTAGAAGCATAAATAAAAGAACAAAAGAAATCTTCATTCTGACCCGGAAGGCGAATAGAACAGAGAATCATTTGTCCTGACTTATAAATTGGCGTTAGAGACACACTATCATTCCACACCACCCAAATGCGCCCTAAGCGATTAAACTCATAGTTCGCAACACATGACCAGTTTGGAAAGGTAGACTTAACAATGCGGTTAGCCTTGCTTTCCTTCACACGTGTTTCCAAGATACACCCAAATGAATGATCATTTTTCATAATCCAATCCTCTTGTTTTGGTACTACGCGGACCAATATTCTAAGTCGTCTCAATCGAGACATTGACCTGACTCTTGATCATGTATACTCTGAACTTATTGCCGAAGAACCACACTTAACGGTGGCTCGTAGCAAATAAGAACGCATCGATGCTGTTGGTTCACGGTAAAAACAGGTGTCACCGCTATTACTTCCGCTACTCGTCAAACTCAAGGACCTTGTACTTAGTGTGGACGCACCACAAACATTCAGTGGATACGTGCTTTGAAATACATGGTTTGCCGGATTGGTGGATTGAAAAGTATGGTGATTCTAAGGGAGAATCACGTGCTAATAATACATGAGGACGTTGTCGTGGTTCTACTCGTGGCCGAGGACGAGGTCGTAGCTCCTTTGTTCGAGCTAATAATGTCCAAGCTTCTACTGCTGATTCTACTGAGATTCGTGGTGTAAGTAAGGAAATGTGGTCTGTGATTGTGAATCTTCTCAAGACTGATCAATCCCAACCACAAGATAAGCTTTCCAGTAAGTCCTCTTGCCTTGATTTTCTACTCGACTCGGGAGCGTCTCATCACATGACTGGTGATGAAGACCTACTTGTGGAAATTCATGATATTACATGCAGTAAAATTGTTCTCCCTAATAAAAAGCATATGTTTGCTACCAGCGTCTCATTCCGAGAGAAAAATATTATGTTTCTATTATAAAACAAAGAAGACGCATTACATCATTAACAAAACAAAACTTGGAATGGATAATTATTAGAGCCGGACAAATGGAATTTTAGGACCAAACGAATGTGATATTTTGAAGCCCAAATAAAACCCACATAGTGTTCCTAGGATTATTGGCAGTAGAATAAGGTGGTCGTTTTTTTGCGGTTTCTTGAACCCAAACGAATTGTGAGGGCATGGTTTCAACTTTTGTTTAGTAATATTACTGCATAAGCCTTTGTTTCCTTCCAATGCCTCTGCCGTTGCGTTTCGAAATGATGGGGTATCAGGAAGTGGACCCTCGATGTTATTGTTTGATATATCGATGTATGTGAGCGCCATGTCCTCAAAACTTGTTGGAATGAGACCCGAGAGATTGTTGTGTGAGAGGTCGAGCATGTCGAGGCTCTGTAGGGAGCTGAGCTGTGATGGGATCTCTCCGTTGAGCTGGTTGTAGCTTAGATCAAGTTGAGATAACTGAGTCATCTTTGTAAGTGCCATGGGAATGCGTTCCTCCAACTTGTTTCTACTCAGGTTCATGTAATGAACCCTTACAAAGGAGTCAAAGGTTTGTGGGATCTCGGAGATGAATCTGTTTGAGGATAAGTCAAGATACTCAAGATTAGTTAAGAATCCTATTCCATCAGGAACTCTTCCTGATAATTGATTCCCATTCAGTTGTAGCCTCGACAAACCATTGAGATTTCCAATAGCTTCTGGAAGTTCACCAGTGAGGTTGTTGGTAGATAGATCTAGTTGACCTAGTTGTGGTATGTTCCAAATTTCGGATGGGAGAACACCCGTGATGTAGTTGTTTGACATGATCAAGGCACTTAGCTTTCGACTCTTCTCCCAGTTGCTTGAAATTTCACCATGGAATTTGTTGTGGCTGAGATCAATGAAATCAAGATGTGGATAAACCCCGAAAGCTTTAGAAATATCTCCAACGAATCTGTTCCCTTCGAATCTTGCTCTGACCAAGCTCTTGCAATCTCTCAAGCTTTTCGGGATCGGACCTTCGAGACTATTATCACTTAGTGAGAGATTCTGAAGCTTGCCACCTTTACAAATGGTTTCCGGCAAGAAACCGGTGAAGTGGTTTCTCTGAAGTTGCAAGTTAGTTAGCTCTAAAGAGCTTGCAATTCCCGGTGGGATCGGGCCAGAGAGCATGTTCTCACGGAGGGACAACGACTGCAACTTGGTAAAGTTACCGAAGGAATCAGGAACAGAACGTGTAAGTTTGTTCTCACTTATATCTAAATCAGTTATAGATGCCATGTTGCCTAGTTCATGGGGAATGAAACCGGTTAGATTATTCTGGTCAAGATATAGAATGGTTAATCTCTTGAGGTTTCCTAGGGAATAAGGAATTGAACCGGTAAGTTTGTTCTCACTTATCACTAACTCAGTTAAGGATTCCATGTTGCATAGTTCCTGGGGAATGAAACCAGTTAGATTATTCTGGTCAAGATATAAAATGGTTAATCTCTTGAGGTTTCCTAGGGAATAAGGAATTAAACCGGTAAGTTTGTTCTCACTTATCACTAACTTAGTTAAGGATTCCATGTTGCCTAGTTCCTGTGGAATGAAACCGGTTAGATTATTCTGGTTAAGATGAAGAAGGGTTAATTTCTTGAGGTTTCCTAGGGAAGAAGAAATTGAACCGGTAAGTTTGTTCTCACTTATATCTAACTCAGTTATAGATTCCATGTTGCCTAATTCCTGGGGAATGAAACCGGTTAGATTATTACGGTAAAGAAATAGAAGGGTTAACCTCTTGAGATTTCCTAGGGAATAAGGAATTGAACCAGTAACTTTGTTCTCATTTATCACTAACTCAGTTAAGGAATCCACGTTGCCTAGTTCCTGGGGAATGAAACCGGTTAGATTATTCTGGTCAAGATATAGAAAGGTTAATCTCTTGAGGTTTCCTAGGGAATAAGGAATTGAACCGGTAACTTTATTCTGACTTATATCTAACTCAGTTATAGATTCCATGTTGCCTAGTTCTTGGGGAATGAAACCGGATAGATTATTCAGGTAGAGACGAAGTATGGTTAAGCTCTTGAGATTTCCTAGGGAAGAAGGAATTGAACCGGTAAGTTTATTTGTATGAAGGCTAAGGGTATCTAGGCTGGCCATGTCACCGATCGCAGAGGGGATTTGGCAAGTCAGGCTGTTTCTTTCAAGGTATAGCTCAGCAAGGTTGGTTAAATTGCCGAGCTCGGGTGGGATTTCTCCGGTTAAGTTGTTTATGGAGAGGTCAAAATAGATGAGGTTAGAGAGGTGACCGAATTGAGGTGGGATGGTTCCGGAGAAACGGTTCATGCTGAGATCAACATAAGCTAGGTTTGGGAGAGAGAAAAAAGGGAAATCTTGGAAAGTACCTTCAGTGGCAGTGTTAGCGAGGTTTAACCTTACGATACTCCCTCGTGAGTTGCAGGAAACACCATACCATCTGGTACATAAGCTAGTATGGTTGAACCATGAAGACAGCTCTGATGAGCTTGTCTGGTTCGTGAAAGTGGATTTCCATTTCAAAAGAGCGTTTGCTTCTGAGATAGTTGCAGAAGCTGCAATACAACAGCTCAGAACTGTGGATATGATTAAAAGAAAAGGAAGTTGAGGTTTTTTTTTCGCAAACCCCATTATCTCTTGCTCTCTCTCTTATGGTTGAAATAAAAGCTATCTAAGTTCTGATTCTTTTACAATGTTCATTTCAGTCATTCATTAGACTTCTGGTCGTCTCATTGAAAATGAAGGTTCAACCCGTCAATGGGTTCAATGACCGTTTACTCTGTTAAATAACGAAATTAGACATAGAAAAGCGACTGTAACTTCTGCCTTGAACTTTCTTCAGAGTAATTAAAACCATGGATTGTGGAAAATATGCAACACAAGATACATCACAACATTCACTGTGAGTTAATAACTCATTCTTGTTGCTCTGGAAGTAACTCTATGAACTCTTCGAAATTTACCATCCACTGTGCCAGAAACAAAATGACCAAATTTCATCACTACACACAATTCATCTGAGCTGCTTAAATTTAAAAAACTGTAAATGTACAAAGATATCCTGTAAACCCTAAACCTAACTCGTAACTATCCCCTAAACTCTCTAATCCTACGCCAAACTAATGATAAGAGTTGCTTCGAGAGATTTTTTATATGCTCTACCAGAAATAAACTTGTCCAGGATTGTTCACCGGTTTAATCAGATTCACTACCCAAATCATCATCACTGCGAACCAATTGGATTCTGTCAGCATGCTCAATTAACCAATCACTGAATCCTGGAGACGTTGCAAGTCCTGCCATTGCTTCCCGCGTCGTTTCTCGTGTAAACTTCTCATACTCTTTCTTCGAAAATTTCTTCCGATTAGGCGTCATGTGGTATGTAGAATAGTACAATCCTGCTTTTCTATTGGTGTTCTCCAGTTACCTGAAGCCGGCGACATCACACGTACCAGACATGTGTTTTTGCCATGCCAACAAAATTTCAATTATTTCACTTGTGGACAACTTTTATCAATTGATAAGCTTTGATCTGTAAACCCTCCTATGCGATGTGGGATTAATTAAATACAACATTTTCATCACACACAAAGAGAGAACAAGGAGCAACCTTCTGCAACATATATAGGTGGTAATTGAAACAGTGGATTTGCCACTGAATTTTTAATGTAGAATTTGTCAACAATGAGTGTGGTTCACTCTTTTTTATATTGTAGGTTCTTCGTTGAACATCACAAAATTTCACCGTGAGTTAAGAATACATGCTTGGTTCTCTGGAGGTGACTCTATAAAGTTTACCATCCCTTGTGTGTGGCAGAAACAAAATGAAGGTCCAACCCGTCAATGGGTTCGATGACCGTTTACTTTGATAAATTAAAAAATTAGACATAGAAAAGCGACTGCAGCTTCTTCATTGAACTTTCGTCAGAATAATTCAAACCATAGATTGTGGAAAATATGTAATCACAACATTCACTGCGAGTTAACAACTCATGCTTGCTGTTTTGTAAGTAACTATCCCTTGTGGCAGAAACAAAATGACCAAATTTCATCACTAGTAACTATCCCCTAAATTGTGAATGTACAAAAGATTTCTTCTAAACCCTAAACCTAAAATCCCCTAAACTCCCTGAAAGCTGAAAAGCCTTACAACATTCTGATCCTACGCCAAGCTAACGACAAGAGTAGCTTCAAGGGATTTTCTATGCTCTACCAGAAAAAACTTGTCCAGTATTGTTCACCGGGTTAATCAGATTCACTACCCAAATCGTCATCATAGCTTTCATCACTGGGAACCAATTGGATTCTGTAAGCATGCTTAATTAACCAATCACTGAAGATACTTATACAAGATGGAATCTATATGTCATTACAAAGTAAGCAAAACTCTCAAGATACTTATACAAGATGGAGATTCTGTCAGAATGCTCAATTAACCCATCACTGAATGTCGAAGTTTCTGCAGAAGCAGGGACAATGACTTATTGGATTATACATGTCTTCGCCCATACCTGCAACATAAATTTCAAAGTAAGCACTTTCTATGTAACTGAACTTATACCTTATAAGTTTTAGAAATGGTTTCCAGTCCCGTCCTTTTGTGACTGCGTCGCATTTCCTTCATGAAGACTACCATTGAGCATGCTCTGAGTCGTGGAGATCAAGAGAATGCCACTATGGTCTCTACTCTCTTGGCGCACCAGCCTTGCTACTAAACGACAAGAGTTCCTTATCCCCTAAATCCCTGAGAAGCGAGTTTCTTCATAGTAGTCGATATTGGAATAAGATCATTCTATATATGTAAACAAGTATAATCTACATTTATAATGATAACTCTAGAGTATCCTCTGTATTGTGTATATAGTAAAAAAAATATAAGAATCACATTTTTAATAGGATATCAGAGTCAAAGATCTCTAAACCTAAAATCTTTTCAAGCCGTCCCTTCGCTATCATTTTTCTCTTCCCCTCTGTTTCTTTTCTTTTCACAACTCCACAATGGCATCTGAAACCAACTCTCAAAACAATCCTCACATCCCTACTACAACCATGCTCGATCTCAGCCAACAACAACCGCAATTGCTCTTCCTCCAAGCAGCATCAGAACTATCAACTTCTTGCGTTGATCCCCAAGACTTTACAACTCTAGAATCCAAACTTAATGTTTGAACTAGATTCTAACACACACAATACAGACCCACGATGAATAAACGAGTAAACTGGTTCCCCTCCATAGGAAGCGTAACTTCCCCCACAGGTCTCGGTAGAGACTCGATTCCGATGGTCATCAAAGCGTTGTTATTCAGAACACGCCATTAATAACATCAGTATTTACTTTTTTTGCAATCTCTCTTGTCTTGATCATTCTTTGTAATTCTGACATCTCAACTAGAACTGTGATGCAGCTTGGATCGTGTTACTAACTCTGAAGTAAAAATAATTCTTGGATTAAAGGAGCAGATGGGAAGACCTTTATTGGTATTTCACTTCCGTGTTACGTTGTTATTCTGTCATATCATGTTAATTTGATGGAAAGATGATACTTGAGATGATTGATGATGAGCTAGTTACCAATCATATTAGGTTTTTAGGCCTGTAGCTGTAATAGCTTAATCATATGTCTTCTGCTTATGTAATAGTTTCTTCATCGTTGCTATTTGAGTTTGTTTCAAATATTACTTGTTCCAGCTATTCCCAGTACATAAATAAATCGAGATTTTACTATTGATTTAAGTATGCAAAAAACACAAGAGAATAGCTTTAGTCTAAAGAATTGATGTTTAATCTAGAGGAGAGAAGTAAAATGAAAAAGAAAAAAAAAACAATAAATCCACTAGCGTCTGCTTATATAATTCTTTTGTTGCTTCAATCTGATTTTTGCTCATCATTTTCAGAGACCTTAACTTTCCTGCTACCTTTCGAGATCATGCTTGTTTCATCCATTGTTAGTCTCCCATCACCTTACTTGAACATAGATAAAGGAATCAAGAACAAGTAAGATAAGATATAACAAAAGACTATAGCTGGATTAATTTGTAAGTGTTGGAATCAAAAAAGGGTTCAGCTACTTACCACTATCTGGATTGTTCAAAGCTTCAGAATCAGGTATTTGATCCTCTCCTTGTAACTGGATGGTTTCCTCAGCATAATAATAATGATGATAATGATTCTGTTGTTGCTGCAGCATTACCGCTTGCGCTTGAAGTTGCTGGTCAAAACTTGTATACATCTGCATTGATTGGCTTGTGTCAAAGTTTAAACCAAACTGTTGGCCATTGGTTTCTCCATGTTGCACATCATTGCTACTTCCTCCACACTGCTCCTTTATTGTTTCCGGCTCTTTTGGTGCAAACATCTTTTCTATCTCTATGTGTGGTTCGTATATTTCATCAAATTGCATTATTTCTAGAAAATCACTATCCGGGACTGTTTCTAGAAAACCGCTATCCGGGATTGTTTCTAGAAAATCGCTATCCACGAAAGGCAAAGTAAAGTCGTTATTTCCGAGATTTCCGCCACTAAAGTCGGGTGGTACATAAGAGTCTTGGGGCGCAGTATCTGCTGGTGCAATGGCTTGAGCTCCAGTTTGGTAGTAATCTATATAAGGGAAAAAAGAAAAAGGAGAGTGATTCATACATATAATTTAACTGCAAGGAATCGAGTTTTTCGAGTAGGATAGTATGTTGTTTACCTGTTACACCATTTGTAGTTGTATTAGGCATTGCCACACTTGAAGGAAATTGTTGAGCAAGAGTTTCTTGCATAACAAACAATTCATTGAAGATCTTTATCTGACGCAAGTATTCGCATCTTAAGTGGTAATGCTTGTAGAAATCTGGGTTTTCTCTATGAAGTTGCTCCCAAACTAATAATAATAAAAAAACAAAAATCAACTGATTTTAGTTAAAGAAGCAAATAATCAAATCGAATCAATGAAATTGTTTCTAATAAATTCTTACCTGGATTGATGAGAGAGTAACTAATTTTGTGATTCTTCTGTAGATTTGTGACGATTTCTTCGTGACTCATGTAATTAAAAATACAGCTTTCGATTTTTTTTTTTACCTGAAAGAAAACAATAACAATAGCAAAGATGAAATCATTGAAACAGAGTAGGTAATAAATAAGCTTAAAAAAAATCATAGGGTCATGATTTTTTTCAAAATTTTAGGGTTTTTGTAGAAAGAAAGAATCATTACGTAGTCAATGGTCTCTGAAGCATTAAGACAGCTGCAGAGAAAATCGTGATGACATGAATTGCTCATAGCTTGAAGGAAACCTGTCAGAGAAAAATTATAATCCTTTCGCGTGAATTTCAAAAGTTATTACCTTTTTCCACATTAAGTTTAACCCAAAAATAAAAAATAGCACGAAATTCCTAGTTTAATCTGGTTTAGGAAGTTTAATCCAACTTGGAGTATGCATAATTTTGTTACCGGTTAAACTCTTTAATCAAAACGATTAAAAACAACAAAAGTATATAAAGAATAGAAAAAGGAGCAAACGTTTCCATGAATCCATGAAACGTTACTTTGATAGGAATAGTGAAAAAAAAGGAAAAACCTGGTTTTCAATAATTTTTGTTGACCTTTTATTGAAAAAAATCACATTCTTCGACTGGTAACTAATTTACAACGTCTTCAATTCTTCAAGCTCGTCTCCTTTTCCTACTTTTCGTTATTCTCAGAGAATCGGTTACGATGATCACATTATCGAATCGAGTTGCGATTTTTCGTTTTCTAATTAATCAAATGCAAACTCTTTTGCTCATGGAGCTATTTGAACAACGTGGATGTGATAGATTATAGGATAGATTTAGATTATACACTCTTTCAGGCAAATCCCTAATATGAAGCCTAAATTTGGGCTACTTTAATATTGGGCCCAACATATTTAACCTAGTCTCATCTTTAGGAATGTTCTTTTTGGGATTTCGTTAATTTGATAAATCGGATGAAACCGAAATCAAAACCAAAATCTTGAACCGACTGTCACTTGGAGTCTGAACAGAACAAAGACGTCATTTGGTGATTCAACAGATGATTCGTTTTGACAAAAGAGAAAAAGGAGACGACGACATTTCTTTTCTCTGTGATTTTAGAGTTTTAAACTTCTAATCTAGGGTTTGCGTTGGCACTCCCCCAATAGATTGTAAATTGACCGCGACGGTTATGTTATATGGTCTTTGCTTTCGAGTGTTATGTTAAACTTATAATCTAGCTTTTGATCCCAACGTTAATTAATATCCATGGTTTGAAAAGGAAATATTATTAAATTTTCTAACATTGAGTGACCAAAAAAAAAAAAAAAGTCTAACATTCATTGTTGTTTTCTTTTGGAACTATCTACTGAAGGAACTATGGGCCTGGAAAGCCTTAACAAACCATTACTAAGCCGCCATGTTTACTCTCCCAATAGTCAAACCTTGAAGACTCCACGAAGTCTTGGAGAAATTAAAGCTTGCTTAAGGTTTCAAACCAATCAAGAACTCAAATTCTTAAACAAGCAAAATAAGGATTGTTCTGAAGATTTTAATTACTTTTGAGAATATTCTGAGAGCAGAAAACAAGAAACGTAAACAAAACTTAATAGCATCATCATCATATCTACCTAACCCTCTCTTCATTTATCTATATCAACTTTGTATATACCAAAGTAGAATCATTCATTCCTACAAAAAGTTTTGAAAAAAAAAAACAAAAAGCGTCAAACCGAAGTGGTAATACCATTGTATTTAGGACGTGGTCTATCTGTAGAAATCACTTCTTCCATTGCTTTCCTCTTATTACTACTACTCAAATCTTCTTCTTGTTGTTCAGATTCAAGTTCTTGATGCAGAGGTAATAATATCTCAATTACTGATGAATCTTCTTTTTCTTCTTTAATCTCCGGTTTCGAATCTATAACAATTTCTTCTTTAGCAACTGGTATCTCAATCTCTTCTTTCTTCAATTTGGTTTTCATCATATGAGGTTTCAATTTATTAACATCAGCCAATCTTACTGGTTTCAAGAAAAACTCTTCAGCTCCTTCTTCCAAACATCTGTTGTTACACCAAAGAATCAAACTTTGCTTAATTCATTAATTCACAAAATCAATAAGACTCAAATTAAAATAAATTACTAAAAAAGAAACAAAGTCCTTTACCTTGAGATTCTAGCAGGAACGTTCTCAGAAGACATTATTACTACAGGTATACTTTTGAATGCTGCTGATTCCTACACAAAAAAATCATAATAAATTTCTCAGAAGAAAACAAGATTCTTCTTACTATACAATGGCACCCAAAAAAAACACCAATAAGTGAGTGGGAAAATATTCCAAAGAGATTTTGCGCATTGACATTCTGAATTAAAACTAAAGAGATTTCTTTTTTGGAAAACGAATTTTTCCAAAGATGGAAAAGACAGCAACGCAATTGAGAAAAATGCCGAGAAAACTAACCGAAAATCGAAATCAAATCGAATATAGTTTTGGAGGTAAATAAATAATTAAAATAAAAATACCTTAACTTTCTTGAGCAAATCATAACCAGTCATCCCAGGCATACAGTAATCTGTAATTATCAGATTAATCTCAACTTCCTGTCCGAATCCAGAAAACAAATAAATTTTAACAAAAAATGAATTTCTAAATTCTCAAGAAACAAAAGTTAAAAAGAAAAAAAACTGAACCTGATGAATTTCAGGTGAAGTAGAAGGCGCATTTGGGTCATCGCTCTGATTGGTTTCTCTTAAACCCAGAAATTCGAGAGCTTTAGAGCCTGAATCAACTGTTGTTACTGCAAAACCAGAAGCAAAGCTTTGTTAGAATCTTTTTCCCTCGCTAATAAACAAGCTTAAAGATTTGGGCTTTTCTTTTTAACCTTGACACGAAGACTTTTGGAGCAATCTCTCTATCATTTTCCGATCAAAGAGACTATCGTCAACGGCCAAAACATGGAACTGTGACTCTGTTACCACACCCATTGCCGGAAATTTCGAGATCTGAATCTAAATTTGATAAACCCAGATGCAAAGTTTCCACCTTTTTTATTTCTTCCTTCTCTGAGAAGATTCTCTTTGCCCGTTTTTAAATTTTTTTGGAAATGTTGAGAGTTTTTTATGAGCTTTTAAGAGAGGAGTAGAAATAAACGGTGTTGTATTTTTCACCCCAAATCTCGGAAAAAGAGAGAGAGGGAAATAAAATAAAATAAAATAAATAAATTGGATCTATAGCTTTGAGTTACGGAGTAAGCAAGTTTAAGGGATAATGAAAGTAATTTGTAAGAAGAGAAACTTTGAAAATGGGATAGAATAATGGAAAGAAATCTACATGAAAGATTTTAAAGGATTTGTTTTTTCCATCAAAGACTTTTTGTAGGTATAAGATAAGAAGATGATGGATTTGAATAATATATATACACTTCTACAACCACATCCACATGCATTGCAATTGGGTGATTGGTGATTTTTAACAGCCATTAATTAGATGTTTTAGAGGTTAGTAATAAATAAAAAAACGTTCATTTTGACGGTTCATTTAATTGATTATAAGGTTTAATCTATAAAAGCAATTAAAATTTTGGTCAAACTAAAAGAAATCCAAAATATCGAACTAAAACAAGAAACAAAAATTAAGGTTTACTTTCAGTAATACATGTTCTAAGTTTAATTATTTTTACCAACGTCCTATTATTATCTGAGTTTGATTTAGTTAATGCATGTTATTTTTTTACCAAATAATACATGTTATTAACTAAAAGAACTATGGGGATGCACTTGTGACATATTTAGGTTCCAACCTTAGAAATTGTATTTTCCTATAGATAATTAAAGCAAAGTTTATCGGAGGTTTCAGCGCGCAACAGTTAAAGCTCTCCGGTTTTGATAGTTAAGATTAAACTGTTCATCGTGATATGGTGTAAGGTTTAGCTATCTGTCGTGGATTCGTGTATTGCGGGTAGAACCATCACGTTAGAGTCGTTTGTGAAATCTTGGAGGTAAATCATCATAGTATTAAATATCATGATGATTTCGTAGTTTAGAAAGTGTTAAAAAAATAAAAATTAAAAACTCAATTACTTTTTCGAAAATTTAATAATTTAATCTCTGTTTAAAAAAGTTAACCATTTAGGAGGTAGGTTGGGTTGTGGTAGTGGCAAAGACATGGCAATATTCGCTTTAACAAAAAAAAAAAAAAAAAGACATGGCAATGTTCATTTGATTCTCTGCAAGAGATTTGCCTCGTATCGTCATACCCATCATCACCTTTATCATCCTGATCATCTTTATCAAAACGACACGTGTGTAGAGTATGGTAGAGAGCAGAGATACATGAAAAGTCCCTACAATAACCATACTCTCTTATTGTCCAGTGGGTTCCATTTTGCCCCTTCAACATTTCCTCTCTCTTTTTCGTTCCTTCTTAATTCCCATTATGTCATCATTATTTATTTCTCTATTTTGCTGTCTACAACAATATGACAATGTTAGACTTTTATTTTGTTTGTTAACAGACTAATTGCTTTGACATAAGATTCCTCCTAACCTCAATTTGTTAAATTAAAATTGCACGTTTACTTATAAATTTATATATGTAATCAAAGATGGTTTGTTGAAAGGTTAGTTATGTGATAACAATTTTATACGATTAATATTAAGATGACTACATATCTGAATCGAATGTCAAGATAAAAAACCATATACTTTATTACAATGAATTATCTTTAGTTAAGTCTCTTCTTTTAATATTTGTTAATGATCCATAATAGATAACTTATTTTTCAAACCATAGTATGAATTGCATGGCTAAAAACATTATCTCTTGACAAATTTATTATCCATATGCGACCTCAAGTTTCATGGAAATCTATGATTTGATTTTCTTATACTCTTAAATATGTGTTTATATCTTGGTTAGTGGTTCATAATCAAACCCTGTGACCGTATTAGATCATAAACAAAACCATCCGTTTGTGGTATCTATTATGATTCCTTATAATAAAAAAATCTAGTTGTTTTTCAATTATCCTCACTTAAAATTTGGATTAATTTAGCGAGATGGTTGCTTTAATATGATATCTCTTCTAATTGGAATACTCTCATGTAATTTTTACTTGACCTAACTTAAGTATGTTCACGCTCATATATCTATTCTAAGTAATCTTCTATATCATTTGGAGATAGTGTATTAATCAGAGGCATAAAAACCAGCCAACCCCCACACAAAAAAATGATTCAACAACTCGATAAAGTAATATATGTAACCTATTTAGTTTTGTTGGCTTGCTTGGGGATGCAAATTTTGAAGCGAGACTTCAGTGTTAGATTTGTATCTTGACCAACACATTTATACACCTCTACTCGGCGAAAAGAAAATATTGTAAAGCTTTGTTTTTGTTACTTTTAAATAGTGCCATAAAGAAAAAAAATTGCTAGGTTTTGATTCTTCATAGAAAAATGTTTTTTTTTCTTTGAACATAATCTAACATTCACTAAATATATATCTTTTTACTGAGCTATAATTTTACCTTTAACATATTCCTCCTTCATATTTATTATTTTTTGTTGGACGAAATTTACCTATTTTTAATATAATTGGAGAATATTCTGTTTTCTATAATATGAGAATGTTAAATGTTATTCAGAGTAATATCCAAAATATGTGGAAATACACGTTTTTTTGGCTTAAAATATACAGTGGTTAGTGAGAACTGACAACAATAATGATCAATACTATTAGATATGATAAGATTTTGATCCTATCTTATATTCAAGGAAAATCTCCACCGCTGAAAAATGTCCATTGGATCCACCACTCGTTGGTTTCGTTTTAATTTTCCCTTGAATTACGATTCGACAAAAACAATTAATTTAAGACTAACTAAAAATTAAAGAGATCGAGAAGCAAGAGTCAAATTAAGGATCGTGGCGTTGACTAGAAAAGAGATTTGATGAATGAAGCGATCATGAAATTGTAATGCACGATGTGTCGGGAAGACATGCTTTGAATATCAAAAATAGTCGAATAGATCTTCAAATCGAGATCTTGTCTCTTCAAACTTCAGCACAACAATGTCTCTTTGATGATAGAGGACCCCCTCACCACATTCATAACTTCATCATCACAACTTTGACCCTACAAATTTTAATAAAATTAGATAAATTTGAAGAAGAAAACTATGAATTAGTGGAGTAATTGAAAACATAAGTGGATGTAAATTGGGCCACACATACATGACTTTACAAAGAAGATTGTAGAACGAATGTGTTTGTCATAGTTACTAATCAGTTGAGATTGTGTTTAAGTTTTTGGAAGTTCTAAAAAAGAACAAAAAAAAAGGAACAAAATTAGGCTAAGTTAAACAAAGAATTCTCTCAACCAAAGTGAGAACAAAAATAAGATAATTAAGTTTTGATTTGAAGTATCAAATTAGCCGTTTTACATTAAACTTTTGTAACCTTTTTCACGAGTATACTTAAGAAGTCCTAATTAATTTTGTATGGTGGTTGTATTCATGCTTACTGCTTTTATCAGCCTAGACTCTTTATTCTTGCGAAACGTGTGCAATGAAACTATTTATGATACTCCATAATAAAGCAAGAAATAGGATTGAAAAGAGACCAGCACCTTCCCCCGTCTTGGGGCTTTTTTGCCTTAATGGTAGCTTTTTTTGTTCTTATCTACACTGTTTCTCACTTTTCTTGTCCTCTTCGACAGTTAAAATAATAAAAGACAAGATAAAAGAAATTACCGAGTGCTGGAATATTTGTGTCTTTATCATGTTGTCATGAGTCGTATTCTTAAGCTCATTAGTTGACGATGGTAAAAACATTTTCTGATTATTTTTTAATTAACCAAACAATAGCTACCATTTGACTTGTTCTACTGAAATTTTGCAACTTTGTGACTTGGCTGGTTGAAAGAAACGTATTGTGTAATCATCAAAATTTACTCGGCAAATATTTAGTGTTTGACTTGTAAAATTTGATATTATTTTATTCATGTGCATAAAAATATCACGAACGATTATTATTATTAACGCATAGAGAGACGTTGGCATGTGACATGGGAGAAGATACGGTGGATCGTATCTGGTGGTCATCTTCTGGTATTGGTAATTATATATACACATACATATACTGTTTTTGTCAAATTTCTGTTTAATCACTATAGATGGAAACAAACTTGAAATCTTCATTTGAAACTCATTTTGAATTTTTTTTGTCACAAACTCATTTTAATTAACATATAATTTCTTACAGAAGATTTGTTATTGAATATAATAGGAGTGGATACAAGATTGAAATATACAACAAAGAACTACATTGGCTATTATGAAAGAGCACTAAAAGTAAGGAATTGGAAAAAAAATAATTAAAAACATATTTGCAAAAAGAATCTTGAACTAGGAGGTCACATACACCCCAAATAAATAAAGGGGAAGTCTCAATCAACTCTGGCACTACGAAAAATGGCAATAGAATGAAAAATCGAGGCAATACTCACATAACAAGAAACCGAAAAAACTGACTTTGCTAAAACAAGACTTCGAGACCGTGAAGAGACCAAACCAGGGCTCCACCCCAATCCTTCGATCGCAAGTGAAGCAAAACAAAGCCACATTACATAACCAAGGCTCTAAGACTTCAACTAAAAAAGAAACGAGTCACACATAGCCAAATAGAACCTCAATGTATACAAACTTGAAGCAACATACTGCTAAACCTAGTAATGTGCGATAAACCAACAGAACTCGGGAGTAACCAGAGAAATTAAGTTGAAGTATAGGAGACTGGAGACGACGCAACTCTCCTCTCACGATGCTAGAACTGGTAGAAGAAACAACCCCAAGAAGATAAAACCCCCAATAATACTCACTCCACCAACTCGCAGACCTGGCCTTAGAGGATTCAAACTTCACCGAATTTGCAGGCGAATCGAGGTTGAAGGCTGGAAAGGAAGTAGACTTATAGAGCTCAACAAAGATAGAAAATAAAAGATTACATATTTTCATATATCTCTTGAATTCAAGACCCACAAATGAACAACCTCAAACAATACACAAGATGCACATAAAAGAATTAAGGCATCAACATGGATAGCCGTAGAGGCAGAACCTCAACATGACCTTCCACCACCACTAATTCCACTGTAGTTAAAAAAGTTTGGTACATAAACGAAAAGGTTTCATTTTTTGCTTGAGTAATCGTTTTTTAGTTTTCAATGTTTTTAACCTAGCTTTCTTTAAAAGCGTAAAATTAATATATTTTCACTATCATTCAATATGTTTTTAAATTTTTCTCTTGGAATTTATGTGAATTTACTTATCTTGTTTGTGTCAATGAATTGGAATAAAAATTTGGAAAGTTTGGTAAGTTATTGATTAGGATTAGAGAAGCCATAGATGTATTTTTTATACCTTAATATCTATACTCATTGGTTTTCCTTCTTCTTTAGTGAGTTTTTTTACGAATTACACGCATTGGTTTTATTTTGAAAGAAGCATTGTTGTTGTTCAGTTCTTCCATCATCTACTATTAATGTTGCTCATACTACCAAATATGATACTAATACACATACATCTCTTATTGTGGCTTTGATTAGACCAGTATGCTCATTTTACTAGACAAGAACATCGTTAGGTAAACTAACTTCAATATTCTTTTTTTCACCATTATTAGAGATAACAAAACTGATAATTAAGTGAATGTCTTGGTGCAAGCTTGGAGAGATTTCTTTTGTGTGTGTTAGTTATAATTACGAGACTCAGCTACTTCTTCTTCATAGATTAAATTACTTTGGTTTGTGTGTGTTAGTTATTTGGTATCGATTAAATTACTATGTTTTGGTTATTGCTTTGTTGTACAAGACATTGCAATGAATTCTATATGTTTTCTTGTTGTAGATTGCTGACTTATTTAAGTAAGCTATTAACATCGCAATGTCATTTTCATTAGCGTTAGGTCTCTTAGCATCTGCTTTTGCCACTGTTCTTGGTACCATAATGGAGAGTGTAATATGACGTAGTGCATGTATACATATCCACCAACATGCATACAAAGAAAGTTTCAATTGAATTAATATCCGTAAATGAACTGAATCTTTGAATACCGAGATTCAGAACAAAAATGAATGAGTGAATTGGCCGCACGGTTGCTAATTTACGATGTAAATTTAATCACAAAAGTGAAATGTTGTAAATAATCAATCCACACAACATGTTTCTCTAAGACTTTATCTTGCCTAATGAGATATCTGAGTGCGTTATGGTGCGTAGATGGAATGAATTCTTTGTGGAACAAGCAATGAAGCCAAACTTTGATGGCTTAGAAAATGGCATAGAACTCCATATCCTCAGAACTATAACGAGCAAGAGTATCAGAGAGTTTCTCACTAAATTATGTAAGGGGACGGTTCTAATGACTTAAGATAACGTCGATAACTGATTTTGATACATTACAATGAATTTCAAGAACCAAGGAAAACTCTGGCAATGCTAAAATTAGAGTAGAATTAAGCTTATTTTTGATGACTTTAGATTTCGTTGAAGCAGCCACATTCCAAATAAATGGGCTTTCTTTGATGCAATCAATAATAGGCATCATGAGACTACTACTGGCAAAAAAATGACGATAAAAAGAGGTTAAACCATGGAAGACGATAGATTGCGGTTGAGGTCATATTTGATGCCACAAATTTTTTCATGGATTATGGCTAACCCTTGAGATGACATAATATAGCCCATAAACTAAACTTTGGGAATGCAAAAAACACACTTGTTTAAAGTATCCAAGAGCATCAAGAACTTTACGAAGGTGGCGCACATGATCGTCTAAATATATTACTACATCATCAAAGTAAACAACCATAAATTTACCAATGAAAAGGCACCGAACTTGATTCATAACACGCACATAAAGGTGATATGTGTGTTAGAAAGCCAAAATCACACAACAACTACTAAAAAGGTCCTTCACCAATTATAAAATCAGTCTTCCACTCATCGCCGGGTCGAATTCGTATTTGATAATACATACTTTAAGTCTAGCTTAAAGAAAACAGTTATCGTCACAATTTGGTAAAAAAAATCATCAAGGCCAGGAATGGATTAACTGAAATGAACAATGATCTTGTTAATCACATGATTTTCCACGCACATGCCCCAAGACTCGTTACATTTTTGGAATACGTAAAGCTGAGACAGCACTGGGGCTCATAGTCTCAAGCAAAATTCTCCTAGAAACTAGGTTCTAGACTTGTTATGCAACTCTTCATGCGCACCCGGACGAATTCAATAATGAGGACGATTACAAAGAGAGGCATTATGATCCAAGTCAATGTGATGTTGAAAGTCACTTAGAGGTGGCAAGCCTTAAGCTACATTTACCATTTTACTCTAATTAAAAATAAGGTGGACTTGTAAGTGCGTAGCTAATAGTTATGCCTCAAAGCATTGAACGGCCAGTAGATCTTACAACAACACAATTTTTTTTTTTTTTTTTACCAAAACGTATATATATGTATGTTGAGTAAGATATAAACGTTATAGACCATATGTTAATTAAAATCACCAACTTATAAAAATGAATAAAATGGGTGCGTGTTTACGAGTGGTTGTACCCAATTTGTAGGTGTTGATATGCTCACATTAGTATTATTATATGTATTTGTTTGTTTCGGTGTGTATATAAATTAATATCGAATCACGTTAGCTCAGGGTGATATTGTAAATAATAACTAGATTATAAAAAAAGAAATGTGCTTATGGTCTTAATACGGTGAACCAAACCTCAACTATTATTTAAAAAAGATACGACCGTACGTTGAGATCTGTTTTGAGACTATTTAACAGCTCGACTTGTCGACAATAAAAAAGGAGAAACAGCTCGACTTATATATAACTTTTGCATATTTCGATAACTCGTGATCGATCTATTTTCATAGAGCGGTTAAAGTAAATCTGTTAAAGAATGACATTTGCTATCTCAAGGATGATAACAAAAAAAAAAAAAAAGGGTTCATGATCCCATTTAAATGAAGATTATGGCAAATGATTATTTTAAGAGTCAATGAGTCAAGTCAATGACCTCTGTTTAGTGGTGCAACTTATTTTACGAAATTACCATTACGAAATCCGTAGTCCTTACAGTTACATGTTAGAATTAGCAAATTTCTTAAAATAGAAATATTCAATGTGGTTTTCCTTGGTTAACACCAAAAATTTCGTAAAACGTGAAGAGTAGTATATATTAATACGTATATGAAGTATATGTCTCGAAAAACATGCATCCTCCGCGATACGGGCTGTCTCAAATCTATAAGAGGTCGATACAAACGTATTAGGTAAACCGGGCAGCCCGATTACTTTACACCCTCCAATGATAAAGTCATCCGATGACTCTTAAAACAACCACATCCAAATTTAATTAATAACTAGGTGTCTCGCCCGCGCGGACTTCGCGTAGGGACGAATTCGTCGTCCTTTTTTTTTTTTAATCAATTATCTTCGGTTATTTTCATTTTTACCGTAACCGCGTATTCGTATATTATCGACATATGTCATTTGAGCGGGTCTCTATTACGATTATTCATTTACCTATATCCGTATACTATCAAAATGTATACGGCAAAATGTTCTCGAAAGGCGTTTGTTATTGAAAAGGAACTCCAAAAGAAGTTTAAGGGGAAGCTTGAAAGGGATCTGAAGGTCCATCTAATCGAGAACCGTCTTCAACATCCCCTCGAGTTTTCCCGCAAATCTCCTCTTGAGTAATAGGTGGATCTTCATATCCCTTTCGAGCTCCCCCTTTAACTTCCTATGGAGTTTCCTCTTTGGTAACATGTGCCTTTTGAGAATCTTCTTCGACATCTCATTGAAATTCACCTCGAACCTCCTCTTGAATAATCTGTGGATCTTCATATCCCTTTCGAACTTCCCCTCGAACCACCTCATGAGTAGTAGGTGGACCTTCACATCCCTTTTAAGCTTCCCCTTTCACTTCTTATGGAGTTCCTGTTCAATAACAAACGTATTTCGAGAACAATTCCCTTCTTACCTCGTCTTGAGTAGTAGATGGATCTTCATAACACCCCGTCGAACTTCCTCGCAAACCTACTCTTGAGTGGTATGTGGATCTTCAGATCCCTTTCGGGTTTTTTCTTTAACTTTCTATAGAGTTTCCTCTTTAGTAACATGTGTCTTTCGAGACCGTCATCCACATCCCCTTGGGCTTCACCTCGGACCTCCTCTTGAGTAGGAGGTGAATCTTTATATCCCTTTCGAACTTCCTGTTGAACATTCTCTAGAGTAGTAGGTGGATCTTCATATCTTTTTCGAGCTTCCCCTTTAACTATCTTTTAGATATTCTCTTTAACTTCTTATGGAGTTTCCTCTTCATAGTAGATTCCTTTCGAGAATCATTTTCAACATCCCCTCAAGCTTCCTCACAAACTTCCTCTTGAGTAGTAGGTGGATCTTCAGATCCCTTTTGAGGTTTCCTTCTAGACTTCTTTTGAATAGTAGTTGGATATTCAGTTCCCTTTCGAGTTTTCCCTCGAACCTCTTCTTGAACAGTAGTTGAATATTCAAATCCCTTTCGAGCTTCTCCTTTAACTACCCCTTTTAAGTTTCCTTTAACTTCATATGGAGTTTCCTCTTTAATAACAGATGTCTTTCGAGAACCATCTTCAAAAATCCCCTCGAGCTTCCCTGCGAGGGGAGCATTCCCTTTGATTTCCTCTAGAATTTCCTCTCCAATAATATGTGCCTTTCGAGAATCCTCTTCAACATCCCCTCGAACCCCTTCTTGGGTAGTAAGTAGATCTTTAGATGCCTTTCGATCTTCCTCTTTAACTTCCTCTGGAGTTTCCTCTTTAGTAACTGATAAATTTTGAGAACTATCTTCAACATCCCTCGAACCTCCTCTTGAGTAGTACCTGGATATCATTTTCGAGCTTCCTCTCGAACCATCTTTTGAGTAGTAGGTGGACATTATTTGGGGTGTTACTTGAAATAAAAAATAAACCATGAATGACCATTAAATTCCAATAATCTATAACAACAACAAAAAATAACTAAATTCAGTAGATTAAAAGATGATTGAAAAAATTAAGAGTTTGGCATCCAAAATATATTAATACATAAGCGATATTCTTAATTATATATGTGAAGACATATATATTAAAAAAACAAATGAATGAAAATATTGGTCAGAGTTCAATACTTTTTACTGCTTCTTCCTTCTTCATGTTATCATGTCGTCTCATTTTTCTATAAAAGAAAAATAAAAGATCACATTGTAAACAATATAAATATTGAGAGATAATAATTACCACATCCACTTCTCACGGAGATGAGTATTTTATCATCATCATCTTAGTCACCGTATATAAATTATTCAAAAACTAATCAAGTGTTTGGATCTCCGTAGAAAATCAGTAATCAAATCTCTAAATTTAATTGTAGTTATATTTTTTAGAAGAATTTCTAAACTAAATCGAAACTACATTAAATTATAATGAATGAGATTTTACTTATTTTATAAACTGAAAAAATCAAAGAGACACGAATAAGAAAAGAAGTAATGATAAAGAAAAATAACTTGAGTCAAGAAGATAAATTCTTATTATGTTATGTCTTTCAAAACATTTTTTACAATGAAGAAACTCTAAACGTCACGAATATTGAACTGCTCTCCATCATCATTTGTCCCATCTAATCTACCATTCGGGTTGAGATCATTTAAACTCTATATTTGAGTCCAAAGAGATCATAACTTTGAACTTCACTGTCTCGCCGGCAATACCTTGTCTCAAGAACTTCTCTCCCATCGACGGAACTCTTCTTTCTACTCCCCCCCCCGTTTGCACTTCCTCTTTACACGTGGTTGTGCGAATACGAAAATAACATTTCTGAGGTTTTTTATATTGGAGAATATAGGACATGTGACTCATCTCTTTCTCTAGAAGAAAAATAACAATAAGATTCCTTAAGAACAATTGGCATATTAAGCAACTATTTTGTCTATTTTGACTGTAATTGGCATATAAATTTTGTCTCACCATATCTAATGATCATAGTAAGCTAGGATTTCAATTGTAAAGGAAACTAAGATTTTCAAGATCATGCGAAGCAGTTTTATCTCATGGAGAGTTTTTCTTCTTCCGCTATGGTAACCATCCGTGATCTTATTCTTATCCACCTACATAAAAACGTGAGATACACATAAGCAAAAAGAAACAAAAATGAACCCAAAAACAGATTCAAACCGGAGTATAAACAGACTCGAACATGAGCAAAAGCGGGAGCTATGGAACTTCTTCTTAATCATTTTTGTGATAAGTTCTTCTTCTTAATCAAAGAACTTCATTTTCTTCTTCAAACCAAAACGTCAAAAGCCAAATTCAAAACCTAACTGTAGAAAGTGTAGAAATTTTAAAACCCTAAACAAAGAAAAATCATAACTAACACAAGTTTTAGGGATCAAAGAAACTTGATATCAAAAATATTGATATTAGAAATAATAAACAACAAAAAAAAAATCATCTAAGGTTTAGGTCACAACATTTTGTTTGACAAGTTCTTCTTCTTGATCATAAAACTTATTTTTCTTCTTCGAATCGAAACGTCAAAACAAAATTCAAAACCTAAACGTCATGTCTTCATGCTGCCGCCTATGTCGAATGCATTATAAGCTCCTTCACCGTGTCAAATTTGGATGCATGTATTTCTTTTTCTTTAACACTTGTGATATACTTATGCAAGTTGATAATATTCTGTTTTATGCTATTTTTCCATTAGTAAATCAAGAAGTCGTGATATGTAGCTTCCTAAAAGATTACTTTAGATCTAAGTTTTTGAATAACAATGCTAGTGAAAAATACCAAAGAACATTTTAGAAACACATATTTTTAGCTTTTATAATAATGATAGCTTACCATTCTCGAAAACGGAAACTGTGAATCCATCACTATGTGCCTTCTTCAAAAACTTGCTTCCCATGCGAAAATGATCATTTCACATCATAATTTTGATGTTTATCTTCGCTGCCATAACGGAAATCTACGATTTCTTCTCCATTCTTTAATTTATTAAGAAGATATGCATATCCCATCATTACACAAGATTTCTTTCTCGTATATTTCTTTATGTTCCCATATCATTTCTTTGATTCATTATAAACACCCTAAAAGTTTGCTACATATAAAAACACGGCTAATACATATACAAAATTTGTAATATTTTGATAACATAGTGGACATTAAAAACAATAATAAATCTAAAGAAGAGGTATAAGTCTTGGTAGAAGGATATGACAATTTTCTATTAGTAAGCATTGGGTTGCAAATGAAGCTCCAAATTGTCCAAGAGAAATTACTCTCAGGCGCTGATCTACATAGTAAGCACCATAGATCAGTATGCAGGCCCCAACCAAGGATTATATCATGGGTTGGATTCCGATTTCGAATGAAAAGCCATGCGGTAGTGCGATGTTTAGGGATACCTCCAGCAAACCAGACGATTTTATGCCAGTCTACATCCAAAGCCTCGTCTCGAATGGCATTATAAATAGCTCCAATTTATGAACGATCCTTTCAGTCGTCATTGATCCACCAAGTATAACCATCGCATTCATCCACCAAGAAATATAACATTTACAATAGGAAAACTTATCAGCTTCTAATAGCCGAGAGCTACAACACACATAAAATTTGATGCTCGCCTGATATCCTTGAGAACACACAAGAAAAAACTATATGATCTAATAGTTAAAAGATCTATTACTTTCAAAATTATATCTCACCCGCACATAGGAAAGAGACACATTAGTATGTCGAACAACGAAGTTTAGGTATACCTTTGATAAAATAATTTTACGTTCATCCAAAGCGAGCATTTGAGAGCTAGGTAAGTCGAGACGGATTTAATCCTTTCTAGAGTGCTTGAACTCGTCTGGTACCAACCACCATGGAACCACAGTGTGGCGATTCCATTGTACTCGCTGGCACGATCTCGCTTGAAAGTTTGAAGAAAATGGTTATAATTTGAAAGAAAAAAAAAATAAAGGAATAAAAGATTACTCACTTTTGAGCACGCATCAATAGCGGATTAAGGAGAAACCTTGAATACGACTGCAATTGTATCGTCCATGATTACTTTCTCGCACTATCCATAGAAAAAAACAAAACAATTCAAACGGAAACCCTTAAGTCTCTGAAATAGCGTTTATCTGAACTAACATGAAGCCCCAATCCTCTGCTAAGCGACGGAAAAGCCAAACAAACATGTTTTGAATCTCCATAAAGAACCTTAAAAACCTAATGTCACTAAATAACCGGATGATTCCTTGAAATCCAGAGCCATAGACGATCTTCCGAGTTTGCAGTCGCCATAGGAGAATCGTTAGACCTAAAATCCATAAACTTTGATGATTTCATAACTGATACGTTTAAAAACCCTAGATACAATAACAGCAACGGAAACTTAAGAAGATAGTCCTAGCTCCAACAAATGTACACATCAGATGAACGTGAATCCATATCAAGCCAATTCTCTTATAGATGAATTTAAGCTCACGTCCCACAATTTCCAGCTTACGTACCACAATTTCTAGCATAGCCTGAGGAAGCCATAAGAGATCGCAATTGATACACATATATCAAATCTGCATAAACTTCTTTCTCTTCTTCTAAAGCTCATAATCGTAACCCTAGTTTTCTTCATCTTTTTCCAGCCGCAAAGTAACCTAAACGAAAAAAAGAGGTACAACGACAAAAAACCTTTATATATAAAACCTAAAACAATAAAGATAGTAATAAACATAATTTTTCAATTTTTTTTTCATAGATATATACAATAAACTCCATTATTATCTATTGTAATCATATTTTTCTTTTTTCTTCATAATAGATATGCACTAATTCCATTATTATTATTATTTTTTTAAAAATATATATTTACTTCTACAGTTTTCTATTTTCTTTTCTTCATAGATATGTAAAAATTTCATTATTGTCTATTGTAATCATTTTTTTTTTCATAATAGATATGTATAGATTCCATTATTATTATTAACTTTTTAAGGATAAATATTTAATTTCACAATTTTCTATTTTCTCTTCCTCATATATATGTACTAATTCCATTATTATCTATTGTACTCACATTTTTCCTTTTTTTTCATAATAGATATGTATTAATTCTATTATTATCTTTTAATTTCATTTTTATATATATTTTTTTAAAAAAGTTACGAAAATTAAATATACTAAAATTGCAATTATCAAAGATTTGATCATGGGTTTTTCAGAGCGAAACAAAAGTTTGAAGCCATTAATTGATGGTTGATGACGTGGACAGCCTTAGAGGTCATAATGTTTCACAATTAATTATATAGATATATATTTTTTAAAAAGTTACCAAAATTAAATATACTAAAATTGCAATTATCAAAGATTTGATCATGGATTTTTCAGAGCGAAACAAAAGTTTGAAACCATTAATTGATGGCTGATGACATAGATAGCCTTAGAGACCATTATGCTTCACAATTAATTATATAGAAGATTAAGATATAGTCTGTGATGAAAATACAAGGTAAATATTCCAAATTTGTACTGCTCAACGAACACAAAAAAGAAGGTAATAGGAACATTATTTTTTTCCTAATAACCAAGATTATGGCTTTCCTATGTTCTCGAGAGCAAGCAAAAGATGATGGGACATCTAGTGGAGTTTGGTGGAACAAGTCGAAAGGTGTTGCAACAAGGTTGATGACGTATCAAATAAAATCTTGACTAGAAGTTTGACGCACAAACCATATTTTGGATGTAATCAAATATTCAAAGGATCAATGTGAAAATACTTAAAAATCTTATGAAAATCTTGGAGTTAACTAAAATAGGTATTTGAGTCCGACTATAAAAGAGGATTGCAAGTCATAGTGGTTCCAAAAAAAAGAAGGGAATTGTGTAGACTTAGAAGTCTTTATAGTTGCAAATTGAATTAGTTGTTGAAGGATTATTTCAATAGAGCTGACACGTTTTTCGTGATATATTAGAATATCTACTTAGGGTAGTTTAGGTGTGTGAGTTCATTGTTTGAGAGTGTAACAAAAGAACCTCGAAAGTAAGTTTTCTATTATATACATTTTTAAGAAAATAAGTGTTCATACGTGTAACTGTTGGTATCAGAGTATGTGTCTTATTTAAGTTATTTTTTCAGAAATATGTGACGATATGTGAGTGTGAAGAAGAAAGTGATGTCGAGGAGGAATCTGGTTTTCTTGCCTTTTTTGATAACCATTAAAGATAGTGAGATGTCAAAACGTAAATCTGAAAAATCTATGAAAGAAGAGTTTTCAAGTGGTGAATTTTAAGAGGATGAGGAAATTAATGTGGAAGAGCAATTTTGAAAGTTGTACAACAATTTAACTGTTTTCTGTAGAGAAAAATTGATTCTAGTTGAAGATAAATTATCTTTGCAGTGTTAAAAAAAAAGCATAATAGATTAGCTCAACGCAGAATAAGAAAACCAAACTGTTCACTCAAGAACTCAATGATACAATAAAACATTACTAACGTTAAACAATGGTACAAAGTCTCTTGACTCAATTTTGAGTGTGAAACTTACGGGTGATAGCAACTACGAGCTTGGTTACAATAAAAATTTAACTACTGAGACAACGATATTTTGTGAAAGAAAACAATACTCCAATTTTTAACATATTTTCTAAAGCTTTACCCAATCAGGAGACGGTGCTTTACTATTGTGCTAAGTTTGGGCATATTAAGAGATTTTGTACAAGTATGCTGATAGAATCGATATAGCATATACATCAGGTGTTTCAACAAAAAAAAAAAAAAACCTTGGTATTTTGGTAGTGGGGAATCTGACATATGACTGGAGTTTGGGATGCTCTAGAAAAATTCAAGGAGGTTAAAGATAGAAAATTGACATTCAAAGGAGAAGCAAAAGGAAGATCAAAGAAAAATGTGAAATTTATGAGTAATCAAGACTAATAAAAATTTATTTCGTGCAGGGACTAAAGGCAAAGCTGATCTTTAATAAAGTGAAATGTTGGGTGTCTGATGAATAAGGTGGAATCTTCATGTATGATATTCGATTTGAAAACAATTTCTACATGTGGGAACAACCCAAGACCTGTGTCAAAGGAGAGTAGGATGCTCATGTCTTGTGGCATCAAACACTTGGGAACATAAATGTTATGAGTATGTCTAAAATATTTAGTTAATAGATTATAAATGGGGTACCAAAGCTCAAAGCATTATGAAAAGATAGTATGTGGTGCTTACAATAAAGGGAAGTACAGATTAATGTATTGTACAAGATATCCCAAGATGTTCAAACCAAGGAGGCTCTGGATCTTGTTCACATGAACTTCATGGGGCCTATGTGTGTTAAGAGCATATATGAGATTGGTGTAGTATCAAATTGGGCATGTTATCTTGTCATTCTGAAGACATTGAGAAGATACTTCTATTTGCATATTTGATTTACCAAATGATGTTGTTCCAAAAGGGAAGTTAACTTGTTTCCCAATTAAGTTTTGGAACTTATTCTCGGAGTTACAAATTCGATGGAAGAAGTTGAATGGGTCGTCATGATACGAGATAAGTTTTATCCTAAAATAATTTGTAAGTGCACAGAAATGCAATTGTAGTATTAAGGGGTCGAAATCCACAAGAACTAGTTAGACACAATGGTTTCTTGATTTGGATTAAGCTAACCAAATCAAAATGTAAATTAAAAGCAAATAAGAACTAAATTAAATTGTCATGTAAAATCAATTGGAGGAAAAGCTAAGCCTAGGGTATTCCTAAAGAGAATTCAGATTGTGGCTAATCAAATAATAGGGTTTATTAGATTAAGTGTCATCTAGAATTACAAACACTTGTGCTCGCCAACTTTCGCTGCGAGAGTCATCTATATCTAGAGACTAAAACACCGAGTTTCCTACGCATACTTTCCGAATATAGATATGCAATGCACACAAGTTGATTGGTTCACAAGGCCCCCAAAACAAGTTTCCTACACTTTTAGGCCACCTTGTTCTCCTAGGATAGATCCAGTTAGTCAATAATGCTTTCGCATCTATTATCTAACCTACAGGCTCAATTCGAGGTCGCGAATCTAGAACTAAGTAATTAAAACAATCCTAGTAGAAGATCAATTGTAAAACCCTAATAATCTAGTATCATCAACAATCTTTCATCAATTTATTTGGAATCCCTAGACCTAACAAGAGATCTACTTAGAAATTATTGAATTAAACAACATAGCAGGAGTAGAAAGCATAAAGAGAATAATATTAAAGGTAAAGGAATTCAAAATCTTCTCTGAAAACGGACAGAGTTTTGGGATTTGTCTCTCCAAAAGCTCTCAACAATACTCTCTCAAAACCTATATAAAATCTTGTCTCAAAATTATAAAGACTCTAAAAAACTATGTATAGATGTTTAAAAACGTCATGGGCTTTCTCCTTGCGGGATTAGGAAATCTGGGCCAAAACTCGCAGAGAAAAGAAACTTGGAATCTGTTTTATTGCTCTCTGTCGATTGACACAAGTGATGTGTGTCGATCGACACACCCTACTTTGACTGGGTCAACGTCCGAAAGTAAAAATCTTTGACTTTTCTTCAATTTAGACCGGTTTTCTGCTCCTTTTTCCACTTCCACTCCATTGATTAACACCTATATGACCTGTAAAAACACATAAAAGACTCCAAAACCAATATGAAAAAACCCGTAAAAACCGTCATCTATCACGTCATAATACTCATACACCAATTGGGTTCATCTTTGGTGATTATCTTGTAGATGATATCAAGAACATTCCAGGTTTGTTCCTCAACATTCTTTTGCGGCTATCGGGTAAGTAGGTCACCTTGTATTTATTATTTCCTTTCGTTTTTAGCTGAATTTGCCAACCAAGCATACTGAGACTATGATAGAATCTCAGCTCATGCTGTTGCAACTGATACTGATGAGGATGTTGACTTTAGTGGTTAAGGGTTCATCGAGGGGGTAGTTTATGTGTTTATGTGTTTCAAATTGTTCTTGATGTTTTAAACTATGGCCTTGCCCATTATCGCGTGTCACTAAACTTATTTTTATCATTGAAATTATTATTTCTAATGGTTAGCCATTTTTTCAAAATATTATGTGTGGTGTAGTATGGTAGTCTATGGTTGTTTTGACAGGTAGACAAACTCAATCAAAGAGGAAAAATTAAAGCAAGAGAAGAAGGACATCATTGGAGCTTGGTGAACAAGTATGGAGGTGTTGCAACAAGGATGTTAGCATTACAAATGATAGGATGGCAAGGAAATTGGCGAACACGGTGATGATATTTTGGAGATGGAAGAGATATAAAGTTATAGAGTTAACCTAAGTTAATAATGGAGTTTGAGTATAAAAGAATACGGAAAATCATCTCTTAGATCAGCCATTTTGAAAAGGAAAAATCGGACGTAAAGCTTAAGGGGTGAGTGTTTTAAGTTTGACGGATTTGTGTTCTAACGGACTGTTGTGTGTGTCAGACAAAAAATCAAGATCTCTTTATAAAGATAAATTATAAAAGATGTTGCCAAAATTTATGTGAAAACAAGGGTCCATCTGTCTTTTTTTATAAAATAGATTAGAGAAAAAACACACAATCAAGAAAATAATCATTATCTACTATATTCAACTAACAGTTTTGTTTTGTGTATTCCACAACAGTGATGAACATTTAGCAAATGTGGATGGTCCATGATTTTATGTTTATATACTAAACTTTTTATAAACAGGTGATTAATTATATGTTTATATACTAAACTTTTTATTAATAAACACGAGATTTAATCAAGTTGAAAATGTGGATGGTCCATGATTTTTTTTCTAATATAATGTTAGAGTATATTCAAAACAATATAAACTTTTAGCAAACATTGTTGTTAAACGTTTTTTTTATATATATATATATCTTAATGGAAAATAAATCAAACTAAAAAATGATAATAAATTTCTAAAACCAAACCAAATTCTTCGTATTTGTTTACTCCCTTCCGTCTCATTCTCAATCTATTCCTCATAGTAGCTTCAATCATCTTCGAAAAAATCACGTTTGTAAGGGGTTTCTCGCCAATGCCTTCTTATATTCTTTTCACACCATAAAGTATTAATCAGAACCTAAAATGTATATCTTATGATAAAGAGTCGTTTCTCAGCCCCTTGATCATGCGATATTTGCTCCAAGACTTCCTCCCATCTCCATGTATATGCCGTCCCCATTAGACCATCTACAAAAGCTTCCCATGGCTTTTTGTCTCCTAAATGGTTATATCGTTAGACTTTAATCCGTAAAATATTAAATGCTACACCGGAATTCAAAATGCTCTTACAGGCGATGTTAGGACACAATATAGCGCCCCTTCAATAGAACACAAGGCTAAGTAAAAGGCAATGCTACACAGTACACACCAAATCTTTTCATTTTATATTACGTATCATATAATACATTATATAAAGATTATATATATGACTATGTTCGTGTAACTGATAGCTCACATTAAAACCCTTTCTAACGCCACAATCATATTATATCTTTATTTTTGTTGGTTTAGTATAATTTTATTATATTAAGGTGTAGTACCAAATCTTTTGAAGGAGCAGCAATATAAATCCTATCTTGCCCAACTATCCAATTGCCATGACGCACGTACCACAGAAAAATAAACAACCAAGTGTGATCAGTACGATTATGTGGCTTTAAATTTATTGAGGATACATGTTTATTACAAGAAATATTCACGAGGTGGCTAGGTTTAACTTATTCACATTTTTTGGACCAAGGCCATCTGGTTTACGAGCCATACTCCTAAGCATCTCACAGAGATAAGCTTCCATTACGGGTAAGACTTCATAGCTGGGGAATGAATGTTCCCACAACTTGCTGCCTTTATAATCAGTTCACGGAAACAAGGGACCATATTTTCTTCCACTGTGAGTTCTCTGCTAATCTTTGGGGTCTTATCTCAGTAAGACTTGCCACAACTTCTTGTTTCTTTGACGATTGGAATGCTTAATGAATTGGTTGCTTAACGCTTCTCCGAGAATCCCGTTCATTCTTAAAGGGATCTTAAGTAAACTCTCGATTTACCTCACGTGGAAAGAAAGGAATGCACAAGTTCACACCACAATATCAACCCCGTATCAGGTGATCTTGAGGCAATTAGACAGACTTTTAAGAGATAAGTTTATGGCCAACCAAAACAAAAAAAAAAAAAAACGTTTCCTAAGGCTGTTTCATATTTGAATTAGAAATGTTTGTTGAAAATGTTAAAGTTATCTTTCTTTTTTTTTCTTTTTTTTTTAGGTTTGAGGATTGTAAGAATATTTTCCCCGAGAAAGGACGATATAATTAATATTCATATTTAAAAATATATATATTCTCAAGGTTTTCGAATTATGGTTAGGTTTAACTTTGCACTATAATTACCCTTGTTTCTAGATTTATGTTGGATTGTAGAGAAGATGTCGTGTCTTGAAGATATGTACCTCTTTAGCTTCTAAACTTTTCCATCAAATTGATGTAAATCAATATTTTGTAGAGAAAAAGAAAAACTGGTTGCTTAGACGTTAGGCTCCACTCACCTACGACAGTTAGACCAAACCGGTTAAAAAAACGGAATCCGGCTAGTTTAATTTCTTCTTCTTATTCCTATTAATTTTGTTTTTTTAAAACTTTTCAAAGAAGAAAAATTCTAAAATTTGATGAGTCCAACTTGTGTTCATAATTTAAATAAAAATCATAACATATTGGACATAAAATTAATTTCCATATGTTTTATGCAATTTTAGGCACAAAACTATATTAAAATGATAAATTATTATGGATTAGACTGTTTAGAGGACATTAAATAGGTCGAAATTAGATCTAGAGTAACCTCTCAACATAATCTTTCAATTTTTCTGATAGGCGCGGGACCCAACTTGGTTGTCTGACTATCGTCGTATTTGAACGATGCTAATTACTAGGTTATGTCCACGCTAAGCACAAATTATAGTAGAAAGAATAAGTGGTATAAATATGTGGGTGTGGAAATGCGAAGCAGTGTAAATCTTTGGGCACTTATTAATACCACTTATTCTTTCTACTATAACGTAAGCCAGTGACATCTTTGGGCTTTATTAATTACTATGGCCGAATGGCCTTTTCTTCTTTGTGACATCATATATGAGTCGCGAGACTCTTCGTCTCCTTAAGTCTTATGCTTCGACATTTTCTTTTAGCCCCCTTTTGTTCTTTCATTCACATCGATTTGTTCTCTGCTTTTATCTTTTATGTTATAAATTTTATAATATAAAGTGTATATTGTGAGTGACAAAAAAAAAAGGTGTATATTGTGAGTATATATATATATATATATATATATGTATATATATATATTTTTGTTACGTAGAGCCTAAATGGTGTTGGGTGAATTGGAGGAATGGAAGGAAAAATGAAACAAAAATTCAACTAAACACCATTTCATTATGTAAACTAATGAGAAGAACTTTTGGTCTAATGGAAATATTATGAATTACAATTTTCATATCTCACTAATACATTAATATTATGGTGATTACTGTGGATCCACATATTTATAGAACCCAAAACCTGAATTTGGTCCCGGTACCGACTCGAAAAAAAAAACAGTTCAATGTGAATATGGATCTGTACTGATAACCGATTGGTACATATCATCAAGATCCATTGGATTTTAGATTAACCCAAACCGAACGAAATCCAGATGGGTAACTGATTAAACCAATTTAAAGAGATGAAGTTAAGGCTGGATGGTTATTACTATTTTTTTTTTCGAAGGTAAATATTCACTAATCTTTTTTTTTTCAATTTCGATCTTCTATGATTAGGAAATTTTAATACTCGATGGCCATATCTTGCAGATTTTGAGTGTTCAATCTCCCTAATTTTTACTCATGTATCGTGGAATTAAGCATTTTTCACTATGATACATGTGATTTTATAAAGTATTTTAGTGTCTTTTAGGAAATTTTACATATTTTACAAGCAAAGAATGTCTTAGAGTAATTTGAGATAAGGTGGAGTGAATTAAAGCAATACTATCAAAAGAGGATGCAAAGACAGGATCCGTGTTCTAGAATTTTGGCATTCGTTGGACCCATTAATGGATCAATCAGAAGACGAGACACATACCAAAATGAAGATATGAAAGTTCGCTTTCATTTTCAATTTGAATCAAGTCAATTAGATCTATGTAACCCAATATAGTATCATTTTATTGAAGTCATGTCATTCAGACGGGATTTCTCGGTTGATCCGTTTCGCTCCAACTAAAGTCCGATCCTAATCTTTCATAATATGTTTTTTTCCGAGTTTTAGAACCCATGATTTTGTGTGTTTTAGAGTCTTTTGCAGGTCCTTATACTATATAATAGGTATTTTGAGCATTTAGGATGATTTTGAGAAAGTTGAGCAAAAATGAGCAAAATCGATAAATGAGAGGTGCAGCCTCGGATATGGCTTTCAGAAGTTTGGCATTCGTTGAAGGTCTTCCCAAAACTCAACTTTAACCAAACCGGTTCCAAAAGAAAAATATGGAAGTTAGATTGCATCACCAAGTGGTTTGGAGTGATTCCCATGTATGTAGCTCCAGATATAGCCGTTTTAATGAAGACATGTCTGTTATGTCGCAAACTAAATAAGATATACACCTTTGAGGGGCCAGCAGATCGACAAGGCTTCTGCATAACACAAATTTTAGAGTCAAAGTTTCCATTTTTTTTCCAAACCAACCCCCTATTGGAAAATGAAACTTCTAGGACGTCTCATATGTTATAAATACATGTTCTATGCCATTGTTTAGGCCAAGTCTTATTTTTCTAGGGTTTTTTTATAGAGAAATTTTTTAGGGAGACGGAAGAGTCCCAAACCCTTTTTGTTTCTCTTATGCAATTTATACAAAGCATGTTATTTGTTTCAAGCTCCATGTCTGAGTAGTTTGCAGGTTAGGTTTAGGTTTAATCAAAGGATTTCATGAATTTTTGATATGATATAGTTTTAACCATAGAAATACTGCAAGCGCACAGTGAAAACAGTCATAGTACTTAGGGGTCGAATCCCACAAAGACCTATGATTACGCTATGAGTTTGTTGGGTCGAATTAAGATAAAACAAAAATATTATAATTAAAACAATTAAAAGACTCAAAGTAAATGTGATATAAAATCAATACGAAAGAGAGCTAAGTCTAAGGTATTCCTAAAGAGAATCCAGATTGTTGATATATTGTGGTTTTTATGGTTTTAGAACCCATATATTTGTTAGTTTTAGAGTCTTCTGTAGGTCTTTATGTGGCTTTATATATTTTTTGAGCATTTGAGATGATTAGGAGAAAGTGGAGCAAAAATGAACAAAATCAGTAAATGGGATATGCACTCTCTCATTTCACTTTCAGAAGTATGACATTAGTTGAAGGTCTTCCTGGTATCTAAATTTGACCAAACCAGTGCCAAAAGAAAGATATGAGTTAGCTTTCATCTTCAAGTGGTTTAAAGTGATTCCCATGTCTGTAGCTCAAGATATGGTCGTTTTAGTGAAGACATGTATTATCTGTCGCGAGCTGAAGAAATTGTCTGTTCTCTGAGAGTGCATCGATCGACGCACCCCCCTGCATCGATCGATGCAGTACTGGACGCGATTTTAAGTGTAAAAATTGTCTTTTTTGCCCCAGATTAAACCCTAATTGGAAAAGGAAACATCTAGGTCGTCCCTAATTATTATAAATGGAATTTTTCAGCCATTGTTTAGGCTATGATTTATATTATTTTAGGTTTTTGAGAAAGATTGTTAGAGAGCTTTTGGAGAGCCAAATCCCGCACTCTGTCTGCTTTCAGAGAAGATTTTGAACTCCTCTTTCTTAATATCAATCTCTTTTATGCTTTGTATTTTATTCATGATGTTTGTTTCATTCACCATGTTTGAGTAGATCCATTGTTAGGTTTAATGATTCTAGGGATTTATGAATCTTAATTAGGGTTTTCATAACTAGAGTTTAATAAAAAGTTCTTCAATTCATCTGAACTTATTTACTTAGGTCTAACTTGATCACCTAAATATAAGTCATAGATTAGATAGGGAAACGGAAGTGGACTTAGCTAATTGGAAAATTGATTAATTGAGCAAGTGATGGCTAGTTGCAAATGAATTGGACTAGATAGCTTGTGAACTTAAAAAACTTGTTTGATGCATGCTTTACTTGTTAGATTACTCAAATGAATTTGGTATTTTAGCTAACTAGCATAGTTAGAGTTTCGCAGCGGAAGCTGGTTCTCTATAGAATTGTGTTTGTGTTCTAGAACATTTCTTAATTAGATTACTAGGAAGATTCCTGCCTTAGATTCAGATTCCCGAAGAAATCCCGAGACCTAGCGTTTTTCCCATCGGTTTTAAACAACAACTTTCGTGATTTGATTTACTTTTGTCTTTTAATTTACATTTGAATCGCCTAACTTAATTAGAAACTAGATTGAATTGTGTTCGAAAGAGTCTCTTGGGAAACGATAATCCTATATATTACAGCCACATAACTGTGCGCTTGAAGTAAAATTATAGGGAAAACTTTCTCTACATCAATTGTAACTTAAGCAAATTATCAGGATTTTTCAGTGAAATGTCATCTAGAATTACAAGCACCGTTATGCGCTCGCCAAATTTCGCTGTACGAAACGCCTATACCTAGAGACTAAGGTACCGAGTTTCCTACATGAACCTTCCGAATCTAAATATGCAATGGGCAAAAGTTGATTGGTTCAAAAGACCCCTAATACAAGTTTCTTATGCATTTAGGCCACTTTGCTCTCCTAGGGTGGATCTGGTTTAGTCTATAACACTTTCGCATCTATTGTCTAACCTATGGGCTCAAATCCAAGTAGTTAAGCTAGATTCAAGTAATTCATATACCCCTAATAGAAGATCTATTATATAAACCCTAGCAATTCAGTTTCATCAACAATCATTCATCAATTCAATGCAAACCCTAAACCTAACACACAAACTAATCTAGCATGGTGATTGAAGCAAACATCATCTACTGAAAAGAAAACATAAAAGAATTCAAAAGTACAAGCAAATAGGGTTCAAATATCTCATATCCCTAAAAAAATCTCTCTTTAAAAACCCTTAAGTAAAATAAAGCCTACCCTAAACAATGGCTAAAAATATATATTTATAAGTCATTGGATGTCCTTGGGTCTTTAGGAAAAGAATTGGAAACAAACCCATCAAAAATAGGAAATAGAAATTTCATTTTTTCTCTCATCCGCTCCCGCCAGATTTGACAAATTTTCAATAAAACAAGCATAACTCAAATTTCAAATATTAAAACGGCTGCAAACCACCTGGAGATGGAAACTAACTTACGTATCTTCATTTTGATGTAGATCTTGTCTTGGATCATCCGATAAGTGGTTTAGCGAATGCAAAACTTCTGGAACTCAGTTTTGTCTCTGTATTTCTTTTTTTTTTTCCTTTTTGCTCTAAAACCTCCAATTCATCATTTGACCTATAAAACCTATAAAACATACTCTAGACACTAAAAATACCCTAATATAGTATATAAATGTGGTTTAGAAATCCTTTAAAACACAGTTATATCAATTGTTGAATTAGAATCATATAGGCTAGGGTTTATAAACATATTTTTCATCTAGATAGGTTCTCAGTACTTGATTTTGGAGTAGCTAACTAGAATCAAGCTCTTAGGATAGTTAAAGATGCATGGAAGTGTGATTTAATTAACCCCAAAAAAATCCTGATGAGCAAATTTGCCTAATCACAAAAGAATTTGGTTTAGGGAATTTGTGAACTTAGCAAACCTGTTTGAATGCATGTCTAGCTGTTAGGATTCACAGAGGGATATGTTTTTCTACTGGTTTAGGCATAGTTAGATCTATCAGCGGAAGCTGGTTTTCTATAGCATAGTGTTTTGTGTTCTAAAACGGTCTATAAATAATTTGTTAGTAGATTCTCTTGATAAAATTCTGATTTCCTACGAGTTTTTATGAGTTTAACAATTGTCTCCATCGTTTTAAACCTTGTTTTTCTTAGTTTTTATTTTATTTTCTTCTATCACATTTTTAAATTAATATTTCTCGCCTTAGCTTAATTCGAACCGAAAAACTCATAATGTAACCATTGGTCTATGTGGGATTCGACCATATATACTACATCTGTATTCACTGTACACTTGCAGTCGTGTAGGGTAAAACTTTATCTACATCAAATTTTTGGCGCCGTTGCCGGGAATGATATTGAAATTGATAGAATCTTGAAATCTGAAGCTGAGAGGAAAGACGAGGATGAGAATTTAGTTATGTATGAGATTGATGGGGATGAGGTTAATTATTTTTTATGAATTCACTAAGATCTGATATTGATTTTATTTTTCCGTTAAATACGTTTAGTCCTTCTGTGAATCTGAAATTGAGAGATAGTTTCAAGATTTATGCTACAGTAGATTTCCCCTATGGATTATTTTTCTCTTCTATCTGGTTTGTTGTGACTCGTTTTGCGCAGTTGTGCCTCGTTTTGTGCAGTTTTGCAGAACAAGGAGAAGGACAAAAGGTGCACTGGCTCAACCTTTCGATTAGTTGGACTAACTCGTGTGCTCAAAGGTCAAGCTATAGACCTAAAACAAGCGCTTGGTGGGAGACAACCTAATTGGTAGTTAAGTTTCATTTATCTATTTTAGATTTTGTTTTTTGTTTTTTTTTTGTTTTTTGTTTTACCTCTTCTAGATTTATTTTTCCACTGGGACAATGTGAAGTAAGTTTGAGGGAGTTGGATGTTACTAATAATTATTTGTTTTGTGTTTTTTTTTAATTTTTTTTATTCGGTTTTTCGAGTCAATTCTTCAGTTTTATTGAGTCAAAACTTTCTTTGGGAAATGATGATTAATTTGGAGGAATTATGCTATGTTAGTTGGATCTTGATGTAACATTTTGCAGTGATTCAATACTTGTCTAAGACTAATTGAAAATTCAAATCAGATAAAATGACCATCGAATGCCCATGTCTCCAGTTATGAAGTAAGCCAAAGCTATCTATGGTTTCTCTCCAATAAAGTCAGTCCTCGTCTAATGATTTCATGAGTCTGTCCATTTAATTTTTGGTCTCTAGCTCTCCATTAGAAAAGAACAAAATAGAATGAATAATATGCGTTTATTAGGCACCTAGTGAATGAGGCTAGAAGCGATTCTAAGATGTCAATTTTCATCACTAGAAACTCAGATTTTCATTACCATTAATTGTTTGAACCCTGAGGCTCGTGATCAGTGCGGTTATGAAAATTTCATGCGATGTTGTTGTGTGCCTTAAACCTTGAGCAATTAGAAAAGTAAAGATAGCAATAAGTCTGGGGGAGAAGGATGCGACTTTTATGTTAGGACTTACTCATTTTGGTATTGGAAGGGAAAGGAATTTGTTCTTTGGGCAGTATTTGTGATGTAGAGACTTGCGATGATGGTAATTGGGTGGACTGATTGTTAAAATGTGGTGCACGTATGTTAGGCTGCTAAGCATTGGAGAATTACATGGTGGAATAGACTTGTCTGAGTTTTGGTCTTATGTGGTTACAATAGTGAGAGATAACATAGCTTTTTGATGATATAAAGAGTTTCTCGTGTTTTCGAAAACCTCTATCTTGGGTTTAGTTTTATGTTTTGCTTGAGGACAAGTAAATGCTAAGTCTTGGGAAGTTAATATTATGTAGTTTTTCGGGTTTTAGAACCCATGCTTTTGTATGCTTTAGAGTCTTTTTCAAGTCTTTATACTATATAATAGATATTTTGAGCATTTGAGATGACTTAGAGAAAGTGGAGCAAAAATGAGCAAAATCAATAAATGAGAGGTGCAGTCTCGGATATGACTTTCAGAAGTTTGGCATTCGTTGAAGGTCTTTCTGGTACTAAAAATTGACCAAACTGGTTCCACAAAAAAGATATGGAAGTTAGATTTCATCTCTAAGTGGTTTGGAATGATTCACATGTATTTAGCTCCGGATATGGTTGTTTTAGGGAAGCCATGTCTGATCTGTCGTGAGCTGAAGAAGATGTACATCTCTAAGAGGCCTGTCTATCGACATGATCTCTTGTGTCGATCGACAGGGCCTCTGCATAACACGATTTTTAGAGTCAAAGTTTTCATATTTTGCCCAAATCAATCCCCTATTGGAAAATGAAACTTCGAGGACGTCTTATATGTTATAAATACATGTTTTAGACCATTTTTTTAGGCCAAGTCTTGTTTTTCTAGGTTTTTATTTTATTTAGGGAGTCGGAAGAATCCCGAACCCTTTTTTATTTCTCTTTTTATTTCTCTTATGTATTCTATTCAAAGCATGTTGTTAGTTTTATTCTCCATGTTTGAGTAGTTTGCTGGTTAGGTTTAGAGTTGAATTGGAATCAAGTAGGATAGGGTTTATAAACATGTTCTTCATCTAGATAGGTTTTTAATACTTGATTTTGGAGTACAAAACTAGAATCAAGTTCTTAGGTTAGTTAAAGATGCATGGAAGTATGATTTAATTAACCAGAACAAATCTAGATGAGAAAATTTGTCTAATTACAAAGGAATTTGGTTTAGGGAATTTGTGAACTTAACAAACCTATTTGAATGCATGTTTAGATGTTATGATTCATAAAATGATCTGGTTTTCTACTGGGTTAGGCGTAGTTAGATCTATCAGAGGAAGCTGGATTTCTATAGCATAGTGTTTTGTGTTCTAAAAAAGTCTATAAATAATTCCTTAGTAGATTCTCCTGATGCAATTATGATTTCCTACGAGTTTCCCTTAACTTAATAGTTGTCTTCATCGTTTTAAACCTCGTTTTTCTTAGTGTTTGTACTTTAATTTTCTTCTATCATATTTCTAGATTAATATTTCATGTCTTAGTTTAATTTGAACCGATAAACTCATAGTGTAACCATAGGTCTTTGTGGAATTCAACTCCAATATAATACATCTTCATTCACTGTGTACTTAGAGTCTTGTAGGGTAAAAAAATTTCTACATCAGTCTTAAAACAAGACACGACTTCTTCACTTATAAAAGGAGTTTTTCAACCAATATTTAAGCAGATAGGATCGTGCCTCACAACATCTGCACCCCAAAAACGTTTCCTTTGATTTGTTCTTAGATTTCTAGGTTTTACTTTTCTGTGTTTTTTCAGGATAGACTTTGAAGAGGAGAAGAGTTTTGTTCTTTTTCTCAGTTGAGAATTACAACCTCTGAATCTTTATTGTCGTATTTGTTATGTTATTCAATTCATTAATTCAATTATGTATGGCTTTCAATTTTCATGTTTAGGTAATTTACTTATTAATTAGATTTAAAGTTTTCGATGGATCAATAAATTTTTTTTTTATTAAATAAGGTTTTGGCCATGTGGTTCTTCATTACAGAAGGTGATAATACCTAGATGTATCCACATCTAGGCTTATAGTTCTTGATCTACTCAAACAAAATTTCGTAGATTCGTTGGAATTCCCTATAATGAGCAAGGCGTTTCTCAGGGTTTAAAATGGTTTGACTTAGACACTTAGATTCGTCGAAATTCTCTACAATAAGAAAAAGGTCATTTCAAGTCTATGATGGATCAGCCATGCGTCAAGGAACCTCTTAATCATATAGAGGCTCCACAACACGTTCCTAACTGCACCCTTCCACATTTGATCACCCCAAGACTCAAATTACCTTTTATGGATCCGAAAGGAATCGAGTCAAAATGGTCATTTAAAATAGTGGGTGGACACGACTTGGAGAGCTTCTATACCATCTATAGACTCCCAAGAATGCATCATTACATGCTCAAGCTGTCTAGCTACAAGGAACCTCACACATTTCCTCATATCGCCAAAATCGAACATTATATGCCAAATCAGTCAAGCCTTTGATTGATTTATCATTTAGCTTGATTTATTTATATTTATGTTGATTTATTTTAATAATTATATGTCTTAAATGTCTTAAGGTCGAGCCTATAAAAACTCATCTCATTTCATTGTAGAAACACACCCTTTTATGAATTAAAACTTTAGTTAATCTCTTTAAATATTTTATGCTTTTGCTTGTTTATTTTAGTTTGTGGAATCATTTTAGAACACAAGTGTGGATCATATTATATTGTGTGGAATCACATAGCCTTGATTCTTGATCTTATCAAGAGAACTTTCACACTCTTTTGTGGCGATCTTCAATCCACCTTAATTTAGTAAGATAAGAACCGTAGGTCCTTTTGCTAAATTCGACATTATCTTATTTTCTAATAGATTCTTAAACACGTTAAGGATTACATCAAATAATCTAAGAAAATTAACCTCTCATGACATTTCCCTTAACAAAACTTATAGGTACTATAAAATAACTAAATACAAAAGATGTCTTAATCGGTAATAAAAGAGTATGTAAATAGAGTTCAAACTCTTCTCATCAGCGTATAACTCCACGGGTTAAAGAGAATGGTCAACCGCTACATAAGACTGTATGCGACCATCAAAGGTAACATACTTTACAAATAGAGTAGCACCTATATTTTAGCCTTCAAATTCATGGTATAGACTTGACTCATGAATGTATGTGAGTGCATGTTTTACCTTTTTCACATATAAATTAAAGGATGGCTACATTTTTAGTTTTTCAATTGCGTTGATGAGATTCGAAGTCTGAATTCCAAAGACGATGTTAGGATATTTGAGAGTGGCCATGTCCTTGAAAGCACATAGAAAAGCTTTGATATGTAGAAGACATGTGACAATGAAAAAAACTCTTAACTCTGAACAAGTGAACCATTTGCATTTCTTACAAGGTTAAGAAAGTTTTTTTTTCTTGATCTCGTACCAGAGACAAAAAAAATCCCAAGACATTGACTTAAACTAAACAAGTCTAATTTTTCTAAATCAATTAAAAACTTTTTTTTTTTTTTCATATGAAGGCAATCCTTTCTTTCACCAAGCTTTCTAAAATATAGCAATATATCACAAATCTCGTAGTTTAAAAATCTAGTTTACTGTGACTTCAAGTTAAAAGATTGACTTTTGATTTCTTCTTGTTAAACTAAATTAATATATATATATATATATATATTTTTATTTGTATCTAAATTCTAGACCAAATCAAAGCGAAAGTAGTTTTATTATAGATTTTTCACATTTTAAGAATTAAAACTGTTAATCCAAAAAACCCTTTATACTATATTAATTGTGAATATATTTATAGTTTATTGCAAAGTGATTTAGTGTTTTGTTTATCAATAAACATAAATTATTAACTGAGTGTAACGAATTAGTGGTTCTCACTTGTGAAGTATGGAATTGTAAATCTAGGCGAGGGATTGATTCTTCTCAAATGTAAAATATCATCTAATACTTGTATTAGACGAGACGAAGATGGTGTCATATTTTAAATCTATTAAAATATATAGTGAGTGGGTTAGTCGTCGGTTATGTTTAGTCTATGAAACCACTTCCATTACTAGACTCTTAGTGTTGGAACCAAGAAAAAATTATTAAAATAATTGTGGGACTCACTATTTTCTTAAAGATCAATCTTTATATAGGAGTTTTAAGAGATAGTTTTTTAACACGTGGCGTGTTATGATTGGCTATTTCTTTTGTTTTTTTTTTTTTTATTCATCGAAATAAAATAGATCCTACAAAAGAAATTAATAAAAAGTTCTAAGAGCCCCATTTTTAATATACTTGCAATGGGGATGCTTTGAGGATTAGTCGAACACTGGTTAATAAAAAAAAATTAAATATATAAATAGAACTAGTCAACTAAAATTATACAAATCCAAATATTTTCAAAGGAGTTTCCAACTCGAAGTTACGACGTGATGACAGTGATGCTGTTGTCCGAGAATCTTTACTTTAACCTAAGTTCCGCTTTTCCACATGTAAAAAGAAAAGAAGTAACCAGAATTAGAAAACTATTATTGTTAAAAGGGAAATACAGAAATAAAAAGAAAAAGTCACTAAAAGTAGTAACATGGGATCGCTTCTGCTAATCGCTAATGCTTTTTCTCGATATATTCCTTGTCTCTTACGTATTCCTAAACATGAACTATTCAAATAATTAGTGTACGGGCTTATAATTATGTAATTAGTCCTTCCAATTAAACACTTAAAACATATTTTATCTCGGAAGAGAAGGTAGAGCAGCTAGAGAACCAATGCCAATTAGCCGGAAAATACTAACGTGGGCCGTTGTGACGGCGCTTATTGCCGTCTTCGTCGTTATCGCCGGACCATACATCATTGGACCAGAGAGTATAGTGGGCTCGAAAAACGTCCTTACCAAGGCGAAAATGATTCCACTGCCCGTGGATGGGCCGGAGAGCCTAGACTGGGACCCCCAAGGAGAAGGCCCATACGTCGGCGTCACCGACGGTCGTATTCTGAAGTGGCGCGGTGAAGATCTTGGCTGGGTCGAATTTGCCTACTCAACTCCCCACAGGTTTGTTTACTAGTTAAAATACGATATATTTATGTTAATAAGCACAATCTCTTTAAAAGAACTATCGACTGTATATGTTAATATCATTTGCATATCGTAAATGTCCAAAACAGAACATACCGAAAAAAAGAGAGAAGTTAAAAGTATATTTACGCTTTGCATTTGCTTAAAATATATAACAATTTCTGAAAAAGTCACTTGATGTAAACGCAAATTAATGTTATATGTTGTTGATTTTGGTGCATATATGAAGAAAGAACTGTTCAAGCCATAAGGTGGAACCTGCGTGTGGGAGGCCGTTGGGACTGAGTTTCGAGAAGAAATCGGGTGATTTGTACTTTTGCGACGGTTACTTAGGGGTAATGAAGGTCGGGCCTAAAGGAGGATTGGCCGAGAAGGTCTTGGATGAGGTCGAAGGTCAGAAAGTTATGTTTGCGAACCAAATGGACATAGACGAAGAAGATGATGCGATCTACTTCAACGATAGCAGCGACACTTATCACTTCGGGTATTATAAGTTCACTTCTCTGTTATATTACTCTATTTTGAAAAAAATGGAAACCAAGATTTGGATTATTTGTTTTATATTTGCGGCATATGCTCATGCTAGTGCTTTTTTAGTAAACAAAACCACAAATTCAAGTGTTTTATGTCATAGTTATTTCAAATAGTGGTTTTATTTACGCAAAAAAAAGAAATTAAATTTTTTGAAGGAAAAAGATGGTTCTAAAATGTAATAACCACAGTACGTATTCCATATCTATATTATGGGGTTTAAAATTAAAAAATAAATGCAGTTTAATTTTTCTTTTCCTTTTCCACCTCTCATGTTTTGTGTGAACTTAAAATAACAATTCTAGTGTAGAAATAATTTTTCTTTAAAATCTAAAAAAATCTGCTATTAGACCATCGATTGAAGGCCAACTCTTGTATATTCTTTAAAATACTACGTACGTTCTTTTTTTTATCAGGGACGTGTTCTACGTGTTTCTATGCGGCGAAAAGACCGGAAGAGCGATTCGATACGACAAGAAGACGAAAGAGGCCAAAGTTATAATGGACCGTCTTCATTTCCCTAATGGTCTTGCCTTAAGCAAAGATGGTTCGTTCGTGCTTTCCTGTGAGGCCCCAACAAAGCTTGTGCATCGATATTGGGTCAAGGGACCTAAAGCCGGGACACGCGACATATTCGCAACACTGCCAGGGTACCCTGACAACATCAGAAGGACCGAGACCGGGGATTTCTGGGTTGCCTTACATTCCAAGAAAACTCCGTTTTCTAGGTTTTCGTTGATTCATCCGTGGATTGGGAAATTCTTCATGAAGACGTTGAATATGAATCTGCTGGTTTTCCTCTTTGAAGGAGGTAAGCCTCACGCCGTCGCAGTGAAACTCTGTGGCAAGACCGGAGAGGTTGTGGAGATTCTTGAGGATAGTCAAGGGAAGACGATGAAGTTCGTAAGTGAGGTTCAAGAGAGAGATGGTAAGCTCTGGTTTGGATCTGTGTTTCTGCCTTCCGTTTGGGTTCTCGATCGTCAATGATTAATCCGGTTATGTTATTTGAGTGTTTTAATTCGTACCGTGATTAAAAGATTCTTCTTTTCTTTTGCGTCTACATTACCGGTTTCTCATGTGTGTGGATTTGATGATGCTTTAAGGTTTACAGTATTTGTTGTACCCGGTTGGATTTGCATTTAAAATAAGTCCTTCTCAATATCGATCTTATAATTTACTGAAGACTGTCGATCTTTAATAACCTGGTTAGGTTTCTTTATGATTTACTTTCCTTTCAATTAGAGGATCCAGGTTTTTAATTTAAATTTGATTTCAGGTTTCTTCTATTAAGCGTTTGCATGAACCTAAGATTTTGATTTCAAATGCAAATGGCTGTCTAGCTAGAGGAATTATATACATTCACATTTTGTTACTATCTTGCCTTTTACTTTGAAAATGATAGGAAAAACATTTCCCCCATTCCACTGAAAAATATAGAAATTCTTCAAGGAAATAAATATATGTTTTGTTATAGAGATAAATAAATGGGATAATTCTATTTCACCAATTTTCATATATCATTCATCTATTTGGCTATTTCCAATCATTTTTTTCTACTAATTGCCAACCGTGCCATTTCAATTTACATTTGCAAATACTTTATGTAAATATATCTATTCTTGAAGACCAAATTTTCCTTTTAAAAAAGTAAAATAAAGGAGAATAATATATCAATGATATAAGACAATTCCTTTCGAAAAAAATAATATAATAATATAAGACAAAAGAGAAAGTGTCTGTGGTTTTCTTTTTTTTTGAATATTTAAAAAAGTTGACAAGAATTTTGATAAGTGTGAGGATGTGGAGCGGGCTGTGCAGTCCACTAACCATAAAAGGCAGGATTAGACAGGGATGTTTGTAAACATGAGGAGGTCAAATTGATGTTTAAAATTACTAACTTTAATTGGTTATGTTGTTTGTCTGCTATTGCTTGTTTGGATGGGCTTAATGACAAATAAAAATAAGAAGGCAACGCAACAAATAGGTTGCCGAGTGGGGCTCATGCAGTGGCTTCTTCTTCCCTCTGCCCCTTCTCCTGTCAATTTATTTCCTCTAACTTCCTTTGTCATTTCTTTCTTTCTTTATGTGGTTCAAATTTATTTATTTTGTATACAACCTCGAAATTTGGAACTAGACATTAATCTCCGTGGTCCGGAAGCAGTCTTTAACTATTCCTTTTGGAATAATCTTTCTCCCAAAGGGTGTTGAACCTAGGGAACAATAGAACCAACTCCTTGTACTAACCACTACTAGAATACCACGCATTGGATGTTACAATTTCTTTTTCATTTAGAAGTGACATGGGTTAGATACCTTGAAATTTCACAATATCCAATTTCAGATTCGTCGGATTTGAAAAATATTCAATTTTAGATTCATCGGATTTGAAAAACTATTATTCAGATCCTAACCCCCCAATCCAAAGTTAATAATTAAAATAATATTATTTCATGTTTAAAATAATAAAGTAAACCAAAATATTAAATAAAACTAAATATAATATATAATATAAAAAAATTTTAAATTAATTTTTATACACTTTAGAACATATTTATAGTATATATTTAAAACAATATTTTTATTTTTTATAACTAAATTTTAGTTTTGATATTATTTAAATATATTTTCTATTTATTACTAATGAATTTGTCCGCATCTATAGACATTAAAAGATATATTAAAATATTATGAGGAAACATTAAAATTCAACATTGAAGAAACAAACTCCAATTGAAAGAATTTAGTAGAAAGGAGAAATAGTCTAACTTTACCTTAATGAATAAATCTTCAATTTCTCTTTCGTAGATAATAATTCTACTCAAACGGCTACTCATTTTTTCTTTTACCAAAATCAAAAACGCAATTCAAAAGCATCAGTAATTGAACAAATAACAATGACGACACCAGACACCAAAATCTAAACCAAAAAATTATTAACACACCTAATATTAGGATACATGGACGTCTCCTTAAAATAAAAACCAAAATGTGTCTAAACTTATAGTTGATAAAAAATCAGAACTTACTTTTCTTCTCCTTCGAGATTAGAAGAAGGTGCCAAATAAAAAACATTTATAATCTTTGGATCAAAGGAGTCGAGATTATATATGCTTATTTGGCCAGAATAATGAACTCCTAATGATATAGGTTCATTCATGTTCAGGGAAACAAACACTCAATGCTTATTTGGCTTAAGTCGAAGTTTTTAGAGTTGCAAGACCTAGCCGGACGAAGAAGACGAGTCCAATATTGTATCAAAACCTAGACATCAACATACAAATAAGAACAAAAGGAATAAAAATAGAACCGAGGGTAAAACATGAAAAAAAAAAAAAGCAAACAGATCTAACTATAACCATCCAGAGGTACCAAGATGGAGCTAACCGACGACGAAAAATCCAATCACATCCTAGACACGAAAAATTCAAAACTCACATTAATACAAAAAAAAGCAAAAGGAACTAATCTAATAAGAGGAAAACAACGAAAACGAGCCAAATAAATCATATATATCTCTCAAAGAAATCATCATCATCATCTTTAGGAAATCAAGTGCTTGAGGGTCGAGGATAAGAAAAACAAAAATCTAAATATGTATATATAAGAAATAATATTCTAGGATTTAGACGAACAAAATACCACATATAGGATAATAGATACATACATTAGGGTTTTCAAATGATTAAACTGGTAAAATATCATTCAAATCAATCACAATTTAGGCTGTGATCTTTTTTATCTTATACGGGGATTAAAAAATAGAGACATTACGTATTTTTAAAATATTGATTCGTCCCTTAAACAAATACTCTATTTAAAGTAGTTTTTTCTAATAAATTTTATATTTTTTTAAGAAAAATTATTAAAAACGTTTTAAGAGTTTAAATCTGTAAAGAGTTCTGGATGATGCCACGTGGCGAAATTTTTTTTTTAATTATATAAGATATAAATAATTTATATATATTTTCTAAAATATGAAAACAAATCTAGGAATCCTGATTGTTAAACTTGATTATCCGAATTCGTGAATCTTAGAATCCTATTTTTTGAATCGGGTCTTAGATTAGGTCACAAATCTCATATATTTTTTCACCTGCTTTGATGTATACATATAATAATCAAACAAAAGCATATATGATTTTCTTGTTTTTTTTTTTGTTTCTATAAGTTAAAATTTGGGTAGTAAAGTATTGGTTTCTTCTGTGTTTAGTTTTCCATCCAAAGTTTATTTGAAGTTTTTAATAAATTGTTGTAAGGCTGTTCCCATATACTGTTGAATAACATTTTACACTTTACACAAACTTGTAAGATTGATCCTAATAGACAACAGATCCGCAGATTTAGATGGGAAAAAAAAAAAAAAAAGTAGAAAAGATAGCTTTAAAATTGGACTATAATGAAGTAAATGTGATTCCCTCTGTTTCCGGCTGCAAAGGAATCATATCATCTACATGCAATATGCATGTCAAATCAAAACTTAAAAAATATGACAATAATCCAATTTAATTATATTTATCATTTGTTGGGTCTGAATATATCATCCCTTTGTCTAGAAGAATCTAGTAGGGTTAATGTATTTAACTTAGATAAAACTTATGACTTTGATTGGTGCACTAAAAGTGTTTCTTCAACCAATTATGTGGACCAATCACAAAAGCGTTTCCAAAAGCTACAGTAAAAACGTTTCTTTCAGTTTTTTGTCACCGCTTTCACCAACCGCTTTCTCCCACAATTTTACATTATTCCTCAACCGCTCACCACTTCCACTAACCGCTAATATATCCGCTCCGCTTTTGTTCACCAATCGGACTCTATTATATTAACACCATTGTTTAATCTAAATTGGCATTATGGACTAACTCTATGAGTATTTGAGTTTGGCCTTGTAATGATCCAAATAACTCAACACATAAGACCACATATCATGTAAAGCTTTATTATTTGCTGATACGGCTATATCATCCGATAAGGAGAATTAGGACCTAAGTGATCAGATAGTCATACCCTCAATATGCAGCCTCAACTTCTTAGTGGGATTTAGGCCTGATATGCTATTTTCAAAGGAATTCAAGATATTTTTGAGAGAGTTAGACTTTTCAATATCATCATATATACATACTTAAATCCACTCATCTGTAAACTTAAAAATTAAAGTTTATGTATTTTCTTCACACGTGACAACAACACATGACAACAACATATAATTAATATCAAGACAATTATTTCGCATCCCTTAGAAAGAGAAAAAGAATAATAAGAAATATGAAAATTCTAAGCAAACAAGAACTCTGAGGTTTCTGGATTTCTGAAACCATGAACTATGTGCACTTCGTTTATTGTTTTATGTTTGCTTTCTTTAACACCTTTGTACGCCTTGCCGTCTTCTCTACCACCATCTTGGACATGTTATTTAAAATGTGAGCAATGTGGAAAAAATAAAGATACTATAGGTTAAAACACTCAGGTTCTTCGTACAAAACCAAGGTTCTTCGTACAAAACCAACCAACATATCGTTTACCCGCTATACCAATTTAAGATAAATATACTTTTCGATTTATAGGAAATGTGTAATATCTCCGACCCGGTCCATTTGAGAAAGGCTTAGATGAATTAATTTGGCTATCTATGTCAACAAAGTGCACTTACCTTTTCCAATCACTTATCCGAAAGAACTCTAGGGTTAAACGTGCTTGAGTTGGAATGTGATTCGCGGTAGCGTGTGAGTGAGAACAAAACACGGGAAAATGGTTAGTAAATTATTCGGTCGGACCTACGAAAAAATAACGCACCGACCGTTGGACAGGGGTGGAAACCACAAACCTAATAAAGGGATAGGTGACTCATCGGTAGAAACCAACGGAATATTACAAAAGTAGTCTCATCCTCAACCTAATTTTTCAATTGCTTATATCACTCATAAAATACTATCAAACATTCATTTGTCTAATTTTCTTTAAAGAGCTTTCTTTGACCTTGGACCTCGTCTCATCCATTTTTCAACGATCTTTTTGGTCATTCTTTTCGTAACGACAACATTTTTTATGTTCCCTTTCCACTAAAATGCCTATCAAATATTGGAAACACCTTGTCCTTCCCTTTTTTTAATCTGAAATTACTTGATCATATTTCCACGTGTTTTTCAGTTATCGTCTTGGTTTCGGAGTAAACCACTTGACCTGTTTTAATAATTTGAACGTATGAATCTTCAAAAAAAATATTCTTCCAACTGTTGTCAGCCAGGATTACCACTTATTTGTTTCTTTATACAAAGATTTGTTCCTAAATATACTATAACGATGAAAATTTATCTAAACATTATATTTCCTTTTCAGTGTTTTTCTTTCTCTCTAAAAAATTGAAAAGGAAACATAAATCATTTTATAAAATACATTATAGGAACTTTATATTGTCAAATCTATTTAATACACGAATTGAGGCAGACTAAAAGAAACGTATTGTGTAATTTCCTTATCATCTCATTCCATAAACGGCAGAAACTTCTATCGTGTCAAATTCAGGTAGGTGAATCTCTGGTAGGTAAAACAGGAAATATTTCTTTCATAATAAAGCTATTAAGAAGAAAATGTTTGAATAGAAAAATATGCTAACACAAAAACGGAAGTTGACAAAAGAAAGGATTACCGGAGCCACAAATCCCAATAAATCCATAATTTAATTCAAAGCTAAAATAAAGTTGGCAGATTTTTTTCTAAAAAAAATGAGTAAAATATTTGGGTTTCAGTTTTGACACGAATTCGACATGTATAAGAAAACAATTTATTATTTCTGACACTTTGTACTCTATATATAAGCATAGCTTTTACCAAGACACAAATAGAGGAAAAAAAGAAAATGATGAAAATGATGAAACTCCTCTTGGTGGTGGCGATATCTTTTGCCCTTATCTTTACCCTCACTGATTTTCTCAGCGAGAGACCAAAATATGGTGAATCAATGCTGACTGTACAATTCCCTGATTTTCGTCTAATTCCCACAACCGGAGCTTCGGGACCGGAGAGTCTCGCGTTCGATTTCTCAGGAGACGGTCCTTACACTGGTTTATCTGACGGCCGGATTGTTAAGTGGCTAGCTAATGAGAGCCGTTGGATCGATTTCGCCGTCACCACCCCAACAAGGTACGAACTAATTTCTCCTTCTCCTTTTTTTAAATTACTTTTTATTGGTTTTTTTTCTTTTTTGATTCCTCGTTTTTTTGGGTGGTTTTAACTCCTTCAATTGCATCCACCAACTATTTCTGTCCTATTGAAATTATTGATTTACTTATCAGATATTCAGAATAGTGAAAGTACCACATTTTGCAATTCTCAAGATGAAGGATTTCATTGGTTGAGTTAACTATAATTGTTTGATTTTTAAACTAATTTTTTTGAATTAGATACAATTAGTTATGAATTTCCTGACCAATGAATTAAGGGGTACGTCTTTTGTTTCTACATATGTACTTCAGTGTCACGTGGACAACTTTGTTATTTTCAATTACCAAACTAACTTCCTGAGAATCACAGCTTGTTACTTTGGCATGCATGTGAAATTCCCATTGTAGGGGGAGATTCTAAAACTCGATTGCATATTGCATGTGCAATATATGCGTATTTGACTAAGGTTGCTTCCTTATTTTTCTTTCAATATCTGAAGGACTATTTTTAAGGAAATGTAAAATTAAATGCGGACAGCTAAAGAATGAGTAATAAAATAAAAAATGTTGCATTATTTTTATTTACTAGAGTTATAATGAGTAGATGGGAATGAGATTTCCGATATTTGTTGCTAGTATTTGGTCCAGGTTAGGTAGCAATTAGGGAGACAAAATAACAAAGTACCAACATTATGGTTGTAACTTGTTAGTCTTAATAGGAAAATTTAATTTATGAGTAATAACTAAACTTCAGTAGCAATTTATGATGTTTTACTTAAATGCAGAGAAGGGTGTGAGGGCCCGCATGAACACCAAGGAACGGAAGACGTGTGTGGTCGACCATTGGGCCTGGCCTTTGAAAAATCTACTGGTGATCTTTATATTGCAGACGCATATATGGGCCTTCTTAAAGTTGGCCCCGAAGGTGGTTTAGCCAACCAGATATTGACACGTGCGCTGGATGAACCCCTTCGGTTTACGAACGGTGTGGACATCGATCCACGGACCGGAGTTATTTACTTTACCGACAGTAGTTCAGTTTATCAACGGAGGTAATATTCTGGAAAATTTAATTTCATGAAAAATTGTTTTTTTTTTCAAGGAAAAAAAGAAAAAAAAAAATTGTTTTGATAAAGTATTTAGTAAGATTTATCTAAAAACATGCAGTTAATGCATATACCGTAATACATCATCTTGTTAAATCTTTCGGAATGTGAAAAAAAAAAAACCCATATATACACAAACAATTATCTAAAACATAACAAATTTAGCAAAAATATCTCATAATTTTCATAAGGATATTTCATATTCCTCCTTTTTAATTCCACCATGTTATACAAAAAAAATGATAACAAGTCCTTGGTTTATTAAGTAAAACCTTTAACAAAAAGAAAAAAGTCCTTGGTTTATAGAATAATCAGCTCGTTTATTGTTATTTTTTGGTCCCCTGTTATTTTTTGGTCCCCAGCTCGTTTATTGTTTATACAGTATATCGTTTGTATTACGAATTCGTAGTCGGTTTAACAATTAATTAATATTTTTTTCAGCAGAATTTACTACTTTTCCTGGTCCCATCCTAAATGCTGTTTGCCTTTATTTTAGTTACGTCGTAATTAATTCGCCTCATTATTTTATTCTTTAGTTACTAAATTCTCACTGAACTCAGTTACATCAATTTCTCTCTTTAGTTCTTTTTTTATATGAAACCTTCTCTGTATAGTTCTTAAGAGTATGCATGTTAGGTATTAACGAACTGTGATGTTTACTTGTTAAAGTTACATAATGGAAATATATTAAAGAAATAGACGAAACTCGCTAATATTGGGTATATATAAGGAATATATCATTAATTTGAATTGGGTTTTTCAGAAATTATATAGGGGTGATGATGAGTGGAGACAGAACCGGTAGACTCATGAAGTACGACCCAAACACCAAACAAGTGACCAGTCTATTGAGTAACCTAGCATTCGCAAACGGTGTCGTGTTGAGCCAAAACGGTGATTACCTTCTCGTCGCAGAGACCGCCGCGAGTCGTATTCTACGCTACTGGCTGAACGACACCTCGACGCCTAAATCTCGCGAGAACTACGAGATTTTCGCGGAACGGCTCCCAGGGTTTCCCGACAACATAAAGAGGAGTCCACGTGGTGGATTCTGGGTAGGGTTGAACACGAAACACACAAAGCTGACAAACTTCGCGGTGTCGAACGCGTGGCTCGGACGTGCAGCCTTGGGCCTTCCGGTGGACTGGATGAAGGTCCATTCGTTTTGGGCCAAATACAAAGGGAACGGCATGGCTGTGAGGTTGAATGAGGGTAGTGGCGTAATTTCTGAAGTCTTTGAGGGTAAAAATGGAAATAATTGGGTTTCCATAAGTGAGGTAGAGGAGAGAGACGGAACTCTGTGGGTTGGGTCGGTGAATACTCCTTTCGCTGGCATGTATACAATCTAAATTTAGTTTAATGCAAATATGTTTTCCCAACATTATATAATTCATACATAATTAAAGACAAATATTACATCCACCATTTCATACTAGTACATAGTTGTTATGATTCGTAATATTCAGGAGAATAACACAATACAACATAATATATATGATATATGAACTTAATGATTTTTGGTTTGTTTAGCTACTTGCTAGGTACCTTCTTAGACACCGTTCTATTTTTATTCTGACATATGTAAATATATATTAACGGTAATTAGCCATGCATACAAACTTAAGAGTTTATGTTACACGCCAATTCATGGTTTAGGCTCATCCTTCTTCTTCTTCTTCTCAACAACGTTGGCCTCAACTGCCTCGGCCTCCACAGCCTCCGTGGCTTGAGGATGTTTGCAACAGAAGCGGCACCTTCCAAAATGTTTGGCACCACAACATCCGTACTTACAACCACCACCACGCCACCTTATCTGGGGTTCTACTACACCAACGTCGGTCTCGGTTTCGGCCTTGGCTTCGGCCTTAGCTTCAGCTTTCGGTCGGCCACGTTGCTGGGGATCTATGGCGTCGATTGCTTCACTTGGCTTCACCTCATCTTTAGCTGCATGTGTGATTAAACATACGATCATCAGTTATGTAAAATTATAGAATAGGAAACCACAACTATAGAGTTGTGTACGTACCATGTGTAGCATCGTTGGATGTGTCGGCAAAAACAGCAAGGGAGAGGGAAAAGAGCAAAGCCACCAGAGCGATATACTTGAGGCTTGCCATGTTTTGTTTTTGTTTACACAAAAACACTTTAGCTTGTTCGGGTTGTTGTGAAGGAAGATTTTTTTGTTGTGGTAGTGGAGAGTGAATGAGCAGAGGACATCTATTTATAGTTGGCCAGCAAAACATTGCCGACTGGAGGTCCGTAAATTATGTTGAGAGAGGAAAAATAATATGACACATTTGTGGGGAAAACAATTTTTTTTGTTTGTTATATGAAAAATCACTAACCATTTAGACCCAAAAAAAAAATATCAGTAACCACCTTTCTTTTGATTGATTATTTAGTTCAGGCAGACGTAATCATCAATTTAAAAATCTTATATAGTTAATATATAATAGATGGGATCGATAAGAATCTCATAGAACTGAATGAGAAAGATTACATATAGAAGCGTTGATGCTATGAAACTATGATCTTTAGTCTATATAGTTTCTTCCCGTCTAGTTAAGCTTTAGTTATGACTTATTATAATGGATAGTTTGTATTTAAAATTCTTAAAAAGTAGTTCTCTATATTAATTCGTAATTTTGAAAATATATTGCAGTGCAGCAATTTGTTAGATCTTTTAATTACGGAGTCTAATTAAGTAAAAAACGCTGTTAAATAATACGTACGTAATAGTAGTTAACCGACAACATAAAGAGGAGTCCACCAGCTGGCTGAATATGGGCAGGGTTGTGTGACATGACACACACAAAGCTGAATATGTTCGCCGAATGTAACGTGTTTGTTTGAGTTGGTTGACTAGATTATGACTTTTGCAATGGCCAACTCTAGATATTACATCAAAAAAGAAACAAGGAAGAGTATTCTATTGCTGTAATTTTATATGTATATGGTTACAACTATTTACGTTTGTAACATGTCTATAATATGACACCTGGAAGCCTTTTAGCTAGTGTGTATCATCATACGAGAATATAATATGGTGTCAGTTAGGAAAGTAATTTTTCAAAATGTGCCTTTAAAAAAAAAAAATTACTATAGTGGAATTAAACTTTGGATAGCTAGACTAAGAGCATGTCCAAGGATTTTTGTTACAGAATCTTAGGTAGAATAGATAAAAAATTATTAAAAAAAGACGCGGATACCACTAAAAATAAAAAGCGGTTCTTATTTAAGAGACGCAAGAGATTGGTTTTTTACCGTTTGCGTTTACGTGGCGTGTTCTGATTGGTTCTACTTTTCTATTTATTTTTTTTAACAAAAAAATTGTAGACTCCACTATAAAAAATTATTAAAAAATATTAAAAAACCTAATTTTAAAATCCTCCCGATAGAAGTGCTCTAACTAGACTAACTACATAATATCAATTAATTATATATATTATATTAAATGATACAAATTATAAAAAAAACTGTTAATTTAATTAGAAAACAAATACAAAAACCTAATTTATTTTTCCTTCTAATGTCTATGAACTATTTTTTTTTTCTCTACTAGATTCATGTTTTCTTTATATATATATATATATATATATATTTTCTTTTTTTTTTCTCTTATTTCTCCTCTTTCTTTTAGTAAATTTTTTGTGGTTTTCTCTTAGAATTTTCTTTTTTTGCAAAAAAGGAAGAGAAATGAAAGATAAGATGAATTAGTGAAATCTCAAACCGATGATATGTTTAAGTATGTGACGAGGACAAAAATTTCATTTTTTGAGTTAATATGAATAAGATTTTTTTTTTTTTTATGATTTTTTTTTTTGTGATAAGAGATATTATTTTTTGTGTGACTTAGTGCCGGCTCTGACTATATCAATGACAAAATATCTCTATGGACTGAAGGATTCTCTCCACATGGATTTTTTCATACTCATTCACTGTTAAGACAAAGCTAAAACTCATTGCCACACAAAAAACTTCCTTTGGAAAACATGTTAAAAAATTCGATCTCTCTGCCCACATAAACATTATTTAAGCAGTTTGATTGCACAATCAAGAACATACTACTACCCCGAAGATTACACAAAGGCTATAATCATCTGCTCCTACACTTGTTTTCAAGAACCTAAAATTCACAAAATCTCTTCTCCTAACTATAATGGTTTTTAACTCTATTTTTAACCATTAAAAATCCTTACTCAAATAAAATGTATTCAAAATCTTGTCCCTTATGATATACTATATATTTGCATTTATAAAAAAATAAAAAAATATACACTGCCTATTCTCATCGAAAATTTTGTGGGAAAGCATATTTTATTTTCCACAAAAATCAAGTTTTTGGATATGATCGTTGGAAACATCATTTGTGGGAAATACGCTGAAAAATTTCCAACAAATTTCTAGTGAATAGAAACGGTGGAAAGTTCTTGAGAAGAATTTGTTGGAAGTTCTTACGATTTTTTGACGAATCATTCATCTGAAAATTTCAACAAATTTCCAATGAATATTTTTTTGAAAAACCCCCACGATTTTTGAAGAACATCTTAATCGTAACTTTTCCACGAATTTCCGGTGAAAGCAATCCCACAAATTTTCCACGTTGCTGCGGAAAAATTGAGTTAGAATTAGCAATGAAAAAAAATTCACGAAAATAAAATCGAGTAAACAAATTTTATAACACGTACCGGAAATTTACAAAATCAGCGATTGTTGACGTCACCATGGACTTTGGTGTAACTTGACAAGGGCCGATCAAGTACCGCTCAATAGTTTTCTTAATAACTCCGATAATCCCCATAGTTATTAGTGAACCAACACAAAATATATTAATTAGTTATATTCATGAAACTATAAATAAAGTAAAAATAAATTTATAACTAAATATATCACAAATTATCCAAATTCGGCTCATCGAACGATTCCCATCGAATTTTTGAAGATTTATCTAGTTCAAAAGTACCAAAACGTAGTCTAGTGTCAAAATGACCAACCGGTCGACGTTAGATTGTTAAGATTCTACGGGCGTGGTGTGGGATACTACCCGAATATTCTAAATATCTCATGGACTTCAAAATCTCTCCACGATAAAATAAAATAAGTCTAATTAATAGAAGCAAAATTTAAAATGATGGCAAATATATTTATTAATTTGATATCATAAATTTTGATTCAGAAACTTCTTAAATATCATTTTTCTATAAGAAATTACTGACCAACTAATTAAAAAATTAATAAAAATAACATTTAAATGAAAAAGAAAAATGCACCTTGTATTTTTGAAGTGGGGAGGGAGAGAACTCATTAGAGAAACTTACAAACTTGTCGCCTAAGTTATCACTAACAAGTCGGTTATGGTTAGAGATGGGTGTAACCCATTAGAATTAGTAGGTGACTAATATTTAATAAGAAAAGAAAATAGTGAGTTGAACTAATCCTATATAATATATAAATAGCTAATGGTTGAGTTGTAACAATGATCAAACAATTATTGTTTAGTTTTTCAGTTTTTTTTCTAAATGTTGAATAAGAGAGAAATTCTTATCAAATGCTAATTGCATAAAACCATACATTCAAAAATGATTTTATTTGGTATCAGAGTCTAAGAGAAATCAATGAAGGAGACTTAGATTTTATGAGCGCTTACAACATAGCAATTGTTGTGAAAGAAGATGACGAATAAACCGTAGTAAAGAAGGACAACAATTATGTGATCCTTTGTTTCTTGGGGAGGGAAGATTTTTGGGATACAAATAATGTCATACATCGGATGTTTAGACATATATTGTCTAGTATATAAGTCATATCCAATCCCAATTAGTATGAGGTATTTTAGGAAGGATCCCAAAGAAAAATCCATGCAGGTTGACCACTCCTAGTTTCAAAGCGGAAAATATCATACTATTGGAGAGTTGGACATGGGCTTAAGAAACCCATGAATTGGTATAAGAGCCACGCTGAAATGTGAATCGGGCCATAGGTTAAAAAGTGGACCACGTGATTATGGGCTTGCATGTTCATTGTGGGAGGTGAGCCTTCATGGTTATTTCCATGGTAAAGGCATGCCAGGTGCCTTGTGTCGAAAATATCCCTAATTGTGCTCCCAGGTTAGGTGATGAGTTTCATTGGTGATTACGACGGTATAAGAATGGCGCAAAGGGTCGCAGGAAAGAAGGACAATGGTTGTGTGGTCATTTGTTTGAGGGGGAGATTGTTGGGATATAAATAATGTCTCCCATCGAAAGTTTATACAAATATTGTCTAGTATATAATTCATGACCAACTCCAACAAATATGAGGCCTTTGGGGAAAGAGTCCAAAGACAAATCGTGCGGGTTTGGGTTCAAAATAGAAAATATCATACTAATGGAGAGTTGGACATGGGATTGAGAAGCCTATGAATTGGTACCAGGGCCTCGTTTGTTGACTCAAAACGGTGGTCCAAAAAGGGTTTATTGTCAATCCTAGAGTGGGATTCAGTTCGAGATGAGGTGGAAGAGTCATCATCTCGAGGGGCGTGTTAGGAATCCCACATCAAAAACTAAGATGGAACCAAATAATATTTAATAGGGTTTTGGGTCAATCCTTTGAATCATTTGATTTTAGTTGGAAGTCCATAGAAACCAAGATTTGAGAGAACTGAGTACTATTTAGCCAATATGTTGATAGCTATTGTGTTTCGATAGCCACAGTAGTTGTTTAACTAATCCATGATAATATTGATCTTTACATAGACACCGGCTACTAGAGATTCTATGACTCACTTACAATGAGAAAATAGTAGATGAGTTCGTGATTATTTAGCCACTATCTCGGCTATAGTATATTAATACTTAAGAGTAGAAAACCTTTATTTCATTTACAGGGTTTGGTTGGGATAAATTATATTTTTTGGGTTAAACAATACTAAGGCAAACGTGTTATTTTAGTAATATGATGAAACACTATTTTGATACTAATAATTTAATATATATGATTATAGAGAATATAAATGTTTGTATGGTTTTAAGATTTCAAAAATAAGTTAATCGAGTTTTATGAAAAGGTAAACAGTTTGGGTGGTTTGAACATTAATTGTAGTTTTTTAGGGTGTTTTGTAAAGTCAATTCAAGATATAAAGATTTTTGCTCGCCATTCATAGATGGTTCCCTAATTTATCAGAGGAAACACTGAACATAATTTCGTTCACAGTGCAAATTCATGGAATTCCGATGGAACTTCATGATGAGGTGACGATTGAATACATCAAGAAAAATTAGGCGAAATGATGGGTTCAAACTTCAACCCGACTGCGAATCAATTTGAATTTACAAGGATAAAAATCAACTGGAACATTGAGAATCCTCTGCGTTTCCGGACGAAACTTCCAATTCACTCCGGAAGTAAACACTCTCATCTCTTTTCGATATGAGAAACTTCACAACATTTGCACTGTATGTGGAATGTTAATTCATGATAAGAAGGAATGCACTATTTCATTTGACAACAATGGTGAGAATAGTGAGGAATTTGATGATCTTTCATCAGGAACATCAAAACGTTTAAGGACCAATATAGAAAAGAACAATGAATTTGATGAGACAACATCACCATCTCAACCTCTGATGTGTGACAGTTACCAGAGAAATGGAAGACAAAGTCTCCCTTTCAGCGAACTGCTCGCATAAGCACCATTCCAGTAACTGATGAGAATGCCGTGTTTTGTCATCACCATAACTATGAAGAGGCTGACTCGTAGGATAATTCGGATTACTTACCAAGTGATTTTTAAGATGTGAAACTAACTGCAAAAAGAAAGAGATACCAAGAGATGAAGAGCAATGGTAAGTCTCTGATTCTTGATGATAAAGTTACTTCTTTTGTTGTAGGAGAAGCATATGTGATGACAAACAGAAAGAGACAGTCATTTGAAGTATGATTCTAAGATGAAGAAGCGGCTGAGGATAAGCATTTACGCAAGAGGGAGAGAGTTGAATCTTCTCAGGATTTTTTTTTCCAAACATTGATGACATCAGAGACGCGGAGGGCCCGGTACCCCCACCGGTCCCATGAGGATAGGTTCTTTTAACGGCCGCGATCTCGCATGACCATCTACTTTTCAAGACCTTGACAACCTGCGAAGATCGTGTCGTCCAGATCTTTTATTTTTAATTGAAACCCAAAATAAAAAAATATTTTTTATGATATTTCCACAGCGTTAGACTATGTGTGTGTAATAACAGCTCCTCCACTTGGTAGAAGTGGCGGACTTTCAGTCCTTGCTAGAAATGATCTTTTTGTTTCTATAATTTCGGTGTGTAACAAGATAATGGATTTATCTATGGATATTAGTGGTTGTTTAATGTATTTAATTTGCGTTTATGGTAATTCCATTCAAAAACATAGAAATTTAGTTTGAGACCAAATTCAATCATTGAAATTGTAAAGACAAGGACATTGGTTCCTTGTAGGCGATTTTAATGGAATTTTAAACAACGCAAAAAAAGATGTAGACAAAGTTCAATATGTTCAACATCTATGATTTTACAGATTTACATAGTAAAGACAATCAGTTTTCTTGTTATGGAACCCGTGGAGATCATATGATTCAAGTTTTTCTTGACAGAGCAATCTCAAACTCAGAATTTCGAGCAAAAATTCCAATTTCAGAGGCACAATTTTTACCGTATTTCACTTCCTCTGATCATCGTCCAGTAATTATTGATATTTCAGAAGCCCAAAGTGTTCAAAGTAGAGTCTTTAATTTTGATAAAAGAATATCTGATGAACCATGATTTAAACAATCGGTTATCAAGGGATGGAATTCTCGTAATTGAAATCCAAACTCATCTATATCATATAGTATAAAGGAATGTCATCGATCCATATCCCGATTTAAGAATGTAAATATAAATTTTGCAAAGAAGATTAATGATCTAAAAGAAGTGATGGAAAATGAATTTACAAAGCAACGTTCTGATCCAAGGGGAAATAAATGGCTAAGATACCAACTAAAAATATCTCATAGACAAGAAGAAGTGTATTGGCAACAAAATATTAGAAATAAATGGGCGAAAGAAGGAGATCGCAATACGAAACATTATCATGCATGTACTAAATCGCGAATCAGTCGGATCCGAATGAATATAATTCAAGATCAAGACAACTTTGAACTTAGAGGAGATAAAGATATTGGAAACCACGCCGCATACTATTTCCAATCTGTGCATTCTTCATCACTTAATAAGATCGATGAATAAATATTTAGCTCACACACCAAAAAAGTCACCCTGGAAATAAATCTTGCCTTAAGTTCAGATTTTTCGGATGATGAAATCTATTGAGCTCTATGTTCCATTGGAGCTGATCGTGCGTCAGGACCGGATGGACTTACTTCCAAATTCTACTAAATGTACTGGAACATTGTGGGGCTTGAAGTTCGCAAGAAAGTAAGGTCTTTTTCCATGACATCAACGATGAGCCAAAATATTAATCATACAAATATATGTATGATTCCAAAGATTTTAAACCCGAAAAATCTATCTGATTATAGACCAATAGGGTTATGTAATGTCATTTACAAAATCATCTCTAAAATTCTTGTTAGTCGTTTTAAAGGTTTTCTTTCTGACATAGTTTAATGAAACTTTTTACAAAAAACAATGGAAGTCCTTGGTTTTTCTTCTACTTGGATAGGATGTATTATGGCCTTAGTTCGCTCAGTCACATATTCAGTTCTTATAAACAAAAATCCTAAAGGTAAAATTATACCAGAAAGAGATATTCGACATGAAGATCCTCTTTCTCTGTATCTATACATTTTATGTACCGATGTTCTTTGGCATCTTGTCAAGCAAGCAGCTATGAAAAAGAAAATTCAAGGAATTAAGATTGGAAACGGTGTCTCTTCTGTCACTTATCTTATGTTTGCTGATGATTCTTTATTCTTTTGTCGATCAAATGAATCAAATGTAGAACCATTAAAAATGTTTTTGCTCTGTATGAAAGAGCATCGGGACAGAATCAAAATCTATGATTACTTTTGGTGCTCGCATCCATGAACATGTTCAAGAAAGATTAAAAAGAGTGTTAGAGATTCCTAATCATGGTGGAGGTGGCAAATATTAGGTCTTCCGGATGAATTTGGGTTTAAAAAGAAGGAAATGTTTAAGTTCATAACGGCTGCAGTGAAGAAATGCACTTATCATTGGTACATATGTTATCTTTCTCAAACTGGTAAAGAGGTACTTATAAAATCCGTCGCTATGGCTAAACCAGTATATGCAATGAGTTGTTTCAAGCTCCCTTAATCTATATGTGAAGAAATTGATTCCTTCTTCCTTCGATTCTGGTGGGATAAAAAGGAAGGCCAAAAGAGTGTTTAATGGGTAGCTTGGTCTAAACTGAAGAAACCTAAACATGAGGGTGGTCTTGGATTTAAAGATATGAAAAAATTTAGTGATGCTATACTTGCTAAACAAGCATGGAGGTTATTGAAATACCTTGATACGCTATTTGCTCGTATTTTTAAAAGCCCAATATTACAGTGATAGTAGTGTTTTACAAGCTACAAGAAAAAAGAAACAATCTATTGGTTGGAGCTTCATCCTTCATGGCATAAGAATCAATAACAAAGGAATTAGATTTAACATTTCCAATGGCTTAGATACCCAGGTTTCCGAGACCCCTCCAAGACCAGCACTTTCTACTGCTTCATCTAACTACAATCCATAACTTCTGGTTGCTGATCTAACGAATAGAGATCTTCAACGAATGTCATGGAATTTAGATGCCCTCAACACTCATCTTTCCCAAGAAGATATTCAACTAGTCCAAACTATATATCTCCCAAAAATACCAGAAAGGAACAATGCTGTATGGGACTATACGACTTCAAGGCAATATACAGTCAAAACAGGTTATGTAGTTGCATCTTCTGAAGGAAATAATGTTCTTGATCAAGCTCATGGGGACTCGGAGTTGAAACAGAGAATTTGGAAACTCAAAATCACGCCAAAAATAAAATATTTCTTATGGAGGATTCTTTCTCAGGCCTTGGCTACGGCAACTCGTCTAACAACCAGAGGGATTCATATTAACACTACTTGTCAACGGTGTTGTTTGAGTGTCCTATCTCTATATCGATATGGAGATATGTTCAACTTCCGTATACACTCCCTTCCTTTGCATCCACTAATGTTGAAGATATGCTTCGTTGGTTTTTAGATTTATCTTCACATACGAGGTTGATACCACTACATCGATTTATCCCCTTTTGGATACTATGACGCATATGGAAATCAATAAATAAATTGATTTTCGATCGTAAGTGAGTTAATCATAGGAGAGATATTCAATATACCATTGCTGACACGACATAATGGATTCAAGCTGTCTTCAATTAGTCAACTAATAGTAGAAGTGAAGAAAGGAGTAGGCATACGATAGTCAATCAATCATCAATTACCAATCAATGGAATAAACCCGAAAGCGGAACCTGTAAGTGTAATCATGATGTAGCTTTCGACCTTAATACTGGATTAGCAAAAGCGGGATGGATTCTCCGAGATGAAGCTGAAAATTCTTTAAGTTGGGGTCATGCCAATATTGACTTGGCTACGTCGATTATTGAAGCAGAACAGAAGGCTTTTCTCATTGCTTTGCAACATACATGTTCTCGTGGTTTCACTTTAGTCGTATTCGAGTGAGACAATCAATTGTTGGTTAATCTACTATCAGGGACTTATAAAGATCGGACCATGATTAATTTAGCTAAGGACATTCTGTTTTGGAAGCGTAAATTTCGTCAATACTCTTTTCAATACGTTAATCGATCTTGTAATCACATAGTCCATAAATTAGCTCATTTAAATTTTGATATTGTCTCATTTATTGGTGGCGGATCTATTCCCTCAAAATATTTGAAACGATTTGTATTTCGATTTTTTATGAAGTTAATAAAGATTATTTTGACAAAAAAAAAAATAAATCAAGATGTATAGATTTGATGCCATGATACGGAAAAATTGATATCAGACTAATATTGTTTTGCCAAATCCCACTCTTCACGTCCGCATTCTAAACCAAACCGATATATTGGAAATACTGAAAGCAAATTGAATATTTCAATCCACGATTTCAGAGGAAAAAGTATGAAAACTGTTTTTAATATTTATAATCTTCACGAGAATAACACTCATAACATAATACATACTATATGAACCTACAACTTTTTTTATTAGCTGGGTACCTTCTTAGGTAGCTTTTCTTTTATTTTGACACACGTACGTAGTAACTAACCATCACCGCATGCATACAAACATACAGTTCGTGTTACTCGCCAATTCATGGCTTAGCTTCTTCTTTCTTCTCCTCTTCCCCCGTAGCCATCTTCCTAGCACAACAAGCACTGCACTGTCCATATGCATAGCTTCCACAGCAACCGTACTTACACCCACCGCGGCGTTGCTGAGGCTCAACAACTTCGGCCTCTTGAGGCCGGCGGCAACAAGCGCTGCATCGTCCATAAGTGTAGCTACCGCAACATCCGTACAAACAACCACCGCGGCCACGTTGTTGAGGCTCAACATCGTTGACCTCAACAGCCTCGGGATAGGCGGTCTCCACAGCTTGAGGACGGCTACAACAAGCGCTACACTGTCCATATGCGTAACTTCCGCAACATCCGTACTTACACCCACCACGGCCGCGTTGTTGCGGCTCAACAACGTTCGCCTCAACAGCCTCGGCCTCCTCAGCTAGAGGACGTTTGCAACAGTATCTGCACCGTCCATAAATCCAGCCACCGCAACATCCGTACAGACAACCACCACCCCACCTTTGTTGGGGGTCTACAACAACGTCGGCCTCACCCTTGGCCTCGACGTCCTTCTTAACTGCAAGTGTAAATTATGTGTTGTTATACCTCTTGTAGCATAAATTAAATATACATCGTTAACACATGAAGACTAATATATCATTTATGTGAAAGTATAGAAAGGGAAACTATAAATATAGAGCTGTGTACCATCCTTAGATGTGTCGGCAAAAACAGCAAGGGAGAGGGAAAAGAACAAAGCCACCAGAGCGATATACTTGAGGCTTCCCATGTTTTTTTGGTTACACAAAAACACTTTAGCTTGTTCGGTTTGTTGTGAAGGAAGATGTTTTTTTTTTTTCTTTTGTAGTGGATAATGTATGAGTAGAGCACATCTATTTATAGTAGGCGAGCAAAAGATGGTTGACAAGATACCGGTCAATTATGTCGAGTGAGGGAAGATAATGACAAATTTATGGGAAAAACAAATTTTTGCGCTTTATAGACATTGTAAAAAAAAAAAAAAAAAAACAATAACCACTTTCGTTCTGCTTGTAATTTGCATCGGCACGACTTAATCATCGTATTAACATATTATACGACGCTTTGTATTTTCTTTGTCTAATTAAATTTTAGCTATGGTAGATAGTGCAGTTCAAAAAAAAAAAAAGCTATGGTAGATAGTTTCTACTTAAAATTCACAACTATATCTGTTGCTTTTCAATTTATATATTGTCTATTTATTTATATGTACTTTGCAAGGGGCCGTCTATTTATTAGACAACTTAATTGTAGAAATTCATTAGGTGAATAACTTTGAAAAATAATAATTCTTTAAGAAGTTAAATAAACGGTATATAAAGAAGATTATCTAAGATGGTTCATAATATATATTTCAACACCTTGTTACTTAGTTGGTCTTAACGGGACATTTTCAAAGTTATTTCAAAGGAATGAGTTAGATAAGACACGGTGATCCCTCATCTCCCTAACTACAATGAGTTGTCTATCTTTAATGTCATACAATACAGCTTCAAAGGAAATTATATAGTACCATATTACCATGATAAATGTCAGGAGTTGAAACTTGTCAATATCTACACAGATGACATGTTGATTTTCATGGAGGACACTCTCTGCAAGTCTAAGGTCTTCATTGAATTTGTAAGTAGTTTAAGCTTCTTTATCGGTTAGCTATCAGTCTTCTAATGTCTGCTTCTTCCTTGCTGGATAATCCCCATCAAGATATTAAATGATTCAATGACAATAATGGCCTCCACTTGGATCCATACCCATCATATACTTACGAGTACCTCATCAAGTAAAAAACATTGATCCTCAACTTCACTCCATTGTTACAAAGTGTTAAGAGAAAAATCGATCCCGGGATATCCTGGTCTTTTTCTATTGCTGAGAGATTTGTTTTTTTGGACTATGTGGTTGTAGTAATATTACAACAGTGATGTTCTGTCTTCATCTTGCCCACACCAATCATCAAAATTATTAGCTCCTTATATAACTTCTACATGTGGGTGAAAAAGAAGAGGTTCATTATTTAGTTCGAGAGTAATGGGCAAATATAACTCTTCCTAAATCAAAATGATGGCTTGGAATGAAAGATATCATGTTATGTGGAGCAGAACCTACTCCCTAAAGCTCATTTGGCTCTTTTATTCAGCTCCCTCTCTAACTCTTGACAGTAAAAGAAAAACAAAAGTATGTTTGCCTCATTAACAAACTTATTCGAAAACGACAACTAATCTACTACTGGATAAAAATTGATAGAAAAGACAGTGACTTACCAAATTATGGCCTGACAACTAGTCCAAATCTTCTCCTTTAATCTTCTTTCAAACTATTTATCTCTTAGTATGTTACTCTCTTAAATCTTGGGATTAAAACTCGTGGGATCTTTCCCCTACACGATCTGTAAACCAGTCTTTGTTACATATTCCTTTCAAAAATTTCGCTCTCTCGCTCTTCAGCTCATATAAAGACACTAGGGATGAACCGTCCAATTTCTACTCAGCTAGCCAAGTCTATAAATTTCTAAGAAAGATCGTTTAGATTCCCAGAGTCACTACTAAGAATAAATTTTTGAGTTCTTGCTTGATTTATACCCTATCAAATCCAAAATAGCTGCATCGGGTCTTTAAACTCCTTTATGCCTCATTTGCTCTACCATTTCTGAAATAATTGGCATATACTATTTGATGTTTCTTATCAAGGTTTATTGATTAGTGCAATTTTTTAATATATATCGGTATATATAATTAAAAAAATTTAAAACTAGGTGTCAAGTAATATCCCAATATACCCCAAATTTTTTCCATTAGGTGTTAGGTTCAGTTGAACCTCTAAGGCATACTGGAACAAGGATATTAATAAATATTACGATTTAAATGGACACTTTTTATCAACTTGTAGTATTCACTAGATATATTTATATATATATATATATATATATATATATATATATATGTATAATTTTTCATCTTGGTTATATTAGATTGAATTGCCAATAGCTAGATACAATAGGTGATTTGAATCACACAACTCAATCATTTCCTATACAAAATAATTGCCTATTAATTAGATAAGAGGGTACTTATACCCAACTCTAGTCTCTACAACGCTGAAGGATTACCAAAACCAAAAAAAAATGGCAAGAATATTAATAAAAAAAAAGGTGTTCATCTCATTGTCGAATATGTCTTTTAACAATGGATTGTTTTTGTTAAATGTGGCATCCTAAAGGTTTTCTAAACCCAAAAACTAATCTCATAAAATCTTGTATCTGGATATATGTTTGTCCATTTAAAGCGCGATTAGATAATTAAGTTGACCAAAATCCTCGTTTACTCTACATCATTCAAACTCAAGACTCTCCCACATCAAAGTTATCATGGAAGCAAGATAACTTGGTTCTAGTTATATTCTAAGGAAATAATGTTAAATAGCCATATATTTTTATTTTTGACTATATAAAATTTATAATTACACACAATAATTTAAAATGAGATAACTTTATTTTCTATGACACAAGAACCATTGACATTGTTATCATATTTATCATCATCTTCTTTTTTATTTTTTTTCTTAACGGAATTTTTTTTTCCAAACATTTTTTTTTCATTCGATCTCTTTGAAAAATTAACTTAAAATGTCGATTTTCATAGATATATAAAAACAAATTTCAAAATAAAATTTTCATATAACTTCAAAAATATCTTGATACAAACTCTAGTGATCAGGTGATAGATAGAAAAGGAATAGGAAGATATTGAGTTACTATAATAAGATTGCTTAACATAGACACGTGGTTTTTTTCTCAACAAAAATAAATTTTTCTTATGTATTAGTGAGTGATCTGCGCTTCGCACGGTAGTTGATATTGTATATAAATACATACTATTATAATTATCCAAAGAAACCCAATAATAAAGGGTATGAGTTCCTAAATCAAGAAAAAGGTTTTAGGAAAACCTGGAACACCGTTATAATTGGATATCTCGTATACAACATATATTTCCTTTTGATTCTGATTCCAATAGCCCCTTTCTCTCAAGTATTCATTACCTCATCCTTTGTATCAAAGGTGTATGGTACACACACGCATACACTACTATGAATGGAAAACAGTCAATGCTACATGAAAAGCACTACTACCATCTATATGCACCAAACATGTCTTTTCTGGACATATGTGATGCACCATATAAGTTATTTCACCTTGTCAGCTATCTACTTCAAGTCACATCAGCCAAAAGAACTCTACAACCGGACATACAATATTCATAGCTAAGCACAATCCAATCGAGCCACACGAAACCCGATTTAAGAATTTCGAGTCAATTTACTCCTACAGCTCCCCCCCCCCCCGATCATTTTTCATAATAAAAAAGATAAAAATCTCAAAAGATACAAATCCTACCTACACTTCCCTTTTCAATAATCAGAGTTGGATATCTATTTATCAAATATGGATCTCCTTATGGAAGAGTTCAACCTTCATCGAAAAGACCTTCTGCATTCATTTCTTTCTTTTGATACTCCCAACATAAGATGTTGAACCAAATATACCACTTTTGACATGGTTAAACCTAACCTCCACTCCCTTTTTATTTTTTTTTATTTTTGTAGCTAGTAGTATGTATCCGTTATACTTCTAGTTCGTGCTCCCAAATATTTTTCCTTAGATGTTACTGTTTAAAGATATCTCAGTATGTTCCCATAACATGGATTATCGCATACCACATGAAAGGCTCTAGGTCCTTATCTAAGTTTTTCAAAAGCTCCTAGAAACACTCCTTCGTCAATTGAATCCTAAAGAATGAAGATATTTTGCCATTGCAATGAGTACTTTTTTTACCTCGAAAGGCTAAACTGCCAATCCCCGAGTTTGATGAAATCTCGGCAATTTGACGTCCTTGGTTGAACAAAACCAATGTAAATCAATCGTCTTGCGAAAAAAATTTCGTGAACAACTTCCAGCCATTATTTTTTAAACTTGTAATTATTAAGAGTTGAAAACTAAAAATAATAAAAATAAGATATTGATTCCAAAAATGTATATAGTTTTGTAAAATTAATTTCTATGTTATTATAAATATATATCCACATAATTTGATGTTATTAATTTAAAAAGTTAAATTTTTGCTTCATAAATACTAATATATGAAGTTTATTCTCAACCGATTGGATATATTATAAGACTATTTAAATCAAGAAAAAAAGAGAGAGATTATTTGTGTCATAAAAAATATAAAAACTTTTTTTATCGTATTATAAGAGTTATGATAAACCTATCAATTTTCCAGTTTAAGATTTGATTATCAATAATTCTTATTATTATAAGAGTTATGATAAACCTATCAATTTTTCAGTTAAAGATTTGATTATTAATATTTTAGATAGATATGAAATTGTAATTAGAAAATATATGGGTTTAAGTGTGTGTTTAAATTTTGGTTTAATCTAAAATATTAAGATTAAATACATATTTATATTAATTAAATTCTTAATAGATTATATCATAAATTCTTTTCATTAATGGACCTAATGAATTTTAGAAGATTAAATATAGAAAATGAAAATGAGTTTGATGAGGTTTCAATATATGGAGTGTTGAATTAATGATGTGGCACTTTAAGAATAGAAAATCAATAACTTTATATATATAAATTGCATTCGAGCTTTTTGAAAAAATAACTTAAAATGTTGATTTTGAAAATATATATATATATATATACAAGGGCCAGTCTTTGATTTTGGGTTGCCTAAAAAATAAGATGTGGCCAGGCCTTCTATATAGATGGTGCGCTGGCTATATTTGTGGTAATTAAAAAGTCAGTCCTCTTACATAAACACTGTAACGATGTCGAGGATTTGTAAATTGTGGCTTCTATTTTTAGTCATAAATTTATACTTTAATTTTTAGTTTTATGAAATATTTTTACAATTCTAATTTATTATTTTTTATAAAAAATAATTATTCATGTAAGATAAATAAGGAAAAAAGAGTTACAAGAGGGAAATAAATACTATTTCTTTTAAAAAATAAAAGAGATGGTTGAGCATGTCTCTAAGACTAGGATGAATAACATGTAACCATACCTCTAAACCATTTATTTTTTTTTTGTCGCATGAACAATATATTCGATTAACCAAAAACAAAATTACGTACAATTTCATAAACCTTGTTGATCTATCAGAATCATAGGTATGAGCCAATCAGGTATACTACAACCAATAAAACTATTATAAGGAACCATATCCAGATATCAGATAAGAGAAATGTTTCACAATTGCATCAGCCACTTGGTACCATTCACGCCGTGAAAATACAAACTCCGGAACAATAAAACGTCTATTCTTCTTCATCACTGAAACATACTCATCTAATATGGGCCATTTAGAGGAGTCATGAAGCGGTGAAATCAGAGTCTTACAATATGTCTCGAATAACACATGCTCCATACCCAAATTCTTTGAACACTGCATGGCCCATAACAAGGCAGAAGCTTCCGCTTCCAAACTAGTGAGCAATCTCGGGAATCTCTTTGCCCCAAATCATTTGACATCTCTTCTCTCATCTCTAAGTACTCATGCCACCTCACAGTGTTCCACATATTGCTTCCAAAACACATCTACATTGCACTTAAGTTTGCATGTAGGAGGTGGTCGCCATTTCGCATTGTTACGAGAAGAAGAACCACTCGGTTTCGGCATTACCAACTCATGTGCTTGCTGCCAGTCTTGAGCATTCCGGTGCGTTTCATCAATGATCATTTGTGCCCTTTCCTCCACCACATTGAAACTCAAGGAGTTCCTTGACTTCCACAATTCCCAGAGAATCCAAGGAGCCAAATTTAAAAACTGAAACCATGAAGGATCATTATTAGCTGGCATTGTTAAGCATTTGTAAATATTTTCATACATCGAATCATCAGGAGTTGGATAAAAGAGCCCTGCCAAAGGAGTCAAAGCCCAAACCAATCTTGCATAAAGGGAATCAAAAAAAAAAATGATTCACAATCTCCTCTTCCTTCCCACACCTCTGAGCCAGGTGTGAACTGTCAAGCGTTTTTGAGCCAGGTTCTATAAGGTAGGCAGTGAGCTGGTCAGATTTTTCCATAAGAAGTGTTGCACTTTGGGTGTAGCCTTGGTCATCCAAACAAGCTCCAACAGGGATTGAATGCTTGGGTACACATCTCATAAATCATCTTCCTCTTTTTTGTGTAGCCACACTGACCACACCTGATATTGTCATATTTTGCATCATTTAGGTTTGCATTAGAGTAGGATTACATTGCATATTCGGCTAATTTTGTTACATTTTATATAAAATGATGTGTTGTTATTCAAATTCATATTTTTGTTTCTTTATGAGTGGAAACTGGAAACAGAGTGAGAGAACATGTTATCAAAGAAGATGAAAAAGTCTGCTTCATAGACGCAGCTTTCTCAAAGGAAGATCGCAAAGTAGGTGTCGGTTGGTGCTTCAACCAAATAAGGAATATACCAAAAGAAGAAGGAAGCAAGAGAATTAAGTATGTGGTTTTATCATTAATGGCAGAAAATCTTATCATCTTAAACACTATGAGACTGACAAAAGGAAGAGACTGGAACAAGGTTCACTTCAAGACAAATGCAAATGAAGTGATCAAAGTCAATTCCACAAAGAAACCACAAAATGAAGTCTACGGAATCGTCCAAGACATCAATAAACTCGTTGAAATTTTTGAGACTATCTCGTTTAGTTATGTACCAAGAGAAATGAATGTAGAAACTAAATCTCTAGCAAAACAGGCCTTGAAAAACAATGTAATAGTTTAATCATGAAATGAAGAACACCCAGTGACAAAAAAAAAAAATTGCTTCTTTTTATAAAAATAGTTTTCGTTTATTATAAAATTAAATCATTGTATATATGAAACATTTATTATTTCTTTAAGATTGTCGAATTGTATCAATTTATTTTAAGAAATTGAAGCTAAAAGATGAAAGGAGCTTTTATTTTAAACTTCACATAATGGGTGGGTGGAAAATAGAAGATTAACTCTATATAATAGGTGAAAAATGCACTAATTAATTTACCCTATGTTCTACCTAAGAATTCCAAAAATCTGGTTAATAAAAATCACTTACTAGTTACCATAACTATCTCATCAAATCTTTAGCAAAAAAAAAAAACACTATCTCATCAAATCTATAATTTTTTTTTTGATAAAAATAATCTATATTATTATGAAACAAAATAAGTGATAGTTCAACACTGGAAACTACTAAACTTATGTCACGTAAATTGATGCTGTAAATAAAACATTACTTTTAAATATGTTTGTTGTTAAATGGCTAATTTTTTGAATCCCTTTTTATTAATCTGTTTACGTATTTTCACGTAGTGAATTTACTTCTATATATATATGTTAACCGTTTTAGATATCCATATCTTGTTGAAAACATGTTATTAGATATCGATATTAAATTTTAGTAAGCCCTTTATAAAAAAAAGATACTAAATTTTAGTATATCATAATAATCAAATAATAATAAACATAAAACAAAAGGTAATCAGAGGTTAGTAATCTATAAAATAAGGTTACTCCAATCGATTAGAAAAAAATCAATCTAGGTTTTTTTATTTTTTGATAAAATAATCTAGGTTTTATCGGATCAATACTACAATTAAAAAAGAAAAATATTATATATTTAAAAAATTATTTGTTAGAAAATACGCTGAAAAGAGACTGAAAAATATAAGAACATTTTTAGTGGAGTCTCATAAAGTCTTTCACCATAGAAACAAAATGAAAATTATAAAAATAAAAAAAATGAGATGAGTTTTTCATTTGAAAACTTTTAAAAGTTCCATAAAAAAACTCTTTTGCCAAAAACATGATTTGTTTAACTTAATTTTTTAATTAAATTTTAATTATGCAACTAAAATTTGTTAAAATATATTTTTTTTGAGAGATTCATTGACTCTCTATCGTTGTGGATACTCTAATAAAAGTTAGAACGTTGAAAGCCATTACATTACATGCATGGAAACCTTCAACAGCAAACCCCTTCTTCGTGGTTCCATGTGTAAATGCATGCTCTATACATGACCTGTGGTACTTACACGTGTCGAAATTACTAGCCAGAAAGTCGAACTCTTTGACTTCGAAACCCACCCGTTCGAAAGGATAATGTCATTTCTATACATTCCAAATCTAATCGCACACCTACCCAATTCAAACTCTTCTTCTTTTGGTAAAATCACTCAAATTTCTATAAATGAGAAAGAAAAAGGATAACAATAAATGGAATAATACCTTTAACAAAAAAAAAAACAGGAAAACAATAAACTGAAATTCCAACATTTGTCTAATAACCAAACCAAACCCTTGTGTCTAAGCACGAAACTAGCAAATTCCGTAGAGTTATTTACTACAATAGATACCCAAGTTCACTGATCCAGTCGGATCTTCAAATTACCTACATATAGGTGAATATATTAGAATGATAGTTGGTTTAATACTGGTTTAGTTGGTTAAGATAACTAGTTAAGTTTTCTTTATCTTAATCATATTTAATCGTTGACAGTAAATTAATGAAGGATAATTGAGTTTTTATTTTCTCTTTTCTACATGTAATATAATATGAGATCCTTTTTTCTTTCCTTACACCTAACAAATTTCTTTTTTCTCATCTCTTAAATTTGAATTTACATCTTTTTTATTAAGATTGTTTCTCTTCGATTTAAACTCAAATTGACTTGATTTACTCATTTTTCTTCTTGATTTGAGCTCTATTTCGCTAACTTTTACATATTTCTCTTCATTCTTTCTCTAATTTTTCGCGGTTTGTCATTCAATCCATCAAAGACAAATTCGACTGCTATTTCTCATGATTCGTATGATTTTTATGATGATAAAGACGTTAAAAAACTACAATAAGCCATGTTTTTTGAAAGATATATTTTGAAACCAGCTAATGGCCAAGCGATGCAGCGGCTTAATCAAAAATAAACGATGTAGTGATATCTTGCTTAAGAATTATGTATTGAGAACTATCGATCAAAATGTGTTTTATGTCAAGATTTCTCATGAAATCTAGCAAAATTTGTTGACAAAATCAAACAAAAAAATGTATCTCAGACTTATCAAATTGAACAACAACTTCATGGATTACGTCAAGGTTTTGTTAGATGTTAACTCTTTTTACACCAATCTGGTTACGATTTGGAAAATTTTTAAGAGTGTTCAAGATTTTCTAAATTGTCAATGTGCTGGTTGTGAGGGTGATGTGAATATGAAATGGTTGGAAATTTTTGAACGAAACATTGTTATTAAGTTCCTCTTTCGATTGAATGATTCATATGAGAATGTCAGAGAGAAAATCATCATGTTCAAACCTTTACCGGACTGGGAGAAGACTTTGAACATTTTTATTCAACCTGAGCACTAGAAGTTGATCAAGCAGACTAGTCACTCTGATGCAATTTGTGAACCAAAATATTCTCATCATATTTGCATAATTATTACTGCAATCTGGTTCATCAATTACTAATTCATAGTGGTAATACAATCCATCACTTGTCTATGGTGATTGACTATTCCAAATTGATTGATCGCCTCATCCATTCATTTTGAACTTCATTTGAGTCAGAATTAATGAATTTTCTAGAAACGGGTAAGAAAGATAAATGAAATGAGATTATAGTGACGAAATTAAGACTTGTTTAAAGACTGGTACGCTTTCAATGGTTTCTTTGCCTCAAGGAAAACTTTCAATTGGTTTCAGATGGGTATACAAAATAAAATATAATCCTGATAGGACAATGTATAGATACATAGCTTGATTAGTGGCAAAGGGATATAGACATCAATAGGGTATTGATGTGCTCTAGTTTTCCATATATATAATTGCATGTTAATGAGATGAGAATTTAAAGACTTTAACACTTTATTTCTATATATTTTGGACCAATAAACATATCTATACTTTACTCTTTATGTATTTTAGTATAACTTTTCATGCATTTCATCTTAGAATCCAAAGAGTCTGCATAGCATGTTTCTTTTTACATTTTAAGATATTTTCTGGTAATCAAGTAGGTCAATAAGCTTTGGGAGATGCAAAGAAGTGATCCAGAGTTTAGCAGAAAATTCAATAAAACAAGATAGCAGTATCGACCGATACAAATGTACTATATGAACCGATATTTTATACAGACTGGTCGACACTGTACGAGAAATCTTGGATCCAAATTTCAAATCAGATCTCGTATCAACCATGTATTGATTGATACGGAGGCAGTGTATCGACCCCGTCTCGATCAATAAGAAAATCAAGAAAAATGTTCAAATTACCCTTGTCGACTTTGACTCCTTATAAATAGCACATGGCCGGCCACTTGGTGGAGAGAGACACAATTGACACTTTTATTTTGTTGTTTTTAGTTACTTTGCTCCATAGTATAAAGCATCTTTATTTGATTGACTATCCATAGTATAAAGCATCTTTATTTGATTGACTGTTGTAGGTCAAAAAATATCCCCTCTCTCTTTTTTATCTTAAATGAATTTTTTTATTTTTTTTATTTTTCTATTCCTTCACCATGTGAGTAATTTTCTTTATGGGTTGAATGAGATAGAGAGGGGTTAGGGAGATGATTAGTGGTCAATTATAATTAGGGTTAACAAATTAACTAATTAATTAACTTAATTAGTTAGGGTTTAATTTTTTTGGTCATGTGTCATTAAGGATGAGTTGAGATGGAGCTAATAACATCTCTTATCACTCAATTCATTCTCTACACTCTTTTACACACTCCATGTGTTTGATGAGTTGTATAAGTGACCAATAGAGAGGTTTTCTCTACTCTAATAGGAATATGACCCAACTAGACTTTTGTTGATGCAGGGGTTCGACTTTGATTATTTCTAATCAAAAGGACCTCTTTGCAAATACATCTTATTTAATCGGGGGATTAAATAGTTTGATTCGTCTTAATGTGCAACCGCTCGGCAATAAAGGTAAAGGTCGGCTCTGAGAAGTCCCCCGAAGGGGTCTTCATGTTGTAGCTGAACCCCGTGAGAGGCTGCCTACGTACCCTCGGAAGGGATCAAGCCACACGTAGTTCCGTCTTCAGATTATAATCCAAGCTTAGGCTCGGGAATCTTGTGATTAACTCGGGCTCTTAGGCCGAGATATTAATTCGGGCTTCTAGGCCGAGTTGTTGTTAACTCGTGATCTAAGGCCAAATTGTCTGTATCTCGGGCTCTAAGGCCAAGTTGTAAGTTGCTGATGATTCTTTCTATTTTCAGGATATCTCGGAGCCTAAAACCTATTTTCTGGTTCTCTCCGGGATCTCTAAACTTTCTCTCTCTAAAACCTAATTTTTTATGTTTAATTCTCTCTAAGAGAGTAGAGTATATTTTTATGGGGATCCCTTCTTATGAGGAGGAGGTCCTCCTTTTATAAGGATAAATAGACGGTCTATTTAGGCCCAATAAACTAATAATAAGGAATATTTCCTTATTCCCCCAGAGATAAGAAATATTTCCTTATTTCCGAGAGATAAGGAATATTTCCTTATTTCCGAGGACTAAAAGATATAGATAAGATTTAATTTTATCCCCTTTAACTCGGCTTGCCGAGATCGGATACCCCTATCTCGGGTTTATTTCCCGAGATCGGATCATAGCTAAACTAGAAGGACAATATCCTAATTAATTCTAAGCTGTTTATAAGGGGTGCTAACCCCACCATCAACAGTAAATCCCCCCCCCCAGTTCGCTTGACAAGGAACTTGAGCCGAGTCAACAAATTTCTAATATTCATTGCTCGGAACTAATTGGGATCTGGTTCGTTCAAGTGAAGTTCGTAAAATCTTCCTAATGTTATAGCTATGCCCCGAGAAAGACTGCCTACGTACCCTCAGAGGGGATCAAGCCATCTGTAGTTCATTTCAAATCTATAAGGTGACGAAACCGCTGAAGTCTTTAAAATTCATAAGTCAAATGACTGCGGGTTATGAAGAGTTGTCTAGTATGTGAACTTCCGAGAAGCAGGTAAACTGAACTAACTAGTGGGTTGGACTCTTCCGAGGTAGGGAAATTGTTCTAACTGAAGCTTCCGAGAAGTGGGAGAACTTCTGAGGGATAACTAAACTAACTAAGAGGCAAGGAAACTCCGAGAAACATACGATCTTTCGAAAGCTAATCAAACTGGTCTTAACGGATTTTCCTAACCGGATAGAGTTTTCCAAGCTTATAGGGTAAAGAAACTTATCCTGAGCTTATAGCGTAAGGAAACTGATTCCTAAGGAACCTGATTCCGAGCTTAAGCGAGGAAAAACTCTCGTCTTTTATTTGGCGAAACTAAGTTTTATTAATTCAAAGAATTCTTCGAATGATCTGTACTTCGGATTTACTAATCCTTTGAACAGATCACCGGATGTTCTTGGGCGAAGCCCAAATTTCGTATTTGTTATTACAGTGAGGATACTTCGACTGTCATCCGTCAATCTTAAGTTCTTACTTTATCGGATCTTACGATCTTACTTTATCGGATCTTAAGATTTTTGGGCATCCTCCGAGGGGCGTTTATTTTATTTGTACGAATCCATTTCAAACTTTTCGGAATTCATTGTACTTTGCTTCAAATGTTACTTATCTCATAATGTTTACTCGAAACTTTGGAGTCTAAACTTCGAAATCCAGAAAAGAGCAAAAAAGATAAGTCGCGCTTTCCTTATTCATTTGCTTAAAGGGAAGTTTAACAACGAGTCCTACTTTATCGGACAAATTGTTGAACTTTTTCATATGTAAAGAAATTGTTTTAACGAGAAATGCTCGACCTTTATCTGTCATACTGAATTCTACTTTATCGAATTCAGTACTTGAAGTGGTTTTAAATATGCGGGAATAACCCGACTTTCACCTCTTGATTCTTCAGCCTTACTTTATCAAGCCTCAAAATCCTTCGGCGACGGGAATCGCTCCGTTTGTTTTTATATCGGATGTCTGATCAGCCTTACTTTGTGCTTTCCTTGCATCATTTTCTGTCTATCAAACACAAAGGAAGAAAAGTATTCAGTAGTTGTTTTTATCATAACTTCCTAACTCTAATTCTAACAAAAATCGAAAACACCGTTAAATCCCCGGCAGCGGCGCCAGAAAAACTTGATGCGTGAAGTTATTCACCCAAAATTAACTGCAAGTGCACAGTGTACAATTGTAGTATTTAGGTTATCGATCCCACATAGATTATGTCGAGTTTCGATTCTATTAGAATGCAATCTATCTGGTAACTAGTTGTGTAACTTATGGATTAAAAACGCTAGCCTTAGGTAAATCGCGGGTAATATGGGTCATTCACGAATTTGAATGTTGCTCTACCCTTACACACAAAAGGCAAATGTATACAATACCAAATCTCTTTGCGTATTGCACTACAAATCAACCAACAGATCAGAAAGGATGCTTTTCAACCTAAATAGCTAATGCATGCATAGGGAATAGATTTGATTGTTCATGATCTTCAAATCCAAACTCTCGTTTGTACAAGGACGAGATCACCTGCTAAAAAAAAGGCTCCGGGTTTAGTGTAAACTGGGTGTATGATGCAACAAACCCTAAAATTCAATATTCTAAGTGATCAAGTCAAAATATTGTATGAATTAATATTAAAGCAGAGATTAGTCATGAATTCAACAACAATTCGTGCACCTAATGACCCATAAAACCTTTGACAACCTAGATCTAACTAGGGAACTACTCACACATAGCAAACAAAGCAATTATAATCATTAATATCAAGAGTTTGCAATATGAAAGTAATATCAAAAGAGATCAGAGCAAAACGTGGCTCTCTCTTTGTAAAACCAAGAGAACAGGGGCACAAGAAAACCTTCACACAAGGGTGCTCCCTGAAAACAAGATCTACGTAACTTTTTGGTGATTTTTGGTAAAGAGATGCTTGAATGCTTCAAAAGCTTGATGGAAGTCGTCTCTCTCTTTTTCCTCTGCTTAAAGTCGAATATATAGCCTCTCTAGGTCATGCATAAGTCGGCCAAGAAGTTCTAGAAATTAGGGTTTCGAAAAGATAGCCCAAAAAGAATTTCCATATTATTAAACCGGCCTCTGAGTCGGTTGACTCCTTCTTCCAGTCGGTCGACTCGAGTTTCGGATCATTATTCTTCATTTTAGCTTCAAATCTTCTAGATTCTTGCAAAACACCTCAGCATGTGGAATCTTCCATTCAACCTGTATAAAATGCAGAAAAGACACCAAAACAGCATAAAATATCATCGTGAAAACCGGTAAAAATAACAGTACAACAAAAATCATTTCATCTGAAGCACATCTTTGATATCAGTAACCCGATCATTTTTTATACGCTTCTTCTTCCTATCCTTTCTTCACTCTTCTTCCTTGTCTCTTGCTTCTTTTTCTTATTATTAATTAATAATTTTTTTTAAAAGATGCAATCAACTTCAGAGAAAGAGGAAGCTTCAGAGAAGTGACGACGAATCGGTTGTAGATCTCGGCTACTGATTCCGATCTTTCTTTCGAGATGAGAAAGGTCAAGACCAGCTCGGACTTTCGATCTTATTCCTCTCTGCTTTAATTTTCTCACTTGTTCTTCAATTTTTTCCTTGTCATTTTGGAAAATAAAAGCTCTTTCCTCTCCGTTTTCACTTCATCTTTACTGATGAATTCCTCTATCAATTCCGAGATCGGGAGCCTATGTCCTAACTCGTGCTCGGAGATTTCCGGTATTCCGCGTTTACCGTTTCCGATGGTAGATATATTTCTCCTAAAACCTTGGCATCTGCCCAGTTTTCGATTTTATTTTTCTAACTCTGTAGAGCTGTTGTAGCCCTATTGAAGATCGAGTCTCACAACCGTGAACTCGAGCTGCATCTGTTACAGTTTCATCTATTTCTGACCTCAGATTTTGGATGCAGGTCGATATACGCAGTGGGATTGTTTGTTGCGATGATGGTGATATGACCATAATAAAGACGGTGCCAATTTTATGAGCCTGATCCCAACTCCTTCAAATCCCGACGAAGAAATCCGATCAAGCTTCTTCGGTGGAATGATCCCGACCAAACTTCTTCGGTGGAATGATCCCGACCAAACCTCCATCTTCTTTTGTGGAATTGAATCTCGGTAAACTTGTTCCTCGTACCTTATTTGCTTTTTCTCCGCAACTTCCTGAGAAACTTCAAGTCGAGAATTGAATCGAATCCGATCTAATTCCACTTTTTGTATTTGAATTGGAATTCTCGGTGTAAGCTAGAGATGTTCTCGGAGGATGGAGCCAGCTAGCTTTTCTCTCGGTTTGACGTTTCCAGATGCTGCTGAATTTCTTTTGATTTTTGTTGTTGTTGCATTCCTCTCGTCATTGGCTTTAACTTCTCCGTTCTGACGACGTAAGACATAACAAGATGCAAAGCGTAGTGACTTGGAGACCAGAAGACATCGGCTTGGACATTGGTACAGAGGTGGTAAAAAGGGTTAAAGACGATATGGGGGTCGGAGGCATTACAACGGTTGGACTATTGAGGCGAGGCCGGTAAGTCTTTCGAATTGAGGGATTCTCTTCTAGTCTCTTATTCCTTTCTTTTTTTAGAAATAGGGGCGTTGGCTTTCTTTCAATTGGTACAAAGCTTGGTCGGAGATGAATTCGAGCTTGGTCGGTGATGACTATGTTCAAAGGAGATCCGTAATAAATTCAAGCAGTCAAATTTGAGAATCAACAAGATTGATTCGAGTAATGATTTGTTCTGATCTAAATCCCGATTTCAATGATCTTCGTGATGGCGATGTTTTCCTGGTAAGCTCTCGTGATTCTTTTTTCTTTCTTGACTCGCGAACATAACTATTCCGTATTGGAAACAGGGTGAGGTTGGTCCCTACTTTCCTTTTTAAAGAAAAAGAGGAACGATCTTTTTCTTTAAATTAGTGCAAGTCTTTGGTTGTCCGAACTTGATTCATTGCTGTTAATTAGATGAAGTTGTCGCTTAGTTCTTTTTGAGAAAACAAGGATCCTTCTTTTAGCCTTTCCGAACTGACGATGCTTCCTTTACCATTTTTTGTAGACGATGTATCCAAAGCGAAACGAGTTTTGAGGTCGGAGGAAGCAGCGCTTGTTGAGGTGTAGGCGGCGACTTCTCTGAACCACGCACCAATTTCTTATCCTCTAGTTGATATCAAACCGTGTAATCATGCTGATCTGCTCTTCTTTCTCTTGCTGCTCCTTTCTATTGATTTTTCTGTTTCGATTGCCGGAAACAGAGCTAAGCACAACCGAAATGTGGCGCTGAAGAAGCCAAAGACAGCGCAAAGGCTGGAGAACAACTTCGGCATAGACAATTCATATCCATGCTTATCCGTTCTTCTTTTTCTTCTCTCCCAAGCAGGTGTTAGTCTAGCTTCGCAAATCAGAGGACGACATCAACATGGAGGGATGGGAAAGATCGTTCATCCCAAGCTTTGTTACTTTCCTCTTTCTTGTTTCTTCAGCTTTGAATTTGAATTCCAGGCGATTTTTTCCTAACTGCAAGTTACGAACCTTAGGCCTCCTTCTTCCTTACTGTTTCTTTAGTTCCAATCTAGCAAAATGTAGGAGATGTATTAAAATAATATGTTCAGACAATTATGTTTTCACGACACATGCATTCTTTGGCTTTTCTTTTAATTGAACAAAGAACTAGTTGACTTGTATAATTATTTTATTAAATAAAGACGATGACTTAGCTTTTTTGACGAAATTTCCCAAGAGGATCCATGGAGAAGAAGGAGACGATAGACGAACCCTAGGTTTTACAAAAACCTAGATTTTTCTCATCGTTGCCGAGCGCGCGCTTTCGAGATCGGAATTTCGAAGTACCCCCTACCTGACGCGCCAAATGTTGATGTAGGGGTTCGACTTTGATTATTTCTAATCAAAAGGACCTCTTTGCAAATACATCTTATTTAATCGGGGGATTAAATAGTTTGATTCGTCTTGATGTGCAACCGCTCGGCAATAACGGTAAAGGTCGGCTCCGAGAAGTCCCCCGAAGGGGTCTTCATGTTGTAGCTGAACCCCGTGAGAGGCTGCCTACGTACCCTCGGAAGGGATCAAGCCACACGTAGTTCCGTCTTCAGATTATAATCCAAGCTTAGGCTCGGGAATCTTGTGATTAACTCGGGCTCTTAGGCCGAGATATTAATTCGGGCTTCTAGGCCGAGTTGTTGTTAACTCGTGATCTAAGGCCAAATTGTCTGTATCTCGGGCTCTAAGGCCAAGTTGTAAGTTGCTGATGATTCTTTCTATTTTCAGGATATCTCGGAGCCTAAAACCTATTTTCTGGTTCTCTCCGGGATCTCTAAACTTTCTCTCTCTAAAACCTAATTTTTTATGTTTAATTCTCTCTAAGAGAGTAGAGTATATTTTTATGGGGATCCCTTCTTATGAGGAGGAGGTCCTCCTTTTATAAGGATAAATAGACGGTCTATTTAGGCCCAATAAACTAATAATAAGGAATATTTCCTTATTCCCCCAGAGATAAGAAATATTTCCTTATTTCCGAGAGATAAGGAATATTTCCTTATTTCCGAGGACTAAAAGATATAAATAAGATTTAATTTTATCCCCTTTAGCTCGGCTTGCCGAGATCGGATACCCCAATCTCGGGTTTATTTCCCGAGATCGGATCATAGCTAAACTAGAAGGACAATATCCTAATTAATTCTAAGCTGTTTATAAGGGGTGTTAACCCCACCATCAACAACTTTAGAGATAACTTATGGAAACATTCGTATGTCTAATGCCTAAGATTGCACTAGAATCCTTTCAAATGGCTTAACATGTTAGGAAAGTGATCTAGAGAGTTAGTTGTATTCTAATAAATTATTGAATCAACTAATGATATTAGAATCAAATGCCACATTGAGAATAATAATGGTGTTTATAACTCTTAAGGTCGTTAGCTATGTATCTCTCTCAATGGACCCGTTGTAAGAGTGAATAGTTAACGAATTGGTTCTCATCGAGACAACATCGGGTTAATAAAATAAAAAAACTTGTGAAACAAACCCCTAAACAAATACTCAAAACCCTAATCCTAAGTTAGTTCCCTTAAGATATCCCTTAACCATCATCTTCTCTCACAAGACCCATACCTTTAATTATCAATCTAAGCCTTTCAAGTTAATTTGTGTTATTAAAACTATTCTCAAAACCAAACCAGCAACCCCCCCCCTTTCATTCGATTTATATTCATTTTTCAAACTCTCAATAAACTTTCACGTTCCTTTGGATTTGATCCCTCAATTATTACAACGAGTATTGCTTATAATCGGCCAAAAATTGAGGTATTTTTATAAATTTAAAACTGAAAACACCGACACATCACATGTGCACACAACTGATGCAATCATAGCATGAAAGGGTCGGATCCTACAAACACTGATGATTACACTATGAGTCCTTTGATTAAGATTAAGCGAAGACAGAGTAGGTTCTTCTAAATTTCCAAAATTTAGTAAAAGAAAAAAGCTAAAGGTCACATATCATATTAGTTTTTGTATCAATAAACCAAAATTGGGAGCTACACCCATATCGTTGGTAGTGAAGTCGTCATTAATGTTTGCATTTATAATCTCTAAACCTTTCATCGGCGCTTCTGTAAAATATGCTTAATTTATGGTCTTCTTTATACCCTTCGTGAGGACAATCCCATAAATAATTAATCATTTGCAAGCTTCCATAGGTGATTTTTATACCCTTCGTGAGGACAATCCCATAAATAATTAATCATTTGCAAGCTTCCATAGGTGATTTATTTGATCCTGAAAAAATCCAAAAAATTTTGTTTTTCCTCGATTGGGTAGTTCTCTCTATTGTGAAACACTTATTTAAAAAATCACATGGGGTTTCTTCCCATGTATGCAATAATTTTTGATATAGCGCATTCAGCCAACCATAAACTCCTTCTTCCAGTGAGAATGTAAGTAGTGTGTAATTTTATTAGTTTGTCGTTGTACCAAGAGGTTTGGTAGCTTGAAAAGCGTTTTCAAATTGCTACAGATTATCCAAGGGATTTTCATTTGGTAGCCTATAATAAGATTTTTTTTTCTACCATATTAATAGCTAAAAGGTTAATTTTAGTATCATGCCTTGCTCGTCTAGAGGTTGATTTGCAACTTGATTCATGCGGAATGCGATACAAGAGTCGCGTGAGGCGAGTGTTTGGGCCAGTCGTGCCATTGCTCCATTGATGTGTCAATTATTTTCGTCGTAATATTACTGGAAAAGTACATACTGCAATTATAGTATTTAAGGTATCGATCCACAATGTCTTAATGCAATGTACATCAAATCTATTTTTTGGACAAGCTAAGACAGAATGGTCAGGTTATCTATCCTAGAATGCAAGTAAATAAAAGAAAATAATCTAAATGATAGTTGGTTGTATTCAATTAACTAAGAATTTTAAATCTGGGAAGCTTCTCAAAGAAACATAAATTGCAGATCGAATAAACAGTGAATAATAAGAATCGGTTCTAGAATTCAAAGCATAGATGTATAGCGATTCAACTCTCGTTGTGAAAGCTAACTTTATCTAAAAATCTGAATGAAAAATCTCTTAAAAAAAAAATGAAGACACGTTTGATAGGTTTACAATTTCTCTAAACCAAATGTCTTTATATCTAGGCTAAATTGCTTACATAAGTTCTTTATAATCTGCTTAACCTCATATCTTTGTATTACCTAACCTATATGATCATAATCTTCGATGATAAGACTTGAACAAGCTTCAAGTCTAACTCAGGTGTAAAACTCTACAAACTATCCTTCTTTGAATCTAACTCTAATGATTCATATATGATCCCTTAAAAATCCTAAATCCAACCAAATGATCTACTCATACATAGTAAATAGAATGAAATACATATATAAATGAAAGTCTTATATTAAACAAAATGAAAGATGAAACAAAAGTTTTCAAGACGTTCTCAAGTTCTTTTCCCATAAAATTTTAAAAGTTTATGAAACCCTAAAGTTGTAGAAAAAAAAAAAAAAAGAAGTCTTACCTTAAAATGGCTTTGAAATGCTTATATACACCTATTATTGGTAATGGGTTTTTCCAAGAGAAAAAAGAAGTCTTGGCATCTTATAAACCCAATAAAAGTATTTTTATCTTCTTGTTCACATGATTACTCGGCCGATTGAGAATTTAGTCAGCCGACTCAAGTATAATCACCAGGGAGAATCCACAGCCAAGAGAGTGAGGTTAGCTGACTCGACATAAATTTTAAATTTTGCAATAAATACATTAATATAACTAGTTTCCACGACTAAAAAAGTTGTTATGCACCCATCTAATTTCCTCAATTCTATTGTAAACTTATTCCTGAATCCACAAAAATTTGAAAATATGCAATAAATAAACTAAATTAAATAACGTCTACCACTAAATAATTTGATTTGCATCCATTTTGTTTCTCCTTTTTTTCCCTAAATCCTCTTTCCTTTTATATCCATAGGTAAAAAGAAAAACTAACTCAAAAATTATTTATATTCTTATTTACAATATGAAAAAGAAAAATTTAACCAAAAAGAATTCATATAAATAATAATTTGTTTTTATATTATTTTACTGATAACTTAATTAAAATATATATTGGTCTCGGTAAAATATTTTTCTGGATCCGCCACTGATAACCACCATACTATCTAGTCCTGAAGTTGGATTCGAGTTCTCATATATTTAAACTTAAACACTCTTGTACATAACAAAAGATTCACTTAAACTTTACATATGTTAGTGAGATTTATCCTATTGGTTAAGATCATTTTTGTTAAAGTTAGTACCCCATTTTTGTTAAAGTTAGTATAATTTATTTATCACAAAATAGCATTATTTAAGTAATATTTCTTAATTAAATTAAATGATGTATATTTATTAGTGTTCGAAAACACGTTCTAGATGTCCGATTCCTCGATGCGGAGGCGGTCGGCAACCGCCGGATTTAGGCCAAATCGGTCAAAAAAATCGGCCACCTTGAAAAACTTGAGTTTTTGTTCATCTTAACTTCAAAAATCGAGTGTTCATAAGTAGATCTATTAGTTTTGAATATAGATAGAGAAGAAAACGAGAAAAAACAGCGTAAAATGGAGAAAAAAAAAGAAGGTACAGCCGTCATTTTTAGGATTTTGTTAACCACGGTAAAGAAGAAGACGACATGGAATAATCTATTTTGCCCTTCATTTATGTTTAAGTTGAAAAACCACCAAAATTACAAAATCAACGTTCAACTTGTTACTTTATGGTCCATATTAAACCCACAAACCACCATATTATGTTTCTCCTTAACATATTTAATATATATCTAAAACTATATAAAAACCCTAAAACTAAGTCCTATTAATCTCCCTTTTTTTTTTTCTAGGCGCTAGACGCAGTCTATTCCCGATTAGTGCCTAACAATTTTTCGAATCTTAGAATAGATTAAAAATAAATTATCCTTTTTTTTCTCCGCATAATAATATCTCCACACTATAATATGTAGACCCAAATGACTAATCATTCGGTAGTGCCGTGGTTTCCACAATTTTTCCAAGCCAAGTAGATCAATCCAATATATTTACGAAACATTATTTAAGTTTTAAAATCTAGAACGTGACAAATTTTCATTGAACACTATTTTACAATAGCTTGCTTTTGTAGTAGTTCAATAATTTTCTATTATATTCCTGTGCTTTTGAAAAGTCTGAGGATAAAGAAACTTGAAACCGATCGAAGTCCAGGGTTCATAAAACACTTGATGAGTATCTCCACCACTGTTTGACAACGAACAGTATTTCCACGACAGCAAATATAATCCAAATCACTTTTCAGTTGTTTATATTATCAGGCGATAGTTTACCGATGCACTATCTTATATATTGTATGGCAACTGAACTAATTGCACATCATAAGTTGTTCAATTAATGTAGTGTATAGGCAAGCTAAATATAAAAAAGGAGTTCTTCAAAATCGCAACTTCTACTTTTCAGCGTGGAAATAATTCAATATGTTATGATTTTCTCGCCGAGCATATCATAAATCGAATGTTAAAAATGACTTGGTAAAAGAAAAAAATACCAAACACTATATATATATACTGTAAAATATTAACAATTTTAGCATTTGCTCTCACCACCTACAAGAGTATTTATAGTTGTACAAGAGAAGGATTTAGAAGATATACATACAAGCTATGTAAAATACACATATCTTTAATATAGCAAGTTTTACAAAAAAAAATATTATAGAAAGATTATAAATCTATCTATATCAAGGAAATACTTGGACTACAAGTGTATATCTTCACCAATATAGAATATTTCCTATTAGTTTGTATATTAGGAAATCTTGTGTATATTCTTTAGCTTGGTTAGCCAGTCCTATGTATGTGTATATAATCTTGATATGTCCCTTCAAAATGCAAAATCGTTATTAACTTCAATTTTGATCTTGTGATTGTAAATTTGGCATGTGGTAGCGGTTTAGTGAGTAAATCCAACAAACTTATTAAGTGAGTTTATGTGTAAAATTCGAAGATCGTTGTTTTGTATGAGTTCTCAAACGAAATGATAAACAAGGGCGATGCTTATGAAATACTGGATTAGAACAAACATGTGTAGCTATTATATGAGTCGTCAATAGCTAGAAAGATTAACAATGTTAAAAGCTATGTGATGAAATGCACCACTATCAAGGAAATAAGAGAAATAAAGAAATTGATGTGGTCGCATAATAAGCTCTCGTCTGCCATTGAGAAAGTGGAGTTCAGGACGACAAAGTAGACTACATGTTGGGAGCACCATATAGCAAGGAGATCAATAAAGGTTGAGATCGCGAGATTTGAGAACAACTCTGAGTGTGATGTTTTTACATCCCACAAATCCGACACTTGCTTATATAACCTTTTATTTAATTTTCAAAATCAAAAGTTGGCGGAATGCGGTTGTGGGAGGGTAGATTAAAAAATAAAAAAAGTCTTAAATATTAATAAAAGTTTATAAAAATATGAAAAAAAAAGGAAAGTTTAAATATATATCAACAAAAAGATATTGTGATATAATATTTGTGACTATGCAGCAACTGCTGCGTTTAAGTAAAAATTGTGTGACTCATTCACGGTCTCTAGAGTCTCTATATTGCCATCTTCCCTATAAATACATGCTCTTAAGCTCACATCCTTCACAGGTCACCAAAACCTCTTTCTTCTAAATCAGATAACAAGTTCCGATCTAGTGTACTCCCAATTAAAGTGTTTTCTCGTAATCTGGCCAAAAAAAAAGAAAAAAAAAAAAAAAAACATGGCAATCTCTAAGTCGGTTATTATCTTGGCGTTGTTCTTTACCTGCCTATCTCTTGCCAATTCAGCCCCTTTTTGGACCCAACCCTCGGAAAAAAGTAAGTTTTTATCTAATTCATCTTTATACCTGTTCCTGATATCTATTAATATATAATATGTTCGTACGCATCTTGGCTTTTATATGTAGTCAATATACATTAGCTACATAGGGGTTCATTACAGTTTACATCTATGATCTCTGTCATATATATGTTCAGTGTGATGCACTGATGCAGTGATGCCTATACACATATTACATATATAAACAGCTGAAATGGCGAATCCAAATGATGAAACCAATGCGAAAGAGCCTGAGCAATATGGTGGAGGCTACAACACAGGCCGGTGCAGGTACGGTTGCTGCTATCGGGGAAGCTACGGCTGCATCCGCTGTTGTCGCTACCCCAACGAGGAAACAAACAGTGTCGGGATGCAGAAACGCGGCCGTGGCGGTTGCAAATACGGTTGCTGCGGCAGCTATGCTTATGGACAGTGCAGCGCGTGTTGCAGCCGCAGCCAAGCCACAGAGAAGCCAAAGGAGCAGGAAGCTTCTCCAGCTTGGGCGCAGAACCAACCCTGAAAAGGAAGCTAAACCATAGACATGTTACCGTATAACGTACGGCCACTTTAAGCGCTTGTTTCAATACAATAAAATGAACGTATCTTAGATGGTACGTGGAATAAAGGAAGTGGCCTTTTAATGTATGTTTTATACTTGTGTGAAGTTCTATATATATCTTTCGTAAAGCTTACAGACTTACAGTCATGCTTATCATTACGACCTTTGCATTCGAGTTTCAACCATTTTTATGCATATTCGTATGGATGATCGAATGTTTAAATCGAATATCATATTTTAAGTAAGAATCGAGAACCGAATTTAACTCACGCGACATCATTATACGTTCCAAGACTTGATTAATTAAATGGATACCTCAGTACGATTCACACCAAGCTATAAGATTTCACTTCGAAGATTTTTAAAAAATTTATGTGAGCCTATATATAATGCAATTAATCATGTAGTGTTTTGTGTTTATATGTAATCAATTAGCCTTTTTACAACAAAAAGAGAGGATACTCCAGCCACAAAAGAAAGATGATATGGGCTGTTAACAATATGGATTGTACATACTACATAGGACATGATAATTGGGCCATTAGATCTTTATCATATAGATTGTTACGAACAATAATTCATTGCATGCACCAACATTCTGATCATATTGACAAAAGTTATCGATCTCATCTAGTCACATAACTAGATTTCCAGATCGTGTTAAATACCGTCTAGAGGATGTTAAAAGAAATCACTAAACGGTAGCTAGACATTCGATAAAAATAGTGCATAAATTAACTAATTGAATTTAGATAGGACCGAGGCATTGATAAATTACTATTTTTTTATATATTTCTAAATTTTTATAATAAACATAAATCTCTAAAATATGAAATACTGAAAAAATGGAATATTCGAATTTGTTATATAGTTTGATTAAGATTATATGAGAATTAAAAAAGCAAAGCCTCAAGAAGAAAAAAAATAGAACTAATCATCTATTTTAGAACTTGAATTATCAAATGTTTTTTTTTATCACTTACGTAAAAGCGACATTGTATTAAAGAACAATTTGAAAAAGAAAAAAAAATGAATTAGCTTTATTTAAAGTTTAACTTTGTAAAAAAACTTTAACTAAAGCCTTAATTTGTAATAAACGAAAGCTCATGAAACTACACCATTTTATCCCAAAAAAAAAAAAAAAAAAAATTGAAATTACACCATTTTGGAAAACCATCTTACCGAGATTTCTTCTAGCCATATTGGTGGTGGAGAATGGCCTTGGCCTTTGTTAATAGTCAATCAAATGAAATTACACCACTTTGGAAAATCATTTTACCAAGATTTCTCCTAGCCACATTGGTGGTGGAGAATGGCCTTGGCCTTTGTTAATAGTCAATCAAATTATCCATCGATGGGCCCAAACTATATACTTTTAATTGTGTGCCTCATATTTGTCAAACATGTGGGACCATTATGAATTATACCAAGCCACGTATTTCTGAAATATCCCTCTAAATCGACCGTTACTTCATTTGTATCCTTGTCTTAATTTGCATGGCACATAATTGGTCAGGGCCCAATTTTTTTTTTTTTAATCGAGAGGTAGATCTCATATCCCGTGGGTCGAGTCAGGTCGCAGACCAACTTCATCTGGGAGGATTTTCCCTGGGTCTTTGTCTCAGTGTTCGCGTTAGGTGTCAGAGGAGGCAGGATAGTTTCCGCGTGGAAGGGGAATCGAACCCGGATGGTAGTTGCCACCACAGTCCCGTCCTTCCACTTGGACTACCTAGTCCGGACAAAGGGACCCTATTTTCCCTGGTTAATTTTAGGTCCCTTCTTACTAACACTTTAAACATATATGGAACAAAAGTAGATTCTATAAGTAGTTGAGGTTTAAATTAGAGAATTTTAAATTCTCCGACAATAATTAAAGTAGTTGAGGTTTAAGTTCAGGTAGAGCCGTAGCAACGATTTTGAGATTTGGAAGCGAGAAAAAAAAGACCGCTCTAAAAAAATAGATAATTATAAAGAAACTTAACAAAAAGAGATGTATTTAACAATGTTTTTAACTATTTTTATAAGTTTCAAACTCATCTTACTGTACCTAAGAAAAAGATTCGACGAATTCAATTTTTTCAAGTATTCAAAACATCAAACTCATAACATACTGTTAAAAAATCATCTAAGTTTGTAAAGTGACAAGCATTAGCATACCTGTTGACAGGAACACAAATCGTTTTCTATTGATTGAGTCGTTGTTAGAATCACAATAATCGATTCAATTGCCTACATGAAAATTGAAAAGAAATCAAGGAGAGTTATTAACAGAGCTCTAAAAACAGAGTCTATGATCAATTAGTGAAATCTGGAAAAAAAAAATCTAAGGATGAAAAAGACTTGAAAAGTGACAAACACATATAAGAAGAAGTAGAGACTGAGACACAACGCCGACGATTTGAAAAGTTTCGAAGAAAAGTTTGCATGCGTTTTGAAGAGATGATCGTCGAAGGGAGAAGAGTTTCTGGGTTTTTCAGTCTGCGTTTTTTTTTTTGTCTATTAGGTTTTTTTTGTTCTCAATAATCTAAACCCTTTGTCTCCCGTCGAAGGTTTCAAGTATTGTTTTAAGAAAAAATAATCTCGGGCAATAGATAAAAACACGCAACTAAGGCGTCGAACCCAGGACCTACACGGGTGTTGAACTATCATGAAGACCACTAGGCTAGGGAAACTCTTCAGGAATTGAGGGTCGAAAAAAATTGTAAGTTCGCCGAGGGCCGCAACCACTGTTTCATTGGCTTGTGTCACACGACGGCTCTGAGTCTAGGAATGCAACTAACTTAATGCAATCACGACACTACCAGATAACTAACTCATAACTAAACCATAGATAGAAATTATAATGGTGTGCAGTATTATAAAAAAATTAGGGTTTCAGCCTAAATTTAGAAAACAGGTAAAAGAAATTATCTAAGTAAAGCAAAAACATAAGAATAACTTTCTTAACTAACTTATTTTCCTTTTATTTCTTACCAAGAGCTTGTGATTCAGTTTCAACAGGTTGATCTTACCATTGAACTCTACAATCAACTCATATTCCCTCATCTTAATAACCTTAAAGTGACTATCCAAACTCCATCATTCTATGTTTGACTATAATTGTACCTTCAAACGCATTATGTAACATTTATTGCGATTTTTTGGCACTTATATAACTCCTGAACAAGATTGACATGACTAACGTCAATTCCCCCATCCCACAAAAAAATCCATGATAATCGTTTGAAATGTTCTACCTTCTCAAGTCTAATCCTTTTTTGGTTTGGGATTGAAACATATGCCCAATCAGTTTTTGTAGGGTGGGTGGATCCATCTTCTATTACATACTACACATCTTCATTAGTAATTCTTATGTTTGTAGTCATATTGAATTTCCAATAACCATAAGTTGTTGTCTCCAGTACCAACTCGATACCAAAAACTATCCATTTTTTCCATGCATGTCTCATAATCACATTTATCGAGAAAAAGTTGATAAAATTGTAAGTCAAGAGAACTCCAAAACACACAATTTTTATGACTTGTAAAGAATCAAGACCAGTGTTTTTATTTACTATAAATACTCTATGCTAATTTTACAACAGTTGCACTTAATTTTATATTACATAACTCTGAAACACACATAGATTGTTCTAAACCAATTTCTAGCCTAATAAAGTTCCAGTCTCAAAATCTCATTATTTATAAACACATTTTTTTTCCATCACAATCATAACTTTATTAATATAAATTAAATATTATATTGTTGTACATTAGATAATAATTACAATAAAAGAATTTAATAACGAAAAAGCAAAAAAGTTTAGGCTCTGCATTCTTATCATCTTTCTCCCGTTACACATTTGAAAACCAAAGGGTGTGATCCATCCGTTACATCGCATAACCTTCGATTTGATCAGAACTCTCCTAAAGAAAGAAATATGATTTTTTTTTATTGTACTAAAATCCCATGCTTGTTGTTGATTTTATCTTCTGATTCTCTTTGTGTTTTCCTCCCCATCCTCCTTAGTATATCTCCAAGGCGGTTTCCGTGACGGTCGTTGTTTCATTAACAAATCCAAAAGGATTTATTTAAATCTTCGAAAAGTTACGATACGACTATAGTAACATTCAGAAACTGAGAATAAACTAACATTTAGCATCAACACGGCAAATTTTACCGAAAAAATTTCGACGAGATCGCCAGATTTATCCACCACCAAGAAATAATATCTTGGGGAGCGAAAAAAACTACAAGTTGTATAACCATAATTTCGATTAAGTTTAAGATCGCAAATCGCCTTCCCCATCAGACAATGAAATCGGTTTGTGGAGGATCTCCATTCTAGTGAAAAGCAGACCCAACATCACCGGTGAACATGCCATTATTGTCACTACTAGATGTGAAATTGACTTTCACCATTAGCTATGGATATATATGCTTGAGTAATTGAAAATAAAATTGATAACAAAATAGCATAAACAAAAAAGGAAAAAGTCGACCAACGCCATAAAAACCAGCGCCAACCGAAAGAGAATCGTCCGAAAAATTGTGTATAATAAGCGGTTTTATCACTTATGTGATCGATTGTTTTGAGAGAAAATCTAAATTTTAAAGGAAATGTTTAAAAACGGATTTATAAATACACTTGTAACTATATAGAAAGTATACATATTTTTATCGATATCAACTAAATTTGTTTTTTCTCTTTGAGATGATTTTTGGACCTTTAACTTTGGGCATGTGCGTACGACAATTGTTATATATAATATAATAAATAATAATAATTAAAACAATTATTATATATAATCATTGATACCTCCACCTTTTTTTCAACAAACATGAAACGGCCGACTAGAGAGATAAGAACCTTTGTGGAAGAACTAATAAGAAAAGACTAAGCTATTTTACTTTTGCTGTAGAAAGATATCAATTCATTTTTTAACAAAATTTTAAAACTAGATCTGTATGTTGGTTTCACAGTTCAAATCCTAACACCAATCTTATAGAGATACCATTCTGTGGGAGTGGGACAAGCACAAACAAAAAAGTTTTGACAATATGGTTTTAAATTTTAATAAACACTAATGAAATGCCACATGACCAGTTCCTCTGATTACGGTAGTGGATAGGGTAGAAACGAGAAACGGATAATAATTTGTGAAAGGGTATGGTCGTAATATCGCATCCCTTTATGGGTCTTTCGTTAAAAGATTCATCATACACGCATCTTCTTCTCCTAATCGCATTTCTTTATAATCCCGAGAAGCCAAAGACAACGGAACAGTCACACAGAGAGAGATTGAGCTATGGCGTTAAGAATCAGGAGGTTATCGACACTTCTCTTCTCCGTTTCCGGTGGTATTCCTCAGGGCTCTGACCGAATCGCAAGAACCGGGGCATTGCTCAGCCGCTGGATCTCATCTGCTTCGTCATCTGCAGCTGTTGTGGCGGAGGATGAATCTGGAGGGATTTACGGACTTGGAAGTGTGTTGAAGGAGTATGAAGATTACAGGAGATCTCTCTACGGCGAGTTCACGCATAAGGCGTTGCTCGTAGATGCCGTTGGTACTCTCCTTGTTCCCGCTCAACCCACGGCCCAGGTCTGTTAATTCTCTACGTCTTCTGATTCATCGATTGCTCAAATGTTTCACATATTTCTCGTTCTTTACTATGCGACTCGAAATTCTATGAAAATCGATGACCATAAAGTATGATCCTCAACACTATTAATTAAATTGAAAGCGATTGATGCTTATTGTTTGAATTTTATTATATTTGGAATGCTGAGTTGCTTGAATCTCGTACATACTGTGATCTCTGCTTGTTCTAGAAGCTTACACGGAAATTTCCAGTGTTGCAAGTTCTAAGTTCTTTTAGGGGTTCTGATTTTGTAGATATACAAGAATATTGGAGAGAAGTATGGAGTGGAGTACTCGGAGGCTGAGATACTTAATAGATACAGAAGAGCTTATCAGAAACCATGGGGCGGATCTCATCTTAGGTATCAATATCATCATCGTTCTCTTCATGTTTCATTCTAATCCAAGAAAATTACCACTAGACAAAACGTGCTTGCCTGATTTTCCATTGTTTGAATGCCAAAATCTTCACATAGATTGCATTATGTTTAGTGAATCATGATTAAGATGCGTCTCTATACAATTATCATATTTTAAACTGACTTTGATTGATAAATTTTGTTGTCTGCATAAGAAGAGTTACTTGCTAGCGATGCCGAGTGTGATGTTCTTACTTTGTTTGCAGATATGTAAATGATGCGAGACCTTTCTGGCAGTATATAGTGAGTGCATCAACAGGTTGTTCGGATTCTCAATACTTTGAAGAGCTTTACAACTATTTTACTACAGAACAGGTTTGATGTCTGTTACTACTTCTTCAAATGCTTGATGAACACTTTCTTGTTTGTTTCTTTCTCCTGATATTTTTTCCATTTACTTTCCCAGGCGTGGAAGCTATGTGATCCAGACGCAGAGAAAGTGTTCAAGGCTATTAAAGAAGCAGGCGTAAAAGTTGCCATTGTGTCCAACTTCGACACTCGATTAAGACCTCTTTTACGAGCACTGAGATGTGAAGACTGGTTTGATGCTGTGGCTGTTTCAGCAGAAGTAACATAACTCTCTTTACCTTAACATCTTTTGGTTGATGATCTGAAAAGTTGTGGGAAATGTATTAACCGTTTTGTTGTTTGTTTGTTTCGCAGGTTGAAGCAGAGAAACCAAACCCGACCATATTCTTAAAAGCTTGTGAATTGTTAGGAGTGAATCCTGAGGATGCGGTTCATGTAGGAGATGACCGGAGAAACGATGTATGGGGTGCTAGAGATGCAGGCTGTGACGCTTGGCTCTGGGGAAGTGAAGTTACTTCATTTAGAGAGGTAAAAGAATCTCTTGTGTTTCCTCAAAATATCTTTTAAAATTTTTTAAAAATTGGTAAAACTGAAAATGAATCCGTTCTTTGTTTTCAGGTTGCTCAACGAATAGGAGTGAAAGTCTGAAGCAAAGCATATGAGAGAAATGGTTCAGACTTGTTCAGGCTTAAGTTAGCTTTTTCTGTGGGCAGTTTTGTACATATGATCTCTCTTTGTAGTTTTTTTTTTATGTGTTTATATCTGTTGCCTTTGCCGCTCATGTAAATTTACCAGAATGGACTGTATAATAAAATGATCAATAAAGCTTCATGATCATTTTGATAAGAACATAACTGCGAAAATGGTTTTATTTAGAACTGAATTTACAAAGCGTTTTTTTTTCATTGGGTTAAGACCGTAAGAGTGGTCTGCTAACTTGAGAGTTTGAGACTATTGTAATCATTTCATCAAACACGGATTAAGCATGTCTTTACCCGAATTATCTTAAAACTATTTTCAAGACCAAAAAAAAAAAAAAAAAAAAAATCTTAAAACTATTTCCTCTTTCCAAGATGCATAATTTCGGGATTTTTATTGATCTTTAAATTGTACTCGAGTCTTATTACATCCTTCTGTTATCATCTAGTATTAGACAATTACTTTGACTTGAGATCTTTCCGCTTATTAATTCTCGAATCATTCTCTTCAATTTGGATCACGGTTTTGCATCCGTCCAAATCCCACTTAGTGGATCAGTGCATTGTTTGAAAAATGTATTGGGTCATTGCATTGTTTGAAAGGTAATTTGTTCATACATCCTTCCTCTCTTTTCGTCATAATCTACACAGTTACACAATAATCTTAATCGATTATCGTAGAGCCCAAGATCTTGTAAGAAGCCCATTAAGGTCTTTGGATTTTAAGGGCCCATTGAAAACCCGACCAAAAATCTCATCGCCGTTATCTTTTCTCCCACGACTAGAATTAAGAGTTTTGTACACCAAAACGAGAGGACCTGAGTTGACTTTTCTTTTTTTGATAAAGTACCGGAGTTGAGTTGACTTGATCTTTTTACTTAATACTAATAACAATGACTTATTTGGATGATCGCGGAGTTATGAAATATATATAATAAACACATCAGCCACTGCACCATGTAAGCTCTCCTTGCTAAATTTAAAATAAGAAGTCTCCATCTGTTCAATACGTAATAAACATGAAATGCTTTTGTATATGTTTACTTACTAGTTGTTACCTATTACATAGGTATGCCTCTTAACATATTCCACGTGGTTTGCACGTGCCTCTCATCATCCAACGTCTAGCGAAATCGTGTATTCCTCGACTACCTCGTCTTAGCATCTCAAGTGTTGATCGTTTCTATTTTGTTTCACATGTATTAAAAATATATATTTAATTTTCAATATTTTATGCATTTTAATCTCTCTTTTTCTTTCTGAAATAAAAATCAAGTATTTGAATTAGAGAAAACGGTTTTACAAGATGGAAGGTACTATCAAAGTTATTATCACAAGGAAACAATCTCTCAATGTTGTGCCATCAAAATTAGCTTTCGATTTTTTTCAATGAATCTTTGTGATTACTATCTTTGGGGCCTTGAATTTTTGGTGACTGTTGGGTGCAGGTTTAGCACATCTCCCGGTCCAAATCAAATAAAGGGAAATGGGTCCAGATCCATTAGGGTCTCTCTTCACCTCGGGCTTCATCTTGCGAACCGTACATGCAACCTCATCAGCGAGGAGATCAGCATTCAAGAATTGACCGAGGAGACCAAAATCGAAGTGACGTCCTGTCAAGTCACACATTTTTACCTTGTCAGATGGGCCGAAAACATGTCTCGGAACTTGTGCCGAGACATGATTTGACTTGTCAGACGTAGGAGGCAGCTTATCCTCGGACTAGACCGTACCACGGGATGATATCGAGGGATCTACAGTCCGCTATAAATACTGTAGATTTTTAGTAGGTAAGGACATTGAATTCTAGAGAGAGAATAGGAAGAATAGCTCGGTAACTTAGATCGAATTTAACATCTCGAACGACTCGTCGAGAGGTGTTAGATTCCGCTCTTCGCTTACTACTTTTCTTGTAACCGGTTTCTCAAATCTATTGTAATCAACTAATCTCATTCATTCAAATATAAGTTCATCTTTCACCTCGTTTATACCTCGAGATCCAATCTGGTTCAATTACTGAGAATTCCGACCCTTAAACCTAATTCATAAAAAAAGTCACGCCTCGCTAAATACCCTTCGCCTCGCATTATCCATTTCTCACCTCGCTACGAACCGAAACTTAACTCTAAACAACTTATGTGCGACCCGGTTCGCACAGTGACGTTCATTCATTAGATACATTTTGGTATTTTCCATGTCAATAGAGAGAGTTAAGTGATATTTCCAAATTAAATGAGGTCTCTGACAAGACATCTATCCCGCACAACAATTTTCTCATTTGGTCCTTTGCTCTCAACCATTGTACTACAAAGGTGTGCTTCTAAGCTGGGGAATTGGTGTTATTCCAAATTTCACGTTCTGCAACTTAGAAATTAAATTTAGAGAGCATCTCTTTTTTAAATTTTCCCTCAATTGGATCATCTGGGTATATATTGTTAAACACTACTATTCTACTCTTTCTCGAAACTAGGATTCAACTTTACTCATGATCCAAGCTCTACTATGGAATGTTGGAACTCAATTTTTAGTCAACTATTAATAAGCATTTCATCTTGTGATATTGAGTTTAAATGTGAGTGAGAAATGAAGTTTAATAAGAAAATCGGTCTTATAAATTCTTGTACATATTGAGTTTTAGCCCATAAAATGAAGATTGCATCCTGATAATTACGAATTATTTTACTTGTGGGTAAAGGAGAAAATCTTCTTTTCGCCGAAGCTTATCCCTTGGGGATCAAGCCGAACTTTCCATAAAAATAGGCGACTCCTCTCCTCTCATTCTTTATCCTGAAATCGCAGAAAAAAAAAAAAAGGCTAAAAAGAGTTCATTATGCAAGTCCCTCTCATCCTTCATTCAATAAGTGTCTCGAAAGTTATAACGTAGTCATTTAGTTCGTAGATTTTTTATGGGTGTTGCATAATAGTCTATCACGATTTTATCTTGATTCAAAAATCGCATTTAAACCGTCACACATTACGAGCGATTTATTGAGTTAATGAGAGAAATAAAATATCGACTCCATGTTCGTCTTATTTCTAATTGGTTTTCAAGTCTTGTTTTAACTCGATTTCCTTAACATTGTCGTTTATATTATTTCATGATTTTAATCTGGATGGAAAAACTCTTAGAAGATTCTCCTTATCCATGACTGGAAAGCTACAATTTATATTATACATATCGAACATAATAAATGATCCATCGAAACACTTAAAGACTCCTCATTGTTTTTTCAAGCACATTGATTCCCTTCTACGAAACATAGCATCTTCTCTTTGCAGTGCATATTGATTCTTGCATCAAGGTTCCTCGAGCTATGTTTTGCTTTTCAGAATTTAATATTTTCAAGCCCTTAAATTATCTCATATGTCTAAAATCCGCACATGCTAGTTGGTGATGAAAAATAAAGTAATGGCCATACATTGCACTCCACCTTTCTGACGGTTCAGTTGGATCGGTAATCCAACGAATAGTTGACACATTTTCATCAATCAAGTTAGACTCGTTAATTTGGTTTAATTTGGTTTTTCTATCTCTACAACTCTATTCGTTTTATTTTAGTTATGAATAAAACCTACTAAATTTTTTACTATAATCTTCATTACTATTATATAAGTTTATCACTCTCATAATATTATCAAAACAATAGGGATAAAACTGTAATTATTTTTATTAAATCATGCATTGAAATTTTTTTTAAAAAGTTAATGTAAAACAAAAAAAATGTATAACAGGCATATGTATGTATAGGTCAACAGGTGATCGGAAACATGCTCTGGCTTGGGTACAAAGTGCTGAACCACGTGTCTTCGCATGTTCTCTCGTGACCCATATATATTTTTCGCGTTGTATAGAGTTTATAGAATTTTAATCTATTATTACACATATATATTTTATATTATACAACAGTCAACAGACTTATTTTATTTTTAATTTTGGTATCCATGTGTATATATAATATACTTGAGAGAGACATAAATAATCCAACTAACTCACCAGCATAATCCCTACCGAAACAGCTTCTAGAGACAATAGAAGACAAAAACAGAGTCTTTTAACTGTCTAAACCCAAAATGTGTGCACTTGTCCCTCCACTTTTTCACAATTTCGGCTGGCCGTACGAAGACCATAGCTTCTATGACAAAAACGACGTAAACAACTCATTTCTTAATTTCCCGTTGCCGGGCACGGGCTTGACGGTGGTTCATCAGAATGTGTCGTCGGAGGGAAAAAGAATATCTGAGTTAAAGAATCCATCGGTGATGAAGAAGCTTAACCACAACGCAAGCGAGCGTGATCGTCGTAAAAAGATCAACGCTATGTTCTCATCTCTCCGTTCTTGTCTTCCGGCTACAGATCAATCGGTAATTGTCTATACTTGCAATAAATCTACTAGTTAATCATTCAAGAGAAAACGGATACAGCAATTCAAGTTCAAAAATTTTCTTGCAAATTGTAGATGTGTAACTTGAAATAATAGGCTTGTAGTCATTTAACTTCTTTTGTATGTAGTTATTGCAGAAGAAGTTAAGTGTTTCCGCAACGGTTTCACGGGCATTGAAGTACATACCAGAGCTGCAAGAGCAAGTTAAAAATCTCGTAAAGAAGAGAGAAGAACTCTCGTTTCAAATATCGGGTCAACGGAACCTTGTTTACACCAACGAAAACAGTAAGCAAGAGAATCGGGTCACGAGTTACGCATCGACTGTTTCTGCGACTAGTCTCGGGGAGACCGAAGTGATGGTTCAAATCTCATCATTAGAGAGTGAAAAGTGTTCGTTTGGGAATGTGTTGAGTGGTTTAGAAGAAGATGGGTTGGTGCTAGTTGATGCTTCATCTTTAAGATCTCAAGGAGAGAGACTTTTTTACACTTTGCATCTTCAGATGGATAATTGCAAGCTGACCTATGAAGAGTTAAGATATAGGTTATTGTACTTGTACGAGAGATGTGGAAACTCAAAATAATAAATGACGGTATTGTTGTAGGTGTAGCTTTTTTTTGTATAATATGTTATTTTTCGTCAAAAGAAAGGTTTTGTGTATATAGTTAAAAGAGCTAGTGTATTTTTGCTATGTAACTTGTACCAAAAATAAGAGATCTAAAAACGAGAAATGTGAATTAATCAAAAGTCCCTTATTTTGAGTAGAACTATATATATTATATAGTTGGAACAATATTTTTTTTATATATATTTTATAAAACTCTACTAGATAATAACCAACCTAATCGCAAGATTTTTTTTGTCGAACTAAACTTATCACTAAATTTTAAAAGGGTTTATCCTCTATAGTGGAATGTTGGAAGATGTCGGAGCCTTCTTTGCTGGCATATCCGCTATTGAATTGTCTTTTTCAGATACATGAATGAATTGGATTATGTTAAACTCCTTTGCCTTTTCTTCTTTGTCCCACATAATCTCGTAAGCTTTCTTGAGTTTTGTACCTGAGTTGATTGCATTGATGAGTACAAGCGAGACATATCACATCTTTAGCTTGTTTATTCCCATCTCACGGACCTTGGTGTGTCCCTTTAATAAGGTCATTGCCTCTGCTGTTACTGGTGATCTGATGTTCACCTTAGTTTTACTCCCTTTTCCTAGCTCTGTTTCCTCATTCCAAGTGATTCTCCAGCCCAATCCTGCTTCATTCTTCCCTTTATTCCTTGCTGCATCTGAGTTGCAAGTTATAGCAAAGTGTGGTCTCGTTGTGTTGTCTTCTTCTTGTCACTGTTCCTTGTGTGCACTCTCTTTGCGCCTTTACCGATTCTCGCGCTTCTGTCATCGCTTTATCAAATATCCTTTAACCTCAAAATCTCTGTTTTCAAATATCTTTTTATTTCTGGCCATCTAGATCTTCCATAGTATCCATACAAAGATTGTTTCCCTTGTTATTTCCTCTCATGGTTGTATTATGAGCTTTCTTTGCTTCATGCATTCCCTCTTTCCCCGTCATCCATTGATCCACTAGGCATGTCTCTAAACGAAGCCTTCCCCATATCTCTTGCACATATATGCATCGCTATTTTCTTTTGGCAACACCTAATGCATAAGTCATCTTGCTTAACTTTCCTATGCTTTAATTTTTCCTCTGTTGACAGTGACTCATGTAGCATTGACCAAAGGAATCATTGGATCTTTGGCAGTGTTTTGATCTTCCACACTAGTTCCTCTAATTTGACTCATGTTCTGTTTATGGTTCCTCTTCCTCTACTTCTTTGCTCTTTAAGGCTTCATAGTATTTTTTTTTGTTGTATACTCTCCATTACTTGTTGATAGCCACACTATCTTGTCTTGTGCACATGTTTTACATACATTGGATGCTCAATATCTCCTTCTCATACTCAAGTAATTCAAGCTTTATTTTTATCTCATCCCATTTTGAAGTTCCTGGTACCAGCAGGTCAGCCACCTTCCACTCTCTCGTATTTTTGGTTGCAGGTCCCACTGCACTTTATGGTCTCACAATCGATAACCATGGATCTTCCCACACTCTGGTCTTGTTTCCATTCCCTATTACTTTTTCCATCTTATGCTTTAGCAAATCCCTCCCTATCAGCATTCATCTCCAACCATGTGAGGCACCATCCTTCACCTTAACATCAAGAAAGCCTTCTTTCCTGCAGTATTTTCCTAGGAACACTCGTGCTAGCAGGCTGGTTGGTTGGGCTAGGATTCTCCAGCTAATTTTTGCTAATAGAGCATCATTGGAAGCTTGGATTTCCCTCAATCCCAAGCCCCCAAGTTTCTTTGGGTTTGCCATCTTTTCCCAGGCTACCCACGACATTTTCTTCCTCTCCGGATCAGAATTCCACCAAAAGCGTATTAGTGATGGTTGGATTCTCCTGCAAGGCTCTTGAGGTATCTTGAAATATGGTATTGTATATGATGGTATCGCTGCCAGTACTGATTTAAGCATCACCAATTTCCATGCTGTTGACAGCCTTTTAGTCGACCAGCTCACTTCTTTATGTCGTATCCTATCCACAATTGAACTAAACAAATATCTCTTATTTCTTCCAAACAGTTCAGCTAGCCCCATATACTTACCTAACCCACCTTCTTTTTAAATCCCTAACTGCATCTCTAAGCCTGTTCGGCAATCTGCCGCTGTGTCGACGATAAATCAAACAAAAAATAATTCATCTAGACGCATGATATGAGGAGAGAACATCAGCAAGCCTTGAAAGTGATTGCAACAAACATGTAACTGTCGCTATTTATTCCAGCGCACCGACAACAATTGAAACAGCTCTGAAACTGACCGCATCATCTTTCTTTTTTTATTCTCACATGTTTCTTTTGTTAAAGCTACTTTGAAATTTTGGCCACAGATTTGAGACGCTGCGTCAAGGTGCTGAATAGGCCTTCTCTTTTTCTTTCCTTGTTGTCTTCGCACTGAAAGATATTGCTGATTTTTCCTTGTTTAACTTATGTCTCGATGCCTCCTCGTATTCCTTAAATATTGCTTTAAGGGTCTCACAACTCCTCCGGTCAGATTTAGAGAAAATCATTTGTATCATCCGAAAATAGCAGATGATTCACTCTGATGCTCGATCTACCAGCTTTTATTCCCATTAGTTTTCCTTCTAGTTGAGCTTTCACACACAACCCTAAAAAAACCTCGCTGCAAAGTATAAATATAAATGGTGAGAATGGGTCACCTTGCCAAATCTTGAGTTGTGGTTTAATCATCCTTTTTACTTGCTCATTCAACCACATCAAGTACCTCACTGATGTTACACACTGCATAATCCAGCTGACAACTTTTTGATGAAAACCTAGTTTCTCCAAAACAGCTTTGATAAAGTTCCATTCTAGCCTATCATAAGCCTTACTCATGTCTATTTTGACAGCCATGTAACATAGTTTGGTAGCTTTAGAGTTTTTGAGACAGTGTAACATCTTATGTGTTATAAGAACATTGTCACTTATTATTCTCCCTAGTACAAAAGCATATTGGTTCTCTGATATTACCTTTCCCAGCATCAGCTGCAGTTTTCATGTGCTTATCTTTGATATTCCTTTGTAGTAGATATTGCATAGAGCTAGCTGTCTATAATCCTTCACTGTCTTTGGTTTCTTGATTTTTGGTATCAGTCTTATGTGGATTTCTTTGATCCTCCTTGGTAGTGTGTCTGATATGAAGAACTCCTGAATCTCTTTTGTTATCTGTGGCTTCAGTACTTCCCAGTGCGTGTGAAAGAACCTTAACCATCAGGGCCGGGTGCCTTATCTGCAGGAATAGATAAGAAAGCTTCTCTTATCTCTGAGCTATTCGGTATCTTTGTAAGAGACTGATTCATGGCCTCTGTAACCTTTCTTCTCACTGCCTACCGACTGTTTCAACCACCTATTTATTCTCTGACTTGTACGCTTCTTGGAAGTAGTCAACAATCATTGTCCCAATCTTCTCTTCCTCGAACACTATCCTCTTTATTTTCTATTATCGGTATCATGTTAACTATGCATTTTCCTCTTGTCACAGCGTGAAAGTAGCTTGTGTTCTTGTCTCCTAGTATCAACCAACTCTGTATGATACTTTGTCGCCAATACTCTTCCTCCTTCTTGTATGCTTTTCGAGTTCTCCTTTGATCATTTGCACCCTCCATTCGTGTTCCAATGGGTTACTCATGGCCCTCTCCAGCTCCGCTTTTTTCTCTTTGATGATCTTTTGGTTATTGAAATGCCTTTTTTTTTGCCATCTTCCTATTCGGTCATAGATTGGTCTATTCCTACAGTTCCTCCACGTTGGTTTAATCAAGTGAGCCACCTCTGCATTGGTCTTTAACCATCTGTCATATCTGAACAAGCCTCTTTTCCTCTTCAGAGGGGTGTGAAATATGATATCAATGGTATGTGGTTTGATCCTTCATATTCAAGATACTCACACTTTCCCATTGCAAATTTCTCATGCCATCTCTCATTCCCTCATTTCCATGTCAAGCCTACATAAGACCAAATAATCATGCATTCTTCCCCTCCAAGACATGAAATTTTATGTATGTGTCACATCATACAAGTCCAGCTCTGCAATGAAAGCCGTAAAGTCAGAGTAGGATTCTTCACTCCTCTTCTGTCCTCCTATTTTCTCCTCTTCATTCGTTATGTCATTAAATTCTCTAGTTAGGAACCAAGCCTCTTCATCTATTTTTTGAAATTTCCCGTTAGTTCCTCCTAGGTGGCTCTTGTTTTGGTGTGGTCAGGTTCCCCATATAAGAATGTTGCTCTAAAGGATTCTTGTTGAGTTGTGATCCTTGTGTCTATGAACCTGTGACTTGACTCTATTATCTCCACCTTAACATTCTCATCCCAACTTAGAGCTAGACCTCCTCCTAAGCCATGTGGAGCCACTGTGAAACACTTCTCGTATCCCAACTTTGCACTTTCTTCTTTAACCATCTCACAAATGTTCTTTGTTTCAACAAGGAATATTATATCTAGTTTTTTAGTCTTCATGAGTTCCTTTAGGCGCCGGACTGTTGCTTCACTCCCTATTCCACAACAATTCCAGCTCATGATGGCTAAGGAAGGACGCTATGTTTCCTATGAAAATCCTCCACTGTTTCCCCACGTTTCCCCTCACCACTGTCTCTTCGTTAATCTCTGCTTCACCATTGTTTTGTCCCCCATCTTCCCCTGTGTCTCTCCTCATCTCTCCTGTCAGTTCTACATTCACATATCCTTTTTCATCTCTTCCCTCATTAGCCACACTGATGTGGTTTCGTCTCCTTCCTTGGTTTCGATTGTGGTGGAGTAACATTCTCCTTGAACTAGCTTCTACCAAGATTCTTGGGCTATTCACTCCCCTCCTTGGGTTCCCCATTATGCTTTGCTACCTTTGTGGTGTTGCTCTTGTTTTACTTTGTTCATTATTTTTTCTTTGATCACTTATTTTTTCCGTCTCCTCCGTCCTCTCGATCCCCATGTTGAGACTAAGAGATTTTTCCTTTCCTCCGCTCTCTTTGTAGACGCTTCCACCATCCAAATTGTGTTTTTTGCGATCAAGTGATATTCTTTATGTTTATGTTGAACAGCTCTCTCCTGTCTCACAGCTCTTTATGTAAGGTCATCCACATTAATGTATTGGGTTGTGTCCTCCCTAAGCATCTCCATGGCCTCTTCAAATGATGGGATTCTTGGTAATGGTGGATATTCATCAAAATTCAGTGTTCTTTCAAGGTCTGCATGATACTAGCCTTTTTGGCCTTTAGAGGGTATCAATTACCTCTTAATCATTGTAGTATAAGAGGAATCGAATCCAAACTCGTTATAAATTGTCATCTAGGATACAAAGATTTCCTTAATCTAAGCTAGAGATGGTTGTTGTTTAACTCAAATTGACTAAGTAAACTAAATGCAAGTGATTAGATGATTAAGTTATGCAATGATAAAAGAAGGGTCCTTAGATGGGCTATTTATGATTTAGGATCACTAAGCATGGTTTAGAGTATCTAGCTTACACTAATTAGCTATTCCCTAGGTTAATGATCCATTTAATTGACTAATTCATTTCAATGCAATTAATCATGTCACTAATTATACATCATTAGCAAATTCCCATTTGAGTAATGGCAATTAGTGAATTCATTTCCAAATTACTAGATCAACCTAATTAAAACCTTTAGCACCAATCCCTTGGGCATAAAAATCATAATTCCATCTCTAAGCTCTCTTGGGCATTTCATCAAACACTTGGTGTTCATGAAATGCCTCATATCATCTTCCTCATTCCCATGCAAGAAGAAGCTTTAAGAACTCTTAGAGATGGATGGAATGTTTGATTTAAATCATAAACTACCCTAATCCATGCTTAGATCCCCCTCATCTAACTCATCCTTAAACCCTAATGGAACTACTCAAGACCCATGATGATTCTCCCAAAACCAAGCTTGATTAGAGGAGAAATCATGATGGATTCTAAAATGGATTGATAATGAAATGCAAAAGACAAGATTTCTTAAAGGAAAATGCAAATTGTATTAGAATTCAACTAGGGATTCAAGAAAAAAAGGGAAATTGAGTTGCCAAACTCTTAGCAAAACTAAAACATCCAAGTGTAAGTGAGAGAAAAGGGATTTTTATGAAATTGGGTCACACCGGGTCGACCCGGTTATTTTTGTCCGAACTAGGCCGCAGCGGTCTGCGGTTGACCGCTGCAAGACTGCTGCGGTTTGGTTTTGTCTTCAGAAGATTGCAGCGGTCACTCCTTGACCGCTGCGCCTGGTGACCGCTGTGACTGAGTTTGCAGCGGTCACTCCTTGACCGCTGCGGTACCGCTGCGGCTTGATTGATTTTTGGCTCCAGAAGTTTGCAGTGGTCACTCCTTGACCGCTGCAGGCACCGCTGCGGCTTGAGGAGTTGTCCGGAGGATTTGGCAGCGGTCACTCCTCGAACGCTGCACCTGGACCGCTGCAGCTTCTTTTTGCTCCTCTCTTGCCTATCCAATGGCTTCTCCTCCTCCAAATGATCTCCTTAGCGCCTAGCTCCCTTTTATCCATGTTTTGTATCTAAGAGACAACCAAAATGCACCAAAGACTCTACTATAACCTAATGCAACACCTAGACTCTAAATGCAATGAAGTATATGATAAAAGTAGCAAAACATGTCAATTATGAAATGGAATCCTACTCTAATGTAAACCTAAATGATGAATGATATGATAATATCAACTCCCCCAAACTTACTCATTTGCTTGTCCTCAAGCAAACAAGCAAGCCCAAGAGAGAGATAATGAAGTAGAAGGAGTAGTTCAATCAACAAGGCATCACAAAAAGAAATTAACTCAACATCCAAGTTACTAAGCCTAAAATGCATCAAAGTTTGTCTACTCAAAAGAAGTTAGCCATGCACATCCCAATACATAATCAAATCACGCTTTGGTTTAGACAATCCATCCTATCTACTAGCCTCTTAACATTCATTAACTCATGAAATTTTTTGAATTGTGCTTACACCAATTTAGATCAAACCATTTGGCTAAGGGTCAAGGTTATGAGATGAAGATGATCTCATCAATGTATTGGTTTGTTAGCTTAGGGATCTCTTAAAGAATGAGCCAAACTTTAACAAAATGCTAAAGGTAAAGAGCAATCATGCATACAAGAGAAAAATTTTGTCTACCCCAAATGCCTAGAGTTTCTCTAACCTAAACTATCTCCTAGCCTATTTCCCATCAAAATTCCTATCTACCCTTTTGTTCACCTAAGGCATTTTGCCATTTTACCCAAGGGTCTTTGCCCATTTCATTCATCTTCTATTTAATGGGGATTTTTTTGCTTCTTTTGGCTCCTTTTCATTGCTTTGACTTCCTCTTCCTTTGCTCCTTTCACCATTTGGCTTTTTTTTTTTTTTCTTGCTTTGGAGCTCTTCTTTTCTTGCTTGAGGCTTCTTTTTCCTTGAATTCTTTGGAGCTTTATCTTGAAGCTTTTCTTCTCATTTTTTTTCCCCCTTCATTACCTTTACCTTTCTTCATTCTTCCCAATTCAACCAAACTTTTCCTTGTAATTTTCATTTTTCCCCCCAAACTTGAATTTAAACCACATTCCCACCTAATCTAGCCTAGTCCCTATTAGCTCTTTGATGATAGAGCTAAATCTACACAAAAGTGTTCCCTTGTCGCTCTAAACCTAACACGTTTTGTCAAGTTAGCTCGGAAAATGCCTCACAAAGTCATACACAATTGATGCATTGGCTAGAAAGAAGGTTTAATGATGAAGCTTGGTGGGGGAACCATAAATGGCTACTTAGGCATACAAGAGTGGTAAAAAGGGATAAGAATGCCTAAGTATGTGTAAGTGATCCATGGTTTTTACTTCATTAGCATAAGCACAGTAATTATTTGATCAAATTAAGGTTCTCACTTAGGTGAGGCTAGCTTCAAATAGAGATAGTTTTAACCTAAGCAAGGTTATCATAAGCATGATCCATGAATGGTTCTTTCTTGATTTCAAACAAGCATGTGAAACATTAAAGGACTAATAACTAGGGTGTTGAATTAATGATCAAATTGTGATACCTTGGTTAAACTAGTCCTCCTAATGCAAGTGACTCTAGACTCAATCCTATATGAAAATTTCTAAAATTTTAAAAATTTGAATAAAAAATGCATGAAAGTCTAACAATGCATGAGACTCAAGTTTGAAAAGTAAAATAAGAGCACAAAAAAAAAACCACATCAAATGCAAGGCTCTCCCCCAAACTTAAATCACACCGGCTCGGTGTGAAAGAAATTCGAGGAAGAGTCTTCAAGACAAGTAAAACATGCAATGAAACAAGAATATTAAAATGTATTTACAAAGGTGCAAATTGGGTACCTAGTAAGAATGAGAAGGGGAGGAGTCCATGGAGTAGAAGCGGTTTCCCGATCCGCTACTAGAGGGTGAGAGTGGTGCCTTTCCTTTGCTTTGTCTTGGCTGTCCCCGGTGAGAAGATGTCGCGGCTTCATCGGTTTGTGGCGCGGCTATGATCATCGCCATGCTTGAGCTACCCTCCTTGGTTCTTCTTGGTGAAGAGCTAGAGTCCTTGATGATCTTCTTGATTAGCTTCCCCTGCTTCTTCACTGTCTTTACAAGCTTTTTGATTTTCTTGCCTTGCCATCTAGTTAGGCTCTTGAGAAGTCTGATATGCTCATGTGCCGCCTTTAGAGCATCTCCGTGATTGGGTCGGCGAAAGGCTCGAAATCATACCGCTTGCTGCCATAAATCTCCTCGGGAAGCTCTTCCTCATCTTCTTCACGTGGTTGCTCAGTTCGGGTCCGGTGAATAGAAGAGAGGAGCCCGTCTCTAGCTGGATCATGGAGGAGATATGGTCGCGGGTTGAACAAGAGATTGGCGCGGGTGTTGAAGGAGGTGATAGCCGAGTTGGGGAGTAGGATGGTCTTCTTCTCGTTCCCGGTGACATGGAAGCGGTATCCATAGCTTTTCCTTTTGCGCCCTACAAGGAAGTGAGAAGTGGCGAGATAGGACAAATCTAACCTCATGATTGGTAGAGTTGCCTCGAGTGAGCGTATCTCTACTCCGCAAGCTGTCAAGATTTGTGTAATGAGCCCTCCAATGCTGAGCTGAGGAGTCTTGTCTTTGTTCGAGGTTACCCAATTTTGGACTGCGACAAGCCGGTTCACGAGGTAATGAGCAAAGTTGACCGGTCTTGGTTGTCCAATGATGTCATACCCGCAGTCTTCGCTCGTTCCCGTGGTGCGTAAGAAGGACTTCACCCCCTCGGTCAAGAGAGCAAGTTCCTCTTCCTTCACATTTCCCGTCTCCCGTCTTGCGAACAAGGTGTGAGCGAGGAACTTGTGAGCATACCGGATCGCTGGATGTCGGATAGCTGTTGCCTTGCTAACTCCCTTCTTGTATTCCCCCCGGGCTATCAATCGCCACACTCCTTGCGCTTCATTCATGTGGAAGTTCAAGGAATAGACTTCTCCACCAGCTGAGAAGTTGAAGATCATACCCACTTGTGCCATTGTTATCTCATAGTTCCTCCCGCGAATCTTAAAGCTTATTCGCCCCCGGTTCTCGTTGGTTATATCCAAGGCAGTGTCATCAAAGACACTCAAGGTGGCAAGGAACTCCTTGGTTTCCGGTGTGTGCGAGATTTGGGCCATGTCGAAGAGTCCCGCCAATCCCATGTTGAAGAACAAGCTCCGAACTTCTTCCAAGATACCGAGGTCCGCGAGAAGTTGATGATCCGCCCATCTTGTGGGAACAAACTCCATATCCTTCATAGCTCTCAATCTTTGGTTTGGAGTTGGTTTGCTCTTTGGTGGCTCCTCAACCTTCTTGTGCTTCCTTGCCCTCTTTAGTTGTGGCCTTGGAACATCAAACTCACTTCTGCTTGATTCATTCTCAGCATTGGAAGCTCTCGCGGTCTCCTTTCCTTTCTTCACTCCCATTGTTATCCTTCACAACAATGAAAACTAGCAAATAATGAGCTTAAAGAAGCAATTTCATCATAATTCCTTGATAGATATCAATGCTCATGTATCTAATAAGGTTTCCTAACTTAATGAAACAATTGAATCATTCAAAACCAAAAACCCCCAAAATTTCGTTTTTCCTAAACCTCAAGAACCCTAATTTTCAAAAATTCCAAATTTCAACATGAATCCTCAAAATTCAACCATGTAATCAACCTATCTAGCTTAGACTAGCATTACCCAAGCAAAATCTAATCAATTCCATTAATATTCAACACAAATTCATGAGTTTCTATAAAATTCACAAAATATGGATGAAATTTTGATTTTACCTTAGTGTTGATGATAGATTGTGTTGAAAACAAGTGAGGAATGCAAGGTTATGTAATAAAATCGGGTTGAGAATGAAAGAACAAAGGTTTCTAATGATCTAGAATGAGAGAATTTGAGTTTTAGGGTGAAGAAATCGTGAAGAATGAGGAAGAAGAAGAAGGGATCGGGTTTAAATCAACCAAACTGGTCAGTTTGGTCCGATTTTTTCCCGATTTTACCTGTCTGCAGCGGTCTGAGTGTGACCGCTGCAGGACCGCTGCGGATATTTTTTTTCTCTTCAGAAAGTCACAGCGGTCACTCCTGGACCGCTGCAGGTGACCGCTGCGGCTTTTCTGGGTTTTAGACAAAATAAGTCACAACGGTCAGGCATTGACCGCTGCATGACCGCTGCGACTAAATTGTTTTTGCACCTCAGAATATCACAGCGGTCACTCTCTGACCGCTGTAGGTGACCGTTGCAAGCTCTCCGGACTCCAAGCAAAATGAGCCACAGCGGTCTGGCATTGACCGCTGCAGCCATTAAACCTTCAAATTTCCTTAAATCCCCTGAAAACACTTAGCAAAAACATCAAAATGCACTAACAAAGAAATAAAAACATGAGATTGAACTATTTACAAGGATAAGCAAGGGGTGTCTCCCAAGAGCACTTTGTTTAAAGTCTCTAAGTTTGACTTTGTTACCATTTTGTGCTAAGTGGTGGTTGGAGCTTCCTCAAGAGGAGTTGAGATTGCCTCTTGAGTGACTTCCCTATCATGATACTTCTTCAACCCTTGACCATTGGTGATAAATTCCCTTCCATCCTTTGTTTCAAGCACAATCGCTCCATAGCTTCTCACCTCCTTAACCACAAATGGTCCGGACCACCTCGACTTGAGTTTTTCGGGAAAGAGTTTCAACCTCGAGTTAAATAGCAGCACTTGATCACCGGGATTGAAGTCCTTAGAGAGAATTTTCTTGTCATGAAATGCCTTGGTTCTCTCTTTTTAAATTGAAGAGTTTTCATAAGCCTTAAGTCTAGTCTCTTCAAGTTCCTCAAGGTCCACCAATATCCTTTCTTGAGCATCTTTTATGTCAAAGTTGAGAAGTTTGACTGCCCACTTTGCCTTGAATTCGAGCTCTACCGGCAAGTGACAAGCTTTCCCATATAACAAGTTGAAAGGAGTAGTACCAATGGGAGTCTTGAAGGCGGTTCTATAAGCCCAAAGGGCATTATCGAGTTTGCTCGCCCAATCCTTCCTTGAAGTACCAACTGTTTTCTCAAGAATCGCTTTGATTTGGCGGTTAGAGACCTCTACTTGACCATTGGTTTGGGGATGGTATGGGGTTGCTACCTTATGCTTCACTCCATTCTTCTTGAGTAGACTCTCAAACACCTTGTTAATGAAATGGCTTCCTCCATCACTAATTACCACTCTTGGAACTCCAAACCTTGGGAAGATGATTGTCTTGAATAACTTAACCACAATCTTGGCATCATTTGTAGGGGAAGCTATTGCCTCCACCCACTTGGAGACATAGTCCAAAGCCACCAAAATGTATTGGTTCCCAAAGGAAGGTGGGAAAGGCCCCATGAAGTCAATACCCCAAACATCAAAAACCTCTACAACAAAGATTGGGCTTTGAGGCATCTCATCTCTCTTGCTAATATTTCCCTTCCTTTGGCATTGGTCACAACTCTTCACAAACTCATAAGCATCATTGAACAAGGTTGGCCACCAAAACCCACTTTGGAGAACTTTTGTGGCTGTTTTGAAGCAAGCAAAGTGTCCTCCACTTGGTGAACTATGACAAGCCATTAAGATTCCCTCAAACTCTTCCTCAGCTACACATCTCCTATAGAGACCATCCTTGCATAGAGTGTATAGGAAAGGCTCATCCCAATAGAATCTTTTCACAACCTTAAAAAACCTCTTCTTCTTATGGCCTTCAAGTGGTGGTTCCTTTCCACAAACCAAGTAATTCACATAGTCAGCAAACCAAGTAATTCAAGTGGTAGATTATCTTCTTGTGAGATACATAAGTCACCCAAAATGACTTCATCTTCTTTCCTTAAAGATCCCACACTCATCAAGCTCTCTTGCATTAGCTTGTCATCAATAGGTACCAAGTCTTCTACTCTCATCCGAGAGAGATGATCCGCTACTCCATTCTCAATACCTTTCTTGTCCACGATCTCCATGTCAAATTCTTGAAGATGAAGTATCCAACGAAGCAATCTCGGTTTAGTATCTTTCTTCGAATGTATGTATCTCAATGCCGCATGATCGGTGTAGACAATCACCTTAGAACCGACAATGTAAGACCGAAACTTCTCCATGGCAAACACAACCGCTAATAGCTCCTTCTCGGTTGTTGCGTACCGGGTTTGAGCTTCATCGAGAGTCCTACTAGCATAGTAGATGACATGAGTCTTCTTATCCTTCCTTTGACCCAAAACCGCACCAACCACATAGTCACTAGAATCACACATAATCTCAAAGGGAAGATCCCAATCCGGAGTTTGAACTATCGGTGCACTAACCAAAGCTCTCTTGATCTCAAAGAAGGCTCTCATGCACTCTTCATCAAACACAAACTCCACTTCCTTGCAAAGGAGTCTTGTTAATGGTCTAGCAATCTTGGAGAAATCCTTGATAAACCGCCGGTAGAAACCCGCATGGCCTAGAAAAGCCCGGATATCTTTTACCGTCTTTGGTGGCTCCAAGTTGACCATAACCGAGATCTTCGCCTTATCAACCTCAATTCCTATTTCCGAGATCTTGTGACCCAAAACAATTCCTTCTTGCACCATGAAGTGACACTTCTCCCAATTCAACACTAGATTTGCTTCTTCACATCTCTTAAGAACCCTACAAAGATTAGACAAACAAACACCAAAGGAAGAGCCATATACGGAAAAGTCATCCATGAACACCTCAACCATTTCCTCAATCAAATCCGAGAATATAGACATCATGCATCTTTGAAAAGTTCCTGGTACATTACATAATCCGAATGGCATCCTTCGATAAGCAAAGGTACCATAAGGACATGTGAATGTCGTTTTCTCTTGATCATTCGGGTGAATCGGGATTTGAAAGAATCCCGAGTATCCATCTAAAAAGCAATAGTATTGATGGTTGGCTAGTCTTTCAAGTATTTGGTCAATGAATGGTAAAGGAAAATGATCTTTCCTAGTTGATGAGTTCAATTTCCGGTAATCAATACACATCCTATGCCCGGTGATGGTTCTCGTTGAAATTAACTCATCATTCTCGTTTTTTATAACCGTGATTCCCCCTTTCTTAGGCACAACATGGATTGGAGAAACCCACGAGCTATCCGAGATCGGATAAATTATTCCCGCACCAAGAAGTTTTAGAATCTCTTTCTTTACAACATCCTTCAAGTTGGGATTCAACCTTCTTTGATGTTCAATAGAAGTCTTTGATTCATCCTCAAGGTGAATTCTATATGTGCATAAGTTGGGAGAAATACCCTTAATGTCATCTAAAGAGTAACCAATGGCTTTCCTATACTTTTTAAGTTCATTGATAAGCAAAGCTAATTCATCACTCTTTAGATTTTCATTTACTATCACCGGGTAAGACTCTTTGGGGCCTAAGAACGCATACCTTAGTCCCGAGGGAAGCTCCTTTAGGTCCACCTTTGGGGCTTTTAGCTCACTCCAATCTCCATCATCCAAGGTTGTGCCTTCACTACTAACCTCTTCAATACCCTTAGCTTCCATTTCCCTTGCTAGATCCACAAATTCAGCTTCTACTTCCAATGGCTCCTTACTATCAAGTGTAAGCTCATAAACTTGGCTTTCCTTGGTTAAGAAACCATTTCCTTTGTGATCCAAGGTTAAGGCTATTTCCAATCCATCTTCCATACTTAGCTCTTCAAGTAACTCATCCGCCAAGCTATCCATTTCTTCTATGTAAAAGCATTGGCCATCAATGGTTGGCTTCTTCATTGTCTTGTTGATGTCAAACTCAAGAATCTCATCTATACCCAAGTGAAGATCTATCTTTCCTCTCTTGACATCAATTATTGCTCCAGCAGTTGCTAAGAATGGCCTACCAAAGATGATAGGGTCGGATGGCTCTTCATCCATCTCAAGAACAATGAAATCCGTCGGAACCGTGTATCCTTGAACCGAAACCGGGAGATATTCTATTACACCAATTGGAGTCCGCACACTTATATCAGCTAAGATCAACCTCATGTTGGTCTCCTTATATCTCTTAATACCCAAGGACTTAGCTACCGAGAAATGCATTAGGCTACCACTTGCACCAAGATCACACAAGCAACTTTGAAAAGATAGTGGTCCAATTGCACAAGGTATAGTGAATGAACCAGGATCTTTGAGGTTCTTGGGTATCACTTGCTTTTGGATGATGGCACTAACTTCATGAGTCAAGACCATCATTGACATATTGGTTTCTTTGAGTGCCCCTTGGAGGATAGTTTTGATCTTGAGGATTTTCTACATTGTTGCTTCTATAAGAGAGATTGGGGTGGTTTTGTTGAAAGTTGTGGTGTTGATTACCCACATAGTTGATTTCTTCCTCGTTAACCATTTCCGGTGTATAGTTGACTTCTTCTTCATAAGTTGCTTCATCTACATAGTTGACCACGTGGTGTGTATCTTTCTTCGTGGAGGATAGAAGTTTATCGAATAGTGTAGCTTGTTTATCCATCATGGCTGCTTGTTTATCCAACTTGTCATTCAAAGCCTTCATCTCTTTATCTCGCTTTGTGTCATCTTGATCCAGTATAGCGCGTGTAGTTCGGTCATAATCTTCACCATAAGTATCATTACTAGTAGCCAAATTCTCTACTAGTTGCATAGCTTCATCTACATTCTTAGCCAAGAAACTCCCATTTGAAGCGGTATCCAAGAGTTGGCGGAATTTGGGGAGAGCTCCTCGGTAGATGGTATTCAAGAGAGTGGCATTGGTGAATCCATGATGTGAACATTGGTGAGTTAAACCACGAAAACGCTCCCAAGCATCATAAAAGGACTCATTGGAGAATTGCTTGAAGCTTGATATGTCATTCCGTAGCTTCGCGGTTCGAACCGGGTAGAAGAACTTGTTGAGGAATTCTCTCTTGCAATCCGTCCAAGTAGTAATTGACCCTTGAGGGAGATTTGTTTCCCAAATGCGAGCTTTGTCGTCAAGAGAGAAGGGGAACAACCGAAGCTTAAGAGCATCTTCCGAGACGCCAATGATCTTGAGGAGATCGAGAAGTTTGTTGAACCAGTCAATGTGATCAAGAGGGTCTTCACTAGGTAATCCGTAGAACCGGTTGGCTTGAACCATGTTGATGAGACCGGTTTTGATTTCGAAGTTGTTGTTCTCGATTCTCGATGGTTGGATTCCGTGGCGGTCATCATGAACATTAGCGGTATCACCAATTCCAACAGTATTGGGTTGGTGTGGATGGTGTTGTTCAGCCATAGGTTCGGTATTAGTCTCTAGTTGCTCTATCAATTGTCGAACTCGAGTGCTTGGTCGACGGTGAGTTGCGAGTTGAAGTAGATCTTGATTGCCTTTGGATCTTGTGTGCATGTACCTACAAAAAAGCCGAAAGACCAAGCAACAATCCAATTCCAATACTCACAATTGAGCTCACAATCCCAAACAAAAGTTTTCAAAAGTGAAATGCAAAAAGTAAAATGCTTAGTCTCAAGTGAATCTTAAAACTAGATGCAAAAACGAGCTTGGCAACGGCGCCAAATTGATACTAGCCTTTTTGGCCTTTAGAGGGTATCAATTACCTCTTAATCACTGTAGTATAAGAGGAATCGAATCCAAACTCGTTATAAATTGTCACCTAGGATACAAAGATTTCCTTAATCTAAGCTAGAGATGGTTGTTGTTTAACTCAAATTGACTAAGTAAACTAAATGCAAGTGATTAGATGATTAAGTTATGCAATGATAAAAGAAGGGTCCTTAGATGGGCTATTTATGATTTAGGATCACTAAGCATGGTTTAGAGTATCTAGCTTACACTAATTAGCTATTCCCTAGGTTAATGATCCATTTAATTGACTAATTCATTTCTATGCAATTAATCATGTCACTAATTATACATCATTAGCAAATTCCCATTTGAGTAATGGCAATTAGTGAATTCATTTCCAAATTACTAGATCAACCTAATTAAAACCTTTAGCACCAATCCCTTGGGCATAAAAATCATAATTCCATCTCTAAGCTCTCTTGGGCATTTCATCAAACACTTGGTGTTCATGAAATGCCTCATATCATCTTCCTCATTCCCATGCAAGAAGAAGCTTTAAGAACTCTTAGAGATGGATGGAATGTTTGATTTAAACCCTAAACTACCCTAATCCATGCTTAGATCCCCCTCATCTAACCCATCCTTAAACCCTAATGGAACTACTCAAGACCCATGATGATTCTCTCAAAATCAAGCTTGATTAGAGGAGAAATCATGATGGATTCTAAAATGGATTGATAATGAAATGCAAAAGACAAGATTTCTTAAAGGAAAATGCAAATTGTATTAGAATTCAACTAGGGATTCAAGAACAAAAGGGAAATTGAGTTGCCAAACTCTTAGCAAAACTAAAACATCCAAGTGTAAGTGAGAGAAAAGGGGTTTTTATGAAATTGGGTCAAACCGGGTCGACCCGGTTATTTTTGTCCGAACTAGGCTGTAGCGGTCTGCGGTCTGGTTTTGTCTTCAGAAGATTGCAGCGGTCACTCCTTGACCGCTGCGCCTGGTGACCGTTGTGACTGAGTTTGCAGCGGTCAAACTTCTCCAGCTTCCCTACCTCCTCTCCTATCTTGCATACCAGGTCCTCGTGCGAGTAATGTAGTGGTAGTCCCCTTATACGTACCCGAAATGGAATGAAAGATGGGAAAGTTAAAGAGATTTGTTGTTCCCATCTCTGTACCACCACCATCCAGTGGCCATACTAGTATGGCCTGTTTTCCAGCACTTTGACCATGTCATCCTCTCTCTCGAACCAGAACTTGAACAGTCCTCTTCCTATCTCGGACTCAGTGGCTTTTCCCCTGAGGTTCCATATTCTCTTAATAAAGGGGGAAGAAAGCTTCCATCCTCTGCACTTATGGATTTGTCAGCCGTCCTATGAGGGTTCGTTTGTTCTCCTCTACCCTTTCCTCCGTGTTAATTTCCGGCGCCACTATTCGACCTCTCCCACGTGTTCGCCGGTTGTTGTCACCTACTCATCCTTTTTCGCTTCTTTCACCCACTTTCCCTTTGTCTTTCTCATCATCTCATCTGTTGCAAGTAGCGGTGACATAATCTCTCCAAGCTTCTTCTGTCATTTTGACCGTGTTCAGATCTGTCGTTTACTCACTTTAGTCCCCCCCGATGGTGATATTGTTTGTTGTCCTAGCTTCGTCTACAGATTCCGGTCTCCGTGGTGTTCCTTTTTTTTCCTTTTTGTGTTATAAAAATGGGGGTGTTTGAATTTAGATCTGATTAATAGCGAGATTTTTGCTTCTTTGGGCTTCAAACTGCTGGGCAAAAACTTACCTCGATGTTTGGGACTAAGTGAAACTCACATTCCTACTCAATTGCGTATTTGTTATAAAATTATTTGAATTATAGCAATATAAAATCATATAAAATAAGATTAAAATTAGTGAAATGCATGTCTGAGCTAAACATAACTTTTGAACCGAAGTAAATTAAATTGTATAAACAAAAATTCCAAAGTATCTAAATAAGAAAATTTATCAGTTATGCCTCAAAATTAATTTATATGTGATTTTGTTCGAGATTTTAAACTGAAATCGAACAGTTTGACCATTCGTATAAAAATAAAAACTTTATATCTATTTTTCAAATATTACTCACTTTTCTTTTACTCATGAATTTGTTTTTTTATCTCTATGATTTCTTTTCATAAAATATTAGTCAAAACTTCTTCGCTTTCTACAACACTGATAACTCTTTATTCGTCTTCCTTCTTTTTCTCAATCTTGTTCTCCTACTTTCCTTTTCTTCTTTTTAATAATTACTTATACTATTTTAACTTTAAAATATTTTATTTTTCTATCAATTATTATTATTTCGTGATCAAATTAAACCAAATAAAATTTTTAAAAATACAAACTTCTAATGTATCAGATTTCCTATTTTCATTTCATAATTTTGAATATGTTTAATTATTTAAACAAAAATTTCATGTTACTCTCTATTTTGATCGACACATAAACTAATTTTGTCATTCTATTTTCTCAATTATTATATATGAGATATCTCAAATTTCGTAATTAACAAAATCACAAACGTATTAACCGATCGATCAAATTTTAGACACGTGTCAAAATATTATAACATTAATTAATCAACTTAAACCTATTTAAAAAATAATTATGTTACATAAATAGTTCATTGACTTCTAAAAAAATTCTTTTTTATGAATATTGACTTTTTGAAAAAAAACAATTAATCAATTAAACTAATTAATATATATATATATATATTTATAAATAAAATATAATCGATTTTTAATTCTTAAAAAAAATAGAATTTCTTAGTCTTATATAAATATATCATGTATATATATATATATATATATATATATATATTGAATTTTGGTCGGCGTAATAGCACTATTATATTTAAGTTCGAATCTAATGGATAATGGTGATGGAGCAATATTTATATGTTAGAATTTGCAAAACAAATGCTCCACTTGCTGTTATTAAAAATCGGTGATTGTTGCATGAGTAAAGAATCATCAAAATGCATGATATATCCAGGGTTATCTATAGATCTTAAATGGGACTTTGATCGCAGGCACTAAAAACATTTTATATATACACAAAGATATCGACAGTAATCATTTGAAAATCTTTAACAGAAAGAATATCTGAAATTGTTTTTTCTTTCTAAATCTTTTTAGTGTTCAAAATTTTCTTTTACTTGGGATTTTAGGCCTTAGTTGAAAACATTATTTTGTCCCAAGATTTAATTAAGGTGACAAATGCGAAAATTGTCCTATGGTTGCATTTTTGTTACTCATACTTACTTGTTGACATCATACAAAGATGATCAATCGGGTTTAGCAGAGAGTATTTAAGTCGGTTTGATGCTTCTATATTATTATTGGGGTCTGTTGAGCCCATTTGGCTTGGACAAAAGGCAAGTGTGAAACACTCTGAGAAAAACAGAGGATTAGAAGTGCATCATGTTTTTATATTTAAAAAGGTGTTGGTCTTTTGGTTCAAACAAAAGGTGGAACTCGAGATCCACAAAAGAAATAGTCAATGAGAGACAACCGTACCAGCTTAAAGATAAGCTTGCCCAAGTCGGTTCATGTTGGCTTCTAGAAAGTTCTAAAAGTATTCTAAGTACACTATATATGTATAGAATATTCTTGTGATATATTATAGTTTGGTCATTAAATAAAGGTCAGTCTGTGACTTACGGTTAAGTGGGTTTATGACTAACCTATATAAAATTTATGTATTGTGTTAATAAGAACCATCAAATTATCATCTATTCTCTCTTGATTTACATGGTATCAGAGTATGTCGGATTATCATATGGAAGTTTAATTCCGCAAGTGCCCACGACACAGAGGTGTTTCGGTCCCACTTTTAACGTAAGGGAGATATTGAGTAAAATTCCACATTAGAAATTAAACATGTTGTCAAAGTAGTATATAAAGGGTTATAGTCAGTCCACACATTGTCAATTGGTTTTGAATTGAAAATTCTGATACCATGTAAAATATGGACTTGACATGAAATTCTAATACAAAATGAATTGGCAACAAGCGGATTGGTCCCACCTTTTATATACTACTTTGTCAACTTGTCTAACTTTCAATGTGAAACTTTACTCAATAGTTCTTTAGTTCTTTTATATGTTCACTATGTATCTATTGGTTGTAATGGTGAGAAGAAGAAAGATAGAGGAAAGACATCAAGTTGAGAGAAATCAAAGGGAAATAAAAGGAAATAGAGGGAAATATAGTTTTGTATTCACAAATGCTGTAACTGTTTCTAAAGGATTTAGTGGATTCCCGAGCAAGGCCCGGCGAGACGTAGACGTCGCTTCATCAGCAGCGTTGAACTCCTTAAGTCTCGGTTTGCTCCTCTCTTTATTTTCTGTCGTGTGCCTATCTTATTCTCCCTCTCGGTTTATTGCTTCTCTGTTCCTTAAACACTTAAACTCAAACCCATTTTTATTCTTCTTCTCCTTTCTCCTATACAAAATTTGTGTGTTAAAACTTGAAGGTTTAGAGGTTAAATCTTCACAGGGTTGAATCTATGAAGAGTGAAAAACTACTCTTCTACATATTAGAAGATACATATTCGGATAGAATTATAGTTAGTTATCTCTTGGTTTTCTTTTGGTTTGGGGTGATGAGAAGAAAAAGAGAAATGAGAGAAGGAAGAGAGGAGAAAAATAATATGAAGAAAAAAAAAAAATTTAGAATCTGTGAGGGTAAAAATGGATAAACTATTCATCTCAAACGGTATGAAAGATATAAAGCTCTAAACATTTTTTGAAAGATACAACTTTGAAAGAGAAAAGATAAAAAATATACTGGAGATAATTATTTCTCTAAATTAGTTCTATTTAAGTCATATTATGTCAGAATAATTACGACAACCAGGTTTTACCCCTTTTCAGAATGTAACATTGAGACTAATTTTACATAATAGGCAACTACTACACTTAAATATTTTTTCATATACTTCTATATTTTTACACCTATTTAATACTTCACATAAACAATCGTTTAAGAATATCACATTTAAACTCCGACAAGCGCAAGCAATTGTTTTTGTAGGCCGCAACTGACATTTTTATACTCTACAAACTTTTTAGATATAAGATTTGTTTGGTGAGTAGAGATAAATACAAAAAATTATGTTGTTGTGGTTCAAAAATACTTTTTTTTCTTTTGCTGCGGAAGAAACGAAAAAATAGAGTATAAATACCCTTTGCTCAAAGAGCCTTCTCTCTGGCCCGCATCACGAGGCAGCCGCACAACAATACCGTACCGGTGAAATTAGTGTCCTCCACCGTCCTTCTCCACCTGTGTCTCTACGTCATCTCCTTCTTCACGCATTCTCTAACGCTACGCCGGCAGGAACACCATAACATCTTCTGTTTTTTGAGCTTGATTCATTCCCTATGAGTCTGTGTACAATACTTTTTTCCGGCCACTCGTGCCGAGAATTTCATCCTTCCGTCATCTCTCTTCGGTCATGTCTTTGATATGGCTTTCACGACCTCATTCGTTCTACATTCGGGCTTGCCACATGCAGATCAAATCCACAGATCTACATCTCCGCCATCTCCACCTCCTAGCCTTAGATCCGGACGTTTCTTAGCTTTCCTGGACGTTGTCGTTCCCCTCCTTAGTCCTCCGGGAAAAGAAGACCAAGTCTTAGATCCAATTTATGCATTCCCCATATTTGGGTGTTTTGGGGGTCGGTTTGCTAGAGATTTTTTCGAGACAAGCTAAACGGATTTAAAAATGAGACGTCACGGTCTGGCTCTCCCTTACCGCTGCTTCCTTCATTGGCCCGGTCCGATGAGATCTTTCCGTCTCAGACCAGGGAAGAAGACGATCAAGACATACTTTATATTTTGTGCCGTCCCCATATTTCGGTGTTACTGATCTTCGTGCTTATCAGAAAATTAGTATTATCAATCGAATCTATTTGTTTCCCTGCAGTCCCAAGAAGAAGAGCTGTTTTTTGGATCCAATTTCGGTTTTCCCATTTTTGGGAGTCTTCTAGTCTTGTTTTGATTCCGCAATGCTATCTTGTAAACGCAGTTTTCAGAGCCTAAAGTCTCGTCGATCATTACCAAACCGTGTTTGTGATTATTACTATTGTAATTCATAGACAAGCTTTACAGTAACAATTTTTCTAGCTTATGCTAAGGGATTTCCAACATTAGTCACCACCGTCATCTCAAAGGTTCATAATAATTGGTCTTTTAGCTTTGGCGCGTGAACTGGCTAACCGTAAAAATGAATATCATTGCTTGGAATTGTCAAGGTGCTAGAGCTGAACTTACGAAAGAGCATCTAGAGGAGTTACATAGATGTTTCTCTTCAAGTTTCCTCTTTCTATCTGAAACGAAAAATAATCGACATTTTGTGCAAAATATGCAAATTCATTTTGGATATGACCATGTATATACTGTGGAACCGATGGGTAGAAGCGGGGGTCTTGCTCTTTTCTATATGAATGAGCCTTCAGTTTCTATCATCTATGACGATAATCGTATGATTGATGTTGAAACGAAGATCGAAGGACACAAAACTTTCATGACCTTCGTCTACGGAGATCCGGTCGTTAAGTACCGAGAAGAGGTGTGGGAGCGCCTTACGCGATTTAGCCTTGTTCGCGATGAGGCTTGGCTCATGATAGGAGATTTTAATGAGATTCTAGGGAACCATGAGAAGCGTGGGGGAACAAGACGTCCAATGTCCTCTTTTATCCCATTTCGAACCATGTTAGATAATTGTGGTATGATTGAATTTCGTTTTAAGGGGAGCTTTCTCTCCTGGGTGGGAAGACGGAGTAACGGAAAAATAAAATGTCGCCTAGACAGGGCTGTTGGAAATGAAGAGTGGCACGATCTTTTTTCCCACACCAATGTGGAGTATTTAAAACTTTGGGGCTCAGACCACCGCCCTGTTCTTGCATGGATCCAATGGGGGCCTCGATCCATTAAGAAAACTTTTAAATTTGATAAGAGATGGATTGAAAAACCCGGGTTTAAAGAAGCGGTTAAGTCCGGATGGGGAGATTTTGATCCACTATCTTCTAGAGATTTCCACCAAAAAATTGTCTCTTGTAGAAGCAAGATCTCCATATGGAAGAAAGATAATCAATCTAACTCAGCCATTATTATTGAAGAACTAAAAATCGAAATTGATAGAGTCCAAGCAGATGACAACACAACAACAGAGGAATTGGAGGGTTTGAGAAGACAGTTGATTGCGGCCTTTCGAGAAGAAGATATGTTCTGGCAGCAAAAGAGGAGGGCTCAGTGGCAAGTATCAATTTGGCGCCGTTGCCAAACTCGTTTTTGCATCTAGTTTTAAGATTCACTTGAGACTAAGCATTTTGCTTTTTGCATTTCACTTTTGAAAACTTGTGTTTGGGATTGTGAGCTCAATTGTGAGTATTGGAATTGGATTGTTGCTTGGTCTTTGGGCTGTTTTGTAGGTACATGCACACAAGATCCAAAGGCAATCAAGATCTACTTCAACTCCCAACTCACCGCCGACCAAACACTCAAGTTAGACAATTGATAGAGCAACTAGAGACTAATACCGAACCTATGGCTGAACAACACCATCCACACCAACCCAATACTGTTGGAATTGGTGATACCGCTAATGTTCATGATGACCGCCACGGAATCCAACCACCGAGAATCGAGAACAACAACTTCGAAATCAAAACCGGTCTCATCAACATGGTTCAAGCCAACCGGTTCTATGGATTACCTAGTGAAGACCCTCTTGATCATATTGATCGTTTCAACAAGCTTCTCGATCTCCTCAAGATTAATGGCGTCTCGAAAGATGCTCTTAAGCTTCGGTTGTTCCCCTTCTCTCTTGATGACAAAGCTCACATATGGGAAACAAATCTCCCTCAAGGGTCAATCACTACTTGGACGGATTGCAAGAGAGAATTCCTCAACAAGTTCTTCTCCCCGGTTCGAACCGCGAAGCTACGGAATGACATATCAAGCTTCAAGCAATTCTCCAATGAGTCCTTTTATGATGCTTGAGAGCGTTTTCGCGGATTAACTCACCAATGCCCACATCATGGCTTCACCAATGCCACTCTCTTGAGTACCATCTATCGAGGAGCTCTTCCCAAATTCCGCCAACTCTTGGATACCGCTTCAAATGGGAGTTTCTTAGCTAAGAATGTGGATGAAGCTATGCAACTAGTAGAGAACTTGGCTACTAGTGATGGTACTTATGGTGAAGATTATGATTGGACTACAAGAGCTACACCGGATCAAGATGAACCAAAGAGAGATAAAGAGATGAAGGCTTTGAGTGACAAGTTGGACAAACAAGTAGCTATGATGGAGAAGCAAGCCACATTATTCGATAAACTTCTATCTTCAACAAAGAAGGATACACACCACGTGGTCAACTATGTCGATGAAGCTACTTATGAAGAAGAATTCACCTATGCACCGGAAATGGTCAACGAAGAAGAGAACAACTATGTGGGTAATCAAAACTACAACTTTCAACAAACCTACCCCAATCTCTCTTATAGAAGCAACAATGTGGCTAATCCTCAAGACCAAACTTATCCTCCAAGAACCAATCAAGGAGACCAATTTGTCTCAACCAATCAAGCTCAACAAGCCCGCCCTCAAGGAAACTACCAAGGCCAGCAAGGCGCTGCTCAACCGAGATCAAATCAACAACCTCCCGGTTTTCAAAGGCCTCAACAACAAAGTTTCACTCAAAACCAACAAGGGTACACTCAAGGACAACAAAGGTTCAACCCAAACCAACAAGGTTATGGCAATCAACAACAACAAGGATATGGTTACCAACCTCAAAAAGGTTACTCTACTCAAGGACAACAAGGGTTTCCTCACGGTCAACAAACCCAACCTCCAATCCAAGCACCTCCACAAGTGGATTTGGTCACCATATGCAGCAAATGCTTAGTGGACAATCCGCATTGACCAATAGGATCATGACCATGGAGGATGAGATCAAACACCTCAAGAATCAAAGTGCTTCCACTTCTCGTCAATGCCAACTTCCGGGAAAACCCGAGGCAAATCCGAAAGAATACATCAATTCTATTGAGTTAAGGAGTGGAACTACTTTGCCTACAAGGAAGAACCCTTACATCAATGAGGACATTGAGAAACAAGAAGGGGGGGGGGGTAGACATTGTTGATGAAGAGGAATTTGAAGGGGACTCTTACTCAAGTTCATTGGCTAGGGAATATGCCAAGGAGGATGCATTGCGCAAAGAAAAAGTGCGCAAGGAGAAAGAGCTTGAGGCTTCTATGGATAGAGCCACAGCCCTAGCTAAGGCTAAGAAGGACAAGACCAAGGTTGTTGATGAAGAGGCCCCTAAGAAGCAAAAGTACATTCCACCACCATATGTGCCTCCACTTCCTTATCCGGGAAGATTCAAGAAGAAAATAGCCGAGAAGTGCAAGGCCATATTTAATAAATCTCTCAAGAAGGTTGAACTTACATTGCCATTAGTGGATGCTTTAGTCCTTGTTCCTCAACATGCCAAGTTTATCAAGGAAATGGTAATGGAGAGATCCAAGGAGGTAGAGTCAATGATGGTCTTGACCCATGAAGTTAGTGTCATCATCCAAAAGCAAGTGATACCCAAGAAGCTCAAGGACCCCGGTTCATTCACTATACCTTGTGCTATTGGACCACTAGCCTTTCAAAATTGCTTGTGTGATCTTGGTGCAAGTGGTAGTCTAATGCCTTTCTCGGTGGCTAAGGCTTTGGGTATAAAGAGATACAAGGAGACCAACATGAGGTTAATCTTAGCGGATAGGAGTGTGCGGACTCCAACTGGTATAATAGAAGATTTTCCGGTTTCGGTTCAAGGCTACACGGTTCCAACGGATTTCATTGTTCTCGAAATGGATGAGGAACCATCGGATCCTATAATCTTTGGTCGGCCATTCTTAGCAACTGCTGGAGCTATAATTGATGTCAAGAGAGGAAAGATAGACCTTCACTTGGGTATGGATGAGATTCTTGAGTTTGACATCAACAAGACAATGAAGAAGCCAACCATTGATAGCCAATGCTTCTCCATATAAGAGATTGAAGCAAATGGTGATGATAATGAGAAATCTTTATTGGAGATTGAAAGAATCCTCTATGGCTCTCAACATAAGGGATTTATGGGAGGTAGCAAGGTGGAAGTTGAGGAAAAAGTTGAGGAAGAAACTCCAAGGGTTGAGTATATGGGTGGCTATTCAACAATGCATATGGTTTCACCCCCAAAGGCAAGTATTAAGAAGAAAGGATCTTGTGGAGAAAAAGCTTTGGGTTATGGTAATGTTGAAAGCATATTGGAATTGGATGGACATATCTTGGATTCCCTCTTCTCACCTACCATTGAGAAAGAGGTAGAAACCACTAAGGGTGATTGCACCAAGATCAACAAAGAGAAATCCAATGATAATCACTCCATCAACCTTGAACCATCTTCTTGCACAATGACTCTCACACCTTGGAGATATGAGAATGGAGCTATTGAATACAAGGTGAAGTGCAAGGGGAGAACTAAACCCTTTGCCAAGGTGAAAGCCATCCTCTCCACCCTTAAAGAGAAAGGCCAAAGAAGCATTCAAGAGGTTATGGGCAAAGTGATTTTGTTTGAGTCCAAGGATCCACCATGGAGTGTTCACACTTCCCTCTCACACACTTGAAGAATGGTAGCAAAAATTCAAACTTAGAGACTTAAAACAAAGTGCTCTTGGGAGACACCCCTTGCCTATCCTTGCAAATAGTTTAGCTTAATGCATTTCTTTCTTTGTTAGAACTTTTTGATGTTTTTGTTGAGTGTTTTCAGGGGTTTAAAGGAATGTGGAAAAATCCTTCATGAAATCTCTCCTACTCCATGGATTCCCCACATTCTCATTCATATTGAGGTACCAAATGCACCCTTGTACATAGATTTTATCTCTCTTGAGTCTTCACTTGATGTGGTTTTTTAGATTCTTCCTCGAATTTCTCTCACACCGAGACGGTGTGATTTAAGTTTGGGGGAGAGCCTTGCATTTGATGTGGTTTTTTGTGCTCTTATTTTACATTTCAAACTTGAGTCTCATGCATTGTTAGACTTTCATGCATTTTTAGTTCAATTTTTGAAATTTCTGCAATTTTCATATAGGATTGAGTCTAGAATCACTTGCATTAGGAGGATTAGTTTAACCAAGGTATCACAATTTGATTATTAATTCAACACCCTAGTTATTAATCCTCTAATGCCTCACATGTTTTGTTAGAAATCAAGAAAGAACCATTCATGGATCATGCATATGATAGCCTTTCTTAGGTTGAAACTCTCTCTATTTGAAGCTAGCCTCACCTAAGTGAAAACCTTAATTTGAATCAACAATTATTGTGCTTATGCTAACAAGTGAAAACCATGGATTACATATACAGACTTAAGCATTCTTACCCATTTCTACCACTCTTGTGTGCTTAAGTAGCCATTTATGGTTCCCCCACCAAGCTTCATCATTAAACCTTCTTTCTAGCCAATTAATCATTTGTGTGTGACTTTGTGAGGCCTCTTCCGAGCTAACTTGACAAAACGTGTTAGGTTTAGAGCGACAAGGGAACACTTTGGTGTAGATTTAGCTCTATCATCAAAGAGCTAATTATGACTAGGCTAGATTAGGTGGGAATGTGGTTTAAATTCAAGTTTGGGGGAAATGAAAATTACAAAGAAAAGTTTTGGTTGAATTGGGAATAATGAAGAAAGGTAAAGGTAATGAAAGGGGAACAAAAATGAGAAGAAAAACTTCAAGGTAAAGCTCCAAGGAATACAAAAAAAAGGAAGCCTCAAGCAAGGAAAGAAAAGAAAAGCTCCAAAGAAGGCAAAAAGGAAAGAAGCCAAATGGTGAAAGGAGCAAAGAAGGAGGCAGCACAAAGAGAAAGGAAGGAGCCAAGAGAAGCAAGAAGAATCCCCTAAAAAGAGAAGATGAATGAAATGGGCAAGGACCCTTGGGTAGAATGGAAAAATGCCTTAGGTGAAAAAAAGGGTAGATAGGATGTTTGATGGGAAATGGGCTAGAAGATAGCTTAGGTTAGAGAAACACTAGGAATATGGGGTAAACAAGAGTGTTTCCTTGTATGCATAGGTTGCTCTTTACCTTTAGCATTTTGTTAGAGTTATGCTCATTCATTGAGAGATCCCCAAGAACAAGCCAATGCATTGATGAGATCATATTCATCTCATAACCTTAATCCTTAACCAAATGGTTTGATCTAAATTGGTGTAAGCACAATTCACAAAGTATCATGAGCTAATGAATGTTAAGAGGCTAGTGGATAGGATGGATTTTCTAGACCAAGGTTTGGTTTTGATTGTGTATTGGGATATGCATGGCTAACTTCTTTTGAGTAGACAAACTTTGATGCATTTTAAGCTTAGTAACTTGGATGTTGAATTGATCTCTTCTTGTGATGCTTTGTTGATTAGGCTATTTCTCCCTATTCATTCCCTCTCTTGGGCTTGCTTGTTTGCTTGAGGACAAGCAAATGAGTAAGTTTGGGGGAGTTGATATTCTATCATTTTGCATCATTTAGGTTTGTATTATAGTAGGATTACATTGCATATTCAGCTAGTTTTGTTATATTTGTCATGGATTTCATTGCATTTAAGTTCTAGGTGTTGCATTAGGTCCTAGGAGAGTTTTTTAGTGCATTTGGATAATTCTTAGGTGCATTGGAGCAAAGGAATGAGGCATGGATGCAAAAGAGAAGATATAATCCATCCGGAGCCTCCCAAAGATCCGATCAGACGGAGGGTTTCCATGCCTGATCAGCCTTGGTGTTCTTCATGAGAGTTGTAGCCAGAGGAGTCCTATAACTATAGGAATTGGATTCACGTCGATCGGACATGTGGTTCAAGAGATATGACCGATTTTCTGGAGAGTATTTGTCTTGCCGAGAGAAAATGACACCTCCCAAAGACCTGGCAAAACGAAGGCCTTACGATCAGATTCAGCCTTGAAGTTCTTCATAGAAGTTGTATAGGATGGATTTATCTTCCTGCAAAACCTGGAATCAGGTCGTTTGGACTTATATTTTGGGAGATATCGCATTTTTACCACAGCGGTCTGATTTAGACCGCTGCATGGTCCGCTGTGAATTTCTGAGGAAGACCTTGAACAACATGCAGCGGTCCTGCAGCGGCCAGAAGGTGACCGCTGCGATCCCTAACGGACAGAAATCTAACGGGTCGAAATTCGGTTTGTCCCGGGTTGACCCGATCCGACCCAGAATCATATTAAACCCCATTTTCACACTTATTTGCTTATGCTTTCAATTTTCTAAGGTTTCTTTAGCTTGTTCTTGATTGTTCTCAAACTCTAGTTCTATCTTTTAATACAATTTGCATTTTCTTTAAGAAATCTTTCCCTTTTACATTTTATCATCAACCCATCTTGTTATCCATCATGATTTCTTCTCTAATCAAGCTTGATTTTGGGAGAATCATCATGGGTAGTGAGTAGTCATTTTTGGGTTTAAGGATGGTTTAGATGAGGGTGATCTAAGCATGGATTAGGCTAGTTTAGGGTTTAAATCAAACATTCCATCCTTCTCTAAGAGTCCTTAAAGCTTCTTCTTGCATGGGAATGAGGAAGATGATATGAGACATTTCATGAACACCAAGTGTTTGATGAAATGCCCAAGAGAGCTTAGAGATGGAATTATGATCCTTAGCCCAAGGGATTGGTGCTTAATGATGTAATTAGGTTGATCTAGTAATTTGGATTTAAGCTCATTGATTATTATCATCACAAATGGGAATTTGCTAATGATGCTATAATTAATGAAGTGATTAATTGCATGGAAATGAATTAGTCAATTAAATGGATCATTAACCTAGGGAATAGCTAATTAATGTAAGTTAGACATTCTAAACCATGCTTAGTGATCCCAAATCACATATAACCCATCCAAACATCCTTGTTTTAATTATTGCATAACTTAGTCAATTTATTACTTACATTCAATCAATTTAGTTAATCAAAAGCAACAAACATTCTCATTAGGCTTAGATTAAGTAGATCCTTGCATCCTAGGTGACAAATGAATAGCGAGTTCGGATTGACACCTCAAACTACAATGATTAGGGGTAATTGGTGACCCGAAAACCGATCATCAACAGGGCTGTTGGAAATGAAGAGTGGCACGATCTTTTTTCCCACACCAATGTGGAGTATTTAAAACTTTGGGGCTCAGACCACCGCCCTGTTCTTGCACGGATCCAATCGGGGCCTCGATCCATTAAGAAAACTTTTAAATTTGATAAGAGATGGATTGAAAAACCCGGGTTTAAAGAAGCGGTTAAATCCGGATGGGGAGATTTTGATCCACTATCTTCTAGAGATTTCCACCAAAAAATTGTCTCTTGTAGAAGCAAGATCTCCATATGGAAGAAAGATAATCAATCTAACTCAGCCATTATTATTGAAGAACTGAAAATCGAAATTGATAGAGTCCAAGCAGATGACAACACAACAACAGAGGAATTGGAGGGTTTGAGAAGACAGTTGATTGCGGCCTTTCGAGAAGAAGATATGTTCTGGCAGCAGAAGAGTAGGGCCATGTGGCAGAAGGAGGGAGACAAAAGTACAGCATTTTTCTTTGCTATTACTAAACAAAGAAAAGCGAGGAACCGTATCATGGGCTTAAAAGATTCTAATGGGACGTTGGTGGAGAATCCGATTGGGATCGAGAGGATAGCGACACAATACTTTCAAGAGCTATTTACCACATCGGCTCCCAATGATTTCGACGAAGCACTCCGGTTTATTACTGCGAAAGTCCCTGAGGATGCCAATCTAATGCTGGTGCGAGAACCATTGGTAAAAGAGATAAAAGCAGCGGTTTTTGACATAAATCCTGATAAAGCCTCCGGTCCTGATGGGATGACTAGTAGACTTTATCAGAAATTCTGGTCAAGTATGGGCCAAGATATTGTCAAAATGGTTAAAGAATTTTTTACGACTGAGAGGTTTGATCCTCGCCTTAACCAAACAAAAATTTGTCTTATCCCGAAAGTTGAACGGCCTCGGGCTATGACAGAATTTCGGCCTATTAGCTTGTGTAATGTTAGCTACAAGATCATCTCAAAAATTCTTTGCAAGAGACTCACGAGACTCCTCCCGAAGATGATTTCGGAGACTCAATCTGCCTTTATGGCTGGTCGGTTGATCACAGATAATATCTTACTTGCTCAAGAGAACTTCCATGCCCTTCACACAAGCTCCATGTGTAAATCCAAGTTTATGGCTATAAAGACGAATATGAGTAAAGCCTATGACCGAGTGGAATGGAGCTTCCTTGAGGCTCTAATGTTAAAACTCGGGTTCCACCCTAAATGGGTGAGGTGGATGATGTTTTGCATCTCCTCGGTTTCTTACCGAGTGCTAATTAATGGCGATGCCAAAGGTTGTATTAAACCTTCTCGTGGTTTGCGTCAGGGTGAACCCTTGTCCCCTTTCCTATTCATAATCCTCACTGAAGCGCTCGTTTCCTTACTTAATGGTGCAAAGGCGGAACGACGCTTAACGGGATTGCGGATCGCCCGGGGAAGCCCTTCAGTTTCACATTTGCTATTCGCGGATGATAGTCTCTTCTTCTGTAAAGCCGACCTCCTGCAAAGTGCATAGATTTTCACCATAATTGAGATATATGGGAATGCGTCGGGACAAGAATTGAACCGGTCAAAATCTTCTATCACTTTTGGAAAAACTGTGGATCCACACATCAAAAGGCAAATAAAACTAGCTATTGGTATAAATAAGGAAGGAGGTATGGGAATGTACTTGGGAATTCCTGAAGAAATTTGTGGCTCGAAGAAGAAAGTGTTAGCGTATATCCAAGAAAGACTAAGTAACCGCGCCAATACTTGGACTTCAAAACTGCTTTCCAAAGGTGGAAAAAGAGGTTCTCATTAAATCAGTAGCACAAGCGCTTCCGACATACCCAATGTCGTGTTTTCTCTTTCCACAATGTGTTACCCAACAACTTAGTAGTGCCATCTCTAATTTTTGGTGAAGTGCTAGGAACAATAGTAGTGGTCTACATTGGATTGCTTGGGATAAGATTTGTATTCCCCAGGATTTGGGAGGTCTGGGTTTTAGGATCTACACGCTTTCAACCTCGTCTTGCTAGCGAAACAGCTATGGCGTCTCCTTCGCTTTCCATCCTCACTTTTGGTGAGAGTCCTTAGAGCACGTTACTTCAGACATTCTAGCCCCCTCGAGGTCTACGAGTCTCGGTCCCCTTCTTTTGGGTGGAGGAGTATTTTAGCTGCTAGACCTCTTCTTTTCCAAGGGCTAAGGAAGACTATCGGATCAGAGTGCAACACAAGTGTATGGCATGAACCTTGGATTCCAGACGTCCCAGCCCGTCTGGCGAGACCAGCTATCCGATCCCAGGATCGAGACCCTTCCATGTTCGTACATAGTCTGATCCAACATGATGCAAGTGGATGGGATGAGACGAAACTAAGAGATCTTTTTCATCCAGAGGATATCCGGCTTATCCTTGGGATGAGACCGAGTCGACAATTCACGATGGATGGATATGCTTGGTCTTATACAAAATCAGGATATGAGATAGCGAGCAAGATGAAAGATACTCTAGGCCCTAAACCGATGTTGGAACCCAGCATTACTCCACTAAAAAGCCAAGTATGGAAAGTGAAGACATCCAAGAAGTTGAAACATTTTATGTGGCAGGCACTTTCGGGTTGTGTTGCTACATGTCAGAATCTAGTGTATCGTCATTTAGACACGGACCGTAGTTGTCCAAGATGTGGTGGGGATGAGGAATCGATTAACCATCTCCTCTTTGAATGTCCCCCTGCTTTACAAGTCTGGGCATTGTCTTCTATGCCCACACTTCCGGGTTTCTTCCCGAGTACCTCCTTATACCGAAATATGGATCACCTCTTTTGGAGGACTAAGAATTCGAGTTTATCAGAGACAGAACTGGATCTTTTCTCTTGGATCATGTGGTACATTTGGAAAGCGAGAAATGAGAAAGTCTTCAATGGTAAGAATGTCTCGCCAAAGGATACTCTTCAGTTAGCAGCTTTAGAGACGGAGAGTTGGAGATTGGCTAACCAGAAAGGTGAAGAAGACGAAGAAGAGGACAATACGGAAGTGGGTGCTTTCGATGTGTCTCTTGTATCATCTCAGGCCCTTACATGTCAGATAGATGCCTCTTGGCACGAAATTGGATTAGTTAGTGGATTGGGGTGGTACCTACGAGATACCGGGGGTCGCTACCTATTGGAAATGCAAGGATGTCGACGAATCCTTTCAGCTCTACACGTGAGTTAGATGGCATTCTTTGGGCTATGTCTTGTCTTCTTGAGAGGCAATTCCGCTCAGTCAAGATAGAGACAGACTGCTTGACTTTGATTACGATGACAGATAATCTTTCAGATTGGCCTGCTTTCTTCGCGGATTTGGACTACTTCACTACTCTTCGGGATAAGTTTTCAGATTTTTCCTTAGTTTTCATTCCTAGATCTTCTAATGTCCGTGCCGATGCCCTTGCAAAAGGGGCACGAGTACGAAGTTCTCTTTTTTCTCATGTTAGCTATGTAAGACCGGTTTGGTTTAGCACTGATTCAAACCTTTTTTCGCCGGTCTAACTAATGTATGGTGTCTTTAATGTCAAAAAATAAAAAAAATAAAAAAATACCCTTTGCTCTTTGTTGAAAAAAAAATAGAGTAACGACACCGTTTAGTTGACTATTATCATTTTTCCAAAAAAATTCAAAAATATGTTACTTTCCCAATTCATATGGTTCAAAGTAATATTGTTGAAAATTACCATAACCTTTTCTAGGCTATGGTTAAAGTTGTTTTTGGTCCCTCTACAATTTTCTAAAGCTTTAGTTCGTACAATATAAATATGAATTATGTTTTCACCTAAATTATCCAAAGTAAATAGTGTCATTGTCGGACATTTTATCCAGTCATAATTGTTTTAAAGTTTTAGAATTTTTTTTTGTTTATCTATTTCGACTAGTTGTTCAATTTTACTAAATGATTGAAAAAAAAATTCATAATTTAAATTTCATTATCAGAGAAAATGAAAGAAGAAAAAAAGAGTGTGATTGGATAACATATATGACAGAAATTGTTTGGCATAAATACATTTACTCCACTCTACTAAAAATTATAGTACCAATCAGCAAAAAAGTAAATAATTTTTTTTACCCCCATTTCCTCTAAAAGTACAAAAAGTGGAGTTAAATTTCCCCCACAAATTACTGGAGGGAAAACTTTTAATCTCATTTCCTCCAAATTTTAGTTTTTGTTTTTTTACTTTCTTTTTTCCTCCATTTTACTCCATTTCTAATACCAATCAAACCCAATATGGACTTTACTTGCTAGTATGGTTTTGATTTAGTTTGTTTGATGTAAGTTTGTGGTTTTCTCGAGGAGGAGAAGTTAGACAAAGCCAAGGACCTATCCTCGGGAGCTACAAAAACAATGTACAGAAAAGTACATCAGCCTCCGGTCTCCGTCAACTTACCAATAACAACATCTAAAGCTTGGGGATGTTCATGCATCTACCTTTTTTCCTTGGTCCTTGCTTGCAGTAAAATATTTCTTAAATCTTTTATTTTTCTATACGTTTCAAAACAAATAATAGTCTTCATATGAATTAAATTGAACCTACCTACTAAAAACTTCCTGATGAAAAATGGAGTCTAACAAAAAAAAAAAAGAAGTTATTTGTTAGCTATAACATTTAATATAATGGACTACACTATAGATTTAAGATTCAAATAAATTTTAACTTACTAGAAGGAGAAGGAGTAACAAATAAATATATGGTTGATGCAACAAACACGAAAGAGAGTTTAAAAAAAAATAATAATAATAAAAAAAAAAGGGAGAAGAGTGAAATTAGTTGATTAATTGAATCAAGACATAAATCACAGCTGTGACCTGAAACCGGCACTTTGGAATTACCTTTTTTTGCACATTGCTTGACATGCATTTATTTCCCTCTAATGCAAAATCACAAATCTCCTAATTAATTAGTCCAACTTTCTTCGAGTGGGTTATATCAATTATTTATTGTAACTTGGTCATCGGAAACGGCCTTTTTGTAAATTTGGACAGAGTCAATATACAATCATCGACAAAAGTTAAAAAAGTACTAGTACTATTCACCACACGTCAAAACTAAATAAAAATTACTATACTTTTCTTGTCAACAAATCATAAATACCTTTTTACCAAAATAAAAAACATATATACCTAAATTATTAAATACAATTTGGTAAATATTGTGGAGATAGTAATTTTGGGAAAAAATGCTAAAAAAATATACACATTTTCGGTCTCCATTTTTGGGTGTCAAAAATATACAGGAGATACATACACGTATACACTCATATATAGACAGATATTCCAGTTTTTTCAACTGCCCACTATATAACTAGAGCCAGACACAAAGCCAGAGGGATCGAAGATTATTACAAAACACACAAAATCTTCTCTCTTTTTTTTTTTTTTTGAATTTCAAATGGAAGATGATGAAGGTCCGTGATCAACGGCTGAGACTTGATGTCACACCCAAGCCAATGGGTTTAACAGGAAGCTCTTTGATCACAGCGAGATCCGTCGCTCTTTTGCTCTTGCTCTCCTTGCTTCTTATCATTCTGCCGCCGTTTCTTCCGCCGCTTCCACCGCCTCCGGCGACGCTCCTCCTCCTCCCTCTCCTCCTCATGATTCTTCTCCTTTTCTTGGCTTTTTCTCCTTCTAACGATCCCAGCCTCGCCGTAGAAACTCTCGACGCCTGATGTCGCCGACTTGCACCACCGTCCGTACATATATGTATGCATATTGCATTACAGAGATATGTATAAGTGTGTATGTAAGGTTGCAAATTATGGGCTTTTAGGTTCGTGCAAGTATGATCATGTAATGTGATAGATCTCCGAGATTTTCTTTTAAAGGATTTCGTGTCATTTTCGTTTTTTATTACTTTCTCTGAGAAAAAAAATTAACCTCCCTTTTTTTCTTTTTTTTTTCAATTCGTTTTTTTTTTTGTTTGTTCTCTTATTTTGTAAAAGAATCTCCTTTTTCAATGAAATTATGAATTATATTGATGATGAAGATTGATGAATAAAGTCTTGACACAACTGAGTTTTTTTAGTCATAAAGGAGGATTAGTACAACATGCTTTGATAACAAATGAAGAAGGATATTCTCATCATACTTTGCGTTTCCATTCATCATCTTGATAAGGAACTAACAATCACCTTCAAAAAATGATATTATCGAACCATTAACTTCATATGTTGAATAGTATGAAGAAGAGCTTTTGTTTCGGCAACCAATGAAGAAGATGCCAATCACAATTTTGCAGAGGCCCAATACGAGCTATGCCATTGTGATCATGTATGATCCATCCTGATTGAGTAGTAGTCGCAGTTAAGTTGTAAGATCCATCGAAATTACGTTTTACGTAATCTGGAGGAGGTCGGAGGGCTTATCCATAAACTATTATGGAAGACTGGGTAATTACTTGTGTTCTCAATCTGAGTTGGAGTTGGGTTTTCTTGTCTTTGTACTTGGATCCATTCATGGATATCCGAAGTAGTAAATTTTAGACATTTCGTGGCATTATATTTGTAAATGTGAGAACGATAAAACACAACAATTTGGTCGATTCCGATAGCAACAAGTCAATGATTACAATAATCTTTAATTACACCAATAAAGTGTAATCATGTAAAAAATTAGAATTAGGATTTATCGATAGCGTCTTAAATCTAATCTTTAACCTGATTACACTTTATTGGTTTTGTTCAATCTACCCAAGAACCTCGACCCCATCGATCTTTGTTTAATCTAAGCAACATGTTCAACTCAAACACTTGATTGAAAAGTTATCTAACACACATCTTAGAAAATAAGACAAGTTTGACACCTCTCTCTGAAATGAAAACCGAGAGTGTTAACGCTATCGATAGCTCTTAACTACCCTTAGTATCCAAAACTCTCGGACAATATTTTACATGGAAATATGTGATTACTCGAACTCTTATATATATAGATTTTCTTAGTTTTCCCTCTTTGCGATATGCTTTTTACGCATGTTATCGTACTACAAAATATTGTTTTTCTGTTCCTGCTACCCACGACAGCTCTAGAAATACAAATTAGCTTCTATTAGCCATGTCAGCACACTCTCCAACTGAAATTTTCGATTGAATAAATGTTGATTTCTTACATTTCTTACATTTTCTTCTCTTAAGAATTAAGAATTAAGTAATTGAGATATTTCCATATTCGTCAAAGAATCTAGAAGGATAATAATTTTGGAAATTTGGATAAATGTTGGACGTTAAATAGAATTTGAATTTTCTCAAGACTATTATTATTGATGTCTGAAAGATAAGAGAGTTAAGATTTATTCCATATCATTATTGAATATAAACATGTAAATTATAGGTTATTTATATCAAATTATAGATTATTTATATCTTCGTATTTTGAACAACATCACTGAAAATATTTTTTTCCAATCTTGATTTCTCTTGTACCAATTCTTGTTGCCGTCGCTAGGGTTTTAAAAATTGTATGTGAGAGAAAATGTTTAATTTTAGGTTGGATCCTTGACTTCCAAATATTGTTTAACGCATCACCAGGTAGTGGAAATAGTACGTCATTATGTTGACTAAAATTCATAGTAAACATGTAGTTAGAACTAGCAGTATAGTCACTTGAAGATGTAAACGACCACAAACACGAATCATGGATGATATGATGAGAAAGATGAATTTTTCTAATGATATTTTGATCTTCGGATTAAATCTTACACTTCGTACTTCTCTGTTCAGTTATAGTAGATATATTCAACCATAAGGGCAGAAGAGACAATGTCTATGTCATGCCATCGGCCATCTTGGTCAGTCTAGGGAACAACTTTACATAACCACTCTGCCCCATCACTTTACAAGAATTAATTTTTTCATAATGAAAAGATAAGGACTCTAAAAGAGTTGTGGACACAAGAACGTCAAGCCTACTAAATCTTGTATGAACAATGTATGAAAAATGTGTACCATCTTTATTTTGCTTGCACACATCAAGAATACCTTGTCAAACCACTGCTAAATAAGACAAAGAAAATAGGTTACAAACAATCGAGTGTTTTTTACCAATCCAACCAAACAATGTCTCTCTCGACCTAGTGGGCCACCTCTACTTTGTTTGCTAACCGGACTCAAATAAGAAAAAAACCACTTTCTTGAATTATATTTTGAAATACATATTACAGAGTTATCTTAAACACTCACTTTTTCTTTTTCTCTCTAGATTCATAGCATTTCTTTTACCTTGTGGCTTAATCTCACCTACGTTTTTCGATCATCTTCTGATCATTTCGTCATAAAGTTCAAACTTGTAATATTTCGTTTCTCACTGCTTAAGTGCTTCCTAAAGAATAATAAACACCTTGGACCATTCCTTTTGCGGGACTGGTGTTACTTACATTTTTTCCCGTTTTTGAATCTTTTAGTTTCTAACTTCTCAGCTTCTTGGTATTTACTTTGTTTTATTAACATAAACTTTAGGAAATCAAAGGAAAATGCCATCCTAAAATGCTTTACATATTTATGTGTCTGTTAACTTTGTGTTGAAGACATGTCCCTAATAATTATATTATTTATCACGAAATGCTTAAAAATATTAATTTTAAATTTTTTTATTGTATATTTTGAATATTTATAAATAAATATAATAAATCCATAAGTTATACAACACTTAAAATACTATCAATTTTTCTCCTTAATTGACTTTTTCTAAAGAAATTTTATTTAAAATTTTCCGAAATATTTCTATCTTCTAACTTCTTAGTTTTGTGGTATTTTATGCGCTTTATTAATATAAGTCTCAGAAAATCAACGAAATACACCATCCGAAAATATTCTCTATATTCGCATGTTTGTTAACTTTATGTAGAAAACTTGTCCCTAATAAATGAATCTATTCACCACAAAATGCTTTAACAAAAATATTAATTTTTAATTTTCAGTTGTATATTTTGAATAACTATAAATAAATATAATAAACCCAAAAACTATATAACATTTAAAATATTATTATTTTATTCTCAATTGACTTTTTCTAAAGAAATTTCAGTTTCTTTTTTGTTATATAAATCAATCTAGTGATGTGTTTAGGGGTGTCAAAATAGGTTAAAATTGGTCGACCAAACCCAATCCAATTCATCAATCCATTAGGGTTCAAATTTTTTACCATAATGAGTTGATGGATGAATTGGGTTGATGGATTAAATGGGTTGGTTTGAAATGGGTTGGGTTGTAATGGGTAGAAAGATCATTACTAGTTAACCATTAACCCGTTAATTTAAATGTGTAAACCGAATTGAAATTAATTTCCACCAACCAACCAAAATTAAAACGTAAACCGAATTCATATAAACCAAAATCACTTTTGCTCATCCTTTTCTCTCGTTTCCACCTCTCTCTCCGATATCACGAACTGCTTGGATCTTGTCTCCTCGGCTCGTCTCCTCCATCTCATCTTACTCTTACATATACGCAGAGGATTCGCCGAGATTTCGTCAAATCTGCAGCGATTGACCACAATAGAGGTTGTACTTTACGAGAACTGATATCCCAATTAGACTTCTTTGGCGGACAAATTCATGAAGATCCACGCTGCGTACTTGCTCTATGATCTTGAGAGACAATCCATTGAATGGTTGGTTTAAGTTGGGTTATCCATTTTGACACTTCTAGATATGTTAAGACTTTCTCTATATATTATTTGAGAAGACAACAAAAGAGATTTTTTTCATGTGTCTCATTGAGAGGAACATAAGAAAAAGTAACTAATGAAGTATTTCTATTCAGCCATGTCATCAAAAAATATTAAACTCATTAAAAAAATTGTAATCCATTAATAGGTAAAATATATTAAAACTGCAATTCATTCATAACTCATATCCCATAACTGGAATTTAGGTTCGGACTATAATTTATAAAGGATTAAGGAAGAAATTTTTTTTGTAATAATATCTTATTTAATAATTTATAATTATGATTAGAAGCATTATTCTAACTTCTTTTTAGAGAGAATCTTGATAGCATATGTGTTTTTACATAATTGTTACCCTAACATCTAGTATTATTATTATTTTTTTTTTGGGTCACGAAAATATATTCAACTAACATTTAGTATATGTTTCAGAAAATAACTATTACTTTTACGCACATATTAGTAGATAATTTTTGGTTTAAAAGAAATTTTTCTGACATTCGTTTAAAAAGCATTTTAATAAACATATATCTTATCAAAAAAATTTCCAAAATATTATATCATCTTAAAAAAATTATCATTCTACTTGGTGGGTAATGAGTAAAACTTTACTTAAGCACTAAATACAAAATTTGGCCTTTAAAATAAATAAAAATTAAAATTAAAATTTTGGCTTAGGGAAATTAACTTTTTGGTAACAAGCAAGTCAAAGCACTGAATAAAAAGCCCTAAATTGAAAAGTATAGATTAAAGAGTAAAGAAAATAAACTTGAAGATTATTTTGAAAATGGAAAGACTGGTACCATTTTGGATTTTGTTAAAAAAATTATATTACGATATATAATTTGATGTATATAACTCATTTGTTTATAAATATTTTACTGTTTACATAAAAAGGAAAACGAAGATTTTTGAAAAAAATATATATATATCGTAAATTTATATTTTAGATTTTTCAACATATTTTGAATTTCTTCAAATTTTTGGATTTAAAAAAAATTTAATGTTTTTAAATTAAGCATATTATATCGTTTAAATTAATATCTTATTTTTTTTATCTAAATAGAAATATTTAACGGAGGTTGTCATTGGTGTTAAATGGGTAAAATATTTAAATTGCTGTATTCTAACAGAAACAAATATTAGTTTCTTGGGCAGCAAAATAAGTTCTTACATTTCCTTGTTTTTGTTACTTATCTACTTGCTTATTGTAGAGCCCACATATGTTAATCACACGTTGGAAAGCTAGGAATCGTCCTCTGATGTCCGAGAGACAGACTAAAGGGATGTGCCACTTGTCCTCAGGTTCTCGACACACAGTTAGATTCTTTTAATGTGGTCAAAAGTGATTTTGGATTTATGATCGTTCTTAAGTTTTTTTTTGGTTTTATATCTTTCTTCAACTGATTCTCTTTGCTTTTTCTTCATCTATTTTATGGCTCCATTGGTCTAAATGTGACACAGGTGCAACGGTGATTGCTAGAGTTTTATGAAAACGTACGATTCCAATTATAAACGTTACAATACACTCTTTTATGATTACAAATATATATGCACACTAGTGAGATAATTTCTATTGCTGATAGTGAAACTCTATAAACGCTAAATCCTGAATATGTTAATATAAAATTATAAAATAGATACAATATATTGTTTCCATAAAATGTCAGGACTTTAATTATAATATTTACTAAGTAAAAAATATCTATAATTAATATTTACAAAAAAAGATGTTAGCATTGTTTACTGTAATGTTTCAACCCATTTCTATATACTATGACTAATATTTTATTTTCACAATAGTAAAATTTTTATGGACAAACTAACTTATTAATGATAAATGTTATGGTTAAAATTCAAATTTTAAAAGTCTTTGGTTGATGCTGACGCTGTTATTATTTATGCAGCAGTTTAAATATATGATTCGCTTTGTTGAAAAAAATAAAAAGAATCGCTTCAACCATAATTTGTTAATTTTTAGTATATTAATTGTATATCTTCTTTTTTCTTTGATAAAGACTTACTCCAAAATGCCAGACGATAGTATGTAAAATGTTTATCCTTTTGATATAAGTATCAGACAAAAATCAAAATGTGTTGCATCATATATTTTTATGCCAGTGGTTTTGTAAAGAAGAAACATATATAGAATAGTTTTGAATTGTAGGCACAATGACTGGCGTAAAAGAGTCATAAACTCATGATTGTTTTTTTTTTTTTAAATGTAAACTTTTGAATAAAAGTAGTTTGGGGGGAGATGAGCATAATCGTCGGTCTAATGATATAACACAAAGAACTCAGTTAGTTTTCAAAAGGAGACTAGATTAATTTCATAGAGATCATGCATGCATCTATTCACACTACGTTTCAATTCTCACAAGTGGGTTAAACTGTTTACATCCTCAAATATCACGATGGTATAAATATAATATACATACATATCTATTGATGTTTGTTTCAACCATTCAAAACCAAGGTTACAATTATATATAATCACACAAAATGAACACTAATTAACTAGAAAGATCTTTGGTGGAAACTTCTATTCATGTCCATCTCCTTATTTCGATCGATCTCTCATATTCTCTTGTAACAAGTGTAATTTAAGGCAAATTTCTTTTGGAGAATATTTTAAGTTTGATTTTTACTCAAGACATAGTCAGGTGAGTACTCATTAGCTAGTCAAATATGGTAATTTTATGTTGGTTTTGAAATTTCTAAAAGTATATATTAGGGGAAAACGGTTTATTTTCCCTCAATAACTTTCATATCTCTATAGTTTCCTTAGAACTTTCAACCTCAATCCATTTCCATCAAAACACAAATTTTTCCCCCAAAATAAAAATTCGTAGTCCAAACACCCCAAATCGACGAATTCATAGATTTACCGATTATCGAACTAGTTCTAGGTTCGCTATACCTTCACTAAACTGGTTTTGACTCTTTCTAACTTGTTGTTTTTTCATATATAGAAAACCCCCAAATCTAAAACCCTAGCTTCTTTCTCTCTTCTTAATCCAAAAAAATCTCCAAATCGCAAGAACCCTAATTGATCATCGATCTCGATGGAGCATGTGCTTCGAGATGTGGATGTAGAGTGGGAAGGATTCCCTGCTGATGACGGTGCTAATAACATAGATCATGACAGAGGCGGAGGCTCATCTGACGATGGTGATCTAGATGGAGAGAAATGAGTTGGAGATTCACGAAGACTTGACTGAGATCGATGATGAGCCACCCGCCAGGCACAACGTTTATCCTGACTCATCAGATTTTGAGGTCAAGGAAGTGACAGGTAGGAAACGTCGAAAGGGGTTCCAATATCGAGGCAGAACTGATGATCATCTCTACGAAGGTCAGACATACTTTAACGGGGTCGCGTTTAAAGATGATGTTCTGGATTATGCTCTGAAGACGATGACCAACACCCGACAGGTTAGGGTCGGTAGAACTCGTCTTGCTTATAAGTATATCGAGGAATGTATTGAGGACTCCACGTGTAGATGGATGGTATAGTGTGCTATTTCATCTAAGACGGATCTGTGGGCAGTTAAGAAGTACTATGAAGCTCATAGTTGCACACAAAATGAAGATTGTTACATGTTCAAGGTTTCAAACATTGCTCGAGTTTTTTAAGACAAATTAGGGAAGAACCAGATTACTATATGCCTGGTATAATTGAGAAGATAATCAAACGTGATTGGGAGATTAGTGTCAATAGAAATTAGTGTCAAGCTGCTAGGAAGAAAGCTAGGAGGTGGATACATATAGAATATGAAAATCAATTTAAAAGACTGGGGGCCTATGCTAATGAACTGCAAGTGTCTAATCTTGGTTCAAGTGTTGAAGTGGATTGCACTGTTAATGAGGCTGATAAGGATGTATTTAACAGGTTCTATGTTTGTCTTGAACAATTGAAAAGGTCATGGAAACAAACAGGTAGCCCCACTACAAGAAATTTGACTATTGATAGCGGCTGAAAAATGCTATGCATCGATACGATAGCGTAGTTAAACGCTCTGTTATCGCTCGCGATAAAAAGTCGAACACTTTAGATAGCTTTTTTTTTTTAAATACTATGGTTTGTATTTTTAAGATAACGTTTTATTGTTATTCATTTATTCTGTGTTATGAATTAGCTATATTATAATATATATTTTTCTCTAGATTTTGATTTTTTTTATAGTTAATTTTTTGGAAATATTAATTTTTTAGCTAATTTTCTGGAAATATTAAATTAAAAATGATTAAATTGTGACAAATATATTACAAAACTGTTAAGATTACAAAAGCCTATTTAAAAATCTCAAATAAATTTCAAAAATAAAACAATATTCGAAAGTTTACCAACACTAGGGTTAACGTGTTTAATCGGCTTGTATGAGATAGATAACTCAGCCAAATAGTGACCAATCTCAGGGACAAGACAATGTTCCTCAAATGAGTTCTCGCTGGCTCTGGTTTCTCACCTTGTGATGTCTTCCTTTTAAGATTTTATTAACCAAAAAATAAAGAAACTCGTAGTCAGGCAAAGCTCTATAAGTGGAGAGAGATTAGAAAATTATAAATATATAAGAGTTGTCAAAGTTTCATTAAACTGATGTAGAGAAGATTAAATGAGTATACATAAAAGCTTTAACTTACTTTCTTACTAAATGATCCTTGATGATTCGATACTTTGACTTTGACGGTGTATGTCCTATGATTTCAACCCATTTCTTACATCACAAATGAGCACGGTTTCAGCCATGTAAACAAAAGGTTAGCAGCCACCATTTTTATGAGTTATGACTCAAGGAGAGGACCTGAAATATCTCAACCTATTCAATAGCTTGGAAAAATAAGTAAAGCCTGCTGAGACTATTGCACTAAAACTCAGCCCAAGAATAAAAATTCGGTAGATTTAATTAGAGTTTTCTAACTAAAAGATAAGTAAATCAATGAACTAGCACAAGCAAAAAAACTAACGAAAATTCATAGAACTGTCACACACTTCTATGTTTGAAACCATTGTTTATGACAACGAAACAAATTAAAACACAACGCAAAACTTCGTAAAAGTTTCAGACCAAAAACTTTGAAAAGAGATTTGATCTCACTAACCTGTTTGGTAACAGTAATCGGTGTTGTAACTCAAATCCAGTTTTTCCCCGTCCATTAAAGTGTCCATCAAATCTTCGATTAGAGCTTCATGTCCTTTCTTCTTCACCTGATATTATTAATATAATACCAAATTAAAGATGAATTTTCCAACAATGATTAATAGACGAGAGGCCACATAATTAAACTCACATTAGAATCCACTTCAAATTGATTACAGATTGACACATGTTTATCCTTCAAAGCTTGTTTTTTTTAGTTCAAGTGTGTTGTGGTTTGCCTTCTTCTATAAGAAGCTGGAACCTCTTAGAAGACCCTTCATGATCTGAGCAAGCTCGTGTAGGGATTCAACAACCTGTACATGATACATAACAAAATTAATGCTTGTAGTTGAAAAAACCAATAATGAAGAGTATTATTAAGAGTTGCAAACACTAAACTGTTGTATCTCTTTCTCTCTCTACTAATATTTCCTCGCTCTTTTTTAACTTGCTCATCTAATGTTCACTAAATAACTGAAACAAAACGCATATCTTGCATTATTACAGAAGTACATAAGAGAAACAGTGGTTATAGATTTGTGATAAAGGAGTCGTGCGATATTATCAAAGTCACATGTATATCTTGATTCACGGACACAAGTGGATGAATTCTTCTAGTCATGTCGATTATTGCAGCTGGTGCAGCACTGCAAAAACCCAAAAAGTTTAAAGTTTTGAAAGAAGTGATACCAAGAGAGGTCTTTGAATGGATTTTCCCTAAAAAAGTAAATCCAGAACTCCACGAATATTTCTAGTAACCTTTTCCTCTGTAAATTTGTCCCACGAGAGAGATGTTATGAATGTTTCTCAAGAATCTAAAATCTAAAAAGAATATGTACCAAATGTAAATTTACACGACGAGTAAAAGAAAAACTTGGAGAAATTGTACTAGAAGCTGTTTGACGTGGAAAGGGTCGGTCTGAATCTACATCGTCTTGCTATTGAAGGAGACATACACAAAGACTTTCCTGAGACATAAGCCGATCTTGAGGTTGCTTTCTTCATTCGTTCAGTCCTGACATAAGCTTGGCTAAACCCAGGATCTTAATCTAAAGCTAAAGCTAACTATATCTTCCGTAGATGATACAAAACAAAGTAGAACAATGAACTTTTTAGTTTAAACATGCAATAACGAATCATACAGATTTTAGCAACTCAAAATAGAGATAGGAGATACCTGCAATGATGAACAAACTTATGTTTCTTTCTCCTTCTTCTCAATTAATATATAGGAGATGTTCCAAGAGAAAGTCAAATGTTTGGAAGTTGAAATTCTTTCGGGTCAAGAATTTAAAGTGTGGCATATAATGTTTTTTTTTTAACTTCGTTTTTTGCATTAGAACATAGATAAACCTAATACAAAATAATACCATTTTATAGAGGAAAAACATAATTACCCACACAAAGGTAAACGATTAACATCCCGTAGGATGCAAATTTAAGTTACTCCTAAGGAGTGAATGCAAATACATATCATGTAAGACAAGATTACAAAATATAATGTCGCCTCTACACCATATTCAAAGACATTCATTCGATTCCAAATTCTCGGCATGTGAAATATTAGTGTAAGAGGTATACCATGATGGGTTAATATATCTAGTACATCTAAACCCAACAACATAAAAAACATCAGCCATGGTACAAAGGCTTAACAAATGCATTATTCTAAAAGACAAATTTCTTACCAAAGATATACACATATGCTATGGATAGGAAAACACATATGTGTCAATTAGATGCCAAGTGTGAGATTGAAAATCACTCGATTATGTCGAAGAATATCGCTTTTTCAGGAGAGATCATGGACGCGGCGTCGAAAGTGCAAAACGTCGTCACAATCACCCATGGAAATTCCCCACATATGAAAATCTGCTTCAAAATCTTTGAACTAGGCCAATGAAACCTTGACTAAATGGAGAATAGGGATTTAAGCAAGGTTTAAGTTGGCCAAATTGCTAGTAGAGAAGAACATTAAGCCTTTCTACATGATAACTTCAAAGAAAACCGCAAAGTTTCACCGGATTCAAAATCAGAAAATAACGGAATTGGCGCTGAAAACTTAAAGATACCAGTCGTCAAAAAAACGATTGAAAGTTTTGATCAACAGAGATAGAGAGTGAAAGTTATACAGTGTTAGATCTTGTATAACATGAAACTTTTAAAATAGCTTACTAACCAAAGAACTGTTATCATTTACATATACACTCAATATTTAGTAAGAGCAATGGAGAATTGGAATAGTTATGAGGTTGGAAATTATGAGAGAAAATTAACAAACAATGTAAAAAATATCAATGTTGTTATGGTATCAGGTCATCATCCCCTCTCCGACTCAAACGGTGAGAACTCAAGTTCACCTTAAATTTAACAATCACCTTAGATTTAGGTGGGGTTATTGGAATAAGGATTTGGAATTATTTTAAATCGCAGAGATTTTAAGGGATTTTGTCAAATACCATTAAATGAGGTGGTATTTGAAATCCCTGATTTTTAACTATCAATTCTCTTTCAAATAATCTCAAATCCTTTTTGATATAATTAATTAATAAAATCCCAATTTTCCAATAACTTAGGATTTGAGGGGATTTATATAAATCATCATTACAATAACCTTGGATTTGGAATAGATATTACAAATGTCAAGTCCAATAACCAGAGATTTGAAAAAAACTTGAAATCCTCTCAAATGCCAAATCCAATACCACCCCCTTAATTTTCCATTGAACAAAGAAGGCACAACATACATTATAACGTCTTTATATGTCAATTGATATGAGGTAGGTGTCGCACTAAGATTTGTAAAACTTGTATAAATACCATTAGTTTTCTCTGTAAACATCTATTGGAGAAAGTAATTTTTTAGAAACAGAGCACAATTATATCTTGAATAATTTTCTCGAATTTTCACAGAGAATCCAAATCTGCAATATAATGCTTGGATTCTCACTGAACATATCATTCACAGCTAGATAAAACACCCTTAATGGAGAAATCCTGGTTCATGTCTATAATCTCACGTCTGCTCAAGAGATATAGCTTTTCTTGATGAAAAATTCAACCCCATTTCCATTTCTTTTGAGTAGGAACATGTGTTTCAATTTCATAAGATATCTAAAAGGGACAATACTTTCACTGTTTATCTCAGTGAACTTATGATTCCTTTGTTCAATCCATAAACTTATAGATGATAATATGAAGATTTTTAATCTCATCAATGGTCTTCAGAGAGAACACAAATCCATCCCGACTGCTATTCAAAACCCTATGATGAATCCTTACCTTCTTACATACAACGTTTTTTATAGAGTTCATTGATTTTGATGATCGCCTTCAAAATATACTACACATGATGTTACTCCTCATATTTCTTTTCAAACTCAAATTTTTTGGATCAATTTGTGTTTTTAAAGCACAACATGATTTCTCTTCGTCAACGTTGCCATGGCTCTTATTTTCGTGGTCTTGGATCTATCAGCCGAGGTATAGGTGGTTACTCAACCAGAGGTCGTGGTTTCTCTCAACATGTTAATACCTCTAGCTAGAAATCCTCTCAATCACCACATGGTAAGTATTCTCATTTTAATTTTCAAATCGTAAAAAATGGGCCATGTTGCTTTGAAATGTTAGGACATGATTAATAACTCTCAACAAAATGATGATATTTTTTAAGCCTTGGCTGCTATGCATATTCCTAACTTCACTGGTCCTGAATGGTATCTTGACTCTAGATCATCAACACATATTACATGTTCTACGCAATGACTTAAAGATGTTAAGCTGTATAATGGTCTGAAAATTTTATGGTTCTTGATGGTAGATTCTTATCCATCACACACGTTGGACTGTTAGTTTTACCTACTGGTTCGGGTACACTTATGTTTTGAACGTATCGGTATGTCCTTATGTATCGAAATATCTTCTATATTTGGGAAAACTTTGTGATGGTTACTCTTGTAGTGTTTCTTTTGATTCTAATGATGTCTCTATTGTGTATTTAAACACTCAACAAGTTATAACCCGAGGGACAAGGTGTGACAGCCTTTATGTCTTGGAGAGTATGAGTTTTGACGACTTTCTCTGGAAACCGTAAACAATTCAATGCAGATTTACTTTGGCACTATCGTCTGGCAAATTAACACCCAAATTATAAGATTCCAAAGCTTATATATACCAACAAAGCTATATCCATTAATAATATCAGCTTCCCACTCATATGTAAACCTTGCTAGATGGGAAAGAAAGATTTCCTTTCAATTAATATGTTTATATTGCTTTAGAACTTCTTGATACAATGCATTGTGATCTTTGGGGCCTTGTTCCTTTTGCATCCCTTCAAAGGTTCTGATATTATGTAGTTTTTGTAGATAAGTATTCAAGGTTCGATTGGTTTATTCCTTTTAAGCTCAAATCTGGCTTCTTCGATGTTTTGAACTTTTTTTAGAAACTTGTTGAAAATCAATTCAGTAAGAAAATCAAAATATTTCAAAGCTAAGATGGGGGTAAATTTATTAACAATCAACTGTTAGAATACTTATCAGCAAATGACACTCAAAATTTTATATATTCTCTTCGTACTCTCCAACAGATTGGATCAGCTGAAAGAATGCATCGAAACCTCAATAAGTTTTCTCTTTTTGTGCTATTGTTAAACTAAAATCCTCTTCAACATTGGGTTGAAGCCTATTTCATTACAAATGACCTGAACAACATTTTGCCTTCTTCAGCCTTGGAGAATATTGTTCACTTTGAACGAGGTTATTTGTTTCTCAAAGTTTTTGGTACATTTTATTCTTATATCTATCCCTTTCCGCTCAAAAATTTGAGCCACAGTCTTGCATGTGTTTCTCGTTGTTTTAATGTCAATTTTAAAAGTTATCGATGTCTCCACCCTTCTTTGAAGAACCAATGTTTCATTTTCAGTATCCTACAGACATTTTGGTACCTAGTTTTTCTTCTACTCAGCTAAAATCTTGGCAATCTAAACATCCTATTTTTGGGTCAAACAAAGTGTCTCAAGGACCAACCACATGTTTTCGACCTTTTATCCAATTTTTCTTATGATCCTCTAACTAGTCTTGATACTTCAGTTACTATGGGATCTATTCAAAAAATCATGTTTCTGTCAGATTTTCTAATGAGGTTTTTGGACTTGTAGCTACTCCTAACTTTTGTATGGTTCCCTCTGAAGCTTCTTTCTCTAGAACACCACAATCTTAAGAAATTCCAATTACATATTTTGATATCAAGAAGGATTTCCTGCAGAGTTAACTTCAAAAAAATGTATTCATTAAGTATCCTCCCGAGTTTGTAAGTTTTGAGCATCCTTATTGCTTGTGTAGTCTTAAGAAATTATTACATGGCCTTAATAAGGCTCCAAGGACTTGGTCCAACAAACTTAGCTCATTTCTTCTTGAATTTTGTTTCATGTGCAGTGTCTCTCATCCTTATTTGTTCATTTATACTGAAATAATGTAAAAATCCAGTGGGTTATGAGTTATTAGAGCAATTTATGTATTCACCAAATACTAATACTAGTTATGGAATCATCAATCTCTTGAAAAAATCCATGAACTAGCTTTTGAAAACCCAACTAACATTTTTTCAAACACCTTACATGCAACAAAAGCCTTAAACATTAACCTAGAATGATCACCTCCAAGTTCATACATTTAACCAATTTTCAAGATAGATTTTTCACTAATAACCTCAAATCATCATAACCCAGTTTCTTATTGCACTCAAACATGATCATTAGATTGAACATGATGAGAAAAATAGAGAATAAAATATACATAATAAAGATAAGGATAAATTATGGATTATAAAGCTTAGATCATAAGTCAATTTGTGTTTTCACTCGCAAGAATCTCACAGTCTCTTAACCCTCTCCTTAAACCCTATAAAAATCTCTCAAAACTCAACTATCTTAAAACCCTAACAGTCTCTTGGTATAAATAGGAGAATGAAAATTAAGGACAACATCATCTTTTATTTTTGCCACGCCGCATGTCTCTACTGTCGCCATAGGTACTTTCTTCATCGTCGCTATAGCCCTCCAAAAGTAATATGAGTTTCGTGTCGACGCTTTTCATGTGGCTTGCCATCAATAATGAACTCCCTTGTTGATGCTTCCTTTGTTAAGCCTACCGTCGAAAACCTTTGTTCCTTGCCATCAGCAATATTTGCTGATCTTCACAATTTCACTTCCTCTTCTTTCCATACTCCATCCTAGTTGCTACTCCTAAGGTAATGTCTCTCCTTTGCTCCTCCATTTACTCATTGTGAACTAGAAAGTCTCATAATGCACCATATGCTTATGCAAATGCAATCCTATGACTTCTATATGCAAATTTGGAGAAAATGAAGCTATTTATAAGTTAAAGTGGGAATCTAGAACTTTTCAACATGATAAATGAAGGTTTAATTTCACCAAAATACACTAATATCAGTGTTGCGGGGTGGAACCGACTTGTTTTATTCCGGTGCGGGATGGACATGACTAATCCTTATTTTGTGGATTCAATTGGGCGACTACAATCGGTGCAAGACATGACCGACTTACCCTTTAAACGCAAAGAAAATGTGTGTGATCAGCCCACTAGAGGTTTGTGGATTCGGTAGGGCCACTGTGTTCGCGATTAAATCAAAGTACGGGACAGACCCATCTTAAGTGTGGATCCAATTGGACCACTGAAACACATAAAGAAGGCTTTTTAAGTCGCATTTGCGTCTATGAAGAACATGAGGCGTGGTCAAGATCGGTTTTGAAGCTGTTTAATTATAAGGCCGGATTAGAAAATTATATTCTAACACTCAATGACTAAGTCATAACCAAAGTTAAAGTTGATCTAAATCTCATTTCTCTCATTAAATTCTATTCTCGCCCTAGAAAATTACCCCCATTACATTGATGGTAATCCGTCTATTCATAGAAAGGCAATTTGGAGGTGAACTCGTGTTAGGTAAAAAAAATTTTCGAGCGTATCATTCATCTATTTTCTCCGCCAAACTAGCTTGTACAAAGGGTTGTTGTGTAGGTCATCATTCACTCTATTGACGAACTATTCATATCAGAGAGTTGATTTGGTGGCGAGGTCGTCGTTGACAATCTACCTTAAATGATAGATCGACATTATGCCTTTTCGGCAGAATTGTCATTTAGTTAATGTGGCTTTTTTTTTTGTCATGGAACCCGAACTAGATCTTAGGTCTTCGACCAACGTTTCACCTTCCTCGTGGAGAGACATTTGGGCGACATAGATCACTGATCGTGGTTGCAAAACCTGAATGCAGACTCGGTGGTAAACCTTGTTTTGTGGGTTCAATCAACCCGAGTTCCATTTAGGCAAAATTTTGAGGGAAGTTTTCAACTCTCCCCGAAAAAATATATTTTACTGAATTAACTTTTGTTAGTAAATTAAAATGCACTTAAATATTCTTCCTTGACCCTTTAAATATGTAACCACGACTCTAGAGATAATCAACTTATGAAAGCAACCGTAACGCTTAAATTGAAAATAATTTTAACTGTAAATAAGGTAACAAAAAACATTGTTTTGTATGCATATATATAAGAACATAAAACAAAAGAAAATTTAAGTAACATATGTTTCAACAAGTTAACCGTTGAAAATTTTCAAAATTGGACAATCGCAATAAATGGGGTTAAATGTATATGGAATAGATAATAAATAGATTTAGTACGACTTGATTCAGATTCAGAGTATCAAACACTCTTCTCTCCTCTAAATTCACCAACCATGCTTACGGTTTCACTCATCTAAAAGCACATTAATGGAAAACAGTTTTAAGTCGCCACGTCAATAAACAGTTTAAACATGACAAACGTCTATCTATATATTAGTTATTAAATTGTGATATTTATTTTCAAGAATATATTCACTAAAATGTAATACTACAAATATTTGACCAAGAATATATATTGTCTCCAGGACCCAAAAAAAAAAAAGTATTTGTAATACTACAAAATTTTAACCGATATTGATGACTTCTGCTAATATTGCAAGTACGTTATCGCTTGAGTTTTCTTTTATCTTACTTATCATCGCTTAAGTTTAAATCTGTATAATAGATGAAATATAAATGGCATATTTCATTTTATATTGTAACCCTCCAAATTAAGAATATTGCAAAGAATAATAGCAGTTACATATAATACATTTAATCCCCAAGAAAGAGTTACATAAAGTAAACTGCCAGTGATAAAAATAGTATAATATTGAATAAGAAGTAAATTTGATATGTATATTAGAGGTCGATAGCTTGACTGAAAAGGTATCTTGGAATAATCAAAGAATTCATAGGATCGAATGATAGTTGGGACATATAATTTTATTAAAGACTGCACGGATCTAAGGAGTTGTATGTGTTTAGACTCATAACTTTCTAGTTGTCCATAAAAAAATGATATGTATTTTCTACTACATAAAGTATAGAGAAAATAATTTAAAATGGTGAATATTATGTTTATTTTCTTATAACCAAATTTTCATGTAGAAAAATAGAGTTATTCTCGTACTAAAACAAGATAGAGTTTAGCCGAAATAGATGATTTTCTTAAAGAGTCCGTAATAGAAATTGGGGTTCGAGGCATACAAACAAATGAGACTCTTGAAATAATTAGATAGAATACATAGGTCATGAGGTAGGCCAGAACATTCAGTATACTTTTTTCGATATTGAAGAGGTTAACTAATGATTGAGAATCTGAAAAACACTTTTAGGTGTCAAGTGCCTTTCGATGAGCATAAGTCTCTGCCAATAGAGGGGAGGAGACTTGTTGTCTTTGTTGAAGAAACTTGTTCCAGAGTAGTTGATATTATGTGGTTTTTCGGGTTTTATGACCCATGTATTTGTTAGTTTTAGAGTCTTTTTCAGGTCTATATACTATATATATTAGGTGTTTTGAGCATTTTGGATGATTTGGAGAAAGTGGAGCAAAAGAAAGCAAAATTGATAAATGGAAGATGAAGTCTCGCATAGAACTTTCAGAAGTTTGACATTAGTTTAAGGTCTTCCCCATACTCAAATTTGATCAAACCAGTACCAAAAGAAAGATAAGGAAGTTAGATTTCATCTCCATGTGGTTTGAAGTGATTCTCATGGCTGTAGCTCAAGGTATTGCTATTTTAGTGAAGACATGTCTGATCTGTCGCGAGCTGAAGAAACTGTCCAACTCTCTGAGATAGTGTCGACCGACACTCAAAATCTGAAGAAGTGGGTCGATCGACACAGATTCTGTAAGGCGCGATTTTTATTGTCAGAATTGCCTTTTTGCCCAAATAAAACCCTAATTGGAAAAAAAAAACTTCTAGGACGTCCCATATGTTATAAATACATTATTTAGGCCATTCTTTAGGCCAAGCTTTATTATTTTCTAGGTTTTTTAGAGAGAGACTGTTGGAGAGCTTTTGGAGAGACAAATCATGCACTATGTCTGCTTTCAGAGAAGATTTCGAATTCCCCTTTCTTAATATCAATCTATTTTATGTTTTCTATTCTATTCATGATGTTTGCTTCATTCACCATGTCTAAGTAGATTCATAGTTAGGTTTAGGGATTTCAAAGATTTGATGAATCACAGTTAGGGTTTCTTAAAGCTAGGAAAAACTTAGGGTTCTTCATCTTACTTGTGCTTATTTATTTAAATCTAGATTGATCACCTAGATATAAGTCTTAAATTAATTAGCAAAACGAAAGTTGAGTTAATTAATTGGAACATAGTTTAGACGAACAAGTGATTCTAATTGCAAAAGAATTTGGATTAGATAGCTTGTGAACTTAACAAACTTAATTGAATGCATGCTTAAATTGCTGCAATTCACAAAGGAATTTGGTTTTCTAGCTACCTAAGTATAGTTACGTTTCGCAGCGGAAGCTGGTTTCCTAAAGCTTTGTGATTTTTGTTCTAGAACGGTTTTCATTCAATTCCCTAGTAATTACCGTTTTGATTCGGATTCCCTGAGAATTTCCCTACGCCTAGCGCTTTTCCCAATCAGTTTAACAACATTAACAACTTAAAGTCATTCGTGTTTTATTTTATTGTCTTTACATTATTATTTGATTTCCTAGCTTAACTAGAAACTAGAAATTGTTGTGTTAATAAGAGTCTATGTGGGATTCGACCCTTATATACTATATCTGTATTCAATGTGTATTTGCAGTTTTGTAGGGTAAAACTTTATCTACATTAATTTTTCAGATGAAAAAACAAAATAAATTTTCTAGAAAGATTATGATGTTCAAGTCTTGAGGGTTATCTTCTACATCAAATGAAATAGTTTTTTTCGCTTCAACTAAGAATTTTATCAATATCAACTTAAATTTACTATTTTTAGCCAAATAGATCTATCTAATTTGCAGCAAGTATGGATAAAGATACAATGTATTGCTTGCAACAACTGATTGTGGTTTCTCATTGATTTTTTTCTTCAAATATCTACAGAAGAGAGAAAGTGAAACTTGGTTCAGTTTAGTTGTGCATTGCCTAAATCCAGTCCATCAGAATGCCATATACATGAATATTACTATTCTAAAGGCATTGAGAGGTTAGCGGGGAGTCAAAGATATATAATTTTAAGATGAGTCAATAAAATTCTATGTTCGTGATAACCATTGTTTACTTGTAGTTAAGAGAACAATTCATGATATTTCAAAGGATGGACGGTAACTGTAGATAGATGGAATTAAGAAAATATCTAAGTTCTCTTTAGAAATTTACATTTTGGAGTTATGTATTTTATTTCTAGAATAAATTTTGTACTGAGGAAATGGTTAGAAAAATAAGAAAGATTTTAGAGTAAGTTTATGAAACTGTTATCAGCTACCCTACAAAGGAAAAAATAGCAAAGGTTTGGTTGAAGGTCAATATAGATCAGGAAACATATCTTTGTTTGTTATGTTTAGTTTGAAGCTCCAAAATTTTATAACTAATTTTAAGACTAGATAATATCGTATAAATGAGCAAAATGGTCCAACCTTAGAAGGTCACAATCAAATTGAGTAGAAGGATAATGATGATATTATGGGTGAAAATTGAAAATACAATTTATGGCAAGATCTATGTGTTATAAACAATCATATCATTAACTATATATAAAAACGCAAAAAAATAAAGAACACATAGGATAACTCAACTCCACTAGACCAAGATTATAATATGCATCAATGATTACAACATTTTTTACATGGATAAATTATGGAATCCATACAACTTATCTTTGTTAGCAGCTGCAAGATCCATAGAAAAAACCACCATAACATATCTTAAATCTCTATGGTGGGGCAACACCACATATACCTATGTGCTTCTCTTCAATAAATTTTAGATGCGTGCATTTTTATGTGGTCGTCTCTTGGTTTATATAGATTTATTGGGTCAAAACTATAAGCCTATTGAAGGCCACATGATTTCCTTATCTTGTTGGGCTATGGTCTTGTTTTGGAAAACAAAGAAAACACCACCAATAAAGAAACTTCAATTTCCCATTCTGACACACTTCATGTGACATCGCATATGCTACATCATGATGTAGCCTATACTGCCTTAGCACATGCATCAAAAACTACCTCACACTTCTGTGTTAGTTCTTATCTTCAAAGTATTCTCAAACACCAATAGCAATCTATCGAATCTTTTTTATCTTCTACTGCACTTATTGCTACAAAATCAACATATGTATCACTTTACGTTATGGCACAACTTCTTATCAGCAACTGTCGCATATCATTTATATCAGAGTATCTCAGTTTCTGCATCAGCTTGGTATATGCTCTTATGTCACATTTGCCATATGATAGGTTCTTGAGTCACATCATGTTCCAGCAGCTGACTCACATTTTACTCTACATATTTTACAACTCAGTCACAATAACATTCTAAAAATGTAGTTAAATTTAGATACCCACATGTAGCTTTAGAAAATATAGTTAAGGATAATAAAAATACATAATCTCTAAGGAACACAATTAACATGACTAAAAATGCAAATGAACCTATTCTTAATCTTAGAGAATTTGGGTCATCATTAATTCTAGTTAAAGGATATAAGAAACAATATATGAAGCTGAAAATTAATCATAGACTACTAGACATAAAGTTCAATGTCCTTTTGGTGATACTGAATTGGTGGCTCCCCAAAACCACCAAAGAAGCTATGAGGAGATTACACTGGAATTGTAAAGGTCTAAGGAACCTTGGAAAATTCGACATTTTACGATATAAGGATATGTTATAAACAAAATATAATATTTCTCATAGAAAAAAAAAGTACTTATTTCAATACTCTCAAAAATGAATCAATTTTTCCATAAGTTTTATATCTCTTCTAGTGGGATACGAGAAGGTCTTAATTAGTATATTTTGCAATGTCAATGTGCAGCTTATTTTTTTAAACACCTCAATCACGTATTCTAGAGACATATATCATAAGGTATAATAACATTTTGCTTAAGTTATGTTATGATTCACAAATTAGGAACAAAAGAATTGATTTCTAGAAGTGGATAGCTGGAATGGCCAGCTAAAACATGATTATATAGAAGCATGTCAAACATTTTTTTCTTGCATTCGTATAGTGGGGCTTTTTAAGTTTCCTACGAGTGTTAAGGAGCTATGTACATGAGGCGAAAGTGTACGCGAAGAGCTTGAGACGAAAAGAAGAAGAATCAAGAAGAAAAGAAAGGCCATAAGAAAATTGTCGATCAATATAGGATCGGTACAAGACTTATACTATCAATGCTGAGTATCAATCGATATATATTGATTGATACAACAGCTCTTCTCAGAAAAAAAAAAAAAAAAAAAAAAAAAAGACTATATTACTTTTAATGAGACACTCTTATAAATAGAAGTTGCATCCTCTCTATTTAAATTCTTGAAATTTGGATTCTCTCTATTTTATCTTTCTAACTTTTTTTTAGACTTTTATTTATATTTTAATTATTATTTCTTATATGTTTATTTATTTTATTTTGTCTTAATTAAATTATGCCTAAGCAAAACTACTTCTCCATGATTTTAAATAAAGTTACGTGTGAGTAGTCAACTTCTATTGGATGAAATTTGATATATTAGAGTAATAATTCGATATAATTATGATTCTTAGGTTAAAACAATTAAAATCTATTTTTTGGATAGAACTTAAGGTTAGGTCTGAAAGTAATTAATTTAAACCTAGAAATGAGAAATTAAGGCTCATAAGATATTTGATATAATTTCAAAGAGATTATCGAAGTAAACTTCTCATATTACTTTATGGTCTTATGTACCCAAATGATTGGTGATACTAATGATCATGGACTAATTACATTATATTACCAAGAAAATCTAGGTTTGTCCCTTAATGTTGCTATATAGAATCATGATTAATCTCCTTACTTCCTAATCAATTATGCCAAAATTTAGAGCATAGTTTTTATCTATCATCACAATTTTCGTTCGGCTTGCGAGTTGACTTTAGTGGAATCTTTTACTTCTTCTCCTTTTAATTTTTTTGTTTAATTTTTCTTCTTAGGATTTCATTTAAATTTTTTTTTCATTTACCTTATTTTATTTATCTAAATATTACAAGTAGGAATCACTAGAAAACTAAACCAAAATGTATAAATCGAGCTAATTTCCACTAGTATTCACACATTCCTAATAGTTCGACCCCTCGTCTCAATATAACGAGGCACTTGCATTTGAGTTAACTAAGGAGAATATAAATATAAAAATTGAATTAGAAACAAAAATTTATCCCTATAATTAAGCCACTCTCATAGTCATCACATATTAGTCATAACATATTTGTTAAACAAACATAGACATCTAGAGTCCTCATGGTTAATATGATGCTTACATTATGACTTATTCCTAAGCAATTTAATAAACACCCTAGAATCATATTTCAGTGGCTATGAATGTTTAGCTCCTTTCGATCTCTCTTAAGCATTTAAACAAACACCTTTTAAGCATTATTAGCCTAGAGTTAGAGTTGGGTTAGCAATTCCCTAATCTAGTCCATAAACCTAACCCAAAGGATATATTACACTAACAAAAGGAGCCTGATGAGTGAATTTTTGAGAATCCAATGGTCATCAATTATCCCTAATCATTGTAGTTTGAGGTGTCAATCCGAACTTGTTATTAATTTGTCACCTAGGATGCAAGGATCTACTTAATCTAAACCTAATGAGAATGTTTGTTGGTTTTGATTAACTAAATTGATTGAATGTAAGTAATAAATTGACTAAGTTATGCAATGATTAAAACAAGGGTCTTTGGATGAGTTATTTGTTATTTGGGATCACTAAGCATGGTTTAGAATGTCTAACTTACACTAATTAGTTATTCCCTAGGTTAATGATCCATTTAATTGACTAATTCATTTTCATGCAATTAATCACTTCATTAATTATAGTATCATTAGCAAATTCCCATTTGTGATGATAATAATCAATGAGCTTAAATCCAAATTACTAGATCAACCTAATTACATCCTTAAGCACCAATCCCTTGGGTTTAGGATCATAATTCCATCTCTAAGCTCTCTTGGGCATTTCATTAAACACTTGGTGTTCATGAAATGTCTCATATCATCTTTCTCATTCCCATGCAAGAAGAAGCTTTAAGGACTCTTAGAGATGGATGAATTGTTTAATTTAAGACCTAAACTAGCCTAATCCATGCCTAGATCACCCTCATCTAACCCATCCTTAAACCCTAATGAAACTACTCAAGACCCATGATGATTCTCCCAAAACCAAGTTTGATTAGAGAAGAAATCATGATGGAAAATAAGATAGATTGATGAAGGAATGTAAAAAGCAAAGATTACTTAAGGGAAATGCAAATTGTATTAAAAGATAGAACTAGAGTTTTAAAACAAATAAGAACAAACTAGAGAAAACTTAAGAAAATTCAAAGCATAAGCAAATGGGGTTTTTAATGATTCTGGGTCGGATCGGGTCGATCCGGGATAAACCGGGTTTCAACCCGTAAGATTTCTGTCCATCAGGGGTCGCAGCGGTCACCTTCTGACCGCTGCAGGACCGCTGCATGTTGTTCAAGGTCTTGCTCAGAAGTTCGCAGCGGACCATGCAGCGGTCTAAGTCAGACCGCTGTGGTAAAAATGCGATATCTACCAAAATATAAGTCCAAACGACCTGATTCCAGCTTGTGCAGAAAGATAAATCCATCCTCTACAACTTCTATGAAGAACTTGAAGGCTGAATCTGATCGGAAGGCCTTCGTTTTGCCAGGTGTCATTTTCTCTCGGCAAGACAGATACTCTCCAGCAAATTAGTCATATCTATTGAACCACATGTCTGATCGACGTGAATCCAATTCCTATAGTTAGAGGACTCCTCTGGCTACAACTCTCATGAAGGACACCAAGACTGAGTAGGCATGGAAACCCTCCATCTGATCGGATCTTTGGGAGGCTCCGGATGGATTCTATTTTCTCTTTTGCATCCATGCCTCATTCCTTTGCTCCAATGCACCTAATAAACATCCAAATGCACTAAAAGACTCTCCTAAGACCTAATGCAACACCTAGAACTTAAATGCAATGAAATCCATGACAAATGTAACAAAACTAGCCAAATATCCAATGTAATCCTACTCTAATGCAAACCTAAATGATGCAAAATATGACAATATCATAGCCTTGGTCTCCATTTAAATACTTTCAAAAGACTCTGATATTATCATAACATGCATCATTTAGGCTTGCATTAAAGTAATTTTGCATTGCATATTAGACTAGATTTGTTATAATTGATGCGGTTTTCGTTTGCATTTAGAGTCGAGGTATTGCATTAGGTCCTAGTAGAGTCTTTGGTGCATTTGGGATGTCTATTAGGTACAAAACAGGCAATGAGAGGAGTTAGGACAGCTAAGATGAGCTGAGGAGCTTACATCGGAGGTACATCGGTCAAGGAGTGACCGCTGCAAAGCAAAATCGGAAGGCCACATCGTTCACCAAGCACAGCGGTCAAGGAGTGACCGCTGCCAATCTCCTGGAGTTGAAGACTGAAGAGGCTGCAGCGGAATCACAGCAGTCAAGGAGTGACCGCTGCCAATCCTCTGGAGTTGAAGACTGAAGAGGCTGCAGCGGACTCACAGCGGTCAAGGAGTAACCGCTGCCAATCCTCTGGAGTTGAAGACTGAAGAGGCTGCAGCGGACTCACAGCGGTCAAGGAGTGACCGCTGCCAATCCTCTGGAGTTGAAGGCTGAAGAAGTTGCAGCGGACTCACAGCGGGCACTCGCAAACCGCTGCCAACCCCTACGGGCAAAAATATACTGGGTCGAAACCCGGTTTGTCCCGGGTCGACCCGACCCGATCCAACATCTTTAAAACCCCATTTAAACACACATTTGAGGACATGAAGAATTTTAGGATCTCTTTATCTATGTTTTATGCTTTGCTCTAAAAACCTTAGAAAATTCTTATAAACTTTTGCATTTCAATTGAGAAATCTGGTCTTTTCTAATTTCCAATTTAGCTTTCTCACTTTCCATGATGATTTCTCTTCTAATCAACCTTGATTTTGAGGGGATCACCATGGGTCTTGACTAGTCTCATTAGGGTTTAAGGATGGGTTAGATGAAGGTGATCTAAGCATGAGTTAGGCTAGTTTAGGGTTTAAATCAAACATTCCTTCCTCCTCTAAGAGTTCTTAATGCTTCTTCTTGCATGAAAATGAAGTAGATGATATGGAGCATTTTATGGACACCAAGTGTTTGATGAAATGTCCAAGAGAACTTAGAGTTGGGATTATGATTCTTAGCCCAAGAGATTGGTTGCCTAAGGTCTTAATTTGGTTGATCTAGTAATTTGGATTTAAACTCATTAGTTATCATCAACACAAATGGGAGTTTGCTAATGATGATGGTAATTAGTGAAGTGATTAATTGCATGAGAATGAATTAGTCAATTAAGTGGATCATTAACCTAGAGAATAGCTAATTAGTGTAGTTAGACATCCTAAACCATGCTTAGTGAATCCAATTCACCAATGACCCACCCAAGGACCTTTCTTTAATCATTGCATAAGTCTAGTTATTTAATTACTTGCATTTATTCCACTTAGTTAATTTGACATTAAAACAACAACCCCCATTGGCTTAGATTAAGAGATTTCTTGCATTCTAGGTGTCAAAGCATAGCGAGTTTGGTTCGATCCTCTTATACTAATTTGACTAAGAGGTAATTGATACCCTCGAAGAGTTGCAAAACTCGAGTATCAGACTCTCACATCAATTTTCATTGGTTGGAGTAAGTTTTATTCTCCATATTTGGTTTGAGAATTTTCACAAACACTTATTTTCATGGAAATATCAAACTCTATAAATGGTGATTTTTCCTCCAATCTTAGCCAAATAAAACATTTCAAAGATGGATTTCATGTTATATAAACCTATTAAGGTCAATCCAACCCTCAAATCAACCTAATCTAGCAATTTTCTATGAATCAATAGATTGGATTCAGTCACTCATGGTTGTAGTGATAACCATGGCGATGAAGGAGAAGGAAGAAGAGAAAAAGATGCAAATGAGATGAAAATAGTTTCAATCTCCATAAATATTACAAGATTAAAGCTTTTATTGAATCTTAAACCTGATAAAAAAAAAAAAAAAGAAGCAAAGAACAAGACATAAACATAAATGAAAAAAAATAGAGGTAAAAAATCATTATAGATGGCATGAAAGATGAAAAGATCTTGATCCCAAAATCAAAGAAAATGATTTGGATCTTAGAAATTATCTTGAGAGTGAAACTTATCGTTTTTATTAAAGTCTTAGAGCTTTTATACCAACCAATACAAACCATGTCCAAAACATTAACTAAACGGCTTAACTAAGGGTTAAAATCATGTTTTTGGGAGTTGCAAGTGGGACGTCGTTTACATCTTGGTCGACATGGGTCTCTGAGGTTGTAAGGAGGTCACTTCGTTCGAAGATTTGGACCAAATCGACGGTAACTTTTACAACTCCAAATAAGGTACAGTCAACTCCATTGAAAAGCTTACTAAATTCCATATAAATTTCATAAAGATGTCAATAGACATATACAGATAGGTTCCTATCTCTATTAAGAAAATTTGGATTCCCTTAATATCTACTTTGGTCAACTAAGATTCGTACGAATTCTCTTGGGACCGGATTCTTGATTTGATGAACTTAATCGAATCAAAACAAAGATGAAAAGAAAACTCTAGTTTTATTGATTATTAAAAAGTTGTGTTACAAAGAATAAGAGAAGCCTTTATATAGGTTTTATGTTCTCAAGTAAAAAAGAATAAGAATTCTAAAAAGGAAAGATAAAATCGAGATAAGTTTTAGAAACTAAAATAGAATATGAAAAGTTCAAATAAGGAATATCTATTTGAGCTATGAAGATTTTGACGCATCAAGTGATCGTAATTAAAGGGTAAAGAGGTTTTGCGTAAGTTTTTTCTCCAACTTCTCCCAAGACATAATTTGTTATTACCCTTTGCTAGCCCAAGACGTTTTTAATTGGGACCACCAAGTTGTGGCTCTTATTCGAAATCGCATAAAAATCTCAGGTTCACAACGATCTAGGGGAACCTGCTTGAATTCAAATACTTCATCAACGATGACAATCCAATTCAACAACTCTTCTACCACAACACCACCATGTAATTCTGGTAGTTCGACCTAAAATCCTTTTTCCCAACGGTCATCGAATTTTAGAGGAATGAGTGGTTGTTGGTTCTTTCTTCTAGACGGGTTGCCTTCATTGTTGTCTTCTATGTGCTGGTGGTCTCCATCATCATCAGTTATTAGTGCAGTTTTCGTGTTGAGCAAAAATTGTTTAAATTGGAATGATGAGTTGTTACATTTTCTATTGGATACAAGTCAGATTTTCGTGAGTGAGCTCAGCCTCAATTGGTAGGATCACAACGAAGCTTGGCCCTGGTGACATCGAGGTTCTTCTCTGATACTAACCTGGTGCAGCGTACATAAAGGTTTGTAGTTCGATTAAGAGAATCTAAATTCTCTTAAGACCTATTTCGCTCAACTAAGAGATTGAATGAATTCTCTTAAGACTAATTTCTTGATTTGATGAATTTAATCGAATCATAGCGAAGATGAAAAGAAAACTCTAGTTTTATTGATTATCAAAAAGCTGCGATACAAAGAAATAAGAGTATATATAGGCTTTAGGTTCACAAAGTAAAAATGAATAGAAACTCTAAAAATTAAAAGATAAAACCACCGACACTCACTACCACAAGAAAAAAAAGAAGATAAAACCGACACAAGTTTTAGAAACTAAAATAGAATAAGAAAATGTCGAAAAAAAAAATCTATTAGCATTGTGAAGACGGTGCGGCATCACATATCCAAATGGAAGACCTTCTTCAAAGCCTATCAGTCAAACCCTTGAAATGAGTTTCTAGAGACCATCTTTCACCTACTTCATCTTCTTGTTGCTTTGCTCCTAACTTAGTTCCCATACATCCTTTTAGTTTTTCTTGCTTGATTTGAACTATGTAATAGCTTCTTGAGTACCTAAAAACTTTGAAAACAAAATGGATGAAATACAAAGAAGGATCCTAAAATACCACTGTGTACATTAAAGTTAGAATTTCAGGATTGAAAATGATTGATATGATAGATTATCAATCCTTCATTGGCTTAGGTGGTCCTTTCTCGCAGCGAATAACGCTCGTGATGGAAGTTCTTCCTCCTTCCTAATCATCTTAGTCACTAGTTTTTCAAGGAGCTTTTTTAATCTTTTGCGTTCTCTCTCGATCCCCATTTTTTGGTATTTATGGTTTAGTTTCTCTGTAGATCGATCCCCATTTTTTGGTATTTATGGTTTAGTTTCTCTGTAGAGTTTTGTCCTTTACCACTAAATCTTTGATTGTAACCTTAACATTTATCAATAAAAACTCAGCGTTAAAAAAATAAAAAGATTATATGCTTAAAACTATTTAAAAATATTAGCTAAAAGATGGTAAAATCATATCTGATCAGTTATAAATATTTTTGTCCTTAGTTAATAAAAATGATCAACTTTTTGGCGTTTTTGTTTTTTTATCTCCTGTACAAGCGGAAAAATAATAAATGTTAAGAGGAAAGTTAATTTTTGGTTTTTAGTTTTTTATTCGTCATAAAGAGATAAAGTTTCATACTATATTTGAAAAATAATTCCAACTATACAAAAAATAATTACGCTTTTCAGTCATATGATTTTTTGACAAACATAAGTTTTTTTTTATTGAGGCACACGAAGAAATTTGATGTCAACTTTGGCTGTAAACGGAAATCCTTATATATGGCAACAATAAAATTTTATGAAATGGTATCGTCATGTCAAAAGAAATCTAAAACCATGACGATAGAAACATTAATTCTTTGATGAAGATATGAAAATTCAAACAACATACGTGATTTTTAATTTATTTTCTAAAAAAAATATATTATAAGAAGAAATGATTTATTGCTATTTTTACTGAAAATAGATTTTTTTTTCTCTTAAAATAAGTGAAATATTCAAAATATCATTTATATTAAAATAGAGGGTGTGATAAAAAAAAGTTCTTTAAAAATGGAGAAAGTGTATATGTTAAATTTACATATAAAAAAATTTATCTACCACAACACCACCATGCAATTTTGGTAGTTCGACCTTAAATCCTTTTTCCCATCAATCATCGAATTTTAGAGGAATGAGCAGTTGTTGGTTCTCTCTTCTAGACGGGTTGCCTTCATTGTTGTCTTCTATGCGCTGGTGGTCTCCATCATCATCAGTTATTAGTGCAGTTGTCGTGTTGAAAATGATTGAAATGATAGATTATCGATCCTAGCTCAGATGGTTCTTTCTGGCAGCGAATAACGTTCGTGATGGAAGCTCTTTCTCCTTCCTAATTATCTCAGTCACTAGTCTTTCAAGGAGTTTTTTTAATCTTTTGCGTTCTCTCTCTATCCCCATCTTTTTGTATTTATGGTTCTGCAGAGTTTTGTCCTTTGCCATTAAATCTTTGATTATAACCTTAACATTTATCAATAAAAACTCCGTGTTAAAAAAAAAAAAAAAATTATATGCTTAAAATTATTTTAAAATATTAGCTAAATAGGGTAAAACCCTATCCGATCAATTATAAATATTTTTGTCGTTAGTTAATAAAAACGATCGTCTTTTGACGTTTTTATATTTTTCTATCTCCTATATTAGCGGAAAAATAGTAAATGTTAAAGGGGAAAGTTAATCTTTGGTTTTAGTGTTTTATTCGTCATAAAAAGATAAAGTTTCATACTATATTTGGAAAATAATTTCGACTATTCAAAAAATAGTTACGCTTTTCAATCATATGATTTTTTAACAAACATAAACTAATTCGATATGGCAACAATAAAATTTTATGAAATGGTATCATCATGTCAAAGAAATCTAAAACCATGATAATAGAAATATTAATTCTTAATTTTTTAATGAAGATATGAAAATTCAAACAACATATGTGATTTTTAATTTATTCTCTAAAAAATACAAGAAGAAATGATTTATTGCTATTTTTACTGTGAATTTTTTTTTTCTAGTGAAATATTTAAAATATCATTTATATTAAAATAGAGGGTGTGATAAAAAATTAAAAATGGAGAAAGTGTATATGTTAAATTTACATATAAATTTAAAAAAACTGAAAAACTTTCAATGGAAATTATTAAAGTATCAAAAATTTATGTGTCTTCACTGGTAAATTTTGTTGAAAGTTTTGAGTGAAAGTATTCTTTCTAAGAAAAAAAGGAAAATTGGGATAATAATTAATTTGAATTTTTTTCTTACAAATTATAATTAGTCATTGGTAGATACCGGGTCTAGTAAATCTAATGGTAATTTTAATGCTAACTTCGTGTCACAAATTCTGTAGTGTGAATTTAAAATAAAATCCAGTTGGACTTTAAATTGAAAATAAAAAATGGGAAAGGGCGATTTTGTCATTGGGTGAATATGCAAACATTGCTGATCAGTGCATGAGCTTCACCTGTAAGCCGTAACGTCTTTCTCTCTCACACACATAAAAAGGAAAACGAACAAAATCATAAAAAAAAAAAAAAAGCTTTTGAAAACCTATATGACATGTATATATATATATATATATATATATATATATATATATATATATATATATCACACAGAAACACACTTATATGTGCAATAACATCTAAAGCCGGAGGAAGAAAAGAAGCATCACATTTTAACTCCCCCAAAAAAAAGCTTTAACATACATAAAAATATAAAAGAGGATCGGAATGTTTATAATCGGAGTGGTGACGGTGCTTTTGGCAGTTCTTCCGGCAATTCTACCGCCGCTTCCGCCGCCGCCGATGATAGTGATGGGAATTCCGGTGGTGTTAATGTTAATGCTTATTTACTTAGCCATTTATTATCCTCCTCCTGATCAATCTTCTTCCTTGGATTCTAATTCTAGTCATCTAATGTAACTGTGAAATTGGGTAAATCCGACAATACTAATGCATCGTCGTTAATATGGGTTTGGTTTCTTTGTTTTTCCGTTTGGTAATTGTGAATCCATGCATTTTCCATTTTATTCGAATTTTAGATCCTTTTTCTTGTTTATTTTTATGCTTTTTAATTCTTGTCTCGGGGATTCGAATTGGATCTTCATAATATGGAGCATTTGTAATTTCTGAAGTCTAATCTTCTTATTTATCAAATAAATTAACCATCGTCACATTGTATATTTAGCATTCAAATGATCTTATTTCACTTCTTTTTTTTTTATGTGTAAAACTTTGATGTCACTTGAACATGGATATTGAGAATACGTTACAGAATTCTATACATGCAAAATCATAAATCCTTTTTTTTTTTCTTTTCTTTCTAATTACTTGTTTTGTAACGTGTCGCTCGTTCGTTTAGGAATCAATTCTCGGTCGACCCACTCTTGAACCCCTTAAGATTTTGATAGAGGCCAAAAACTCTTATTTTTTGTTTTTGTTTCATTCGATAGAAGAAATGCCAAAGAAAAAAGAAAAAAAATCTTCTTTAACTTTTAATCAACCAAATATTATTAAAATAAATAACTATAAAAAATATTTTCATTAATCATATGCACTCCCTTAGGAGGATTATTCTGAAAGCGGAGGTTGTGGAATCAATGTCGATAACGCAAGAAAATAGTCTTTACTTTTCTCTTCACGGTCTTTGTTTATTTGCTTATTTGAGACATCTTATACGTAACGATGCTCTGTATGGGAAAGGTCAGTGTGACAGTGTGGGTCCAACGAAATGAACTTCAACCGTTTAAAAGATTCAAAGGTTTCATTTAGAATCATTAATTGCTGAATTCCGACTGATTTTCTATCTAACTGCCTCTTCAAGAAAATGGAAAATACTTTGTATTTTGTGTAAGATTTTTTTCTTATTATGTCCAAAAATTGAGTTTAATTAGTCCGTAAACAAACAGTCAAAGTTAACGGCAGAGATTTCACACAAAAATATAGAGAAAAAGTTAAAAAGTTTTATTTTTATTTCTTTAAAAACGGAAAGGAGAAAGAAATACAATGCATCATATTTAAGGAGAAGAGAAATGAAGACGTAACTATTTTGGCAAATTCACTGAACATACACACTCTTCCCATTTAAGTTTTATTTATTTTTGGTAACTAAAATTAGTAATCTGACATCTTCTGCTTTCGGTGACTATGCAATGAACTTGGCAATTTCAATTTTAGGTGCATTAAGAACTTTCGATTTTTGGTGTTTTAGAACTTTCCATATTTTTAAGATTGGAAAATTTCATGGGAGACGATAAATATGGGATTAAGACACGCACTTAACACGTGTCAGCTATATCTCTGTTTCGTTTACACGTGAGAACTGAGACACAGGGAATAAACAATCAACTTAAAGAGAGTCTTGTCAACGAACACACACACCATACCTTCCTCGTGACCCGAATCCGGACATTTCTTGTTAATACTTGGTCACTTTTCTACTTCTTGTAACATTTTTCATATAATTGAATATTTTCGAAAGAAAATTAATCCGTATGTAGACTGTAGTCACACAAGGTTACGCAACCGAGACTAAAAATACACAAATCTTAAACTTAGTCTCAAATCCTCCCCAAGTTAAATTTAAACAGGATCGGTTAATGAAATCTTGAACCGTGATTTGACTTAAATTAAACCGTAATCCACAATAAAAACGAACCAAAACCGCTCTCCCTCAAATCCCACCACCCTAGAAAGAAGGTCTTCTCATCGTCATAGTAACACGATGAAGAACAACAGGCCAGGCCCGGCCCTTCCATAAAGCAAGTAAAGATCTTGTTTTAAGCCACAAAATATAAACGAAAATTTAAGGCCAAATTTCAACGCATGTCAGTTTGGTCAGGTGGTTGAGTAGTCGGATTTTAAACTAGACGTCTATGGTTCGAACACAACCTCAGCCATATTTTCTACTCCTTTTAGCAATTTTTTGGGTCAAAATCCTTTTTTTTTCTATGTGAATCTGATACTTCTTTTCCTAATTTGACGATTCCTTTTATTTCTTCTTTTCACGTTTAAGTTTTGTCAATAGTAATTCAAAACTAAAATTGTGGGTTGTAAAACCTTTGATAAATTTACAAAACCACAAATCCTCACGTCGTTAAGGGAACCGTAAGGGATCCGATCTAAATCCGATTACTACTTACCACAAACACTGCCACAAACAGAACTGTCATAGTTTTTTTGGATCGAAATAGCATTTTGGTATGTGTAATCCTTATCTTCATTTGTATTTCTAATATATGAGTTGATGATTTTGATTTGGTGTTGGTGGATTGTTGAGAATGAATGATGAAGAAAAATGAATTGGATTGGGAATTTAGGAACTGAATTTAGGATAAAAGATTAATTGAATTTGAGAAATTAGGATTTCTGTAAAAGATGGATGGAATTTGGGATGTATTATTGAGACAAAGATGAATTAATCGAAAGCGTGATTCAAAATGAAAAGGTGACGAACTTACTGTAAGTTAGATTTATGTTCCCTTCTTCTTATTAAATTGTTTTTGGTGTTTGCTTACTGTAAACAAGTTATAAGCAATAAACACGCTCCATTAAACTTCTGTTTTCTTCTTCTTTATTAATTTGTTTATTTAGTTTAAGCAGCATTTGTTTGGTAAAGGGCTACATCTTTTATATATTGCAAAATTTGATTGAAAGCCAAACTATTTTTTTTCACAGTATTTAGTGTTGTTTTTTATGGTTGATATTATAGAAGGCCACATATTTTAAAATATGCTTCAGGTCATCCAAAGTGAAGGGCCGGTCCTGAAGAACAACATAAGGTTAAAGGAGGAAACGTCGATTGAAGGTTTCTTTGGAGGAGCGAGCATCCATTGAAGGAAACGTCGATTGAAGGTTTCTTTGGAGGAGCGAGCATCCATTGAAGTTAATTTTGAAAGTCTTTTTGACGAATTGATTTCTTTTCTGCGATTTTTTTTTATAAGATGACTACTCATAGATACTTAATTCTTGAAAAGTACGTTTTTTTTTCTATAGATCCGCCTCAAGTGATGGAGCCGCCTGAAGGTTGTTGCATATGATATAAATTTTCATTATTAGATATTAAGTTTCATAAATTCTTCGCTCATTGTATGAGTATAACTGTTGATTCTCCATTATTTTCACATGGGAAGGTTAATTTAGCCAATGAATTTTACGGAGAAAAAGTTTGCATCTTTCCAAACATGGTGAGAAATCTTACCTTCATAGTCTATGCAATTAAAATAGCTTAGGTTTTTTTTTTTCTCTTTCTTCTAACGTTTTACTTTTTGCTAATCTAATTGATAAAAGCTCTATAACAAAGAATGTTTTCATAGTCTTCTTGACAAAAATCATGTTTTGGTTTAGATGGATCCTTTTATGGAAATTTAGAAGTTACATAACTCCATGTATGATCTCTCGACGGAAGTTGCAATGAAACTGTTTTATGCAAGTCTGACACCAAACCGAGGAGGGGAAGAGAAGAGTGGGGGAGAAGAAGGGCATGGCACTTTTATAATTGACTTGGGAAGCTATGTTAGTGAGCTAAGCTCTCTTTCTTGAAAATTCTCCTAAGATTGAAGTTAAACTGGATACATAGAGGAGAAATTGCTCTTTAGATTTTATCTTTTCATCTAATGTTATTTGAAACTAGATGCACACGTTATTCTGACTTTAGAATTTGATTTAATTGATGTTGAGGCGGCACTTTTGTAGGGATTCAGTGAAATTCTACAATTCCGAGACTTTAGTGTTTCATTTGTAATTCAATATCAAATAGCGCGAGTCCATGAGTGAACTATGAAGTTGTGAAAATAAGCGTAGGTAGAGGTTTAGATAGTAGATTTCAAAGATCAGTTTTGCTCAAGTTTATTCCTCACATTAAGATGAGACATTTAAACTTGTTTCCTATGATTTTTTTTGTTTACAACAGGATTCACTCGACTTTTTTCCACCTTTTTTTTCTAATTTGATTTGTCAGTAGACCAATTGAGATACAACATTAATTATTATAAAAATTATATTTTAGATCCATACTACACGTAAGGTTTGTAAAAATTATATGTGATCACTAATACTTATTGAAATATTATACTTTTTATGTTGGAATTTTCATAATATACATTTTACAAAAAAAATCCATATTGTCATGACAAAAAAAATTACATATGAGACAATATACCCACCAACGATAGTCAATTGCATTCTACCTAACAATCATTTACAATGATTTGATATTTCAGATATTGTTGATATTATACTTTTGTGGATGTAGACATTCAATTGACATCACAATAAAAGCCTACACTTATTCTAGATTACTTAAATTTGATGCAAATGGACCATTCTCGATATTGTATGTTATAAACAATGAAATAAAATTTTGTTTCTGATGGTAGAGAACTCAAAAAATAATTGCAATTGTCTAAACTACTCGAGAGGAAAAGGAAAAATCTTGCAAGATAGAATCTAGAGATGTAGATGGACATTGATTGACTGAGTCTCGAGTTATATAATGAAATGGAAAGCCAATATTTGCAAATGGAGAACATGCGGAATTTTGAAATGCATTTTGAGGATTTGGTAAGGGATCTAATAGAATCTTGATGTGCAAATGGAAAATTTAAACATGGATACGCGTGCTTTGGTTGCAATCATCAATCGAGAAAGATCATTGATGATACTCCTCAATGATGATGTATTCATATGTACAATATTCTGGTATAAACCATTTTGGTTCGATTAGGTTTGTTCTTGGTTTAATATATAAATGTTATGTTGCGGAGTACATCATTGACACCCTAGAATCAAATCGTTAGAGCAGGACTGAATTTCTTATTCATATCAATGGTTTTATGTTGATATCCCTTTACGAGCCAATAATTCTTATTTTTATACAAAAAGATTGAAGTAATTTTAATTCGTAAAAAAGGAAAACATACAACAATATATGTAGAAGATAATTATAATCGTAAATAACAACTATATTTTTTTTTAAAGAACCGTTGTAGTCTAAACCATCCAAATAGTCGTCTGTAAAAATCATTGGTATTATCATGAAACTACCCCATCATCTTAACTCTTTCGAAAACACTAGTGATGAAAACACGATCTTTATAGAAGTGATGAGATTCCAAATCAGAAAAAAAAATAAGTGCACGACCTAAACGGACCAAAACGGTTCGGAAAGAAAGAGAAGACATACATGGATGCATACCAATGCAAAATTTATAAGATCCTTTTAGTCAAGAGTCATGATAATTTTTTAAATTAATGAGATAAATTTACCCCAACCATAATTTTTGTATATATATCATGAAGATGCGTTTGCCATCGGCCAAATAAATCGACAGGAGAGATGCGCTCTAAGAGCAAATATTTTATCACAGTCATCGAATCAAAGATAATGCAACCTGTTTCTGTCAAGTACATCTTTTTCATCACAGCTAATTTGATCTCTATTAAGAAATAGGAATCGGTTAATAAAAAAACCATAATATAGAATCTAGGAAGTATAACCCAAACCATTTTTTCCTTTTTCCTTTACATCCATAGACTAGACATATTACTCTAATTAGGGGTGTTAAAATGGGTAACTATCCATGGATTGACCCAATCCATTCATGATTTTAGCGGATTTGGGTTGAACTTTTTAACCCATATAAATAAATGGGTTTTGATGGGTTATCCCATTAGGATTTACGGATCTAATGGGTTAACCCATTCGGATTATGGGTAACCCACGAGTTCATCACTAAAAGAGAATATATGGCATCTGATGTGCTTAGCATTCCCATCACTACCGTCAATTCAGAGTCATTTTTCAATATCAGTTCTCGTGTTCTTAACAAATATCGGATTTGACTTATTAAGCTTTATTTTTACACTAGATCCTGGTTCTTTGGTTTTATAGAAGATGAAAAAAGTAAATTTGTTTCATCTTTTCATTTTGTTAATCTACTACAATTACACCCAAGTTGCTAACTTCTTAAAAAATAATGGGTAGACAATGAAGTAGAAGATGTCAAAGAGAAGAAATTGGATGCATCTAAAGAAGATTAAAGGGCTTTTGAAGATTGAAGTTTTTTTTTTTTTAATTAAGAATGATTTTTCATTTTATTTTACGGTTTTATGGTTTTTTATTCTATGGTTTTATGATGCTTTTTTGCTTTAATTATTACATTTTTGGATTTTTATTATTTGATATAATTTTTATATGGGTAACCCATTTAACCCATTAAGCCAATGAGTATAACATATTTGGGTTTGGGTATTAAATTTTCTACCCATGAAATAAATGGGCGGGTATGAGTTGTGTTTTAATACCCACGACCCATGCGGGTTTGGGTCGGGTCGGGTCGGGTAACCCATTTTGACACCCCTAACTCTAATAGCATAGAAAGATTGTTATATTACTCGTATATCATATATTTTTTGAAAATTACTCAAATATTGATAACACTTTAGGAAATTACACTAAACATCCTTAATTATTTTTATCTTGTAATGGATTTGTGTTTTCTTACTGCAGGTGTTGGTATTTTGTTTTGGTTTCACAAAAAACTTGCTTGAAGGTTATCTTTTTTTTACTTCTCTTCATTTTGTCTATATTTTGTCGAATATCAACTTTTTTGGTTTTTCGGAGAAAGAATGGAAGAAAAGAAAAACATGGAAAAAAGAAGTACGATAAATAAAGAAGAAAAATAAAGCATATGATGGCTAATTAATGTTTGTGTTATGGTTGATTTGTCGATGTGTTAAGGCTGATTTATCTTTGTATTAAGACTGATTTATCTTTTTGTGGTGGTTGAGTTATGTGTGTGTTCTGATTGATATATTTTTATGTTACGGTTGGCTGATTTATGTATGTGTTACGACTGATTTTATGTTTATGTTACGAATGATTTATGTGTGTGTTACGACTTATTTATGTATGTATTACAGTTGACTTATATGTGTTTTATGACTGATTTATCTTTATATTGTGGTTGATTTATCAATCTGTTGTGGCTGACTTATGTTACAGTTGACTTCTATGTGTTTTATGGCTGATTTATCTTTATATTGTGGCTGATTTATCAATCTGTTGCGGCTGACTTATGTTTGTATTGTGACTGATTTACGAAACTAACATAGGAATTGACATTTTTTAAAGTGTCTCGAAATTACAAAAATTGATTTTGGAAAACCTTAATTTATCGAAATCCACACATCATAATTTAAATATTTATTATAAATTTTATAGAGATCGCGCCCATTTTTTCATTCAAATTCAACTTTTTTTTATTAAAAAAAATCAAATTAGTTGAATTTTTTATTTCGAGGTACAATCCTACTTCATAGCTGAATGGCTGAATTATGGCTGCTTGACGACTAACTTATCAAATATATAGATTTTAGTTTAGGGTATAGCTGACATATATCAGTTATATTTACTCTTTAATTTTTTTTAAGACGTTTTTATCATGAATAACATTTCCAATCTTAAAATATTAAAAATATATTTTCTAAATTTTAGAATATGATTAGTTGTAGGGAGTAAGGTAAAATAAAATGATATTAAATATAAAGAAAATGATCATAATTTAATAAATAAAAATGATATTTAGTGTTTATTTATGGAAACATATTATATATAATATAATTATAGAGCATACATAATGTATGTATTTAGGGTTTAATGTATAATGTATGGATTTAGGGTTTAGGGTATAAGGTTTTAAAATATATATATATATATATATATGTTATGATCATAATTTAATAGAGTAAATGAAAATGATATTTAGCGTGTATATATAAAAATTCATTACAAATAACATAATAAGAGACCATTCATATGGTATGGGGTTTAGGGTATAGGATTTTAAAGATAATATATATATGATCATAATTTAGTAGAGTGAAAGAAAGTGATATTTAGTGTATATATTGAAATTTATTATAGATAACATATTTATATACCATGCATATTTTATGGAGTTAGGGAATAAGATTTTAAAAGAATATAAATATGTCATGATCATAGTTAAGTAGAATGAAGAAAGATGAAAATAGTGTTTATGTATGAAAATTCATTATAGATAACATATTTAAAGAACATGCATAATGTATGAGATTTAGAGTTTAAGTTGGAGATATTAAGGCAAACCTACAACATATGTAAAACATACAACTATAAGAATTTTAATAATGTAAGCATTTTACTTATATAATATTATATAATATTGATATGAAATGTTTCAATACAATTTATTACATTACTTAAATTTTTAAAATAGTTTTAGAGTTTGGTTGATTTATAACTGCGTCATTTGAGGTTTGGCTGATTTATTTTTATTTGGCGGCTGAATTAAAACTGCCTCATTTGAAGTTTGGCCGATTTATGTCCTTTCACGGCTGATTATGTTCATTTTCCGGCTGATTTATGCCCGCTGATTTATGTCCATTTGGCGGTCGATTTATGTCCATTTGGCGGCTGATATATGTCCATTTGGTGGCTGGTTTATGTCCAGTTGGTGGCTGATTTTAACAACAAAACTACGAGTAGCTCGGTTGAATCTTACATAAGAAAGACGAAGGAAAAAAAAGAAGAATAAGGAAAACGATGAGGAAAACGATGAGGAATTCGAACTTTATAATCTCATATATGGGTATTAAATGAAGAAAAACAATGGTGAAGACAACGTCAGAAATAATATTTAGATATTGGAGAAAGACGAGGAAAACGAAGAAAAATAAGAAAAAAGATGAGAAATTCTAAGTTCAAAATCTCAGATCTGGGTATTAAATGAAAAACAATAATAATGTCCGGACCCACTAGATCTCTTGAAAGATGAAGGAAAACGAAGAAGAATGAGAAAGACGATGAGGAATTCGAAATTCAAAATCTCATACTTGGATTTCGGATGAAGAAGATATGACAAAAACAACAATGGTGAAGAACAAAGGTCGAAGACGGCAACGTGACATAAACCTTAATTAGTTTCTATTAGTTTATTATTTTGTTAATGATGACATGGAAAATAAAAGCCAAGTCATTTTTTAATTGTTGAAGTTGCAAGTAACCCACCAAAGGATCACGTAAATCAGTCTAATTAAATCAGCCGTGAAACAAAAATGTAAGTCAATCGCAACGTGAAGACTATTTCAATAATTAAAACAAGAAAAAACGGCTTCAAAAATTAGCCATTGAGTCTCGTAAATCAGCTGGACATAAATCAGCTGGAAAATATTAAGTCAGTCGTATCGTCGAATAACTCAGCCGTCAAATGCATGCTATTGTAGTAATTAATATTTCGCTACTAAATCAACCGTAACTAGCCTGAGTTTACCGATAACTCAATTCATTATGGCTGATTTATCGGTAAACCACCGAAAATCAGCCGTAACTAACTCCCACAAGTAGGGGTGTCAATCTGAGCTAGCTCGGCTCAGCTCAGCTCATCATGAGTTACAGTATTTCATAGCTCAGCTCAGCTCATTTACTTATGAGCATTTATTCTACAGTTCAAACTCAGATCACCTAGATCGTGAGTTAAATGAGCTAACTCATGAGTTTTATTATAAAAACAAACTGGTTATTTAATTTATGAAATAATCTCAAAGTATCATATATATAAAAGATGACCAACTTTCTCCATGGAGTTGACACATAAGCATCTAGAAGAGTGACATGTGTCATAATGATTTTTTTAAAAAAATTATATTAAATTTTTATAAACTTTTCAAATTCTTGTGTTCAATTGATTTTTAATATTTCTTAAGTTACATGTAAGTGAAATAAATGATATTAATTTAGCTCACAAAATTTTATATTTTTATGATTCAACATTTTTAAATGTAGTTTTTTGTGTTTGTTTGATTTATCTTTTTACAAAAACAATGAGGAGGAAACAAAAAAAAAAAAAAAAAACTAAGAGGTGATTTGATGATAAAGTTGATAATAGCGGCAGAGGGGTGAATCATCATCTACTATATTAAAGTTGAAGGGCTCTCCATAACACATCATCAACCCAATACTTACTATGTGTCCATGACCATATCGGTCAATCATCTACGACTTCTTTCGATGCATGAATCAGCTTCTTCGTCTTTCCTTTTCTTTTAGTCTTGTAATTATTTCTACTTTCAAGTAAATCAAATTAATTGATTCTCTTCCCCGTTATTAAATATTGAAGTAAAAAAAAAAAATTGTTTGTTTTGACTCTATTCAGAAAAATTATTCATGTTTGACTCTATTCGTATGATCAAGTCTTGCATGATGTAAGTAAAGGTATGTTTCTATAGAATATCATTACAGCCTTGTAAATGATATCCTTTTAATTTTGGTATTCAAGGGTCAAGAAGAGGGTATGCTAGAGAGTTTAAGGAAGTGCCCAAACCACATGGTGTGAAAATGAGACATCATTCAACTGGTGCTAGGTACCCAAGAAAGTACACTAAAGGTACGGTCCGATTACCGAGAAATCATTATGTGAGTTCGACTCATGAATTTTTCAAGGATGGAAACAGGTTGATCAGGATGATGATTTGGTGAGACTGTGGAAGATGGTAAGGAGAAAGAGTGTTTACAGCTTAAATGCGGTAAAAGTTGTGACTTGAGGCTTGAGAGGAACTTCAGATAATATAAGTTCTGGTTACCAAACTAGAGAGTTGTGTGGCTGATAAAAGAGATGCACTATTTTTAATTAAATCAGTAATTCTATTACAAACTAAAAAAAAATATTATAGAAGGGGCTTGAACTTTTAAAACAGTGTCAAATTATTTTGGTGAGAAATGGATAGATCTTTATGGAGACTATGATCAAGAATAGAAGAAATGTGTTTGAATGAAAACTCTATATGGTTGAGAGAATTTACGTTAGTGAGTTTATCTCAGGAAGACTAGTATTGAAACTAAGTTGAGAAATACGACTTAGTATTCCACAAAGGACTGCATTATATCACAAAGGATAATCTATATTGAAAAACAGAATAATATAGAGGTTAAAATTCATTTCTCTTTAATTTTGTGCATTGGAGCTTCTAAAATCAATTTCATGATTACACTAAGAACTAGTTGCGGATTTTGAGCCTTAATCCAAATCAATATTTCAATGAAAGAAGCAACATGTTTGAGACTGACTTTCTAAAATGCAAAAAATACTTCAAATCTCATACAAAGAGAGATGTGTTGGCTGATAAAACAAACAAATTGCTTCTATGAATTAAAAAAATCTAATGTTGATTGTTTAAATGTAAAAAGCAATGACAAACCTCTGAATAACAAAGAATTTAAGAATACTCTGAGTGGCTAAGTTGTTGTAAAAAGGTTATTCCCTCAAGAAATGATGTAATGAGAAGGGTTTTAAGTTGATCAAAAAAAAAAAGGGTTTTAAATATCCATGATGGCGAAAGTTCTAATGTACTCTAAATAGTTTGAAAAATAAGGAGAAGGCAAAGACTCAAACACATAGTAGTACTGATATTAAAGAAAAGACTGTTGTTGAATCTAACATGTGTTTAAAGTGAGAAGAAACCATCGATTAAGCAATGCAAAATGTGGAAACCAAAATCTCCAACGTAGCGCGGATACTCACCTAGTTAAATATAAAAAGAAAAGCCAAACTATATTGTTTATCTAGATTAAACCAAACGTGAAATGTCTATCACTTTGACGTCAAAAGAAATAAATAAGTCTAAAAAACCAAAGTAAAATAATGTATTGATCATTTGATTATATCAATAAAACTTAAATCTAATCTTCTACTTGAGAATCTTCTAATGCTCCAAGAATTAGTTTTTTTATTATCACCATCTTTATATGTTATTAAAAAAGAGTTGGTTGATGAACTTTTTATTGATGAACTTGGTTCCACAAAAGCGACTTAATTATATTGATTATAGTTATAGGTCAGTTGAAAAAACCCTAGAACTAAAAAATGTTTTTTATTATTATTTTATTAAAATGACATATTTCTAATTTTCTTTAAGGTATAAAAAGTAAACATAATATTAAAAATTTCAAAAAAAAATGTTTTGTTCGCGAGCTGACTCGCAATCATTAGAACTGGCTCGTAATAATTCATGAATGTATTTGAGCTCGATCATTAAGCTCGTTTACTAAATGATCCTAAAAAACATAGCTCGAACTCATGAAAATCCGAACTGATCTGAGACAATTCATGAGCCAATAGCTCAGATTGACACTCCTACCCACAAGTAAGCCGTTCTTTATTAATTCAGCCAGCTGAAAAACAATAAACCAACAGGAGTTCCTAAAGTCAGCCGTGTCGAATATATAACTCGGGAAAAATTATGACAAATCAGCCGTCACCTAATAAATCAGCCATAATGTATATCTAGGTTATGCTCGTAAGTCCACTGATAACTCAAAACTCCACTGATAACTCATAACTCAACCAATTTTTTATAAACCAACCGTAACATAAGGTTGATTCATGCGCATAACTCAATCGTTTAAATTTAAATCAGCCGAATTATTATTTCTGATGTGAAATAATATAGTAATGGCATTCTTTGTAATTATGTTTTTTGTTATGTAATTATGTTTTTTGTTATAATGTAATATAAGTATACGTTGGGTATAGTAGTAATATTGTAATTATGTTTTTTGTTATAATGTAATATAAGTATACGTTGGGTATAGTAGTAATAAAAAAAATATCTATATGACTCTGGTAATATCACCTAATTTGTGTGATATTTAAATAACTTTTCCCATGAAGAAACTAGGCTGAAAACAAAACAAAACTAAACTGATCTATATTGGAATTAGTTTTGATTTTCTACACTGAATTAAATAACTTAAATAGAAAGCAAAAAAAAGCACAATGGAAATCAAACCAAATTGAGAATCCTAGTAAACAAAAACAGTGGAGTAAATTCGGAATCTTTAGACTAATAGAATCCCATGGCATACAAAGTACAAAGATGCTGGAATCCCTTTTATTATAATGACCCGACAAATTAAAAACCAAAAGATAACCGAATCCAAACCGAACTAGCGAAAGAAAACCATGTCAAAAATCTTATATGGAGATCTTATAATGTAATAACTTATCTCCAACAGAACTTTGACTGTACAAAGAAGAAACCACCATCAACTCAGAAGGGTTTTACTTGTCATTGCGCAACTAGGCTGCAAGTGTGTTTGATACCTCTTCTTCACCTCCGGTATTTGTTTTCAGGAGTTGATCAGAGTTAGCTTCAGGTGTGTCTTCTTCACTCGGAGGTACAAGTTGCCAGAACATTGCAAGATACTTGTCCCATTCTTCCATTATCATTGCTCCTTTACTGCTTCCCGTTTTCTCCTTTTGTTTCCAAACACAGATACAAGAAACGAATCTTTGAGATGCTTTTCTAAAACCTCCAGAGATTAGGGTTTGTATGAAGAGAGATAGTTATTACCACATGAGCTTGGATTAGGCTCTTAAGCTGCATTTGTCCTACTGGTGAAATCACTCTCTGGATCTTCACTATCTCCTTGTTCACCTGTTCAATGTTTCACAAACCTTAAACAAAATGTTTTCGAAGATAATAATTTTAGAGAAGTTTGTGATGTTAATACCTTAGGAAGGAGAGTGTTGTCTTCGTCAAGGATATAAGCTAATCCACCTGTCATTCCCGCAGCTACATTTCTACCCACTCTGCAATTTCAGAAACAAACAATCTATTATATTTGAGACATTAACTTCGAGGTTGTTAAGTAAAAAAGTTTTAACTTACTTCCCAAGTACAACGACACAACCACCAGTCATATATTCACAGCAGTGATCGCCAGTGCCTTCAACTACAGCTTGTGCTAGAGAGTTTCTAACTGCGAATCTCTCTCCTGCTTTGCCTCTCACAAATACTAACCCACCGGTTGCACCATACAGACAAGTATTCCCAACGATCGTTGCATCTTCAGGACGGAAACCAGTCGATTCCACTGGTAATATCACTACTTCACCTCCGGCCATTCCCTTTATAGTTTACAAGACTACATTATAAGACCATATATCCCAAAACATAAAAAAAAATGTCAGACATTAAACACTGAATTTGAGACCACACCTTTCCCACATAGTCGTTGGCTTCACCCACAAGACGAATATTCATTCCAGGAGTTAGAAAACATGCAAAAGATTGACCAGCACTTCCCGTGAACCTATAGGGAAGAACATGCAGTTTTCATTATATATCTATTCAAAACGTGTTTACTGTCTTATAGCATTTGGCTTACGTTAAATTCAGTTGTCCTGCAAAACCAGTGTCTCCGTATTTCTTTGCAATCACCCCTGCAATCCGACCGCAAACAGCACGGTCCACATTGTATATACTCGTGGTTTTGTGAATCGTTTTTTCATTCTCAATTGCATCCATTATCTACGAAACAACCAAAAGTATTCAGTCTCCTTGCATATGTAGAGTAAACTCTCTTTTTTAAGTATAGACTCTTATGAAGTAATAAGGTCTTGCCACTTCTAGTTAACGAAATAAAGTTGCTTGAAACGTTCAATTAAGCAAAATGTGTCACTAAGTAAGACTCTTCTCATTACCTCCGGATCCTGAAGTAGAGTATCATCAAGGACAGGACCATTTGAGTGAACCTCCTGCTTCCTAATGGAAGTACTGCTTCTTTTTGGCAGCCCAACAGACTACAAAATTTATGAATAAATGAGATTTACACCCATACAACTTGGGTTTGATGAAGAAAATGAGATTTACACCCATGCAACTTGGGGGTAGGTACATACACTGTCAAAGAAATAAAAACTGTTCCAGACTACTTACAGATAAGAGATAACTGAGGTCCAGATGAGTTTTCACGAGCGAGATATCCCTAGGCTTTAGCAAATCTGTCCGCCCAATTATGTCATCTAGCTTTTCATATCCCAACTGAGCTAATATGCCCCTCACCTACCAAATTAAGATGAAATGTTAGGTGCTAAACTCGATGAATAGTCTGAGAAGTGAAATGACGTTAAGAAAAAACATTGTACAAGCGAAAATTACCTCCTCTGCGATATACAAGAAGAAATTAACAAGATCACCAGGAAGACCAGGGAAACGTGCACGTAGTTCTTCTCTCTGTAACCAAATTTAGGGAAGTCTTAGCAGGAATTGGTTATGCATTGGGAAACGAAACAGGAAAAAGTAAGAAGAGAGTTCAAATTACCTGACTGGCAACACCAACGGGGCAGTTATTAGTGTGGCAAATGCGAGCCATAATACATCCTGTGGCAATCATTGCCAGAGTACCAAACCCATATTCATCAGCACCCATAGCTGCAGCTATCAACACATCAACACCACTCTTGAATCCGCCATCAACCCTGATAATAACTCTTTCCCTGAGTCCATTTTTAATGAGAGTCTGCAAAAGGTTAAATCTTAACTATTAATAGACATCAAAGAACAGATAAGAGATTGCATTGAAAATTAAAGCTGATAAAAAACTACCAGATAAATGAAACACATTCCCAAGACGAGACTCTATACCTGTTGAGTTTCAGCAAGTCCAAGTTCCCATGGGCCACCAGCATGCTTTATGGAACTTATAGGGCTGGCTCCAGTTCCACCATCATACCCTGATATCTGTAAACAAAACAGCATCATAAGTTTCAAAAATCCATAATTGCATAACTATGTTTCTATAAGTCAAATACACATTTGAATACACACAGAATTTGAGAAATGGAATAAGGATCGTCACTATGACAATCTAGAATAGGCATGCAGGCGGTTCGTGAAGCCAAGTTTATACTGATTAATTATCTTCCCTTACCATGGCCTGAGAGAGTACAGTCTAAAGCAAACTAAGGGCAAATTTGCATGTCTTTTTGGCTAATGTGTTGATTAATTGCCTGCATAATATGAATAAATATATACAATTCCCTGATGTAGATTCCTCACAAACTCTGAAAAGCAAAGCATACCTGTATGATATCAGCATTAGCCTTCGCTACTCCTGAGGCAACTGTTCCTATTCCAGCTTCTGATACAAGCTTGACTGACACTTTCGCCCTCGGGTTGACCTGATTATTAATCATTGTTTAGAGGGAAACCTGATTCTCAAAGTTGGAAACATATTTCAAGTCAAAGAGAAGTACCTGATGAAGATCAAAGATCAACTGTGCCAGATCTTCTATGGAATAAATATCATGATGAGGAGGTGGAGATATAAGCGGAACTCCTGGTTTAGAATTTCGAAGTCTAGCAATATATGCGCTAACTTTCTTCCCAGGAAGTTGACCACCTTCACCTGGCTTCGCTCCTTGAGCAACTTTGATTTCCAACTGATCCGCATTAACCAAAAACGTCGGAGTGACACCAAAACGCCCTGAAGCAACCTATGAGAGCATATAACGAGTACATATCACTAATATGCATGGAGGGAATAGAAGAGTTCCCAATTAACTTCCTGAGAGTGACCAGGCAGTAAACATGAAAATATGATATCTTCACAAGTCAAGTTGACTTCCGGTACCTGCTTAATAGCACTTGTAGCCGTATCCCCATTTCGAAGACCTTTAAGATGTGGCAGCGTTGAAGAGTACCCATCAACCACATCTGTTAGTGGCTTCCAGCGGATTGGATCCTAGAAAGATAAGACAGTTGATTTCCAGCTACTATTGTAGTAAATTTTGTGTTTTGAAGCTGAACAAAATTTGAAGTGGACAATGAAAAAGTACCTCGCCTCCTTCCCCTGAATTAGACTTCCCCCCTAATCTGTTCATTGCAATGGCTATTGTCTCGTGAGTTTCTCTTGAGATTGCTCCAAGAGACATTCCACCTGTACAAAACCGTCCCACAATAGAGGAAGCAGGCTCAACCTTCCCAACAGGAATAGGCTTACGATCACTTTTGAACTCAAGAAGATCGCGGAAAACCTACACCAAAAGAATAGACAAATGACAATGTTCCCTCATTCCAGATAGAGACAATCAGATATGACGATGGGAGTGTAGCACTCACCGTAATAGGACGGTTGGCTAAATGCTGCTGATAGACAGCATAGGCTGTCTCACTCTTTTCGCGGACAGCTTTGTGCAGTAATTTAGACATCTCTGGGTTGTTTCCATGATATTCACCTTTCAAATAACAGAAAAGACAAATCAAAGATTTTTCTAGAAAGCTTTTAACCAATCTTCTGAACATAATAAACTATTTGGAAAAAGAATGGCAGTGATTTAATCCATTGAAGGAACAGAAAACTAGTGTACAGAAACGTGTGTGTAGGCGGGAGGGTATGCTTTTGTGCATATGCATGCAAGCTCATCACTAAATACACTTTTCAGCCCAGAAAAATACCTCCAGGCCTAAATTGAATGAAACCAAAGTTCTCTAGCCGTTTGGCTGTATCCTCCGAAAATGCCCTCACCCAGAAAGTTAATGTCTCCCTAGCCAGCTGCAAAATATAGGAAGACGTAAGGATGAGTGGCCCATGTAATCTCTCAGTAATAGAAATTATTTCACATTGAAAGAAAATATAACATGAGAAACATTCAATAATAGACGTGATCTCAGGCTTTTATCAGATCTCTCGACAGTTCTGAGCTTAACACTTCATAAGGTATTCACAAACAATTTAGGTAGAAAAGTACAGTTACTGCCGTAAGAGTTTCCCAGTAATCAATATATATCTCCACTCTAGCCCAACTATATTCATCAGCAACAGTTGAGCTATTCATCTGTTAATACTTGTTACTGATTCAAAACCAAAGCAACCTTCTACAGAAGCCAAAAGGCACACACATGTTTTGAGAATATATCCAGCTCAGTATATGCTTCTTTTAGTTTATAACGTATACAGCTGAAAGTAGCATCTAAACTGAGGTCCAGAATCAAAGAGATATTAAGTTGATATCTGAAAAAAAACGTCCCACTAAATTATTTGAACACCAAGCAGGAAACTCATCGAATATCTTAGTTTTCCATAAGGTTTGGGGTATTCTGACCTCATCCAAAGTTAACCCACCAATTTGAGATGCACTACCACGGAATGAGAATTCAACAACCTCCTTCCCCAATCCATAAATCTCAAATATTTGTGCTCCACAATAACTGAAATCAGAGAGCTCAGGCATTAAAATTGGACATAATCAGATACAGGCGTAAGGTCGAAAAACATAAATAGATAATTCAGAAATTGAACCTAGAGAATAATGAGATGCCCATCTTAGAGAGAACCTTAAGAAGACCAGTGTTAACAGCCTGCCATAGCAATTCAAAGAATCAGAGGATACCTTTTATCCATTACTTATAAAGAAGGTAGAAGTGTTATAACCGGGAAGGATTACAATAAGTTAGGAAACAGAAATGCATGCAAGTAAGAGATAGAATGGCTTATTAGCACTCGAGAAAAAAAAAATCAATGATTAGAACCATTAACGTGTTAGATGTCTGACCTTGCGATAATTCTTTTGAGCCTGTTCTATAGTTACAGTAGGCATTTTTCCGTTTCTCATCATGTTTACGGTTTTGTTGCTCAGACGCCACTGTCTACATGTCTCCAGCGCCAGGTGCGGACATATAGCACTGAAATATGGTTATAGACATAGATCATTGTCATTCTCAATAGATGCGACATCTAACAGTTGATGGAAGCAGTCTCAAAGCATTAGCTAACTTAAAATTAAGAACATGAGCACATTATAAACTACATAACAATATACATGAGCCTATTATTGAGGGTGCTACCATTTGGCATAAAAGACCGAAAGAGAGACTAAACTATGTAAGAATTCCACATGACTTGCTTTCGTTTGAAAAGAAACAGCCTTAAGAGGATAAAAGATTCAATGAAAAAGAAAAATAGAAACCTTGCTCCATATCCAATCAAACAGGCAAAGTGATGTGTACTAAAGCACTGAGCTGTATCTGCAATTATTGAAGCTGACATCCGAAGACCGTTCTGGATCAGATGTTGGTGAACAGCACCGACAGCCAACAACATTGGAATTGCAGGTCGAGTTGGTTCCTGAAAAAGGGACAGATTGGTGGATTAGGAATACACACTAAAAGCGAGGTTATAAATATATAAAGATCGCTAGGAAAAAATAGCACCCAAGTACTCAAAAATGCAAGAAAAATGAGCTTCAATATAAGGGCAAAAATTGATTTAACTGAAGGAAACTGGAAAGCAGTAGAGATCAAGAAAAACGAAGATTACAAAGACTAGCAGCAAGAATACGCAATAGAACACCATTTTAAGGATTCCAACAATGCTAGATTATAGCAATTCATTAACAAGAAACGAACGATGCAACCAGCATTGGTGGAACTCGTTCATTCACATTTAAACGTAGCAAACAAGTAAAATAATAAGTGAACTCAACTTTCTTTCCTAAATAATTCCAATTTTTGCGAGAGAATGAGAGCCTAGAGTATAGCTGTTGGTAGAACAAAACCCAAACGTAAAAGGTGATAACCATACACTTACATATCATGCATCTAAAATCACAATTGAACGCACACACTTGGAAAACAGTATGTACCGGATTATCAGATCTATCTGAGAGAACAAGCACTTGGGAACCATTACGAACAGCTTCATCTGCAGCTTCACAGAGTTTTAGAAGAGCCTTCTTCAAAGATCCGTCAATTCCTCTATGTATGTCAAAAAATGTGGGCAAGACTTGAGACTTTAAATGTGGATCGCTGAGCAAACCCTCAAGCTCCCGTTCATTTAGCACAGGACCAGACAAAACAACCTACTCATAAAATCACAAGTCTTAATGAATATGAAATTTTCCAAAAGCCAAACGCTTCTAAGCCAGAACAAAATCCAAAATTTAGGCACTCTGACCTGTGAAACGTTCTGAGGCCCAACCTCCAATATATTTCCACGCTTTCCAATATTAACTTCAAGTGACATGACCAATCCTTCTCGAAGAGGGTCAATAGCTGGATTTGTAACCTGCAAGTACATCATGTAAGGAACCACAAAGGGAAACATTTCAAGGACAATTCAGTGATCTACTAAGACAAAGCACGTGTTCATATACACTAGATCAGAAGACAAAAACAAAAAGTTCAAAATGTTCCCAATCAATGAGATAAACAAACCTGAGCAAATCGCTGCTTGAAATAGTCATAAAGCATATGTGGCTTCTGCGACAAGACTGCAACTGGAGTATCATCCCCCATGCAAAATGTCGGTTCTTTCCCCTGTGCAGCCATTGACTCAATTACCATTTGGACATCTTCACTCGAGTAGCCAAACGCCCTAGTCCCTCAAAGTAAGAAATATTATGAATAGTTAAAATTAGTGTCTTGATCAGAAATAAGCTATTAGTATCTACAAATGCAAAACCACTGAATTCTGCTGGTGAAAACTATTGATGAACTTTGTACTTCGAAGACAAACCATTTTTTTACACTCACAACAGATATACGCCAAGTATACAAGAAGATAATAGCAGTTATGAAAAGTTAAGTACTTTGACTCCAGATAAATCACCATAAAATGAACGTAAGCACAGGATGAAAGCATAGAAAATGAGAAACAGAAAGGCTTACTGTTGACGCCTTAAGGTCTCTTCAGTCTCCATGATTGCTGACGAAAGAAAATTCGAAGGCTTCAGGTTTCGCAGATTTTCACTTACCCACTTTCCATATGGGTTATATGATGCAACCCGCTTCTTCACTTCTGTGTTCTCATACACCTGAAATTTCGCATATTAATAACGGGATACAGCAGAAACATACGTTACATATCAGAGTGTCTGCAAATTAAGAAAAAAATCAACCATGATCTGGTGCACCAACCTGTCCACTTTCTAAGTCAACAGATATCATCATGCCAGGCCCTAGACGACCCTTCATGGTGACTTTGGATTCATCCATTGGAAGAACTCCGACCTGTATAAAGCATGACTTAAGCAACCTTTCTGCGGACAAGATATAAACACAGAGTGATAACAGAGGCCCTGTATATCCTAGCTAATTCGCTATCTTGAACTGCAAGGCATGAACTCGGTTTCAATTTTTTTTTTTTTTAAAAACTCGGTTTCCTAGAAATCTCCATCCAAAGAAAATACTTGGTTTCCTTGAGGGGGTTTAAAACACTCATAGATGACACAATAAATGATCGCCAAGAAACTATTTTAAACTAGTCATCGTATCTCAAAAACCCAGTTGGCATAGCTATGTCAAGAAAAAAAAAACGAAGAAACTTCCAAAGTGATTAAACGAATAGGTTTTCTGACCTGTCAAGACCAAAGCTTTAAACATAAGCCCAATCATCTGTTGGCAATCATTACCACTATGCTTAATTAAAGAAAAAGTACATAGGGTAAAAGACAAAACGCACCTCAGAGGCTACATAGACAACATTATCACTTGTCCGCCAATATCTAGCAGGCCGCAGTCCATTACGGTCAAGGCAAGCTCCAACAGTCTTTCCATCACTGCACCAAATAATTCAAGGTGACGGAGTTTGGAATGTGAAAGCAGAAGAAGGAAATGCGACAGACTTACTACCACTTTGAGTGACAAATTATCACCAGGGTTATTTGCCCTCCAGTTGTTTACAATTGTGGATACCACTAAAAGAAGAGAAGCAGAGATCTGAGTGATCAAGACTTACAAGCCTTCTATGACAGTCTTATACTCAGATCTCTTAGTTAAAATATTTTTCGGAGGATTAAGGGCAGCAGAAAGCTAAAATCTTACGCACATGAATAAATTTCCAAGAGTAAGAAATCTCCAAGCAAATTACCTGAACAATACCAATGCAGGTCCATCCCAGGGCTCCATCTGACCTTTGTAATAATCATAAAAGTCTACAGCCTACAATTGGAAAAGCAGATAAGCAAAGCACTTGCAAGTATAAATAAAGACCAAATTATCAAACACAGTACCTCAGGGTATTTAATCATTAAGGTCGGGTGATTTTTATATGCCTCTGGAACAAGAATCATAAGAGATTCCTCTGGAGTCCGACCACTTCTTATCAAAAGCTGCACATCCTTAATCACATCAATACATTGAACTCTTAAAGCAATTAAAAAAATCTATAACCTAGCCATCGAGGTTATCTGAAGAGTTGTTAAACAGTATATACTTGCAAGTAGGAACCTTTTTTCACGAGTTGCTAGTTACATATCAGACAAGTTTCGTTTTTTCTGTCAACAATAAGGTAAGTTTTGTGTAAACAGAATATCACTGATTCACTATTGCTTTTATGTTATAATTCCAAACATGAGTGACGCTTCTATGATTCTTCTTTATATTCCAAAAGTAGATACCACAAAGAGAATCACAACACAAAAAGTTATGAGATTAGGCGGCTCTTACCTCCGCTGCACTATCAAGGTTAGAAGAGTCTGACGCCTTTGGATTACTAATTGGACGAATATCATTTTCACGTCCATGCCAGACAGGTGATCTTAGAGATGCTTCTCGAGATGTCATCCAGTTTAGGTTCCCCTGCAAAACTTGTTCAGTTTCAGTGAAGAGGTCCTAGCTTAGTCTTAGATTCAACAAACCTATCGACTAGGAGAGAAACATAACCTGTATGGTATTGATCTCCCCATTGTGTCCAAGAAACCTCATCGGTTGAGCAAGAGGCCATCTGGGACTAGTATTTGTACTAAATCTGCGATGATAGATGGCAAAGGCAGATTTATAAAGATCGTTTTTAAGGTCAGGGTAAAATAACCCAAGAACTTCTGAGCGAAGCATTCCCTTGTAAACAATGGTCTGGTTAGACAAGGAGCTGAAGTAGAGCTCAGAGGCCCAACTTTCAGAAGCAACTGCTCTTTCGATTAGCTTCCTGCAAATGTAAAGCTCTCGTTCAACGTCATCTACTTTATCTTCTTTGACAATTCTAACAAAGACCTGTTCCGTGTTAGGCATTGTCTCTTTTGCATAATGACCGACGATAGAAGGTTCAACAGGAACAACCCTCCATCCAAGCACCTCCAGACCTTCTTTCTCGAAAATACTTGTAACCACTGAAGAGAATTTCAAACATGAGTTAGCAAAGAAGACATTGCACTTATACATAGAAAACAAAATAGCTTGGAGTGGATACCAGAGCTGCAATCCACAATTAATATGCATAAAACTACTAGAGGTTCACCTTTCTTGGCTTCTTTCCTAATGTTGTCATCCCTCGGTAGGAACAACATTCCAACACCCGTATGCAGCTTATCAAAAGATGCCATTCCTTCCTTCTCAGCCCATTCGTTAAATAGATCCCAGGGAATGGAAGTCATCAAACCAGAACCATCACCAGATGCATTATCAGCACCACAACCTCCCCTGTGTTCCATACAACCAAGTGCTATCAGAGCATCGTTTACAATTTTATGTGTAGCATTATTCTCCAAGTTTGCGATGAACCCAACCCCACATGCTCCCCTTTCAGCAACTATATCTTCCAAGTAGGCCACCTGTGACGATGCAATTCAAACAATTAAACCCCCGGAAAATCAAATGAACCGTCCATAACCAGACGTACTGCAAGTGAAATTTTAAGTTGGAGAGTCGAACAAAAATTCAGTATACATCAGAAATCAAAGTGCAAAATCAAACCCAAAACCTAGATCAAACGCAGATGAATAATGCAAGCTTCTATCTCCAACTTAACAAGGATGATATAGAACGACGATTACCTCAGGCTTTAGATCAGAATAGGAAGCCGACGCATCACCGGCGGGCCGGTCAAAATTCAGGATCGCCTTAGGCGATAACGGAGACCTCGACGATGACTTTAGCAGTGGACTATAGCCGCGGAACCCGGAGAGTTGGTTACGCCGTTTGGTTCCCTTTGAAATAGAGGAGGATCCGACGAAGTCAACAGAGAAGAGAGTCTTAGTAGAACTTAATTTTGGGGAAGAGAGAAGCCGGGAAACGGAAGATGAAACTCCGGCGGCGCCGGGAGACTGTAGCGCCATGGAATGAAGCTCCTAAGAGCGAGAACACAAGCGTAATCGCAGAAACTACGAGTAAAAACGCCGAGTAAGTAAGCGATCGATCTGGATTGCAACCTTACTCTCTCTGCAACTGTTGCCGTAATTTTCAAAAAGTCAAAACGGAAGCAGATAGAGATTTATTCTCTGCGATGATGTCGACGGTGCACCGGAAACGCAGAGAAAAACCAGGCGCTGGTGTGGTTCAGATCATGCACGAGCTAAGAGAAAATTGTGAGTGATCAGTGAGCACGACTACGCAGGACTCGAATCGCCGTCGCTTTTGTGGTTGTTGCCGCTGTGAAAGTGAAAGTGATGGAAAGCTAATATGAGCTTCTTCTTTTTTGGGTCTTCAAACGTGATCGCGTATTTAAAAATCTAGCGGTGCGTTTGATGACGCATGTGTGTGTCTGCTTGTTTGCAGGTACAAGCGAAGAGACAATTGAATAAGTAGATTATTTAATGTTGAATAAGTAATTAATATATACTTTAATAGATAAATAAATGGGAAGTGCTTGATTTCAATTCAAAAATGCCTAATCATTTCTTATAAACTAGATTATGCATGTAATTAAATAGCGTTTGTGGGGGCAATCGCAGAAGAAAACAAGAGATTCTCTTTCAAGACCTCCTTAGCAAACGACAACAACAGCAACTGTTAGAACTTTGAACAATTATTGGAATCTTTTTCTCTATTTCTTTATTGAAACCAACAAAAAATAGCATCATCACCTACGTAACTACATTGCCCAAAGTTATGTATATTTTAAGAAGCTTGATTTGTTGTCTTCTTCAGCATCCCATTACCAGACCAAGAACTTTCAACTTACAAATAATTTTTTTATTTTCTTCCCAGACTCATTCGTTCTTCTATTCCACAATGATGACACTTAGATTTATTTTAGTTTTAAATCAAAACTTTTGATTGGTGCATCAAACATACTTTGTTTATAAATAAGTGTCGAGACACGCATATGTTCGATTTAGGTTTGCGACTTTTACTTCCATGGATGTTTGCGACGTCATTTTGGGTCGGACATCTCGTTTAGTAAATCAGTTTGGAAGTTCAATGAGTTAAGAGGTGCGACTAACGAAATGATCGTCGTTTTATTGGTATAAGTGCAAGGTCGCTTTACAAGGTAAAGAGAGGTCGGTGTTTCGAGAAGAGTTGCAATGCGAAAATCGAAGTTTAACTCCAACCTAACAAGGTTGCAGATGATGTTAAAAGTGATATGAGTTCGTCGAAATATTCTACCTAATCTCTCTCGAGAATTGAATGTCTATTACAATATATGAGGAGGGTCATTTATGCTAATCTTATCGAAGTTAAGAGCTTACTTATAGTCCTGCCTAATCCGAGAATAGACTTCTGCGTAGGTCTAACAGACCGCATGTGAAACGCTGCGCGTGCGTTATATTCTTTCTTCAGAAAGCTATTTTTCGACATGCTTCTAACATCAAAAAGGTTCTTGAGTTCGACATTCGCTCTTGGACGATGTCATAGGCTGAGGCGCATCTCGTGTCGGGCTCGTGTCTTCCATGTCATCATGGGCTTTTGGTGATGGGCTTTGGCTTCAGACGAAATTGGGCCTTCCTACGATTTGGGATTGGGGGTGTGCTTAACCCACCTTCAACAATTTATATAAATAGAATCCGCTGAGAAGTTTTATTGTTTTAGAATTGATAATGTTAACATGTATTTCTTAGACTAATTGGTCAATCTAAATATACAACTCTAGAGAAGTTCTAACCCTAAGATGAATAGAGAACCATAAAGAAAAATGAAACAACAAGTAAATATATCGAGATCCGGTCGTTAAGTAATGAAACTATTAAGTGTTTTAGTCTCTTACGACATAATGTTTGGTTTATGATAGGAGATTTTTAATAAGATCATGGGGAATCATGAAAAGCATGGTGGGAAAAGACACGCAAAGACTTCCTCTATCCCCTTTCGTACCATGTTTGACCATTGTGGTTCGATCGAATTTCTCTTCAATGGTATCTTTCTCTCCTGAATAGGAAGACGAAGTGACAGGAAATTAAAATGTCATCTCTGTAGGGCAGTTGGAAATAAAGAATGACATAACATTTCTTCCACACTAATGTGGAGTATCTAAAATTATGTGGATTTACTCATAGTCTGGTCCTGGCCCGAAGCCAGTCAGTGTCACAGTTTACGAAGAAAACTTTTAACCTCGATAAGAGGTGGGTCGGAAAACCCGGGTTCAAAAACGTGGTGAAGGCATGATGGGGAGAATTCAACCCTTCCTCTAGTCGAGATTTCTGTTAGAAGATAGCCTCATGTCAAAGCAAAATCTCCTTATTGAATAAAGATATTCAATCCAACACGGTCATCCTTGTAGAGAAACTCAGAGACAAGATAAATCAGGCGCAATAATAGATAAGGTATTTGTGTGTCGTTGTTATGAACAAAAACCCTTCATCAAAACATTTATAAATCATCAAACTATCATTTCTCCATACTTATTACGAGTTTTGATCCATGGAGAGACGGGAGATTGGTATTCGAACTAATTCAAGATCACGAAAAGTTAGATGGTTCGAGTTGTAGAGATTGATTGATCAATTAACTACTAATAAGCAAAATGTAAATGCTAATTGAAGTAAAAGTGCAAGTAAACTAAATAGCAATCTAAGACAATGATGAAAAGGTTAAATGAAATAAAACGAAATGCAAGATGCAATTAATCAAGATAACTAAAACATAGATACGGAGTGCGAGTGATAAATTAGGTTAGACTTGAGTTGGTTTCTCAGTTCTATTTTGGGCTCAATGAATGCAAAATCTGTGGCAGTATTCAAGAAAGTAATTTTTTTATATATATTGTATTCAACTGATTAGAAAACTCAACAAAAAATTCAAAAGATCTATAAACGAAAAAAAGGCGTCATTCTTCATACGTGAAAGGGCACTAAGTATATATATCTTTCTTGGGACCCAAGAAACCTAAAAAATTCCATAGGCAATAGAAACTCTATCTCAATTATCATCTGTGAAGAAGACCTTGAAGATAAAATCACGAAAACGCCTCGAGTATTGTCTCGGATCAATCCCATATATAGAGAAAGGGTCAAATTGTATGCTCTTATAAACATACTCAAGCTTTTTGCTAATATCATAATTTTGAAGGATGTCAATAATGTCGAAGATCATTACCACTTCGTAGAACTCTCATGTAGGCTTTCCCACAAGTTTTAATTCATAGTCGTTACTCCTCATTGTTCTCTCTGCTCTTTCTGGCATGTTTGTCCACAACTAATACTAGCCCACATACAACACAATCACAACCATATCCAAAACTTATGTTTCTATGTTTTTGTTTTGAGTTTATTAAGTGTTGGCATTGGTCTCTTGTGTTTGCTTACCTTGGGGATCTAAAAGATGCTCATCAATCTCTGCTCTAGAAAGACAAGGGTGTGCTTCATCTTCGGATTCACCTGTGGATAAGGCAATCATGTTTCTTCTTCTTTTTTTGCTTTTGTGAATGATTCATTTTTTAAATGGAAGAAGATTAAGTTATTTGGTTTGAGAAAAGTGAACAAATAGGTGTTCGAGCTCCAGAATAAATCAGCTCCGCAGCGATTGAAGCTTCTTTGAAGTGAATCCCAACTAGAAGACTGTAATCCATGTTTCTCTTATGTTCTAAAATTCGTAGTCTTTATCGATTTGCATGTGATATAAACAATGAATCATAGAGAAATGAAACAAGCACAAATGAATTATAAAAGAATAAAGTATAATATTTTTTTTTTCACTTAGTGAATTGAGCAAAGCCAAATGATTCATTTACCTAGGACCCATATTTTTTTTAAAGGCCTCATTAGTAAAAAAAATTTAACATTAATATATATGTATCAAATAAAAATTATTTTGATGAATAAAAAACAATAGAACCATAAGTGAATTGGGAAGAAAAAAATATTTAGTGGTCATACCTAACTAAAATAGATGATTAAACTAATATTTTTTATTTTTTATTTCACTCAGTTTTTTTTCTCTCATCTCGACAAGACTCTTAGAAAACTAAAATTTTATTAATAAATTATATCAAAATTGATTTGAGATTATTTGAGAGACAACTGATAGTTAAAAATGAGTGATTTCAAATACCACCTCAATTGATGGTATTTGGTAAAATTCATTTAAAATCTTTGTGATTAGAATTTCTCAAAATAAATGGATATGGTTATATACCACCTCAACTGATATTATCAATTGAAAGCGATATAGTTAAAAAAAATTGATTATCAAAGTTTGATAATTGATTTTGTCTGAAGAATGCAAGAAAAAAAATGGGATTTTGTATTTTCAAGTCCCTAATTTTTGGATTTTATAATTCCAAACTATTTTTGGATTTTATAATTCCAAACTATTTTTGGATTTTTTACAAATAATCCAAAAAAATTACTTAGCTTAACTATCAATTTCTTTTTTTCTTTTATTTTTTTAGAGATGTCATTTTTCATGTTATTTTTTGGATATTCAAAATTGTTTGAATAATAAGAGAGAGCAAAGCGAAATATGTTATGTCTTGAAGGCGACAATAAGGAATGAAGAATCTACGATGAGAACTATGGCAGTGGAAATTCGATGGAGAAGTAGACAAAAGTGATCGACAGACGATTGATTTTAGGGTGAAAAAGAGACGAACGTAGATATGAAGAGAATAAGATATGAAGTTAAGAAAACGAACCGTTACTCTCTCCTCTAGAAGAATTTATAGCGTCGGGAAATTTGAAGAAAATAAGCTTCCCAAAAAAGGCTTCCCTTATTAGAGCCAATAGAATACATTTCCTCTTAATTGTTTTACTACTCTCTCTATTAATTATTAATTATTAAATTTGAAAATAATCAATAAAATTTACATCATATTCTTAATAGTAATAATTACATTATTATATAAAATAATTTTCCAATTGTTTTCTTGATTTAGATTTAATATATTTTCCACTGTTTTTCGTTCTATCACATAAATCCCGAACCCTAACCCTAAAACTCAAACAGTGGCCATCTGCACCTGACCCTAATTCTACCCTCCCTTCCGATTTCGATTCGATGTCGATCCCTCCGTTCAATACTTTTTACCATTCTGGTTCTGAGCAAACTCCAATTGTTGAACTGATGTCTGATATGGGATTTCATGTTGATGGAAATGGTGATCTCGAGATCATTTTTGGCTGTATGAACAACCTATACTTTCCCGCTAAGAATCAGTCTTTCCTCATCCCTGGAAATGCCTTGGATCAAGAGCAATTCGGAGATTTTATTCCGGAGTCAGAAGTCTCTGAAATTTCTGGCGATTGTGTTCCCAAAGATGTCGAAAATTCATTGCGAGAATGGGTAATTTGGGTATTGGAAAAAAAATTTCCAAAGGGAAACAACAAAGAAACGGGACGGAAAACTTGGGAACGGGAAGGAAGATAATAGGACCGCGACGGGAAAATGAACCGTTAATTTCGGGAACTTTTAAAAAAAATTGGGATATTTTGAAAAATTTCGTAAAATGTTTGAGAATTTTTAATAATATTTAGATAATATTCATGATTTTTTTTAAAATGTAGATATTAAACGGAAAATTTGGGAAATTCGGAAATTCTCTTTCCTTTCCCTTACCCGTTTTAATAAAATAAATGATCTTGAACGGAAAATCACTTAAACGGGAACGGAACGCGTAATTCAGGGCGGGTACGAGACGAGACACAGAACATGACAGGTAATTCTGAAGTGGACGGCAAGCGGTTAATGGGTTTCTGATGTTTGACTTGGTGTTGTAGGGTATATTAGTATTGTCACATCTTTGTTCTTGACGAGAACAACTATGATTTACCTTCAGGTAATCTCTAGTTATGAATAGAAACTACTTACTCATAGAGGTTGAAGAGATGAGATCAAGTGTCTCTGTGTCCAATAGCTTAGCCTTTCTGAATTTTTTGCTCAGTATTTAATAACATTTTTTCTTTGTTATATGACTCTATTGCGTAAAGCCAATGTTCAGTTCCGAGATGTGCACTGGAGTGTTTCAGTTTGATGTCTCCTCAACCTCCAACAACCAATGTCTCTGTTGAACACGGTAAGAACAAAACCGACACACCTAAGCAAAAGAAGAGAAGATGGAATGACTGGTGGACCAAAATCACTGTCCAGAGTTGATTACTCTTTCTGAATCTTTAGTTATTACGTACCCTTGTCCGATTTTTGTTTATGATGTAGAGAATCCGAATGCTGTAACTTTTTTTTCTCTTTGATAAACTTATATAACCTTTAGAAAGTTTTACTTTACTCATCAAACTTGTCAAATACATTGCAAAATTCTTTTACTAAAGAAACTGAAAACTCAAAGGGACAAAAAGTGATCAATTATCGGTCACAACCATCTTCATGTCTAGGGGATTTGAACCGCTACTACGTTCTCGGATCTCTCTATACTCGTGGCATATGGCACACAAATGACAGAAGAAGTGTGTTACAAAATCCCCACATGGAACTTCCTGGTTGAGAGAGAGAGCTACATCAAATCAGGTTACGGTCTTATATTTAGTAAATTTTGACTCTTAGTGATCTGCGATCAACATGCTTTTGACTAACATGTAGACACCGTTGTATTATGAAAATAACTTTCTTTTTTTTGTTGAATATATACAAGTCTTTTTTGCCGGGAAATTATTTATAGAAAATCTACAAATATCATCAAAATTTTGACCACCAAAACCTCCCAAACCAAGTTGCCTATAAGAATTTCTAAACATGAAATTCATATTTATCTCATATAACGAAGTGTAATGACTAATGAAAGTATTCAAGATTTATTATGTGGTATTCAACTGATTACAACATTTAACAAAAAATCCAAAAGATCTATAAATGGAAACAAACAGACATAACAAAAAAAAAAAAGAGAGCCATATTTCATACTTCAGACGTGAAAGGGCACTAATTGCAGAGCCCTTTGAAGTAAACTATACGTATCTATCTTTCGTGGGATCCAAGAAACCTAAAGAATTTCATAGGCAATTGAAACCCTCTCTCAGTTGTCATCTGTGAAGACCTTGAAGATAAAATCACGAAAACGCCTCGAGTATTGTCTCGGATCAACCGCAGATATAGAGGAAGGATCATACTGTATGCTCTTATAAGCATGCTCAAGCTTTTTGCTAATATCATAATCTTGAAGAATGTCAATAATGCCGAAGATCATCACCACTTCGTAGAACTCTCCTGTAGGCTCTCCCACAAGTTGTAACTCACAGTCGTTACTCCTCATTGTTCTCTCTGCTCTTGCTGGCATGTTGGTCCCCAGTCTAATACTAGCCCACCTACAAAACAATCACAACCATATCCAAAATCCATGTTTCAGTGTTTTTGTCTTGAGTTTATCAAGTGTTGGGTGTTAGGTTTCTTGTGTTGAGTTACCTTGAGGGATCTGATAGAAGCTCATCAACCTCTGCTCTAGAGAGACGATGGCCTGCTTCTTCAGATTCACCTGTGGATAAGGAAACAATCATGTTTCTTTTTTTAGCTTCTGTGAATGATTCATCTTTTCTAATGGGAGAAAATTAAGTTTATCGAACCAATAGGCGTTTGGGCGCCAGAAGGAATCAGCTCTCCAGCAACCGAAGCTTCTCTGAAGTGAATCCCAACTAGAAGACTGTAATCCATGATTCTCTCCTGTTCTAGAAACTCGCAGTCTTTATTGATTTGCCTGTGATATAAACAATGAGTCATAGAGAAATGAAACAAGCACAAATGAATTATGTTAGAGTATAATGGTTTTTTCACCTGATGAATTCTTGGTACCATGCTCTCTGTAATCTGAATATGAAATTAAGGTCGAGATCTTTTAGGATCGTGTTTGAATCGATTTCTGATTCAGGTTTATCGGTTGTACGGCCAAGAGAAGATCCTTTCAGATCAAAGCGTCTGTGAACAGAGTACTTTGAACAAAACAGATTACCCATTATGACGAACCGCACCTACATTATTTGCACACCAAGAGAGATTAAGAGATCAAACCAATCCTTTCAGAAGCCATGCCACATAAGTGTAAATGTTTTGTGTCTACCTTCTTTTGGGTTGGTCCATTCAATTTCACACAGTGTAGACCAAAGAATCTGATTACCAAAGAGTTCTCGAATGCTCGAACATGGTTGTAATATGCTGCAAGCATTCTTAGAAGCACCTAAGAACACCAAAAAGACACATTTTCAGTAATATATAACCTGAATACTTGCTAATAGCAAGCAAACACTTTCCAACAAGTCTACTGAAAAAGCAAAACTCACTTTTGTTTCCGACTTCTTCATTGTTTTTATCATGTAACGATCATCATTCGTCAAGTAGAAAAAGCTTCCACTTTTACCAGGGGATGATAATTCTCGAAGGGCATCATTCCCGCATATCGATAACATGTAATCAGCTGGGTCTACTTTGAATAACTTCCTCAAGCTCCTGGAAAAAATAAATTAAATCATAAGCAGAAAATGTTAAGAGGAATCAAGACAAAATTAGTAGAAATGTGAAATAAGTAGAGGGATTTTTGGTGTCTAACCTGAAAACTAATGGACAATAATCTTTCCATTTGAATTCAGTGGATTGATGTGGAGGTGTGTATTTGGTTCCTTCACGCGGGAACCTCCTCCATATCTTATCTTTTGGATCAAAAGCTGAAGGCTTCAGATCAAGAGACGCCACTGGAGCTTGTCTTCCAACAGAATGCCTGTGGAAACAAGCATCGTCCCATGTGAATATAAATATAAAAACAAAGATCAGACTTGTATAACTCATGAAGCATAATCTGTTACATATTTACCTGATTCCTAGCTGTAGATTAAGCATAAGCTCGTAATTGCGATGGCCTTTGGATATCGTCTCCCCTTGCTTCCTCCCTGCTTTTGGTAGTTTCATAGGCACAGGGCTTGACTTCAAACTTTGAATGCCTTCAGCTTCTAACCTCATCAACTCTGCATCCAACTCCTTCCTCATATCAGCACCTCCTTCACCGATTTCCGTTCCCCACATATTCATCTTCTCAAACGCTCTATCTACACCCACACTTACCCTCCCATCAACTGACATCCTCCTCGGCTTCTCTATTCGCTTGGAAGAGTTCCAAACACATAGTTTCTTCTGTGAAGGCAACATAGGAACCCTCTCTCCGTCGCAGATCTTGTACTCACTCAGATTATTAAACAAATCTTTAGGATCCCATTCAAGATTCCCTTCGTTTCCGGACGGATAAAAAGTACCATTCATTTCCTCTGGATCTTTAGACCAATTCCCAACATAGAAACTCCCATCATCCCATTTAAACGTTCCATTCCCTCTAGGGAACCCTTCATCCCAAAATCCATCATATCTATTTCCATTTGTCCATACAAAACTCCCTTTACCATAGATCGTACCATTCTTCCATTCGCCAATGTAATGGCACCCATCGCTCCATTGGTACTTTCCTTGACCATCTTGCAAACCTCTCCTCCATTCACCATCATAAGTATCTCCATTCGCGAAACTCTTGACGCCATTTCCATGCCTTAGGTTCATCACCCACTGACCTTTATAAACCTCTCCACTTGGACTCGTGTATGTGCCAATACCATCCATGTAACCACTTTTAAACTCTCCTTCGTATGTGGCACCAGATGGCCACCCGAACTTTCCACTCCCCATGGTTTTTCCATTGTACCAGTCACCAATGTACATACAACCATCTGTCCATAGGTATTTTCCATGACCATGAGGAAAATTATCATACCATTGCCCTGTGTAGTAGTCACCATTGGGAAGCACTCTCTCAGCATGGTAAACTTCCTCTAAGTTGTTCCTGCTAACATATGTCTCATCGTCATTTTCATTAGTCGTAGTATCATTATCTGTATGAGGAGCCACCGATACTGTTCCAAAAACGCTATTTGCCCGCTTCTTTGCTTGTTGGGTCTTTCGCACGGTCACCTCCCATGCTTTTAGAACATAGCTTTGATCCTTGCTCATTGTGTTTAAATTAAGGAAAATTCTATCTTAAAACATGTATGCTATAAGTACCTAGAAGCATATGTTCTTGTCTACATCACAATCCTAAGGGTGTACAGATTCCCAAGAAAACAACAAACATGTGTTATTGGCCATTTTCTTTCAGATCGCAGCATTATTGGATAGAATGTTGTTTTGGATCATGTTCCAAACCAAACAAAGAGAAAAAGAGAGAAAAACTAATGGTTAGAAAAGAGTTAAAAGGGAAAAAATGTCTCCGAGATTTCATCTTTTCTTATCAGTTTCTCAAACTAATTTTGTCATTCAAAGAAAGGACTCGTTCATATCCTCAAACCAATGAAAGCCTTGAAATTAAGAGAAACAAGCAAAACCCCTTAATTATCTATATTTAGCAGCTCCTTGCTTTCCGGTCATAGAAAGACATATTTCTTAGGAAACAAAATGAAAAATATTTCTAAAGTGGACCAACTTAGACGAAAAAATTATCCAATTTGAATTCGTTAGCAGCTATTATCTAAAACAAACTCGTTGAGACATTCTATCGAACAACTTAAGAAGTTCATTTCATTCTTTTTCAGTTCCAATCAAGTTAATCTCTTCATAAAAAGGAAACTTTAATTTCTATTGATCGTAATTCAATGGCACGTATAATCCATCCCAATATAAATTTAGAAAATAAATCAAAGCGTAAAAGAATCAAACAAACAGAGTCATATCTTATTGAGCTTGGCGAGGAGGAAGACGGTGGCGGAGGTGACGGCGGGGATAAACAAGTCGTTGGGAACGGACTTCGGAGCAATACGGTTCTTGAGGAAGACGGCAACGGCAGGAACTCCGAAGATGAAGAATAAAAACTCCTTCACTCCTCCGATGCCGGTGAAACCAGCTCCGATCAAAACCTCCTGAAGAAGCTTCTGAAACTCTTCCTTTGATAACTTCTTCCCCTCTCCGAGTTCATGTCTCTGTTCGATTCAAGTAAAGTATACACGCGTAAGAAACCAAGTTTTAGAATTAGGACTCGAATGTTAATGTTTTAACGAAAAAAAAACAAATGTTCATGTAATTAGAGCAAAATTATTTGTTTGATTTTCACGTGAATTTTAATGTAAATCTTTCCTTTCCTGGTAATGTATTTTTAATATTTTGTAAGCAATACATATTTAATCTATTTTCGATGTGAATTTGAGAATATTATTGGCAGTTAGAATTTTAAACTAGGAAATTAATTTACTATTTTTTCTTTAATTAATGAAATAAAAAAAATAATGTCACTTTAAAACTTTAAAAGATACTTGATAACCATATCAAATAAATTAAGTATTCAATGTTAGTTTATTTTTTTTACCAAGCATTAATTAAAATACATTCAATGTTAGTTTCATGTTAAAGATTTAAATCTTATTGACACTTAATTTACTTTTATAAATATTTAAATTAAAATAAATTTTCATTTTAATTTTGTTTACAAGAAAATATAAAGACATTTTAACATTACATTTACATTTTAAGTATAATATATACATTTTAAGTATAATATATACATTTTAATAAATAAAAAATTCGTTTCAAATCTCCAGAGTTCTATAATTAAAACAAAAACTAATTTTTTCATACGCAAAAAATAGTAAAGCACTATAAAAATTGGTGTTGTAAATTAAATATAAACATCAAATTTTAGACTTTAAAACTTCGGATTCAATTATTACATTGACAGTTTACTATACTACTACTTACTAATCCATAATTAATATTTAATAAATTAAAGATAAATTTGATTAGATATTAGTTTATACTTTATATTCTCTTTGTTTTTGAAAAAATATCATTCTAGTCTAAATTTTTTGTTTTCAAAAGAGTGTCATTAGAAGACTTCAATGCAAAATTTTGAATAAAAATTTAATTTTAATCTTACTATTTTAATGAATTAATCAGAAAGATACAATGATTTAGTGTATTAATAAGGATAAAATTAAATATTTAATATATTTTTTTAATATCTGCAAATGACACTGTTTATTCTGAGTATAAAATAAAAATATTTAATTACATTTTATAAAAATACAATTAAAATTAAAAATCAGTTGTTCTAAGAAAATCGTGAGTCAAACTTTGTTGTCAAAACATAGAAAATATATATATATATATATATATATATATATATATATATATACTTGATTAACTTATCTATTTTTTGTCATTTAATTGATTTATTTTGCAACCGAGAAAAAATATTGATTTGTTTTGTAATTTTAATTTCTAAAAAATTTGTGAGAAGATCATAAAATATGCTTTCATATCTTTTTAATATTTTATTATTTATAGATAGAAAAAGTATGAGTATTAAAATATTTATAAAAAAATTGCAATGGCATATTTTGATAGAGTTTTACAAATTGAAATTATATATACAGTTAATTATTACTTTCTTTGAGATGTATGTAAAAATGTTTGCAAAACCAATGTTTCATCTCTCCTATGTTTTGCTTTTTAGAGTATATGAGAATTCTCATAAGTGTTCTTACATAAAAGATAATGATAAAACAATTTATAATATTTTTTTAATAGAAAAATATTTTAAAAAATCATAAAACATTAATAAAATGTTCTAAAATGAGAATACTTTGTTGGTGTTCAATTTAAAAAATATTATAAATTATTTATCATTATATTCTTTTTATGAGATACTTATGATCTAAAATTGATTGTGTTCTTATTGCAAATACAAATATTGACCCAAAATAACATTATGGAGCAATAAACCAAAGTCCATGAGTGCCCTTTTATAAAAATAAAAATAAAAACCAAAGTCCATTATCTACCTTAATAAAACTATATAAAAATAATGAAATACAAATTGGAAGACTTTTTACCTCATATGCTTCATGTAGTTTGTCAACACTTGGCACCATAAGTTGTGCTCCACCGAGTCTTGTATTAATTTCTCTGCCACATCAAATGAATAAATAAGTACTTTTTTGACAAAAATAAATAAGTACACTCCTCACATCACATGTAATATCATACCATATTCAAAATATTCCGATGGCGACTATTTGGCTCAAATTCTTTATTCTTTGATTTTAAATATTTACAAATAGACCAGAGCAAAGTTCAATAATTTGTGCTCAGCCTCAATCTTTTTCGGGGGAAAAATATTCAGTGAAAAGTGGTTAAAGAACCGAATCAATCGTCTCAATACCTATTATTGTGTTTATAAATCCGGAGAAATGGTTTAACAAATTCTCTCAGCCGAATTAAATCGATAACCAAACTAATTACATGATATTAATACGAACTTAACAAAGAAAGAAAAGAAAAATTACTCGACAGCTTCAGCCACAGTGCGGTAGAAATCGCTGAAAGACCAATCTTGATCGTCATTTTTTTCTTCGAAGCGTTTGCGGTAGCAGTTCTCAGCCATAGCTTCCAAGTCTTTCTCTTTTATCTCTCCGTTCCCTTTTGCTTCGTTCCATTATTAAGGAAACCCCCAAAAACAAACATTATACGATATTTTTAATTGATGTAAAATATGCATATATATTTTTATTTATAGTTGAAGATCGATAAATAATAGCTTGTGACATTTGGGGGAGAAAGAGAAAGGACGAACCGGTATCAAGGGCTTGACCCATGTTGTGATGTAGTTAGCTTCTTCGTTCTTCTTTTTTTATTTTTCGTATTGATACAAATTTGAAGGATAATATTGAGAAACAAATGTTGGAGACGTGACTTGTGACTTGTGAGGTGGGCTTAGTATCTTGGCATTTCCTGATCGAAAAGCCACGTACCGGAAACGTGACAATTTAACAAAAGGATCGAGAGAAAAAGTGATGAAATTTTTTATTTTCGGACGAAATAATAACTTTTATATATATGAAAAAAAAAACGTTAAGAAACCGGCTTCTTTACAACAATATCATCCATATTAGTTTTATCTTTCTAAAGTAATCTTGTATATATTGATTCCTACTTGTGCAATTTCTATATATCCGTCTATAACTGAAACACAGTCTCAATACAAGGGATAGATCCCATGAAGCATATGAACGATGATATTTAAGATCCATACAACGAGCACCATTCGCTTGTGTTGGCTTCTCGGTGATCCCAATAATAAACAAGATCAATTTATTAAAATAGAAAAATCGCATGTAAATCCTAAGTCTCCGAAACCATGTCCAGATGTGGAGAAGCAATAATATAATCATGACAACACATAAAGATGTTTGTATATAGTTAGAACTTAATACATGAGAAAAATGAAAGATAAAAGATATGGAAACAATTTTGGTAATATTGCAAAACCTTTAACAACAAAAAAGACAATTTTGGTAATAATAGATTTCCATCTTTCAATAGACCTAACTACGTTTGTTCATGTGTTTTAGCTTTTTAGAATGGTGGAACGTGATTTATTGGTATTGGTTCGTGTTGACATTATTTTGCTATTTCAAGTAGTGGCTTGTGGATAGGCAAGCTGCAAGCAGCCCATCAATTTGACATTGATCGATTGAATTTTACTTAATATTTCCATCTATGTACTTAAAAGTATATGTGAATTTAACCTATGCATGTTTATCAAAAAAAAAAAATTTAACCTATGCATATTATATCTATCTTTATTGTTTTTATCAATAAATTAATTAAAATCCAAATTTATAGACGCAAATACAATTTAAAACACACAAAAATTAGAATAAAATGTTTAAAGAGAAAGATATTTTAGTCCAAAAGTTATACCTAAACTTATTTAAAATATAAAATTATTTTATCAAAAAAATTTATATAAAATTATAGTTTATGTTGCGTATGAGATACAACATATGTGTTTACCAAGTCTTTATTTTTGAGTTAATTTTAACTGTTCTGATTAGAAAAAATTGTGTGTTTAAATATTATATATATGACATAGTTGTTTTTTTCCTTCTTACAATTACTGTAAAATGTACACCATTCTTGTATTGTTTGTGTATAAAAAATTAAAATACGCTCAGAAAAATATGATAGATGATTAACTCATGTAATGTAATGATAATAAAACTAAAAATGATTTTAACAAAAAAAAAAAACTAAACTAAATATGTTTGATGCCTAGAGAAAAAGAAGAAGATGTAACATTTATTTGTTTTGTACATATTTAATTTTTTGAAAAGGAATTTGTTTTGTATGTTAGTATATTACTTTTGCTATTTTAAATAATATTTTAGAGGTTAAAAATGTTCATTAAGAAAATAGGCATCGAAGTTGCTACTGATTTCAGCATCACTTCTTTTCCACCATGTGAAAGAAATTTCTTATTCCAGCCATTAGTTTTTCCTTTTACCTTTTCAACAATGTATCTAAACATCTTTTTTTTTTTCGCTCAACATGTTCTGGAAGACCCAAATATTTCTCGTTTCCTCCTTCATTATATATTCCAAGTATTGAGTGCATTCTCCTTTTGACATCCCTCACAAAAGGTATTTGTGATGAAATCAACGCAGTTCTTACTCGTTATTGGTGGGGATCAGGAAATGACAAGCAAGGAACTCGTTGGTTATCATGGAAGAGATTAACCTACCCTAAGAAGGAAGGGGACTTAGGTTTCCGCGATCTTGAGAACTTCAATGATGCACTTCTTGCTAAACAGGTATGGAGAATCCTTTGAAATCCAAATTGTCTGTTAGCTCGGCTGTATAAAGCTAGATATTACAGAGACTCAAATCTGTTGAATGCATCAAAAGGAAATAAACTATCATATGCTTGGACTTCTTTACTTAAAGGAAGAGATCTTCTCAAAAAATGTTTAAGGTATGTTATTGGAAATGGTGAGGATGTTAACTGCTGGGTTGATCCATGGCTACCGGAACACCCACCTCGTGCACCAAGACCACAAACTACTTCTAATGCATCTTTAAAAGTGAAGGACCTGAGGTTGGAATATCAATTTGATACAAGAGTTAGTGGTTGATGATGATATTCCAAAGATATTGGCATTAAAGTTGCCAATCATTAAGTCTACAAATTTGTTGGGTTGGAGTTATAATGCTGATAGAATATACACGGTCAAATCTGGTTATTGGCTGTCAACTCATCTTTCAGATGACAGAGATTTTGTTCCACCTCCTGGAGATGTTAATCTTAAATATAAGGTGTGAAAGGTTAAATCATCTCCAAAGGTAAAACACTTTCTGTGGAAAGCTCTCACGGGAATTCTGGCCACTGGTGATACTTTGAAAAGAAAACATATGTCATCGAATGATACATGTAAACGTTGTTGCAACGATGTGGAGGACCTCAACCACCTCTTCTTTACATGTAATTATGCTAAATCATTATGGAGAATGTCAGGTTTTTCTCATCCTACATTATCAAGTGATAATGAATCCTTTGAAGCCAAAATTGAGGTAATACTAGATTCTCACCTCTATCCGTCTTTAGCTCACTATAGCCAGTTACCTATATGGATTCTCTGGAGATTATGGAAGAGCAGAAACATATTGATTTTTCAAAAAAGGGCTATCTCTTTATCTAAAAGCCTGGAATTAGCAAGAAACGATGCTGATGAGTGGAAGATTGTTGAAACATTTAGAGATAATCACTACACTCTACCAAAATTTCCTATCAACCATAATCAAGAGGTTTCTATTTGGCGAAGACCACTTTATGATTATATAAAGTGTAACTATGATGGTTCATATAGAGAGAATGGCAATGAGGCTAAAGCAGGCTGGATTCTGCGAGATTCACAGGGATTCTATAAGGGGTCAGCACAAGGAAAAGGTTTAGGAATCGGTTCAGCTTTGGAAGCAGAATTACAAGGTTTACTCATGGCTATGCAATTCTGTTGGAGTAGAGGATTTAAAAAGGTTATCTTTGAAGACGACAATCAATTTCTGTTTTTGCTTGTTACCGGAAGGAAAAAGAACTTTGGATTACATAATTGGATTCATGATATTTTTTCATGGAAATCAAGATTTGAAGATATCCAATTCAATTGGATAAGAAGAAAGTTTAATCAACCAGCAGATATTCTAACTAAACAACCAATATAAAATAATCAATCTTTTATTTCTTATTTCTATGTTCCGAGTTGTATTACTAATACTTTACACCTTGATCATGTAAACTCATCCATTTAATAAAAATTATATTTAGATGAAAAAAAAATTAAAAAAAAATTATATTTTAAAGTTTACTGTAGCAAATTTCCCTAATTTTAATATTTTGTTTTTAACCCTAAATCTCCAAATAATATAACGACTTAACTATTTCCGTTCCGGTTTTACAAATACAACATTATGACTTAAGAGGAAGAAATTTTCCAGTTTTGCAAAATATCAAGGAGGAAGAGGCATGTAAATCCTTTTAAAACTTAGTCTCTGTTTAAAAGTACATAGAAAATTATTATCCACAATAAATTACATTCGTGTCAAAAGGATAAATTATTAAATAGGAAATGAGCATATACGAAGCTTGGCAGATGGAGAAAATCACATGCCACCACATAGAGATAACGTTTTTCAATCTTCACTGACACAATTACACCACATTACCTCGTCAACTTCGCGTCATTCACATCTTCTTATATTGTTTTCTTTTTTTGGTAATGGATCTTTTGTTTTCTTATTTTAGATTCTTTAGAGATACTAAGATTCATAACGAATGAATTTTAACTAAGAACTAAGCATAAGAATCCAGCAATATGCATGTTTCTGATATATTTTTCTAAAATTTTATCGACTTTCGTAAAATATCGGAATTACTTCCAAAAATAAAAAATCAGATTTAATTTTGAATATAAGAACGTGATATTTATTTCCAATAAATAATACAAAGGTAAAAAGTGAGATCCTTTAAATTTGATATTTTATAGGAAAGTAGAAGATGCCAACGTATTTGAATATTTGAGATAAGTATCATCACATAATACAATCTAGTTTTAATCTTAAAAAAATTAAAATTATAAGTGCACAGTAATATAATTGTAATAATTAAGTGATCAAATCTACATATAAAAAAAATACGGTTTTAAAATTTAAACTAAACTAAGCAATTAAAGAAGTAATTAAAACGCAGCAAAAGAATTAAAAATAACGACTGTAAATTAGATGAGAAAAACGTTAAACCTAAGGTATTCCTAATTACGAATAATCAAAATTTTGACTAACAAAATTATTAGGGTTTTCAATAAAGTATTTTCTAGAACCACAAACACAATTATGCATTCGCCAACTTTCATTGCGCAAGACGCCTATACCTAGAGACCAGAAATTGAGTTACCAGGAATTGAGTTTCTTACGCGAACTCTGAATCTAAATTATGATTAACAAAATTAGAAATTGTGAAATTTTCCAACGGATTCCAACGAAAATTATTTCCAACGCCCAAATACCAATAATTAATATTATGTTGGAAATCCGTTGGTTGAGGCGTATACCAATGGATTACCAACGGATTTTGCAGTTGGAAATGGCCATGATTTCTTGTAGTGTAAGAAGACTTAAAATTGTGACTAACAAAATTATTAGGGTTTTCAATGAAGTGTTGTCTAGAACCACAAACACAATTATACGTTCGCCAACTTTCACTGCGCGAGACGCCTATACCTAGAGAACAGGAACTGAGTTTCCTACGCGAATCCTCTGAATCTAAATATGCAATGAGCACGAGTTGATTGGTTCACAAGATTCCTAAATCGAGTTTTCTATGCGTTTAGGCCACCTTACTCTCCTAGGATAAATCATAACCTAAAAAATAGCTTAAAATATGTATTTAGAGGATAGGATATGCTTTGATGTCCTTGGTCTTGGTCTTGTGAGAATATGAAACTTCAAAACCCATAAGAAAGAGGAAATAAAAATTTCTTTTTTTTCTCTCGTCAACTCCTGCCAGATTTGACAAGTCTTCATTAAAACGAGCATAACTAGAGTTGCATACATCAAAACAACTCGAAAAAACTTGGAGATAAAATATAACTTCCGTATCTTTCCGTATCTTCATTTTGATATGTTGATCGTCTCCTCGTTCATATGATAAGTGGTCCAGCAAATGTCAAACTTCTGGAACTCAGTTATGTCTCTGCATTTCTTTTTCTTGTCTTTTTCTCTCCGAAATCTCCAACTCATCCTTAGACCTATAAAATCTATAAAACATACTCTAGACACTAAAAAGACCATAATATACTATATAAATGTGGGTTATAAATCCTTAAAAACATGGTTATATCAACATCCAAGTATAGAAACAGATAAAATGACAATGTTGATCTTGAATATTTCAAAGATCGAAATGAAGAGAATAATAGGTTGCATGCGTTTAACAATTGAGTATGATTCTAGATTTTAAAATATCACAAATTTGGAAAAACAGTTATTACAAACTCTAAGTTAAGAAAAAAATACTAGTTATATATATAAATCTAAAATAAAAGGATATTTCTAAAGAAAAAACAAACTATGGTATTTTGGTGTTCTAAATGTCATTTATGTTTTATCAACAAAAAATGATTGATTAATAAAAATATAATATTTTTCTAGACGCTCTATCAATCAAACCCAAAATTGGAGATAATTGATGTTGCTAATCATATGTGGATAAACCTTATTAGAAATGCTCCAAAGCAAGATGAAACAAATTATATACCTCTTGAAAACCTAGTAAATTGTTAGTTACATCAGTTGGACTCACAAAATCACTTCATGTGAGGTAATATCATAATATTTTATAGTGACATTGTAAAGCTTATAGCGTTATTCAGGCACGAAGAGTAGACAAGAAATTTAATGCATTATTACATAAATGAGTCTTTATTACAAATATTATCAACACATTTCTCCAATAAAGATGCTTCAAAGCAAAAAAAAAATACTTTAGAAGGTATATTGATCCGTTATCTACTACCGGAAATGCATAACCACCAAAATCTCAAATCCTACGAGTTGAGTGACCTGAATCGTAGAAAGGCATCCTTGTTTCTAAAACCTATGTTCAGTAATACCTTTAAATATCTCTCTTACACCACAAATGAAAATGAGTGGAAGTTTTCTGTGGATGGTGAAAGAAAGACTCTTGAGGAGATTGGAAAAATATAGGGTCTCATGAATATTCACGCGAGATTCACAAGGAGACTATTCTATAACTAACTTCCCACAAACACCTCTCAAAGTGACACTTATGAACACATACCTACATACGCAAACAATTACTTAGGCCCTCTGGTCAACTAATTGAAGCACTCTCTTCCACGTCGACTATAACAATCAAGGTGTACTCTTAAAGATTTTTTGACCCCACTTTCAAATGTGACTCCCATGATATTAGCCGTTTTGGTTAGTCCGTGAGTTTAAGTGTTTTGACTTTTGGAGGGTCGTTGAGATCCGCCTTTCTATTTTGGTCCGACTTTAGAGTTTTTCTTTAAACTTTTGGGTCTTTTTTAGATTTTTTTCTTCCCTTTATAGACCGAGAGTTTATCACCAACAATTGTCGACTCTCATAATGTTTCAACCCACTATGAAAGGTAAGTCTGTCGCTCTTTTTTTTTTCTCTATACTTCCTTGTAAATGATATATTGCTCTTCATGATATCTTGACCAAACCCTAAACACAACCTCATGATAACAGATTTAACTTGAGAGGCGGATAGTCTTTTCAAAGAAATTAGTATTGTACTATTATCATATAGAGGTAGAATCTCAAAGATGGCAAAGTACAAATACTTCTCCAAACGTCTACATAATTTAGTTTGCTCTAACGTACAAATTATCTATGCTATGTTTATTGGAAACTTAACATAAACAATATTTTCCGCGATGAATAAATTTCATAGTTCATAAAACCTCAAAAATTCAATCCAAACAAAACTATTTTACACATAATCTCATGAAATTAGCAAAACACACAGTTAAAACTAAGATATTTTTTTAAGAAAGTAATTGTGAAATGTATCTATTAGGCCAATTTTTTTTTTGGAATTTGTATGAAATGGAATCATACAATATGCAACGGACAAACTTCAAGATAAAAAGCATCATTATTTTTGTATGGATTGTGGAACAGTCTCCAGACGAATTGTTTAAAAACGCGATTCAGAGACGCGTGTAGATGTTGATCCTAGCGATGGCAACTCAACACTTGTCATTGATCAAACATCTCAACCATTGCTTCTCAACTCTGATCTCTCTTAATCATTTCTGCCACGTCACCGTTTCCCGCCTTATAACAAGGCAAGCACCTCGCAAACAGAGAGAGAGACAGCAATCAAATCACAAATCCTCGAAAAGGAAAACAATTAAATAAAAAAATAAGGAAATTAAACGGACGATTCTGCTAAGAAATACTGTGTTCCTTATTCGTCGTCTCTCTGCAAACTTCTCGAACCCACTCTTGTCTTAATAGTAATACAAAATCAAAAACCAAGTAAGGAGACTGAATTCTTTTTTTTTTTCTTTCTTTTCCGTGTAATTTCATCATCTAGGGTTTTCTTAATTGTCTCTGGTACTCGCTAGATCCATTACAATGGACTCGAAGAAAGACAAGGAGAAAAAAACCGTGTTTACTTTCGAAGACGACGAAGATCTAGAAGATAGCAGTAAATACGAGAACGACAGTGACAGTGATGATGATCAAAGCGACCTCGGAGATCTTCCTGGTGACGACGACAACAACGAAGATACTTTCATTTCCCAGGTTCAATGGCCTCAAAGTTTCAGGTAATTTTCTAACATTTCCTTTTTAAAGCTCCGAATCTTTCCTAGGAAAAAAATCTGTAGTTTCTGATTTGAGCGAGATTTTGTGATTTTGATTGATTCTCAGGGAAACGACGGATTCGTACACGATTGCGGCATCGCCGATATTCGGATCTCTGAGGAGTAATCCGAGTTTCTACAGACAAAGCAAAAGCAATTTAGATGTTGAATCAAAAGCTCCTTTGCTCCCTGAAAGAAACGAAGATTCCGACAAAGCTTCAGCTACACAATCAGTTTGGTCTCATAAAGGCTCTTTTGCTGAAGAATTACCCATTGGTGGCTATGGATGCAGCTTCACTCAAACCATTTTCAATGGTAACAATAAAAGAAAGCAAATTCAACTCTTATATAATTCTTGAGATCATAATTAAGTAACAAACTCTAATCTGGTTTCTTACATACAGCGATTAATGTAATGGCTGGAGTTGGGCTTCTCTCAACACCTTATACAGTGAAAGAAACTGGTTGGGCAAGTATGGTGATTCTTGTCTTATTCGCTGTAATTTGTTGTTACACTGCTACGTTAATGAAAGATTGTTTCGAGAACAAAACCGGCATTATCACTTATCCTGATATCGGTGAAGCAGCTTTTGGAAAATATGGTCGTATTCTTATTTGTGTGCTATTGTACACAGAACTATATGTAAGTGAAGATATCTTTTGTTCCTTTATGGATCTTGATTGTTACAATTTTGAATTTACTAGAATCTTGATCTGTTTTCAATTAATGGATGCAGTCATATTGTGTTGAATTCATCATTTTGGAAGGAGATAACCTAACCGGGCTTTTCCCCGGTACATCATTGGATTGGCTTGGGATCCGTATTGACTCTATACATTTATTTGGAATCTTAACTGCTCTCATTGTTCTTCCAACTGTTTGGTTGAAGGATCTACGTATCATTTCTTATCTCTCAGGTAACTATGAACTGCTTTTCTTGTTTTTGAATTTTCTCTTTTAGTCAAGAATCTTGAAATCAGCTTTGTTTGGTTTACACAGCTGGTGGAGTTATTGCAACTGTGTTGATAACTGTAAGCACGTTTTTCCTTGGGACAACTGGCGGAATCGGTTTTCATCATACCGGTCAAGCTGTGAAATGGAATGGTATACCGTTTGCGATTGGTATATATGGATTTTGCTATTCAGGACATTCTGTGTTCCCAAATATATACCAATCCATGGCTGATAAAAAACAATTCAACAAAGCTGTTATCACTTGGTAAAAACCGAAAAACCACACTCTTATATAAGCTTTTGATGTTTTCAATCTAATTCTAACGAATCAATGGTTTTGGCTTTACATTGCAGTTTTATATTATGTGTTTTGATATATGGAGGAACTGCAATCATGGGTTATCTCATGTTTGGTGAAGCCACTTTGTCTCAGATTACACTAAACATGCCAAAGGATCAGTTTTTCTCAAAAGTGGCTCAATGGACTACGGTTGTAAATCCATTTACGAAATATGCTCTGTTGATGAATCCATTAGCTAGGAGTATAGAAGAATTGTTACCAGAAAGAATCTCAGAGAGCACATGGTGTTTTCTTTTGCTAAGAACGTTACTCGTCGCTTCTTCTGTTTGTTCTGCTTTCCTTATCCCATTTTTTGGTCTTGTGATGGCTTTAATTGGATCTCTTCTCAGTATACTTGTGGTTAGTTTTTCATCATCTCTCTTTTTTTTCCTCTTTCCTCAATATCCTAATAACATTATTCTTAGATCAAAACTCTTTTATGTATGTGCGATTCAGGCAATAGTAATGCCAGCTCTATGCTTCATAAGGATAATGGGAAACAAAGCTTCAAGAACACAGGTAATGCAAATTTCTTATTATTAGTTTTTGTGTTTAATTCTTGGATTAAAGCTGAGTTGTGTTGTATTGTGTGTGTTTGATACAGATGATTTTGAGTTCGGTTATAGTGGCGATTGGGTTGGTAAGTGGAACATTGGGGACATACTCTTCTGTTGCAAAGATCATTAGGGAACTATGAATGAAGAAGTCCATGACAAAGCCTTCCCATTATTAGTCTCTCCTTTTCTTTCAGTTGAATGTTTGTTTTGTTTAAGCTAATAAAATCTTTGATCAAGTTTAGTTTGGAATTTTTGAATTAAATAATATTAGTGAAAGGTTTGATTTCTCATAGTTTTCACATGGCTTTTGTATTTTTGGTTGTATTTTTTAATTTCTCAGAGCATCTTTCTTCTGTTTTCGGTTTGGGACACACTGGCACACCTATAAAACAAAGACTTGCATAATAACATGTGAAAAATGTGTTTACCTCAATTCTTTTTTTTTTTCTTTTTAAAAAAACCTATGTAAAATATTTCAACAAAAAAATGATGCAGATACTAAATGAACTGATTAAGTTTTTTTTTTGGTGGAAAACTCGTTTTGTGGTTAAGGATCAGGATTCGATTTTTTCTGCTGCAAATTTAATAATTGTTGATAACTAATAATCTTCCAAATGACAAGAATAGTCGTGTTTTTTATATTGTGGAGTCTTTTTTAATTCTCTGAAAATTACTTTAATTAGAAAAAGCGTTTCCTCTGTTTTTGTAATTGATGTTTCTGAAACATTCAACTGCTTTCCATTCTTTTTGCATCGCAATTCACAGAACAAATGCAAGTTAAACAATTCATAATACATACGTGAATAATGAAGATGGAAGACTAGTGCTGTGCACTTATAATAATTCTCAACTGTTGTCTAACTAAATCATTATCTTATGTCTGAATTTTTAGATATAATTGTATCAGCCAATTAGTCGGTGCAATTTTGAATAAACCTTTTTTTACTGGTTGTAACTCTAAATACACAACAAACACGAATAGTAATCACGTATGTTTGTTGTAGCTTGTTACTCCGACGGCAATTTAACGTGCTTGCCATTTAAATCTTCTGAATGAAAACTTGTAGTTTCCTTACATTAATTTTTCTAAATAGTTTCATTAGCTAGACTAGAAGTTTAGAACCATATAATAATTTCGACGACAAAAGATAAGTATGATATATTCCATTAGTAATATCTTTGTTTTTGGAACAGCTACGATTGGCTTGATGGTCGAAGTATCGATCTATGGGTAGTGGTTGCTACCGCCGTCTCCGAATAGCCTCTAACTCTAATACATCCTCTATTTTATTTGAAAAGTCAAAAAGAAAAAACCGGCTAGTTTTTTTTTTTCTTTTGTTTAGAAAACTGGTTAAGGAGTATCTTCGACAAAAGTATATAATGGCTACTTCCATGGTCCCCGCGAAGGTCATTTTGTTTTCCCTTCCATTTTCGTGACTAGTCTTTAGTTTCAGTTTCAGGCCAAGGACCATAACCAAAAAAAAGTCTTTAGTTTCGGTTATAATTGAAGTTTGTGACATCAATATCGCCGGGTCAAGTGTCGTCATGGCGTCTATATGTCTACATCACTGATATCGACGTGGCGCTACTATAGATGCCCTGATGGCTAATTAGCCGACGGCGGCTTCCACTTTCACTTATTCTCATTTTTCCATCATGCGATTGTTTCTAGCGCGTGTACAACACGTCCCATGAATTATTCTAACTATTTTATTTTTATTTTTAATTTTATAGCCCAAAAACTCTGATCTGAAAACCCAAACTAATTTCTGAAATCTATGAATAATTGAAACTTTTTCTAATTCAAAGCATCCATAAATGACCAAGTCTAGGCATTATTATTTGTTACCCATTTTCGATCTATTACTTGACTCCTTTCCGTATTAAAAAAAATATTCATAGTTTTCAAATCAGATAAAAAATATCACAATTCAATTACTTCCAAGTAAAGATCGATTATTAATTATCATTTTTTTACTACCCATCAATTACATCCGTATAAAGATCAAGTTTTCATCACTACAAATTTATAAAAGATAAAGAGAGAAATTCCAAAAATTATTAACCGACTAGAGATGGCAAATGAACTAAACCAGAAAAAAAAAATCGCTATAAAGGTGAAAAATCAATCTCTCTCTTAAGAGAAGAGAAAAGAGAGAAAAAACCTCATGGTTTTTGTTTGTCATTTAAACATATATTTGGGTTGCGAGTTTGTTTCGGGTTGAAAGATTATTTCCTTTTAGTATTTTTGATGTTGTATTTGTTGTTTTGGATGGGATATTATTTTAATGAATCTTATTAGTTGTTGTAATCAAACCTAGAGAGTAGAAACTTAGGCTGTGGAAATGAAAAAACATATATTTGGGTCTTCTTCATCCATTCCATATTGTCCAGTCTCACTATATAATTAATTAATTTCAAACCTTTTTACATGGGCAGTGTAATAAACATACGTGGGATAGATACGCGTGGGTTAGACGCGCCGTCGGCTAACAGCAGACGAGAGAACTAAAAGGGACCTATCAATTAATTTTGTTTGCTTCCCTTCGCTCTAACTTCTCTCCTTTCCCATTAATTTCCAACTTCCTTCCTAAATGGAATTAGAACTTCATTATTATATATATCTAAAAACTAGGCTAGACTAAGAGATCTCACATCTGGACTTTTAAAAAAAAAAAATTTAGGTTCTTTACAAAGAAATAAGAAGATGGAGTCATCATCGACGTTGCTCACAAGCTTAAACCAGAGGAAGTCATTATCGCCGACGAGGAAATCACCAAAGCAGAAGAGGAAGACGACGACGACAACGATGAACAAACCCATCAAAGTCCGATACATATCAAATCCTATGAGAGTGGAGACTTGCGCTTCGAAATTCAGAGAGCTCGTTCAAGAACTCACCGGTCAAGACGCCGCCGATCTACCACAGGAGCCCGCCTCTTTCGCCGACGCAGATCTCCACCAGGTGGAGATGAATCCTGCGCCGTTGGATGAAGGGATCAGTGAGTATTATTCACCGTTGGATCATCAGGAAGTGTTTAATGCTTCTCAGTTGTCGGCAGGGTTTTTCTCGTCTGGGTTTTACAATGTGAATGCCTTAGGAAGCATTGGTTCTCTCTGAATAATCTTATATATATATATATATATATATATATATATATATTATTATTAATGTAAGTTACAGCACCGAAACACCGATTAGTTGAAGAAGAAAATCATCTACTATAGTTTTAGGGTTTCCATCGGAACCTTATTACACATAGTGCTTTTATTTCGAACCATTTTTTTGTTTGTTAAAAATTGGCCTTAATTATTGTGCGAATATAATTCGTGTTCCATTCCCGGTAGATCTTTTGCATTTGTTTGTATATTAAAAAAAAAAAAGTTCATTACAAAACTGATTAGGCTGGTGACGCTGGTCGATCTATGTATGTATCCAATAACCTAAACTATTTTCCATTAAAAAATGAAAATAATGAAATTTCCAGTTTGGTGGTAATAATTCCGTAATCAGTCCAATATAGAAAACGTTCACAAATAAAAAGAAAACAAACATAAATATAGAGCCTTAAATGTAATTATGGATTTTAGTATAGCACTTGGATATATCATAGATGTATGATGTATCCCTTCTTTTCTTTGGATTTTGGAAGATTTTTTTGGAAGATTTTTCTAATATAACTAGGCAATAATAGACTATTATTTTAATCTTCAGAATAGTATGTAGTCATTAACAAGCGAAACCTACAAATAAGTTTGTTATTTTTTATTTTCACTAAACTCATTAGTTTATGGAACTTTTTGTAGTGATTAGTTATATAATTTTTTGGGCTGTAATATTTTTCTGGTTGTATTCATTTTAAATTTTACCAATCAGAAAAAAAAGAGAAAAAAATACTTCTACCCAGTCTTGCTAAAAAAATATTCAACTTAATTCTATTTGTTGAAAAAATACACAAATTTTTAGCGTTGTAAATTATAATACACAAACTATTTTTTATTGTCAGAATAATACACGAACTTTTAAACGTTGAAAGTTTCATACACGAACATTAATAGTAGGGGTGTCAAAACGGGTCAAAAGTGACGGATCGACCCAACCGTTGCCAGACCCATCAATCCATTGGAGTTGAAATTTTTGATCTTAATGGGTTGACAGGTTAAATGGGTTGATGGATTAAACGGGTTTGGATTGGAATGGATTGGGTTTTAATGGGTTGACGGGTCGAAACGGGTTAATTGTTAACCCGTTAACATTTAAATTTGAACCACAAACCAACCAAATTAAATGTGTAAACCGAATTTGAACCACAAACCAACTCAATTACAGCCACGAAATGGTTTAACGGGTTACCCATGAATCTATCCAAATCCGTTAAATTAAATGGGTAAGAGGTCAACCCAACCCATTTAATAATGGGTAACGGATTGACCACAACCCGTTAACATTTCAACCCACTGGGTAATAGGTTGAGTTGGGTTTACCCATTTTGATACCCCTAGTTTACAGAGTTAATATCACCGTTAACTTTAGAATAAAATATTAATATTCGTGGCTTTATATATTTTTCAAAAAAATTCAAAAAAACTCCAAAAAAATTATTTAAAAGTACAAAAAATTCTAAAAATCCGAAAAAATTCCAGATATTTTATATTATAAAAAATAATAAATTAAATTAAATTTTCTCTAATTTTTATTTTTGATATTAAAATGACTGAATCTAAAATAAATGGAACTAAAATTATGAATTTCTTCTACCGGTATTTTAAAAGAAAAAACCTAAAAAAATTAAAGAAATTTTTAAACTAAAAAAGTCAAAGAAATTTCACTCACCTTTAATGTACTCAACAAAAAAATAAATGGAAGTAAAATTATGATTTTATTCTACCGGTATTTCAAAAGAAAAAAAGCTGATAATGAAATGGATGATGAGTGGAAGTTGTTGCTTCGTCTATAAAACCACGAATATCCACGAAGATAGGTAACTACCACCGTCCAAGGTACCTAGATCCGCCACTCAATTTATTCATCTAGGAACTTCCACTCATCCGTTTAATTATAAGGTTTTCTCTCTTGAGAAACCGGTAGATAAAATTCATAATTTTGTTTCACTCATCTAATTTATGAGTGGAAGTTGTTGCATCAAACATGAGTGAAAATTTATCAATTTGTTTTTATTTTGTGAAAAGAATTAATTTATTACTATTTTCCATTACTCTAAATTCATTAATTTTAATAGAACAATAAAATAAATTGAATCTAATTTATTATTTTTCATAGTATAAAATTTCTGGAAATTTTTCGGATATTTTTGGAAATTTTTAGAAACTTTTTGGACTTTTATGGAAAGATATATAATTTCTTATTTAAATATTAATATTTTAATCTAAAATTAACGGTAATATTAACTCCATTTACGTTCGTGTATGAAACATCCAACGTTTAAAAGCTCGTGTATTATTCTCGCAAAAAAAAATAGTTTGTGTATTATTCTGACAACATTAAATTTTTGTGTAATTTTTCGATAAATATAGTTAAGTTGGTGTATTTTTCGGGAATTTTCTTAAAATATAAAATAAAATAAAAATAGTAAAAATATCCTATAGAAAATTTTAAAGGAGCATAGGGAAAACTTTTACTCCAAAATTTACCCATTATCGATCACAGTATTTGATTTATGTTTTCTTTTCCACCAACTTAAATATATTATATTATTATTATTGTAGAAGAGTAGAAATACACTGAAAAAAGTACAAATGATTCTATGAGCAAGGAATACAAACTATAATACAACTCTCAAATAGGTAAATCAAATACCATCCTAATTTTAAATCTACAAAGCTAACTAATCTAAGTTTTTTGAAAACATACTAGTTTGTGGTAGGGTGAAATATAAACAATTTACATTTACATACTACAATATTAGATTTTTTCACATGTGAACTTCTCATATGTTACTTTGGGTTGCCTTGATTAAGTCAAAACTCTATGTCTTAGTTGGACTATGATCCACATGTTAATTGAATGAGAACTCAACTTCGTGGTTAGGATAATCAACATTTCACCTTTTCAGTGCGTTTGCAGCTCAGTAAGTCGGTAATTTTTAGCATTAACTATACTATGTGATGGTGTTGTGTCTTTATGCTTCCAAAGCGTTGTTTAAATGGAATAAGAGAACATATTGGACTTTTCTTTGGAGTGGTAATTCTAAATTCAATGGAAAGACTACGTTGGCATGGAATCATGTATGTAGAACAAAGAAGGAAGAAGGTCTCGGAATTCACATAGTGTACAGTGTTTTGAAATCTTCACCATGAGTTCAATTTGACGTTATTAACATCTACTCATATTTTGGGTTGGTTGGGTGCATTCTCATTAGGACGATTTAGAGACCAATTTATGGTTTGAGTTTGGAATACGCTTTTTAAGCTTCTAAAACAGTGTTGATACTTGAAGAGGTAGAACATAAACAATGGTTATTTAGTTTTCTTTCTTACCCTTGATTGGTATGGAGGATCTTATTGGCATGGTTGGTGTGCAAGAAACTTGAATATTTGGAATTGGTCGATGGGTTTATCTATCAGAGGTTATTGATGACCAATGATGACTTTTTGAGAACTCATGATTTACTTCTTTAACAGCTGATCTCATAAATTGTTGTGGCTCCATTGCATTAGTAACTTTCAACCTCTGTTTTCAGCTTTAACTTGAAATATTAAATTTGATGTCATTGTTAGAATTTTATTAGAGAGATTTTTGTGCAAAATTTACACTAAATTTAGTATTACACAATCTCATTAATATTAGAAAACATAAAAAAAATATTTATGGTGGTAAGAGAAGGTATGGCACGGTGTTGCGAAAAAGAAATGGAGATGCTACAAATTCAATCGGATTCGCTCTCCATAATTCATGCAATTAACTCAAAAGTTTTATCAAATGAGATCTATTGAATCCTAAGTAATATCGAGAAAATTTCAAAGAGTTTCATGTATGTTAACTTCATTTACATATCTAGAAAAAATAATATAGTGATGGATATGATAGCTATGAGAGCACTAACAACAATGTATAGCAAATTTAGTTTGAGTTTTAAGTGAGGAAAAAAAAAAGGAGATAGTCAATTTGAATTAAAAACTCTATTTCTCAACAAAAGATTACATCCACTTGGAACCGTCTTATCTTTTGACCAAAAAATAACGAGTGTGAGTGTTTTGACGCTTATTTCGCATGGCCAATAATATGTCAACAACAACTGACTATTAATATGTAACTTAGTAATTCTATCTTCTTCTTTTTTGTTAAAAAAGTGAATCTATCTATTTACTTGTCATCTCCATCAGACCATCACATTACTGATTAAGAAATTCTTTTTATTGTCAATATTGATTAAGAAATCTATTTAATAGTCGAATTAAATGACCATTATAGTCAATAAAGGTATATGGACCAACCAATTCCATCCGTATAGCCAATAAAGTTATTTATTCGTTTAAATCCCATATATTATTTGAGAAGATAAAAAGAAAGTTTAAACTAAAAAAATCATCTGTCTAAGAGAATTTATACAATCAGAATATTTTACATTATCTATCTTCTAATGAATAATCTTATGGAAACAGCCTTTTATAGAAATTAAAATTTAAACCCAATTTGTTTTAATTAAAATTAATCCATTAAAAACTTATTTTACACAAAAATAAAAAATTCAATTTGCATAAATTATTTTGTCTTACTTCGACTAAAAAAGGGAAGAATACATTATTTTTTCTCATAAATATTCAAACATATTCATATGGTTGTTTGATTTAAAAAATACCCAAATTTGAAAATTTAATTTGGTTCAATTCGATTTTTAGCTGAACCATATAAATATAATTAAACTAAACGAATATAATAAATATTTAAAAAATTAACTTTAAGATATTCTAACGTCAGACATATTAACCGTATAATTAAATCGAAATAAATAAATGGTATAAATATTTGAATTTATCAAAAGTACAATACAATTTATAAATCTGGTGTATATGTTTACTTTTATATATATGTAACGTAAATAAAAAAATTATTTCCGTTAATATTTTTTTATAATAATATGTGCATATATCATCAATAAGTGACTAGTTAATAACAACTAAAGAAATGTTGTTAAATTCTAGTACTATTTTATAAAATAAAATTGACGAACGATCTTAAGCCTATTGTATTTTACATTATTGATAACTTTAACTAATATATCCTGTATTGAAATTATAAAACGACAAACTTAAAAAGTAAAAAAAAAAAAGATTAATCCAAAATGACACTCGGTTTCTTTAACAAAAAGAAAGAATGACACTCGGTTTGAAACATAAGAAATGTTATTTAAAATGATACGTAAATGGTAGTGTGGTCTGATGGTAAAAAGATCAAAGGATTAAATGTCAACCCACTTTTCTCAAGGTTAATTCCCATCCAAAATATTTTTTTCTTGTTTGATTGGTTAAAATTGTGTCACGCTCTAAACTTATTGATAAAACTCTGTAAGTAGATTCCTCAACAATCACATAAAACGTCAAATGTTTGTCTTTGCATTATTCTCTGTTAGTACTGTTACAGAATGAAATAAAGTATGTAGGTAAATTGCGAAACGTTATAACCCACTGAGATTGATTTAATATTTATTGCTAAGATTCAATTCTCAATAAGAAAAAATGGCGAAAGGTGTTTATTGAATAGTATTGTAGTAGAAATTTATGATAGTAGAAAACTAAAAAAATCTTTAACAAAAAAAAAAAAAACAAAGAAAACTCAAAATTACGAAAAACTTGTAGTAATCGGAAAATAATTGATAGAAATGAAGGCAAAGGGGGTCTACGTGGAAAAATAATCATGATATTTTGTGGTATTATAAAAAAAAACCACAAGATAATTTCTATTTCAGCGACAAAAAAAAAAAAAAAAAAAAAGAAGATAATTTCTATTTCGCACAAGAATTTGTGGAATTAAAGAAAAAATAATGATGATATATTTAGAACAAAAATTTAAAGTGTGATATTTCATTTCTCCATTTTTAATAGAAACCGAACTTGAAACTTTTTGAAAAACAATAATTTGTCGGCAATATATGCTCATCTCTTGCTGATGAGATGAGTCTGGGGATTATGACCGAATGTTGATGCGATGAGATATTAATTTCGGAGCTAGGTACAGAAATTGCAGTAATAGCAGAACCGAATTAATCGGTGAATTACAAAAAGTTTGGAAACTATTATTAGAAAAAAAGTTTAGAAACTAAAAAGTAAAATAACAGTCGCAGTTGGCTAGTTGCATTATAAGGACTATAAGGAGAGTACGTGTGCTGAGTCTGTTGACGTTGAACCTTTAAGTAAACGGATCCAAACGACTTCTTCTGATATTGTGCGTGAATACATCCATTATGAATAACATCAACCACATATTTTTTTTTTTTTATTCTTTCTCGTAGAAAATGACGAGTGAAACTAGAGAATATGGAAAAGTTCTTTTCATAAAAATATTTTAATCAATTATACGTTTAACGAATTTATCCCGTATTGAAATAATTTTTAGTTCGGCACCGAAGTATTTTTTTCTTCGTAACATACTCATTTCATTTAAAATACTTAAAACAAAAACAAAACAGTTCATAGTCAACCCATGGTTTTAACTAGGAGATGTACTATAATCAAATGTGGTCTCTTAAATTGGGGAGCTTAAGCCATGCTTACCTATTTCATCCGCACATTTATTACATTCTCGATTAATAAGACTAAAACTAGGAATTAGATATTATCGTTCCCTCGGCACATCTTGAACAAAAGTCTTCCAATACGTTTTAGCAGTGTTTTGAAACCGACCCGGACCCGTGGTCGGACCGGTAAACCCGGCGACCCGATAGACATTTCGGGTTGGGTCATATGTAAAAACCGTTGAGTTCAAACCTGGGAAAAATTCGAAAAAACCCGCGATTTATTTGTGACCCGGTTGACCCGGATATTGAAATTTTTTTTTTTTTTTTTTGGTCTTGGATTGAAATTTTTTAAACCTTTTAAACCAAATATAAAGTTTTATTGTGATAAAATATAAGGGTTTACTAGTTGAAACATTATTAGAAATTCTTTTGATAAGACGTTTTATCTCTCAATCTCATAAACCTTCGTTTTTTTATTATTGTTGAGGCATTGATTTTCTTAGTGCATAGTTTTTACTTTTTACTTAAATTATTGATTTTTAAAAAAATTTCTAAATTCATATTTCGTTAATAACTTAAGTCATAGCTATATATTTTAATTGAATACTATTATAAAGAATGAATAATCTCAAGAATATTAGTCTATATATATATAAAAACCTCATTTACTTATAACCCGCGGTCAATCCGCGGTTGACCCGGTGACCCGTCGATCCGGAAGGCAATCCGGTTCGATGTCCGGGTCGGGTTTAAAAACATTGCGTTTTAGCCATTTGGATGAGTTTTGGATAGCCTACATCATAATCTTACAATCCATTTCCATTATCATCCTCTCCATTCTAATATTATCCAAACACCGAAGAGTCCAAACCATTGCTTATGATTTTACTCTAGACATGAACCTTGGACAAACTTTGAAACAAAACCATTTGACTTTTCCCACATAATCCCTTATAATCCATCCCATAAAGCATTTCTCTTTATCAGTTTTCAGGAGGTGCCGACACTGCATTTTAGGGTGCTCAATGAAGGGAGTCTCCAACGTTTTATTTTGTGATTTGGTAAAGCTGGTTGTCTAGTAGTGATTGGATTGTAAACAGTCAATTCTTATACATCTTTCTAGCTTAAGGTTAGAATCTAGAGTATTTCAGAGTCTTGCTATTGAAAGAAAAAATCATTTTGAACATTTCTAAATTCTCCAAAGAATCCATGGCCATATCACTTTTCTTCTCTTCACCTCCTCTTCCCCATGGCCTTGAGGCAAGAGACCCCTATTTAAATTCTCGTAGATCGAACCAGTTGGGGATAGATAGTAAAGAAATCTCAAAGGAGAGGCCACCTAGAATATTCTAACAAAAGGACATGTGAAAAGGATATGATTTTTGGTGTCATTCGCTCTACACCTTATACATTATGAATTCCTTATTAGTATCTTCTTTGCCATATTTTGTTTCATTGCTAGACAATATGTTAAACATCTCCCAAAAAAAATGCTAGATTTTTGGTTGAGTAGGTGTTATACAGATTGGCTTGAACAATGGTTTAAGGTTTCACTTAGAAAATTGATCATATACTCATCATCCATCACACACCTGCTTTGCATATGTTTCCATAACCAATATCCATATTTCACTATGTATTCCACCAATATTGTTAAAGCACCATATCTATTCATTTTCTAATGACACCTTGCTAGGCTTAACCTAAGTAATTAGCCTTACATCTTACGGATTAAATAATCTTATAATTTTTGGCAACTTTCATTCTTGTGATAAAGGATCCTTTAATCTATACATGTTTATTTCATAAGGGTTAACACATGGAAGTAACTTTGGTGACCTCATAGGGTTATATGAAAGCCACATGTCTTGAAGAATTCTCACATATGTGCCATTTTCTACTCCTCTTCTCGTCGGTTCCTGAGCCACATAGATACTAAATTTTTCCAACGAAGATTAAATTTCGGTGAGCCGAAACCAAGATTTCTCAATAAAGATTTTAAAATATTATTATGATAGTATAATTCCTTTAACTCACAAAACTCATTATCTTAATTGTAGATGGTACATTGACCGGAGAAGTTGGTTCAAGTGGCCAGTAACTACTTCAAGTAAAAGCCAGTCTAGCTTGCTAGAGTCTAATCCTCTGAAGTGGAATTTCAAATAAAAGAGTTATTAGATTAGTGAGTCAGCTCGTTGTAATCCATAAATATTTTTTTGATGGTAGACTTCCTCCTTTCATAAATAACTCAACCCAATAGAAATCGGCTCATCGGTCTCAAGGAAAATCCAACATAAAATTATGTTAAAACCCGACCAAATGAAATTGGCATTGAACTTAGAAAAAAAACATATATATCGAAGATCATATCAAATCTTTAAAAGAAAATAAATTATTTTTAAAAACTCAAAAAAATCCATCAGACTTTCACCGCCTAAATAAGTAAGAAACTTTTCTTACAAGTAAGAGATTTTCCTTATTGAAGATGGGATTCAAATTCTCATTTTCACACACATACACACGAGAAAACCCTAAAAGAGTGTTTCTCCGTAAACAACTTGTCAACCTGCCGAGCCGATATCTTCCGCAAGCTGCCGACTGAAGCTCTGACATAATAAGATAAGAACCTCCATCCACTTTCATCTATTAACATAGAAATTTGAACCCTACAGTCAAAATTAACATAATTTAATAGTTTTTTTTTTTCAAATACGTGATATTTTAAACCCTAACAAAGCTCAATCACAAAATAAGATATTTTTTATGAGGAGAGGAATCATTATATCATGGAATTCGTAAAAATGGTTGTCATATTTTCTAAAACCATGCTGATGTCATCACACTCAATGAAAAAATTAACTCTACTTGTTGTCTTTGATTCAAACTCCATTAGTGTGAAAAACAGATTTCTAAAACACCAAGCTTTGAAACCTACCTAGATAAGAAAAGCCATGCAAGCGGCTTTAAAACGGCTCCTACAAATTTGAAAATTCCAAGGAAAATTCATGCTTTCTACTCCCCATAAAATCTTGGAAGTTGGAACTCCACTTCCTCTTCATTGCCTAGATTAAAAAAAAAATAACTCTCTTGCTATGTAACAAGACCTTCCCCGAATCATCTTTTAAAACTTAGGCACCACCTCCAACTTTAAGTCCCTTAGACCATGCTGTTCCTACAATACATTTGGCTCATTTTTATGAGGCTTTGTCAAACCTTTAAGCACTACTATCTTCTCAACCGCTACTACAACTTCTATGTAAGGAACCATTGGAAAGCCTTTTCCTTTGTCTTCCCAACTGTAAGAAAATCTTAGAAACTTATTTTCTTCAAATAGAACCTTGTTTATGTACTTATGTACTATATTTAAGTGAAACATGGGTTATCATATACTTTGAAAATTATGCTCCGCTTAATATATCATTTGTTATTAGTCTCTTTGAAGACACTGGAATGAGACTCAAAAAATGTTTTCTATCTCCACATGGTGATTGACTCGTAATTATTCTATTTTATACATTCTAAAGGTAAATAATTGCCTTTGCAAACACGTGATATTTCAAATCTTCACAAAACTCGATCACAAAATAGATATGTTTTTCTGAAATTCTTAAAAAAAATTTTGTGGCATATTTTCTCAAAAATCCACCATGCTGAAGTCATCACACCCCATTTAGTTCAAACTCCACCTACCAATGCAAAACCAACTCTCTAAAATTTCCAACTTCCAAACCTGCCTAAATAAGGAAGGCCATACAAGCAGCTTTAAAACGGTACCTAACAAGTTTGAAAAGTGCAAGGCAACTTCGTGCTTTATATTTCCCATAACAAAGCTTGAAACTCGACTTCCTCCTAATTGTTTGTATAAAAAAAAAAAAAAAACTTTCTTGCTATGCAACAAAACCTTCCCCGAGTAATATTTTAAAATCTAAGCCCCACCTCTAACTTCGGGTCCCTTAGACCATGCTGCTCCTGCAGTACATATGACCCGTTTTGTATGAAGTTTTTCCCAAACCTTAAGCACTACTATCCTCTCAGCCGGTTCCACAATTATGTCATTATCTACATCTTGGGTAAGGCACCATTGGAAAGCCTCTTCCTTTGCCTTCTCAACCGTGAGAAAAGCTTGAAACTTAGTTTCTTCAAAGAGAAACTTGGTGCTTCCATATGTATCAAATAACCTACAAGATCCTTGTCCGAATCTCTTTCGTCACCTTTTGATCCTTACCAATTCTAAGGATATGATTGCCGTTTGTATACACAAAACTTGCTTCAAATATGGCTTCTAGACTAGGCATGTTAAAGAGATCCCATACTTGTGTTGGATAAGAGCAAGTGGATAGAGCATGGCTCACCTACAAAGTTGCACAACTGACACCTATGGTCAACCCGAAAAACGTTTTTGGACAAACGACTCAGCCACTGCTAGAGCACCACGTAGCATCTTCCAAAAAAAAAGAGTCTGACCTTTGGAGATGTATAAATCTAAGTTTCATAATTTGTGAAAAGAAAAGAAAAAGAAAAAGGAATAGAAAGAGAGGCCCACTGGACCATACTCCAAAATTAAGCCTAGTCCGCGGAAGGCACGAGGAAAAATATCTTCAAAGTGCTTAACTCATCTCCTTTCGATTTGTTAGTCTGTAGTTGTACTGTTGGAGACGACGTGTAATCTCCATCTAATGGTCTTTTTCGTATTTTGTACTCTGATTCTGATTAATAGACGATTCTAACGTTACCATATCTGACGATGTAGCTTAGGATTGTTGCCACCATTCTGGGTAAAGTAGGTTAGTGAGTTGTCTTGGTTTTGATTACTGGAACACATGAATTATGCATTCTTAAGCTGAGCGTTTGTGGGGGTATTCATTCTCAAGTCACCAATTTATATTTTTCAATTTCTCGTTATATTTTTCCATCACATTTCCAGTTCCTCTAAAGTTTCAGTTTGAATTGCTGATTCTTGTCTTGTAGCAAACTCTGAAGCATAATTTGTCCTCTCTAATTCAAATCATTCTATTCTAGAGCAGATGCTTAATTTTTCCAAAACCAAAACCAGAATATATCTTGAATTTATTGAAAAAGTTTCCGGATTAGTATTCCATTTCCCTTTTATGCCTTGCAAAATGATTAAAGAAAATTAGTCCTTCAGTTTCAATTTTTCTTAATTTGTATGAATCTCGAAATTCCATATTTTTTTTCTAGCTAAAGACGAAAGCTTTGATAAAATTTGGTGAAAATTTTATCTGCCTTTATTCTCCTTGGTTTTGTCTTTTGATGTCTTTAAAATAGGAAAAGATGGAATTGAGATATTCCTATAAATTAGGTAAAGTGAAAGTGGAATATGGCCTCCTCTTGCTAATGTCGTTTCAAATATTTCGTGCCTGATGTACATTTTGCTAATCTTTTGCTAATCTGTTGTGAGATTGTACATTGAGCTTGTTACGTATGTAAATTTACAATGATTCACACTTATTATACTTTATTTTTAATCAGTTTGCTCATTTAACTTATAGTAAAATCCCCACCTTCTCTTATTTCACTATATATGAAGAATTAGGACTAATGCAACTAAAAGTTCATAGACTCTTATTAAAAAAGAACCTTCAATTTACTCTGTTTTTTTTTTCTCTCCTGGTACTGCTGATATGGAATACAATCCACGTAGTTACTAAATGAGTATACAAAGAAAAGTGATTCTCATTCTTTGAGGCATCGAAATCGAATGTTTTGGGTATTGGTTTTGGGCCATGTGAGGCTTAGAAGAATTCATCCATAGGTTTGAAAAATCAAAAGACATGTTTGTTTATCAAACCTTATCAACTGTGCATTTTGTCGTATATAGTCCACAAATCTTGAAATTTTCCAAAAAGGAGTTGACCAAGTCGGTATTGGTTTCGTGGGATGTTTGGTTAACACTTTTAGATTGTGTGGATAGATCAATAAACCCAACTTTGTTCCATATTATCTTTAAAGTTTTTGTACAAAGTGGTTGGAAATTTGGTAGTACAAATTAGTCTACCACAACAACAACAACAACACAAATAATGATAATTATAATAAAGTAGTTGGGAAGGCGTTTACGACTCGAATACATTTTCTTCCCCAAGTGAAATTGGATTTTTGTTGAACTTGAGTAAGTTTTAAGATTGAAACTGAGTCGAGCTTAGCGAGCACCAGCTGTCCACTATAAGGTCACTTTCTCTACGAGCCTTCTCTTCGTAATGTCATTGATCCAACCAAATACTTATTGGTTCATTTTGTCCCACCAACCTCTAACTGTATTATTGCTCAACCAATTTATTGTTTTTGCACCTCAAAATTAAATAGCCTCACAACAGAATCTTTTACAAACCCTAAATTAAACACCTCATTATTGTTTTACAACTTGATGTCTGTTTACTGTTTTTCTTCTTTAAAAAACATCTGTGCTAATATTAGTTTCAAGCTTCCTTTGCTTAATTGATACAGAGACACACACGCACACAAAGCGTGAGTACGTGAAACAGTTCGTCTCGAATTGCGTGTGTGAATGACCGAAAAAGCAAAAAAACCCTACTTTTTTCTCTGAGCCGCAATGTCACTCTGTTTTCGCTCTCTCTCTTTGCTTTTCTCTCATTTCTCGCTTTCAATGGAGAACAAGAACCTCAATTTCCTTTCGTTTTGTTTCTCCAATACGATTTTTGGGTTAGTCATAGTTTCTTGGCTTTCAAGAAGCGTTATCGGTAATGGGTTAAGAACATTGGCATGGAGAAAGGAAACGAAGACGAAGAAGAATCAAGAAGAGGAAAACAAAATGTCTCTGCTGGATTTGCCTGACTTAACGTTGGATTGCATCTTGGAGAAGCTCTCTGCTTCTGAGCTATGTTCTATGAGTTGTGTTTGCTCTGAGCTAAGGGATAAATGTGTGAACGATCATCTTTGGAAGAAACACATGGAGAAGAAATGGGGGAGATTAATGGGTGATGCTGCGACTAAAGATTGGAAATGCCACGTCGACACGTTAATGAGATGTTTCGGAAGCTCGAATCGAACCAGTAGTATGAGTAAAACACATTGGAGTTCGAGATTTGTTGCGAGTCTTAAACCGTTTTCATGGTTATCATCAAACCATGGTTGTTACAAGAGAGGGTCATCATCATATCTTGCACCTATTGATTCTGTGATGAATTGGTACTCGAATCTTGAGAATGGAAAGTTTTGGTTTCCTGCTCAGGTCTATAATCGTGAGGTAATGATCGAATTTCACGAAGACCCATTTGACTAATTTGGAGAATTCGATTTTGGTTATTGATTTTTGTTTGTTTGTTTGATGATGCAGAGCGGACATGTTGGATTCATGATGTCTTGTTACGATGCTAAAATCAGATACGATTCCAAAACTGATACATTTCAAGCAAAGTAAAGAAATGTTTCTATTAATTTTCCGAAAATTTTGATTTTTTTTAATTTTTCAGTTTTTGTTTAATGTGTTTTATTTTTTTCTCAGATACTCGGCGCATGGCCGGCGTGCGGCGGAGGAAAATGTGTCGTGGCAGAGACTGAGACCGTCTCTAATCAAAACAGAGTCACGGGAACTCCACGTGTCTGATTGTTTGCAGAGTCTCAAACCCGGCGACCATTTCGAGATCCAATGGCGAAGAACCAAAGAATTCAATTATGGTCTCTCCTTTCTCCCTAAAATTTCCTTCAAAAATTGTCAATTTTCTTTAAAACACATGTCACTCTAAACGATTCTACTCTTTAATCAAATCAAGTTCAAGTTCTCGACCAGTTTTCGTTTGATTGGTCTGATTATGGTGTTTTTTTCTCCGGCGTAGGTTGGTGGTACGGAATCGTGGGTCATCTACAAAATTGCGACGGAGAAGATAATTGCCATTGCCACTATAACGGTAACAATTAAGAAATTTTTATTTTTGTTTATATTTTTCTTCAGAAACATTCGATTTTCGTTAACTAGAGAAGAAAAAACGAAATCAAGAAATTTGAAAGAATGGTTTTTTTTTTTTTTTTGGCAGAGAATGTGGTGATGGAGTTCAGACAATTCAGACCGGAGTCGCCTTGGAGAACGACGGTTATAAACCGGATAGACCACCGAGAGACGGGAAACGAAGAAAACGGTTTCTACGGCGGAGTAAAGAAATTGGGTACGGAGGATGAGATTTCCACGTGGAAGCAATTGTGGCCACCGCGAGTATTGGAATAGAAGTATAATTATTTGTTTTGGTGAGAAATTTGCTATAATACTAGCAAATTCATTAATTAATTTTTGTACGATTTCGATACAACCTGGTAGTCTTAAATATTTAAAAGCTCAGTCCAGTCAGTGTCAAGAGATCAACGAAAGAGTTGACTGTAAAATGTAAACAGAACCATGTATCCAAAAAAGAAAACCGACTTATTTTGGACACCGCAATTTTTTGATTTAGATCCTATCTTACGAAAAAGCAATTAATAATTTCTATGTATTTTAAATTTCGATTCTTGCATATTACAACTTATATTAAATATATAATACCAGCAAAAGAGCTTTTACAAAAACTATTTCCTATAAATTCTTTGGTACATGCTGGAATGAAAAGATTGTTAGAGATTTAGTTGTGGATGATGATATAGAGAAAATTTTGAAGATTAAGCTTAGCCATAAGAAATCCCTAGATTTGCTTGGCTGGCATTACAATACTGATGATATTTATACTGTTAAATCTAGTTACTGACTGGTCAGTGGCCACACATCTTCCTAATGTAAAAATTATCGAACCGCATAAAGAAAATATAAAACTAAAATAAAAAATTTGAAAAGTTCGATCATCTCCTAAAATTAAACATTTTGTTTGGAATATTCTAATAGAAATTCTTGTCACATCAGAAACTCTTAAACGCATACCTATTTCAAGAGATTTTATCTGTAAACATTATTGTGCGGAAGAAGAAGACACAAAATACTTATTTTAAAAGTGTTAATATGCTAATGCATTTTGGAAAACATCAGGTATCTCGAATTTCATTCTCTATGATGACAATGCAAATGTAGAATCAAAAGTTAGAGTGATCCTATATTGTAATTCCCATCGAAGCCAACTTCCATTTTGGATACTTTGGAGGATATGGAAAAACAGGAATATTTTAGATACATAAAAAAAGGACATTACATGATAAACAAGTCTGGCTATAGCAAAAAATGATGCTATGTTTGGAAATAAGTGAAAAACTATCATGAAACATAATCAAGGTGGATATCTCAAAGAACACAACAAAAGAGATGTGATAATGATACTTAGAGAAGACCTAAAGCATGAGTGATTAAGTGTAACTATGATGCTACTTTTGTCTTATCAGATATTCCGTTAACAGCGAGATGAATTGTAAGAGATGTGAATAGAATTTTTATTGGTGCAGCACAATCAATAGGCAAAAGGGTTAACTCGGCATTGGAAACAAAATTTCAAATCCTAATTATGATCCTCTAATGATGTTGGTGTCAAGGATACAAAATGATCCAATTTGAAAGTGATAATTTGAAGGTAGTGCAAATACTCAATATAAAAAAACATCACTTAGTTACAATTGGGTTAGAAGGATTCTACCTTGGAAATCAATGTTTTCTATATCAAGTTTTCAATGGATTAAGATCATGGAGTGGCATATATGTTAGCAAGAAAGCTAATGATAATATTGTTGATTTCTGTTTTCATAAATATCCTCCATTGTTTTTATCAAGTGTTCTGCACTATGACTATGTAACAAGTTCAAGTTAATATAGTTCAGTTTGATTAAAAAAAAAAAAAAATTGATTACCAAGAAAAGTCTAATATGTTAGACTTGAAACTAAAGGGTTAGAATTAGAAGGAAATGAAAAGGGAAGGTTTAAATTTACAATAATGTATTTAATTTTATTTAGCATATGCTGATAGTTATCAGCAAACGATACGAAAAGATTCTGGATTGTTCTCTTTCTGCGGATTTTTTTCCCTTTCGCCACTAAGCAAAAATAATTCGGCTATTCCTAATTTATTTTATCGGAGTATACTTTATTTTTCTGAGTAAATGTTTGAATTCCAAAAGTTCTGAAATTCCAGGAAACATCCCTTTGTTGAAATTACCTTAGATACGACGACTTGAGGAGAAACGGAAGCTTCGATCTCCAATTCCAGATTGTATCGCGACGAATTCGCTCTACGATTGTTGCCTTTTCCCCTTTATTTCTTCTGTTCATCCGTCTAAGATGAACGGAGGCCCCTCCGGTTTCAGTACGTACCGGAATTACCCTTTCCTCTTTCCTTCGATCAGTTTGTGGGATTTGTTTACATCCTGGGCTTTCGATTAATGCCGAAATGATTCGAACTTGCAGATAATGCTCCGGTCACGAAAGCCTTTGTCATCGCGAGCGGTCTTTTCACTGTGTTCTTCGGGATCCGTGGCGGTTCTTCCAAGCTCGGTTTGTCTTACCAGGTAATTTCTCTTTTGAATTTGCTGTTTATTGTGATCTCTTACTGCTGTTCGATTTTAAACTCTTATGGGATTACGGGATTACGGGATCGGATTCTAGCTCAGATTTGTTCTCCTTCGATAGTCTAGAGCTTTTGGCTTTTGGTACCAATTGTTGTTTGCTGCCTTCCTTCGTTATAATTTCCACGATTGGCACCAGAAAAGATTGTCGATTACGAGTTTGGAGTTATGCTTGGGTTTCCTATGGGCTTAAATAGGCATTATAGTTTGCAAGGTTTTACTTTCTTGGGAGGAAGCAGCTAAACTGAGATAAGGTGCAGTCTTGGCATTATACGGTCATCTTTGATGAGAGTCTTTTACTTTGATTGGTCATCAGTCAGTTGTGTGATGCTGAATAATAGATGGATTGCTTGTTATCACTCATCCTATTATTTACAAAGATGCTTGCTTCTGTGTTTCTGTGGCATAATTAAAATTTCAGATCTTTTTCTTTCGAGAAGCTGGTGGTTGATATGAAGCATTAGATATCTCAATTCACAAATGCACTCAACTCTATCTTTATAAACTTCTGCCAATCTCATTGCAGGATATATTTGAGAAGTTTCGAATATGGAAATTAATCATATCAAGCTTTGCGTTCTCGTCCACACCAGAATTGTTGTTCGGCTTGTATTTGCTCTACTTCTTCCGAGTCTTTGAGAGACAGATTGGTTCAAATAAGTATTCGGTAAGAGATAGTTTAGGTTAATTCTCTATTCATGGTTGATTTATCTCGTCACGAGTACTGATAACTAGAAAGATAATTCCTTCAGGATTGAATCTATTATTATGTTTACGAGAGATTCATTTTGCAGGTTTTCATCTTGTTCTCGGGGTTTGTATCACTGATTCTAGAGACCATTTTGTTATATCTGTTTAAAGGTATGCATCTTCCTACTTTCAGATCATCTCTTCAAAATCTACACTTTTGATCAGTACTCATACTTTAGGATAGGAAATGGGGATTGTAGTAATTAGTTGGCTTAAATTAGCCTTGTTACTAGTATCACAAACCATTAAATGAAAAGATGCAGAGGTAGAGTTAGGATATCTTTTGTTGGTTTCAGATTATGTTCTGCATTTTTCTTCACGACCGTTGAAGATGTTTTACAAAGAATTCCCCTGGTCCATGATTTAATTTATCGAGAACTGCTTTTTGGGTTTTCATATGACACGTTTGTGATATGACTTTTATACATTATGTAACACAAAAAATTGTACATTTATGTTTTGTGGGGACATAACCAACTGTTATTTATTTTTGTAGATCCAACAGCAAACGTACTGACATCTGGACCATACGCCCTCATATTTGCCTCCTTTGTACCCTTCTTCTTGGACATTCCAGTGTCAAAGAGGTTTCGTGTCTTTGGTGTCAGCTTCTCCGATAAATCATTCATATATCTTGCTGGTGCCCAGGTAAACAATACCATTATGTTTTATTTCTATGACTCTTTGTTCTATAGTAAGATATCCCTTTTTCTTTGATAGATTAAATTTTCCCGGTTTCTTTTTTTTTTTGTAGCTTTTACTATCATCTTGGAAAAGATCCATCTTGCCTGGAATTTGCGGCATAATTGCTGGTTCCTTGTATCGGTTGAACATCTTTGGTATCCGCAAAGCAAAGGTTATTACACCTTTCTTACCTTTTGCTTTGAAAAGAAACATAATTTATCTCCTCAAGTAACACTATTTTCATTGTTTAAAAACACATCACAGCTCCCTGAGTTCATGGCTTCGTTCTTTTCCCGGCTTTCATTGCCATCATTGAGCAGCCAGTCTCAAGCACCAAGAAGGACATCTCCCAACTTAGTTCGCCAAGCAGTGGTAAGTCCTTTATCTGCAAGATATGTTTTTGTCTCCCCGCCATTTGATTTACTGACATTTATTGGTTTTTTGAATTTCTTTTTTCAGAGATCTTATCAAGCCCCAGTGCCGGCAAGTACAGAGCCATCTGAGGAAGCCATAGCTACACTGGTATCAATGGGATTTGATCAGAACGCAGCGAGACAGGCGCTTGTACATGCCAGAAATGATGTCAACGCAGCTACCAACATCCTTCTTGAAGCACACTCTCACTAAAACGGTTCCAGAAACATTGGTAGATTCGAGATTGCAGACACTGCACAACACGAGAGGTATTATTCCTCTGCTGCGTTCTAACCATGGAAATGGCTTTTGCCTTTACGATAAGCGAATGATCTGATTTGTCCCCTCTTTTTTCTCTTTTTTTGCCTCTTTTCTTTGTCGTTGTAGTTTAGAACAAAAGTGCCTAGGTTGTGTTTATGTAGTGAAGATTTGTCAGTCTATTTGAACAGAGAGGCTTAATCTGATTATACTCCGAGGGATTATAATCTACAGAACTATTCAACTTTACACAAAACAATCTCTTTAGAAGAGAAAACAAAAATATCGAATTACACGTATAATTGAAAGTATATTATTGATTGCTAAAGATCTGGTTTCACATACACGAGTACTGGCAAAAGAATCTTCAGACAAGATTTAGGCTTTTATTAACGCCAAGTAAGTGGGAAGTGATGAGACTCTTGTCTGAGCCAGTCGTCTAGTCTTTCCTAACGAGTTTCATAGATAGTTTTAGCTTGCTTCATCTTTGCCTTCATCCATGGTGTAAACTGGTATTTCCCAGTTCTTATTCTTTTTAGGATCATCTGTTAATGTAAGATCCGTTTCGTATTCTCTAAATGTTTTGAAGAAAGTCTTTGCACCCATCATTATCAGCCTCTCCACCATAAACAACTGGTAATTGTTTTCGATTATCGGATCCAAAATCTCGCTGAAATTCGACGAATAAGCCACTTTGTAACTGCACTTTCACAAAGAGTCTTTTAGCATCATATAACAACAATAATCCAATCTACAAAATTGAATCTCTAGACCTCTGTGATTTTTTACCTGACAGAGAGCGGCGAAAAGAATCCAGGAGTTCTCTCATTAGAAGCGACAAAAAGAGTTCGTCCTGGTGGGATCTGTTTCTTAATCCTGCCAAGGATAAACTCTGGTCTTGTGTCTCTATCTAAATGTGGAAACTGACTTCTTTCAACACGAAACCTGTCTTTTCTTGTTTTCAGTTTATCACCTCGACGAACATGGATCGCATCGTAATCACCAAGTTGTGTTTTTATCTGTTATTAACCAAAACCAAGCTTAAACACTCAAACAAAACATTAACTATTTCTCTTGAGAGCTTTAGATTGTAAGATCATGTTACCTTTTCCGCAGCATTTCTCAATCTTGATGCAGCCATGTTTGGTAGAAATGAATAAGGAAGCATGACGGCGCTACGATTACCTCTATCCTTGCACTCAACAAACCTACCATGAAGATAGATATATATGATCTCAGCATGATGCTTGTGAATTCGGATAATCAATTGCTAGATCAATGCTTACCATGCCAAAGGACTTGCGGTGCGGTTGATAAGCAAAAGATTTGTGAAATGGCTAGAGTCATTAAGCTCATGCCTATTGGCTCCGTTCACATGCGCAATTCCTCGTTCTTTCAATTTCATACTCGTCGATAGCACGATATGCCATGTTTCAGAGTTATCTAAGATCATAGGGATCTTCTCAGATATGAGGTCAATATCATAAAGTGATTCCATTGCACAAGAGCTCACTTCCCAACTAAGAAGATGCAAAAGAGAGATTATAAATTGGGAAACAAAACTAAGTTTTAAAGTAAGTTTTTGAAAAAGCTCTCACCTTTCCTCTGTAGTTTCATTGTCGGATCGATTTAGTAAACCTTTCTTGTTGTGTATTGGATTTATGCACATCCGAGATGGCATCACAAATGTCCTAACAACAAAGAAATTGTAATTACAGAGTTTATGTAAAATTTACTCAACTAAAATGCCATTTGGGAAATTTGGGGAGAATCAAAGTACCTGTTAAGGAACATGGCTTCTTCAAGAGCACATCTAAGACTAGATTCTTGGTGACCCAAACCGGCACAAGTTTCACAGTTCTTACCAGGACAGTCGATTCTGTCTCCCCAATACAAGTAATTATCCGACAAACTGTGTTGTCTTTTACTTCGAGGAGACCTACCGAAAAATTCAATTAGGTTTTTCCGATACGGTAAACCCAATCCGCCTGTGGAGATTACGGAAGATAAAAGGAGTAGCAATGCGACGGCGAGTATACATAACAGAATAAGCCGGTTAGATCCCGGAGTAGCTTTTGACCTAGAGGTTTTGCTCATTGTCGCCATTGAAATTTGTTGCAGTTGAAAAAGAAGGAAGGAAGACGAAGATATAAAAAATAGTCTTGGCGACGGTTAGGTAGAGATTAGATGAGATCAGAGATCTGAAGAAAGTCACGTGGAAGTCTCCGGCAATGTGAGCGACAATCACGTGGCGTATCATGACTCTGATCCAAATGTAGCACAGATAATTGTTTTCCGGCGGCCATTAAAAAGAGTTATCAGTCCAGATTATCGTCGGAAACGGCGACAACGATTACACATATATATATATATATATATGCCGATATTCTTATTTTCTCGGGAGTTGCACTGTGGTGTGGTAAATTGATTTAAACCGAAATGAAGAAACCATTCGACAAAATACTCACGGAAGGAAATTAATCGATATAATTCTGATTTCGTTAAACAAAATAAAACAATAGAGAAGGAGGAGACTATTGAAGAAATGGACCAAAACCGCTTAGTTGGTGCAACATTGCATCGATTTGATCACCATCCTTGAGTTCGAGCTAGACAGACACAGTGATGAAAACAAGATTTAACTAAAATATTATGAGGATATATATTAAGTAAAGTGCTCCAAGGAAAAACATTAGTACCTGATCAGGTCTATGATACTCTCGAATCCTAGAGCCATCTTCTGACAAAAACACAAATGTGTTCCACTCAACGCCTCTCGCATCGTTGTAAGATTCCATCACTTTACGCATCTTACCATCTCTTCTCATCCTAAACTCTCTAAGCGATTCCTCATCCTATATATAATATATTATTATATAATCATGGTTTTTTTTGTAATGATGTAACCAATTCTCATTTGACCTAATATCAAAAGAAAAAATCCAACCTGACCCTTCACTTCAGAGTAACATGAGTAGATTCCGACCCAACCTTAGTCTTCGTCTCTTCGTTCTTCACATAAACACCACTTTCCGCCGTCAACGTATTATTATTAGATGTAACACCACTTTGCGCCGTCGACATATTATTATTAGATGTGATGAGATCTGAGAGTTTGTATTTTCTCTCGTGATGATGGTGATTGGTATATCTAGAGGGGAGACTAAAACTAAACTAGATAGATACAAATCTTAAATAATATCTACGTTATCTTTTTTTTTTTTTTTTTTTTGTTAAAAATATCTACGAAATCTTCTAGATGATTTTATATCCTTCTATAATTATTTCAATCGATCTAATTAGATTTTGAATTCTCAAGTACTGATTAAAAGACATGATTACGTTTGTCTATATTTATACAACAAAGTAATGAAGTTGAAAAGACATAGACACTACTCCCTATGCATCCACCAGTCAAGAAGGATATATTGTCGAGTCATAACTTTTTATTTATACCCTAAATCTTAACTCGCACATTTATTAAAGTAGTCATCAGTCATGAACTAAGCTGCGAAGTGGGTAAACTGATTTAAACCGAAATGAAGAAACTATTCGACAAGATTCTCATGGAAGGAAATTAATCGATGATTATGCATTGTCAAATGAGAAATTAGACTATATGAAGGAGATTATTGAAAAGATGGACGAAATCCCCATCTTGGTGCAACATTGCATCAATTTGATCTCCATCCTTGAGTTCCAGCTACACAGACACAGCGAAAACACTGTACTGATGAACAGTAAGACGGCGCAAAGAGTTCATGTCAGTTCTTGAAGAACACTGTCAGGCTTAACAGACAGTTCAAATTCTGCATTCTTCCAGGAGCTGTATGTTCCAGCTAATTGAACATAAACTTTACTTGAATTTGCAAGAACACATCTTGTAAAAACCTTCTTCCCGAAAAGAGAGCCCAAGAGACCAGCTTGTTCTAAGATTAAAGCCGAAAAACGAGTTTAGTAAACCAAACTTATTCTACTTCCTCAATCTTAGGACCAGCATCACCTGAATAACCAGTGCGTCGATACATCTTAGCAATAATCGGATTACAAATATCCTCAAGCTCCTCCATCTTATCTTCAAACTCATCAGCTTCAGCCAGTTGATTCCCATCAAGCCACTCAATCGCTTCTTCAATCGAATTCTCAATCCTCCTTTTGTCACGAGCTGGTAACTTGTGGCCGATTCGGAAAATGGTGTTCCTCATGTTATAAGCATAATCCTCTATAGCAATCTTAGCTTCAACTTTCTTCTTATATTCCTCATCTTCTAATTTATACTTCTCAGCATCTTCGATCATTTTCTCAATCTCCTCTTTCGAAAGACGACCCTTGTCATTAGTGATAGTAATCTTGTTCTTCAGTCCACTCGCCTTGTCCTCGGCAGAAACAGTCAAGATACCGTTTGCGTCAATGTCGAAGCAAACAGTGATCTGAGGGACACCGCGTGGAGCTGGAGGGATACCACGTAGTACAAATTTTCCAAGAAGATTGTTGTCTTTGGTGTTAGCACGTTCTCCTTCGTAGACTTGGATTAAGGCTTCAGTCTGATTATCTGCGGCAGTAGTAACGATATCTTCCTTTTTAGTCGGAATCATCGTGTTTCTATAAATCAAGGTCGCCATTACACAGCCATTGGTTTCTATCCCGAGAGATAGCGGCGTGACATCGAAGAGGACAAGATCCTGAACCTTTTGGTTACCTTCACCACTCAAATTCGCGGCTTGAACAGCTGCACCGTAAGCCACAGCTTCGTCAGGGTTAACCGACTTGCAAAGCTCTTTACCATTAAAAAAATCTTGAAGCATTTTCTGAACTTTTGGGATACGTTTTGAACCACCAACGAGAACAACGTCGTCGACACTACTCTTATCCATCTTAGCATCACCGAGACATTTCTCAACCGTCTCCATGCAGTTCATAAAGAGGTCCATGTTCAATTCCTCAAACCTAGCTCTCGTAAACTTCGAGTGAAAATCAATTCCTTCGAACAAAGCATCTACCGCAATCGCAGTTTGCGCGGTTGAAGAGAGTGTTCTCTTTCCTCTCTCGCAAGCTGTTCTCAACCTCCTTAACGCTCTAGCGTCACCGCACATATCCTTCTTCTTTTTTCTCTTAAACTCTTGTACAAAATGGTTAAGCATGCTGTTATCGAAATCTTCACCACCAAGATGACTATCACCAGCTGTTGCCTTAACCTTGAAGATATCTTTTTGGATGGTGAGAACAGACACATCGAAAGTACCACCACCGAGATCAAATATCAAAACCGTCTTCTTACCAACCGTTTTTTTATCCAAACCGTACGCAATCGCAGCTGCGGTTGGTTCGCATAATGTTTTAACCAGCGATCACTCCCGCATCTTTTGTCGCTTGACGTTGAGAGTCGTTGAAGTACGCCGGGACTGTGACGACGGCGTTTTTGATCCTTGAGCCGAGGTAAGCCTCTGCGGTTTCCCGCATTTTGATTAGTATCATTGACGAGATTTCTTCAGCTGCGAATTTTTTCTCTTCTCCTTTGTAGGAGACGTTGATCATAGGTTTATCTCCAGGTCCTGGAGTGATTTTGAATGGCCATAGCTTCATATCGCTTTGAACAGTTGCGTCACTGAATCTACGACCAATCAATCTCTTCGCATCTGTCACCAAACAACAACAAAAAATACACACCAAAAAAAGAAGAAAAAACTATCGTTTAAAATCGTTACTGAAATTAAATTCTTTCTATAAACCCTAATATACAAAAAAAAAAAAAAACACGTTTAGGAATCTATAAAAAAAACAAAATTTACGTACCAAAGACTGTGTTGATCGGGTTCATAGCTACTTCATTTTTAGCAGCGTCACCGATCAACCTCTCGGAGTCGGTGAAGCCAACGTAAGAAGGCGTCGTTCTGTTACCTTGATCATTAGCTATGATCTCAACACGATCGTGTTGCCATACTGCAACGCAAGAGTAAGTAGTACCGAGATCGATTCCTATCGCTGGTCCTTCTCCTTTACCAGCCATTACTACTAACTGAAAACGAAAATGAAGGGTTTTGAGAGCAGGAAAATGAGTTGGCTTAGGGTTTTCTGAGTTGTGAAGAATAAAAAAGCGTCAAAGTTGAGGTTTTATAAGGTGGAAAAGTTTGGTGTTGTGAATTTACAGAGAAGAGCGAATTTAGACTTGAATTTTTCTGGTTGTCATTGATTATCGTTTTTATTACACAGTCTTCTTTTGTACATCTCAAGAGAACAATCTACGTCTTCGATCAAGGAAATGGAAGCGACATCGTCGTGTTGTTGAAGACGAAGAGACGAAAACGGTTGGAGAGAGATCGTAGACATAAATTGTCTACTTTACTTGTTTTGGGCCTTGGTCGTATTTGTTTTAATTGGACCTAATTTATCCTTCATGCAGCTTTCAGATGTTTCCAATTCGGGTCATGGTTTATTAACTGTTGGATTAAGTTGAGATTGATCCGACGGTGCTAGAACAGAATTCATCGCCTCTCTTTCTACTTACATCCCGTCTGGAACGAAAATTGAGTTCTAAACTAAAACAGAGTGAAACCTAGAAGCCTTAAATATCACTGGATTTGAAAGCCAAGTTATATATATAATAATAAGGATATGTTACATTCTATACATTCCTCCTCTTCATCTCAAATTTTTTCCTTCCCACCCACCACACACATACACACAGAGACATACTTCTCCAATCTTTGACTCATAACCTTACCCATGAATAAACACAAAAGTAACAAAAAAACTATAAAGAAACACCTAGTTCCATCTTTCACATCTAACAATTTGTTGTAGCTCTAAGCTTTGTGCAATGTCCGAGAAGACACACCGTGTAGTAATCTGACAAACCCCAAGAAACTTAGCTTCCCATCCGAATGTCTTATCCAATCCTGAAGTACAACATGCACAGGCACTGATGGCCCTAGTCCGAGTTCCTGCCATTAAAACACACATTTCCAATATCAAGACATGGCCAAGTTTCGCTCTTTACTGAGTAAATCGGAGAAGGTTAAAAAAAATTACCGTTGCAAGTTCCTCAATCATGATGGGTCTATTTCCATCCTTTTCAAACAACTCGTAAGCACGACGTGCGTGTTGCTCCCATGTTTCCATTGCTTCCAGCTGATAAACACTTAACGCTGATGCACAGAACTCTTCAAAGTCTAGTTTCTTGTATTGAAGACAACTTATCTACCATCCCAAAAAAAGATTAAAACCGTTAAAAACCATTAAACCTAATGATATAACTAATAATCCGAATATAACTATCCTCATTTCTCACCATGTGAACAAAATCTAAAACTCTTGAATCCTTTGTAGCATCTGTTGAGCTCTTTAGGATTGCCTGAGATTTTGTTTTGAAAATAAATCAAGAATCACAAAAATGCCAAATGAAAAGAGAGCACAAAGATTGAATCATGGAAATAAAACTCACTGTTTTAAAATTCTGCATTGAGATGTATCCATTTTTGCTTGGCCCCAACAATGTAAATTGCTCTCGCAGATAAGCTAACTGCGGCACAGTTAATGTCTTGGCAAGTGCCTGGAACCAAAGAAGATTAAAACCCATTAATTTTAAACTTATCCATTCATGAAGCTCAACAATAGAATTCGCCAAAACTCACCGCTAAAGCTGATTTTCTCAATGAAGTTGACATTATGTACACTTTTACAAGCTTATATATGATCATATCAGTTGGTATCTTTAGTTCATGCGAACCAACCAGCCACGGATGACCTGAGGAAGAAGACGATTTTATTTTTTCACAAATTCATATAAATAAGAAGTAGAAAACCACAATACAACATGTTGATTATTACTTACACAAAGCCTGAGCTGCAGTTAGTCTTTTACGGTAATCTTTGTTTAGCAATCTTTTCACGAAATCAACAGCATCAGGTGATAGAGACGGCCAAGGAGCTTCTTCAAAATTAGGTTCTGCTTTAAGAACAGCTCGAAAGATTCCAGATTCAGTACGTGCCCAAAAGGGTCGACTACCACAGAGAAGAATATAAGCAATCACTCCAATACTCCACATGTCAGCTTCTGTTCCATATGTACGGTGTAAAACTTCCGGTGCCACGTAATAAGCACTTCCTACTATATCATTTAACCTCTCATCTGCAAAAATTGCAAAAACATCGTCAAATTTTCCATTTAGTTACATCTCGGTTCAATCAATATTAAAATCTCTGACCTGGCTTGACATAATCAGAAAGACCAAAATCAATTGCTTTTAGAGGAGAAGTCTCATCCTTGGTAGTGAAGAGAAAGTTCTGTGAATGGAAAACAAACAAACAAAAAGAAAGAAACGTAACTGTCATTATCACTCTGCTAAAGTTAGTGGAACTCATTCTAATGTGTACAAAGACTACTCATAATGTGATGATGGGACCTAGAAAGTGAAGTGTCACCTAAAGCCAAAATGATTTTACAAAAAAAAACAATGAGAGAACATTCTGGTAACTAAAGATCACCATGGATTGATTATAAAGTACCTCGGGTTTAAGGTCACGGTGAACCACACCTTGTAGATGACAGTAAGCTACTACACTAAGAATCTGAACCATTACTTTTTTAGCATCATCTTCTGAGTATTTGCCACCCCTAATGAGACCAAAATCAACCAGTCAATGCACAGCATTCGAAAGATAGAGCCATGTGTGATGTAGCAAGCTATTACCTTTGAAGTATTTTGTCCAAGAGTTCACCACCTTTGCATAACCTGATTGAAAAACAGTTTGAATCATTTCTATTGCAATCCTGGAATTGGAAGATGATTAAGAGAGATTAGGAAATGATGTATATACTTACTCCATGACAATATAAACATTTTCATCATCTTCAAACGCATCAAAGAATTGGACTAAGTTCTTGTGGCCAGTCAAAGCTCGCAGTATCTTCACTTCTCTACTAACATCCTCAATTGCAATTACAGTTGTCATCTGAATTCAATAACATTAAGAATTGAATCGATCAAAAAAACAACCTAACATGATTGGCCAATATATATTTTAAAAATGCACAATTCTAAGCACATGGCAATGAAACTAGAATTGGAATCATGGTTATATACTTAAGAAATCAGCAACAGATACACAACACAAGTAAAGAGAAATTGAACAGTTTCAAAGGCAAAGACAAGAAGGAAAAACGAACCTTGGATTTAGGAATAACTTTAACAGCCACTTCTTGACCTTTCAAGTTGCCCTTTTTGCCCTTGGCAGAGCAAGTGTATCCGAAATGTCCACGACCCACCTCGCCATCAATCTCGTAGTGTGATTCGAACTGTTTCGAGAACCCGAAGCTCTTATCGAGACCGATCTCGCATTCCTTCCCTTCGAGAATCGTGGCTTCGTTGGGTTTGATGGAGCCGTAGCGACGCGCGAGGAAAGCGCGTATGTGTTTTGCAGGTGAAGGAGGAGGGAATGGTCTCTTGAAGATGCGGAGAGGCGTGGAGCTCACGCTCGAGGATACGGCCGGTGAGGATTTGAATAAGCTAGGTGAAGGACTTGGACTGTAAAACGGAAAACCGGAGGATTTCGCCGGCGTTGAACTCGTCGGAGCTTCATCGGCTTCGCCGGAAACTGGGAGGGTATTCTTCGATTGCTGTTCGATGGGTTTTCCATGACAGATCCCCATGAATTATGAATTGTGAATATAAACGAAAGTGAAGAATATCGAATTCACACCACAAAAAACTTAGATGTTGTTCTCATAGATCCCAGATAACGAAGAGCAATATCATGTCGCAAAATTTTCCGGGGAAATAGGAAAAAAGCCGAGACTCAATACCCAGAAATCAGAGAATGAAAAGCAAATTGAATTTCGAAATTTGATGGAAACTGTAGAGTGAATTAATGGAGATGGAGAGATTAAACGAAGAAAAACCACACGCAAAGAGGAAGAAGAATGACAAGGAGAGAAGCGAGTTTCACTCCAACCAGAAGGAAAGTAAGTTAAAGACACTACAAGAAACAAAAGCAAAGTGTAAAGTTAAGAAAGGAAAAAAAAAAGTGGTGGAGGGAAGAAGAGAGAGAAATGGTGGTGAAGAAAAGGAAAAGATGCTTAAGCAGTAGCAACAAGAAAAAAAAAAGTGAGGAGATAAAAGAAAGAGAATCAAAAGAAAACAAAGCTTGGTTGATTTCTTTTCTTTTATATTTTCATTTAATTATGATATCTTTTTGTTATTATTTTTCATTCTCAATCAACAATTTCATGTTCAAATTATACATCAGCCAATTTATTTTTCTTTCAGCACCCAATGGCTGAGACAAATTTGAACACTACACTTTAAAAGAGTTACATCAAGAGGAAAAAAAAATACAAATTTTGCAATTGAATTATATATAATGTTTCAGTGATATCTTAATAAGTCAAAAACTCGATTTTATGAACCTAAAAATTTGGTGTCATGTGATTTTTTTTCGATTCATGGTTCAAAACAAAGTTGTTGCTCAAATCTCCAAACTATGTATTAGTATAATCTTTTTCAATAGGGAGTTCTTTATTTTTATGAGAGGTTAATCTACACTTAAAGATACATCTCTTTGGTTTTTATTTTTCTAGAGGTAGTCTCAAAGATGAAGCCATCTTGGTTGGTACCATTTTAGTTTCCTCCACTATGTTGCATCTCTTGCATGGTCCAAAATTTTTGGCTCTCCAATATCCACAACATTGAAACATACTATTTATAGCTTTTCGAATTATCAACATAATCCTTAGCCAAAGCTCTTGTCTTTCATTCTTGGTTTCCTCACTAATTCCCTCCACGATAAGGCCAAAGGCCATTTTTTGGAAATGAGAACAGCAAGAAAAGGAAAATATAGAGTAGCCAAAGAAAAAATATCAGCTCATTCTAGTAAAAGGACACTAAAAATACACGGTGCATAATCTCATCCTTTTCACAACATCTAGGGCATGTAATCACTTTCCTAAACATATTTTACTATGTTGGCGAAATATGCTATTGTATTATTGAGGCATTTTTCGAAAAAGTGTCGTTCATTTGCAAATTGTATTCAGTTTCCAAATGGTTTGATACAAATGATCCATGTTAATGTTAGGATAGTTTTGGCATGATCTTCTTCTTCTTTCATTTGGAGTTGCTGATTCCATAGTCAATATCTTAATTTAACCGAGTATTGGTCATTATTATTAGAGATTTAGGAGAAATCATGCCTTCATGAAATACTAGTTGCTCTGATATGAGTGATCAAATTGATTTACTTCTCCTCAAATACATATCTCGATCAAGATTTACCGTTTCACATATAACATACAAAATTTAAATTTTATACATAAAATAAGAATCAATATTTACGAAAAAAACATAAATAATAAGAATCATTTTTAAGATGAACTTCGAGTCCACATATTTATAACTAAAAAAAATTATATGATCACTACAATAAACTAGAATTCAATCAAAATTGAGACTCTTCAACATCATAGGAAAACAAATCTTGATATTACATCATTATATTGATACTATTTTTATAAAAAAACAATACGGGCCAAAGATAAAACCTTGTAAATCATGACTTACGTATTCTTCTTCGCAGATTATTCTTCTGCTTTCAACCGTAGTAAATTATTTCCTCATCGTAAGGAATAATTAAATGTAAAAGGAAATGTTTAGTATAATGGCCATAAAACTCAGAGAAGTTTGAAGATTAAATTTTAAAAGGGAATGTTGAGTGAAACGGCCATAAAGAATCAAAGAAATTTGAAGATCAAAATTTTCAGTGGTACACGTGAAAATTCTCCTATGCTGATATGGAGATAGTTTTTCAACTATGTTGATGGCCATAATTAGAGAGTTATTCATATACTTCGATAAGACAATCTTGTATATTTTCACACCTATTTCTTTTTCTTCTTCTTGATATATATTTCCCTTATTACCTCTTTACTTATATTGCATTCCAATTTTTAAGATCTTGAAAATTTATAACTTCGCCCCTTTGCCTTTCTTATCACAAATACCATCATATCACTTCTCTATTCCACTTATTATTTTGCTTATTCATTATTTTTGTAAAAAGTAAATCAAAAAACCCAAAAATATTTTTAAAATGTTGAATTTATCATATATGATAAACATTTAAAAATTTGTGCACTTAAATTAAAATCATTTATTTCATTAAAATGTAACTTAAGTATAATACTTAAAAGACAATTGAAGACAAAAATATGAAAAGTTTAAAAAGATTTTTTTTATTAATGTTGAATTTATCATATATGATAAACATTTATAAATTTGTGCACTTAAATTAAAATCATTTATTTCACTAAAATGTAACTTAAGTAATACTAAAAGACAATTGAAATTAAAAATATGAAAAATTTGAAAAGTTTTTTTCTTTCTAATAAAAAAATTAATTGGACACATGTTACTCTCCTAGATGTTTATGTGTCATCTCCATAGAGAGAGTTGATCACTCATTATATATATGATTAGATAGATATCCATAGGCAAATATTTTGTTTTTCTAGTAAGCTAGACTCTCATTCCTAAGTCCCTTTTAAAAATATAATCTCGATTAGTATAACTTTAACACTTTGAAGTGAAAAAATAAAAATAAATGGTGACGTTTGGGACGGGACCATATAAGATGCTCTGGTTCCGGACTGAGAGGATGTACGGATTTCGATCCAGAACCTCCTAATAATTAAAAAAAAAAAGTGAAAAAAAGTTATACCAAATTTTATAGAATTCGGACGGTTTGAAAAAAGAATTTAATAATAGATTGCCAAACTGTACCAAGACTCCCAGCAACCTTATCTTTCACTGCCAAATCTGCGATGCCAAAAATATCAATCAAAACGGTCCAAAAAGAGTCCTTCGAATCATGCCAAACTATAAAAGAGAATATAACCTCGAAGTTGGCACTTGAAAAGAGAAGGCTAGCCAAAGGTCTTCTAACTAGTTTCATAGGTAAGAAAATTTATATTGTCCACATATATAAACTTACAAAGAAATGGGTTTGTTGTGAGAGAAGGGTTCGGCAGAAAAGTTGTTTCGTCCCATTCCGCTCCGTTTTGTCTTAATTCAGTCTTGAAATTTCCATTTCATATAGAAACATACTCTCATTAGGACCAATCTTCAAATCTGTTACGTGGTTTCTTGTTTTCTCAGAAAACAAAGATAATCTCAAATATATATATATATATATATATATATCTATTTTTTTTTTCTTCTAAATTTACATTTTTATTTGGCGTTAGAATATGAAGTATTATGTAATACTATAATTATACAGTATTGCTCTAAACGGGAATTTCTTTCCATTTTTCTATCTTAAAAAAACTGTAAAATGAAACTTGATTTATTCATTCTCCGTTTCTGCCTTACCATAATTTTGAAAAATACCATCTACAATTTCAATTACTTGCACGTCACATAAGTACAGATATCTAAACAATAGTTTTAGTTTGGCACATGACTTAATATAGCGATGATTTTCTTATCGTAAGAAATAATTGTCGTCGTTTTTACGGCACTGGCATAATTAATCAGCTGAGTATCATTGTTTTTTTTCCCCCTTTTTTACATGACCGTGTGTTTCCGAGTAGAGTCTATAAAAGTCCTTTGTAATGCGTAAGATAGAGACGATCTCACGTGTTATTTAGGAACTGGAAACTCAATTCCCGTAGTTCGAAGGCAAATGATTTGATTCTTTCTGTTGAAATGAGTGAGTGCTTGAGTGCTTGTATTTGTATATTAAAATAAATTCTTTACGATTAACAGTTGCGTTCAATGTTGGCAAGTTGGATCGACAATAACACATCTCATCTTTATTATATTTCTGATAATGGGTTCACATATATAATTGTTTGGGTTTAGTTACCGATTCTTATTTCTTATAAAGAGCATTTAGAAGAGTCAAGTTAATAATTCAGCAGACTCGTACAATACCACGACGGGAAGATTATTCAGTGGATCGTACCTACGTGTAACACAACCCAATATAACAATTGAGATTGAATAAGAAGTTAACAAATGATTAATGAATACTATTTGAGATGTAGCTAGCCAAAGGAAAGTACAAAACAAAGAACGCAACAACCATCACCGTTGATTATCAAAAAAAAAAACCATCACCGTTGGGATTCTCCAGTTGTGCGTTATTTATAAGAAGATAATCGGGCAAAAGTATGATAAAAGGAAAAATAATTATATTCTTTGACATCTATTCTCTTCCACTTTTTTGCCACCTCTTTTCACCTATATTAGTGTTCAGCGAGTAAAACGAACTCCCCATTCTTATTAAGTAATCTCATGTACAAGTATTGAGTATATACACAAGTATATAGGGAATGCTATAGCACTATACACTGTTGGTATTTACACTTTACTCATGCCATTCTATACTCTAATAACTTAGGCTCGCGGAGACTTCGGGTCAGTATTCTACTAAATCAGGCTACTATCAAACAATGGCAACATACCCAAATAATCATATCGAGGAGAATAACTTGAACCACGAAGATCGATTCAAATGGCTACCATATATTTGGAAAGAGAAGCTTTCACCAAACATCAAACTTTTCTTTTGGAACGTTTTAAATGGAACGCTACCAATAGGAGAAAACTTAACGAATAGGTCAATGGTTTCCAGCGTCAAACGGTATATAGGTGCGGCCAACCGGAAACAACAGAGCACCTGTTTTTTCATTGTGATTTCACCAAAGAGGTTTGGAGCCTGCTTCAAACTACTAACGTCATCATCTCGGAGAACGATACTTCTTTCTTTAGAACGCCCCAAGCAGCTTCAAAGTGGATATGCCTCCCACCTCTAGGAATTGGCGATGGTCCTATTTTCTCGTGGATCTGATGGGTTCTATGGAATGCACGAAATAAACTAATCTTCGAGTCTCGAACAATCCCAGTAGAGGAAGCCTTGGAAAAAGGCATTCGCGAGGCAGAGAATGGCAACACACGCAGAAAAAGTCGAAGATTTCAATGACAAGCATCAAGGTGAACCGTTTGGTTGAACCCACTTTCCAGAGGCACGATGATTTTCTATGTTTCTTTGATGGGGCATGGAAGATTGGCTCACATCAGAGATAGGCAATTTTTTTAGAACCGAGAAGTGCATATCATCAAATAAGAAGCAACACTCGTGAACTTTGTGGCTTCACCACTGGTGGCGGAAACCCTAGCCATCAGAAACTCCCTCCTAACAGCCATAAGGGAGGAATGGAGGAGAGTCATTATCCACTCTGATTCGCAGATCCTCATCAATGCTCTCAAGCGTAAAGCGATGATCAAAGAGGCGCATGGAATATCTCAAGACATCATAAACCTATCATCTTGATTTGATCGCATCTCTTTTGTTTATATCCCTAGATCGGATAACTCTGTGGTTGATAGTTTGGCAAAATCGGCTCGGGCTAGAGGCCATGTTGTAACTTCCTAAGTTACACTTAATTTTAATTGAAATTTTTCGTTTTGATGTTCAAAAAAATAAAATTTCCATATATTGTAAATTCTTATATAAAACAAATAAAGTTACAACTTATACACACAAATTAATTATGTGATAAAAGGGCATTATATTATATGTTGTAGAGAATATATGAAACCAATAATAAAATAAATAATTTTTATTTTATTTTATTAGAATATGTTATTGGTCATACCTTTTTTTTACTGTGTATAAATAATATCAATTTTTTTAAAATGTCGACTTCGCCACCCTTGTTTCCACCAATACCAAAATCATCAACCGAAAGCACTCAAAACAACTTATCACATTTTACAATTTAACATATCTAACTGGTCAATCTCCCATTAACAAATTATCCGACTTAGAATATTTATATCAAATATCTTGAAAATTATTTTTTAAATGTTAATGGTATGAATACACTCAATCTTGTATTTACCACATGGAAACGACAAGATTTTCTTCTCTATTATGCACATATCGACTCGATTAAGACAGTAAATCAACCGTTTATCGGCAATGCGTCCACTATTTTAGAAACTTTACTCATGTTAGCTTGTTCCGGTCAATGTATGGAAAACCATGTATGGACTCATCAATCAATTGAAGAACCGATTTAAATAATGTGTCAAACAACTTAAGATAGTTGATGAATGATGCAACTGATCAATATGAAATCTGAGTTCCTTGTTTTTTAATGCTTCCCTCTCCATCCTAAATATCTCATAAGATAGTTGATGAATGATGCAACAACGATTATTTTTTATAGTAATGAAACATTAAATTTGCTCGTTGAGTTCTACGAAGAGCAGACTTATTGGAACACAACTTTTCTTTTGCAACGACTATCGTAGCAGTTCTAGGTCTCCACCAATTATGCCTAAGACCAAGCTTGCAATTAGCATCAATCAAACTCATCATACCACAGTCGCAACTCTGACTAGATGACAAACTATCAACCTTTTGGTTTTGATACTATAATCGGTGAAAATAAGTCCTATCCTAAAAATTTTTAAACATGTGGCACTGTAGTGCTCAAATATTCCAAGGTTTAATCTTCATAAATCAATACCATGTTTCATTTCTATGTTTATTTTCACTTCTTTTTATTAAAATCTCATCATGGTCCAATCAATGATCATGAGTGAGTAGTTTTGCTAATGGCTTGGTTTAGGGCTAGGCTAAACTTGATTAGTGTTGGGTTATTTTGTTTAGGTTTAAAAACTGATCAACTTGAATCTAGACCAGAGATTTTTATACACATACCATATTTTTGAAAATGTTTGAATGGCTTTTAGGAGTTAATCTGGATCATTTACAAGAGATTGTTGATGATCTTATTAATATTATGATTTGGTGAATTAATTGCTCATTTTGCTCTTTTTTTTCATGATAAATTATAAGTATTATAAAGTATTAATGACTTAATATATAATTAAGACCCAAATTCGAAGTTATAACTTAATTAAAACCCTAAAACCCTCTAAAGCCCGACTGATATCAAGTCTACCCCATTATGCCTTAGTTCATAAAAAATTTTAATCATCTACATTTATTTACGTGTTTTATTATTGCTTTTTGTGTTGATGGTAGTGATTAAGAACCTACTTAAACATGATCTCTTAATTTCATAGCTTCTAATGGACTTTGCCTCTTAAATTAATATCATTTAGCTTCCTTGTGGATTTAACCCTTACATTGTTAGGATAATTAAATATATGATAGGAAACTTGCTACAACGGCGTATCGAGTAAAAAAAAACTATATCAGCAATTCAGGTCGCGCTGAGGGTGATGAGACAAGTGGGTAGCGGCATGATTAATTCTAAATGACGAGCTATGTTTTCACTGGGATTGAGGCAAAATCTAACTGTGTTGTTGTGGTTGAATCATCAATTGAAATGTCTTGCAACTAGCACTCGTTGTCCTCAATGTTGGTCTCGTGTCCGTTGACTCGGTTTTCTAGTGATGGTACTCCTAACATTCTCATTTTTTTTTCTCGATATCGAGGATTCTTGGCCCCAAGGTGGGCTCTAATAGTTGAATGTGGTTTCAACAATCTAATTAAATAGACAAAGTAAGGGGCCGAAAACTCCTTTTTTTTTATTAAGTGTTGGGATCAAATATACTAAAAAAAAAAGTTAGATTGTAAGGACCGATCTAACAGGAGAATGACTAAGAGAAAAGAAAACAAAAGCTAAGTAGCTTGGAGCAGCTTGTCTCTTGAATCTTACATAAGTTGTGAATGTCTTTCTTTTAAGGAGGTATCCCCTATGTATTTAGTACATAAGTGGTTGCAACTCGATGAGTTTTCTTTCGCGATATGAAAATTTCCCATATTCTTCAAAAATCTGATGTTATCTCATAGTATATTTTTTATTTGAAGGTCGCGCTGACTTATGTGTAATCATTCGTTTGTAGGCTTTATTCAAACTAGGATTCCTAGGTGATCGGTCGGGCCGATTTCAATTTGGGTTGGGTAATTGTGGAGGTACTCAGTTATCTTCCAAAAGATCTTCATTTACTACTTTTAGCTTTCTCTTGCTCTTGTAGGGTCTGTTCTTTCTCTTGGTATTGGAATTATTTGTTCTAGATGGAGTACCTTAAGATAGACCAACCTTAAAATTCGGCAATGTTAACTGAACAATACTAGAGTCTCCACAGTAAAAAGTACAAGGAGAGGATGCATCACTCCTATACCAGTTCCTGCTCAGATTGCATATGTAATAAGTTTTCGGTCTTAAAAGAACATCACATCATATTGAGTAAAAGAATCCTCTAATTCATACCCATGCACCAGCTCTTCCCATTTGTTCATATTGCGTGTCAAAACGGGAACAAGCTCAAGGCGAAAGATTATATATTGAGCTATGATCCTTCTTAATCTTTCTTGTTGAATTCTTAACCCATTCTTTTTGAATCTCTCTATACTTCCATCACCTACAATAAGGTATTGTTGCATTCTTTTAAGTACCTCTAGAACTATTGTAGGTCTTCCTGTTAATAATCAACACCCACCTACTCCACTTTAAGAACATTGAATAGGATATCAGTCTCCTTAATCTTAACCACTCGGTTTGGTTTAGATTTTGGCACTTCTTTACCCAATATTCCTTCTAAGGCTTGATCATGTCTTTTCTTCATCATTGAAGGACAATAGTCTTTCTCATGAGTGAGTCTTTGGAAATTGTAGCATCATTAATGAATTTTTTTCGTAGTAATAATGTATCATGGTTCACTGGCTTTCTTAAAATTCATCTTTGATGTTACGAGTTGCCGAGACACAACAGATTTGATATGACGAAGTTATATTTTTGAGCTTCGGTAGGGTCCAAAACGTTGATAACCTGGCCAACATTCTCTCCCAACGATGTTATGACTTAAACTATGTAATTATTAACTGAATGTTGCAAATATGGACCTATATTCTAGGTATCCTAGAAAATACAAAGTGGTTTTTAAAAGTTACTAGGTAATTACCCTTTCTATGAACAGGTTTACTTTTCTAATTTTTATTTTTGTAAACAATTTTATGCCTAATTTCAGTCCACGAATTTTGATCTAAGTCCGTTTAATCGCAAATACAACTATTAAACATTCTTTAGGTGGTATTAACAATATACATGCGAAAAAAGAAAAAAATATTTATAGACAAACATAATTTTTGCATCTAAACCAGTTGGAAATTAGGTTGTTGAAATATCACATTAAAAATCTTAAAACACCTCATTACACTGATTGTGGAAACACTCTAGATGTTTGAAGCTTGTGGGAGTTTCAATTTGGTTTGAGGTTTACAATGTACGGTTGATAAAAAATTATACATGCAAGATTTTAAATTGAGAATAGTGAAAAATTACAAAAAAACTAACAAAATGACAGAGATATAAGAAATGATAAAAAGAAGTTGAGAGAAAAAAATACAACATTTTTGGTATTTTTATAAGATTACATGAAACAATAATATATTTTTTTAGGTTTCTAAAATTATGTACTTTTAGATCAATGATTAATAAATGAAAGTTGAGTTTCATATGAAGACATTCCAATAAATATGTATTAGAAGTTTAATTAGTAGTGGAGCAATGTGCATTTAATTATTTTAATTTTTGTTATTGATATATCTCAACACTTTTCACTACCTTATTTGTTACTTGAATTTCTATCTGGATTATTAGAGATCTATTGTAGGAGGGGGGGGGTTCCATGCGAATAAATGCTTCTCAACTTATGCTTAGGAAAGAAACAATTCATTTTTTTTCGATGAACAATAATATTTTGAACCAAAACTGGACATGTCGAGTGAACCTAAATACTTAGTTAGTTTTGGGTTATCTCACTCTTTAGCCAACTCGATTCCTCACGATCTCTTCTATTGATCATCGTAAACGTCTTACATATCTTCCAGTCCTTTCCTTTGAATATAACTCTGTGATCAACAATCTTTTGGAATAAAATTTTTGTGTATACTTCATCTTCTTTGACGCATCCAAAACTTGTTTCTGGATACGTCTCATTTTCCTTAAGTATCTCCGCAAAAATTTATAATCTCATCATTTTCGTCGTTTTTGTTGTGCTTGAATTAGTATCGATATCCCTTGTAGTATCCATCATATTTGTTACAAATGTAAAAGTGTTTTCTTTCAAAAAAAATTAAAAACTAAAATAATTACAAAAATTCAAATGTTGGAGTATTCAAATGAAAAAATCTAGGATGATTACAATAGCTTCTTGTAATATATGCATATAACGTTGTTTAATTTACCATAATGAAATTGTAACAACACTTTTCTTTATTTATTAAAGAAGTTGGAATGGTACTTGGATTACAAAAAAGTTATTATTTATTTAGGATATTTAATTTTTAGGATAGATGATGTATCATTATGTTATATTTTGATTGGTTTTTAAAATCTAAATTTTAATTGATTGGTTCTCCAATCTAATATAGGCACATAATGTGGCTGATATGATAAGGTTGGAGAGATTTTCTTTTCTTTTTATAATATTGATTTAGTTTTGCTCAATAGCACTTAAAAATAATGTTACCGTGAATTTTCTTTTCATCCAGATTTTTGTTAAAAAACTTAAAAGATACAAATACTTAATATCCACGAAAACACAAACTAACAAAAAACAAAAATACATTCCCTAGAGTCTAAAGTCGATAAATGGGAAACAAACGAACGGGATGATAATATCTATTGCTATCCAAAGCACCGAAAGATTAGAAGCTATTTGGAGTTTTGTAGGAAATGTTAGAAAATGATAAAATTACATGTGATAGAAAGAGTTGGTGCCTTCGACGTACGGCATTGGCTTAGAGTAGAGACGTGGTCTTGTAACTAAAAATGTCGTAGGGTTGTCATGTCGGAGTCACTTTCAATGTGGACTACTCTATTCAAATCTAAGATGGGCCTTTCTCTGAAACCCTAAATTGATTTGGTTCCAATCTCAATTGGACCCCTCTTCTCTCCTTACATGGGCTTGGATCCTCGATTCTTCATTTTTTTTCCCTTTTGTTAATATGTTCTCTTACCTATGGAAGAGTTGGATGGCTGAAAAGAAAAAGAATTTGGTCATTTTTTTTATACGTGCATTTTCAAAATAAAAGTGACCTTCACCTACCCAACATAAAATGTTGTTAGTGTGATTGTCCCAAAGAGCCAAGATAAATCTGTAGGTTTCTCTGCTTCAGATTGGTTTTCCCGTCTCACTTGATGCTTTAACAACTCAAAACGTAAAGATTGATAATCACAAATAAAAAAACAAAAGTCGTGTAGAAAAATTCAAAATTTTGTCTATGCTTTATTGTTCAGGTATGTAGAAGCTGGTTCTTAAAAGAAAAAAGAGTAAAGTATTTTTCTCAAAAGAAAACCAATAGTATGCCTATGTTGTTGCTTCGATATTTTAAATTTTCTAAATTTCCGGTAAAACCCCGAAGTAAGTGTAAAGGTTTCCCACATTTTTCTTTGTGCGATAAACAAGAATACTTGACCAAGAAAGACAAGAAGAACACATGAAAAACAAAAACAAAATTGACATATATAATATTAATAACTTTAATTTGCTTGTTTCTGAAATGTAAATAACACAAAATTAGTAATATTCAAAAAGGAAATAGGATGGTCAAAATTATATGGTGAGATAAGAAAAGGGGACTCATCACATGTTCACACGATGAGACACTAACGTGTGAGGTTAATGATTGCTTTTGCCACAAGACCCATAAACTTCAAGTCTTCAAAATTGAGATGAAAGTTTTATATTATTTTTTGAGTTGAATACAAATATAGCTTTAATAATAATAAATAGTGCAAAAGCTATAAATATTTCTATAAATATACTTTATGGTCGAGAGGTTGAGTATAGAGGGGACACCAGCTGCCCCGAAACCATCACGCTCCATGGACAAACTTTCTCCACCTTTTGTTCTTCTTCTCTCTTAGTTTTGTTTCTTCAATGCTATTTTATTAATTTCTCTATACAATTATAAAATGTAATGAAAGAAACAAAATATATAAAAAGAGAGAAAGGGAAAAGGGAGAGTGATGAGAAGAGTCGGTCCTTTTTGTCTCATAGAGCCAATGGCCCATCAATTTCCTTCCTTTTGTCAGTCCCCTTTTCTCACGCTTCCTCTTCCTTTTAATCCCACATTCTTCTTCCTATTCTTACTAATATTCCAATTCACTAATTACTTTTGTTATTGAGCTTTTGATTCATATATTCCATTTTCCATGAACAAAAAATTGACACATACGTACGGAGTATCACATAATTTTTATCATTGGTCAAGTTCTTTGTATTCTAAGTGAAAACGACTGACAATAGTGATTGTATCTATATTATTTTAATATCAACTGTTGACGTAGCAGAAGTTTCAAGTGATAAGCTAGTAATCCGTTGATTTACAAATACCAGAAAACTACAAATTGTAAGGTTATTCGTTTAGTCTGAGTTCCAAATAAACCAAACTAGATTTGTTGAGATATCGGTATATCTACCAAAAACAAGAGTGAAAGAGATAAACCTTTTTAATTAATCAAAAGCTGAAGTAGACCTAAATAGCTAATTATTATGATCCTAACCTTTGAATGATAAAAAAATATTAAAATAATAAAATAAATGACAAAATATTAGAAATTATTCCTAATATTATTTAACAGATTTTTATCATCCTAGGCTAAACTCGGATTTTAATCATGTGAAGGTTAAAGGATTTATAACTCAAAATCTATTGATTGACACTAAAATTATTAGATGATATGTGTATTTCTTTAGGTGAGATTCCTGACAATATATGCTATTGAGGTTGTTCATCCAAACTGATTGAACAAATGTTTCTTATTGATATACCATAACAAAATGTTTCTCGTTTTATCATTTAAAATTGTTACGTAATTAACCTTAGTGTTTTATTTTTGATCATGCTGCTAACATGCTGCTTAGTATTTGTTTAACACCCCATCTAACTTTTATAATATGATTACTATGGTCATTAACAATATGCTCTTGCAGATAACGCTTTTTTTTTTTTTTTTTTTTTATCTACACCACCTTTTATACGTTTTTAGTCTGTAAAGTACGTACTTAGACATATATAATGTTTTTCATAAGAATTTCGTGTTGAATACGTTTATATATATATATATATAATTATTTTATTTTTTGCATATATATATGCACACTTTTTCTATATGATCCAAAAATTCACAGACTAAATATTTTGTTATTAATACTATATAAATCTCAACCAAAAGTAAAACAGTTCGTCCAACCAAAAGTTAAATATAACTGAATAATTAGTGTTATATATAAAGATCAATATACATACGAAAGAAAAATCAGGCACTGCTTATATTCTTCGGTCTGAAAAATGTGGTCAAATGTACACATTTAGAAAGACAAGAACAAAGAAAGAGAGAGGAGAGATTGGATTCATTGGGGACAAAGGTGACATAAGGGTCGCTTTGAAACTCACAGCATACAAACATAGACCTCTCTATTCACCATATACATTCACATATATATAGTGTGTATATAGATATACGGAAGTCTAGTTTCTTTTGAACTTCACCAATCACATCTGTTACTTAGATTCTTCTACGTCAACAAATATTCCCACAATCTCAAACCCCTAGTCCTTACACCAACAACCATAATATTTAATAAATAAAAGTATTCTTTATATATATATTTTTTTTTCTTTTTCTTTTTCTTGAAAAAGAAACAAAAGAAGAACACACCAAACCTACTTACAACATTTGCTTACACTCCCACGAATTACAACTAAAACCATAAAACACAAAAGTAGGAATAATAGAAAGAAAGGCTTTGGTAATTATAACCAAGTTAATTATGATCATACCCTATATATTATAATCAATTATAGACTTTATATTGTACTCAAATCTCATCATACGTCACACCATTATGATGTGATCCAGCGCACGACGCCGCTTTGACCGTTCTGCACCACCAGAATTACGTTCCATCAGCGACTTGCTTGACCGCTCGAGAAGCGACTTGAGAGCGTTTTGTAGAAAATGCACAGACTCGACCCCGTGCATCTCTTTGTCTGCAGCTACGACAAGAATACTTCTTGTCCGACCACCAAGAGTTACCATCTCAGCTCTGAGAGTTTTCATGTGAAGAGACTTGAGTATCTCCATGAGATCAGGCAAGAGATCTGATCTGTCGTCACAACATAAAGAGGCTTTGAAGATTATATGACCTTCGCTTGAATAGTCTCCAAACTGTAGAACGCTAATCTCGTCGGTCTCCGAGGGTAACAGAGTTTGATCGGAGTCCGAGATCTCTAGGGTTTGTTGTTTAAGTTCTTTGACTCGTTGAACCACTTTGGCGAGTAGAGTGGCTTTATCCGTCTGAAAATGGAAACATGAAATTAGAAATGAAAAGTTTGGATCTTTAGAAAACCTTTTTTGAGTTTTGGATCAAGGAGTTAAAAAATTGATCGTGTTCATATCATATCAAATCACTTGAGAAAGCTTGCAAACTTTCCTAAAAAGTGAAATATACTATCCCAACGAGATTCACAAAAAAGGCCATGAAGCTTTTCCTTTTCCTCGTCTTCTATATCATCTCATTAATTACTCGCAAGTTTTGAATATTCTAAGTCCACATACATACACTCAAAAGTTGATGAAACATCGATCACTGTAGAATTATATTGGATTATATATTCAATAAACACGTGTGTTTAGTATAGACCCAAAAAACACGAAGACTCAACTGAAACGAATAGATATCACGAAAAAAATATTGATTCATGAGCTAACCCTAATAGACATCAAAATCTTCTCTTAAAATTGATTGGACATACATGTGTAGTATATGCATATTTGTAGGGAGATCATATACACACCGTATAATTAGTATGTGCTAAAAGTTTGTATTACCTTAGAATTACAAGAGAGTACGTTGCGGAGCTTGTTGAGATGAGAATTGATTCTCTCTCTTCTTCTTCGCTCGGCTTCCTTGTGATTCCTCAAAGCAGCAATAGCTCTGTCCTGAGCAATTGTTTCTCCGATGCCGGAGATCGCCAAAGGGTAATAAGATGACGTCGACGACGAAGACCCGCAGAGGCTCTGCATAGTCGTCATATAGTCGCCGGAGACACTGAATCCTCCGCCATCGATTTCGTTTCCGGCGAGGAACGAATAAAGCATCTGATCTGAGCTCTCCGGTTGCATATTTTTCGTCTTTGCGCCGCCTTCTTTTATGTTTTTTTTAATGGGTTTGTGGAGGTTTCGGTGGGTTCTGTCCTAAAAGATGGATTATATATACGTGAAATGAGAGAGTAGATAGTGTAGACTATAATATTTATTATTATTTGTAATATATTTTCTAGTGATTTAATTATCTATAAATGCATATTGGTGGGGATAAAAGTTGCTATAGAGTTTGGAATTTTTTGGGAAGAGTCCTTGATTAGGTCATGGTTTTGGCATCATTAACACTCTAATTTTCTTTGTGATCTATCAATTGAAGAAGCATTGGGATTTTTAAGGAGAATGAAGCTCATGCATGCTAAAATGAACACAATAAAAGACCTAGATATGTAAAAAGTTATGAAATTCCTTAATATTTATTGCTTTGGTTTACATCAATGCTCGGATGGTTTAATACATCATGTCACTTCCGGTAAATGTGAGATTTTTCAATGGTTCAAGGGTGAAAACGCTACTATCTCAAATAATACGATATTTTGTTTGTAATCTATAATTCCTTATGTTAATTTTTTTTGTCGATTCAGCATAAGTATAGTGCCATTTTATTCATGTGTGAATCTAGTTTGGACGAAATGATTTTTTTTAATTATTTTTTAAAAAGTTTTATGTGGAAGACGTTCATCAAAATAACCGAATTATAAGTGCCATGGATACCTAGCCGTGAACACTATGATGTAGGTTATTCATATTAAATATCATTTTAGAGCCTAAATTTTGTTTCTTTTAAGTGTTGTTTAATATTTCTAAAAAAGTTGGAATGAAATAAACTACAAGGTTTAGCCAAACAAAACAAGTTCAAATGAATAGCTAAAACCAGGTAAAAAAGTTGGAATGAACTTAACTAACTAAGTGACTAATTACTCCAGGTCAATGGACAACTAAACCAACTCGAAGAGTTGGCCATCAACATAACTCAGCTAGATGAGATGCTCGAGTATTAATCTTATTGGGTGGACTGATACAGTTATAGACAGTTGAGATATTCAAAAGACATGTCCAATGGGTAAAAAGAGATACCCTTAACAAAAACAGATGTATAATGTTAAGAGATATGTGATCTAAAACCTACTCCACCTGAAAGATGGAGATTAAACGAGAAAAAAAAAGTGAATGAAGAGTTGATTGTGTAATTTGTGTATCTTTAGATTATTTATTTTTGATTTGAGTGTGTAAGAATATTATATAAAGATATCGATTTGTTATTAATATGAAAAATTAAATATATGTACAAAAACTAGTTTACTTTTCCACTTTTCAAAATCTTGAATTATGCTCGATCGTTTCAGTGTAAAAAGAAGGCTCGGTGTTTTATGGTTCTTTCTTTCTCTTTGAGTATTGTTGTTAATTCGTATGTTACAAATGTATACGAATATCATATCACACTACTACTATAGAAAGACTCGGATGTGTAGATAAGTCTGGGCGTTCATGTACTCATTCGGGTTCGGTTCGAATTTATTCGATTTTCGGGTTTAACGAAACATTAATCATTCGGGTATTTTTCTATATCGGGTCAGGATCGGGTTCGATTCGGGTTACTTCGGGTTTGACTTCGGGTTTGGCTTTTCGGGTTTGGCTTCGGGTTTTAAACCGAACTAGTCTTCAAATACCCGAAATTGACTAACAAATTATGTAAACATGAAATGAAATTAACAAAGTAATACACAAGACCAAATATCAAAATCAAATAAAATGTTAAATGGTACATAATTGATGACAAATTACCTAAAAGTAGCATAATTTTTTTTTTGTTATCTAAAACTAACAAAATAATAAGATCTAATAGCAAAATTTTATTTTGAAAGTTAGTTTGCAATATTCTTTTAATTCAAATAAGAACCAAAGTATATTAAAAAAACTTTTATAATAATCCAAAACTAATTTCACAAAAATATTACAAAATAAAATAAACAAAGGAAAAACCAAACACTAATCCGCTTCAATGCGCAATCTTTAATCCCTAAATTTCTATCAAAACAAAAACATATTGAAATTAAAAGCAAATAATAAGCTTAAAACAAAAACAAGTATAATAAACTTCTAGAAAAAAAAGAGTATAATAAGCTTCTAACATTTTTATCTTTTAAGTACAAATATAATTAATATTTTTAGATATATAATTGTAGTTTGGATATTTCGGGTACTCTTTCCATTTTCGATTCGGTTCTGGTTTGGGTTCGGATCCGGGTTTTCGGATGTTAGTATATATCGCCAGGCCTATGCGTAAGATCATTAATCCAATTCCAGATATATCTGGATATGATGAATCTACGCCAAACAAAGTGGGCCTTACTAGATTAAAAATAAAGCCCAAATGTGGCCGAATTTCAAAGTTTTGCTAAACGGTGACCACAAAAATGGCGCAAGCAGGGGAAACTAGAGCTCGAACTTTGAGTTTGAGATGGCAATTTCTACCAAACATTTCCGGATTCCTTCTGCTTGTACGCTTCATCCATATTCTTCAATTACCTCTACGATTCCTTCGTCTCCAATCTCTGTTACTACATCAACGATTCGAGTCTCCACAAAATTTGCTAACTTACGCGTCCGTTTCAGTCGACGGTTAACCATCAGATACGACGATCACGCCGGAGAAGATGATGACGAGGAGGAAGAGGAGGATTGGAGCTTTGAAGAAGCAGTCGCGCTCTTCAATCAAAGAGATTATTACAAAAGTCACGACGCGCTTGAAGCTCTTTGGATCCAAGCTGAGGAACCAACTCGAACTCTAATCCATGGAATTCTTCAATGCGCCGTCGGATTTCACCATCTCTTCAACCGCGTTAATCTCCCTTTCTCTCGATTTCATTCTCATTTCAGTTTTTTTTTTATAACTAAAGGCGTATTTTCGGATCGCAGAACCATAAAGGAGCGATGATGGAGTTAGGAGAAGGAGTTTGTAAGCTAAGGAAGATGAATTTCGACGACGGACCGTTTCACGAATTCGAACGAGATGTTTCAGCCGTCTTGGAATTCGTTTATCAAACTCAGCTTGAACTCGCTGCCTGTAAGTTTTGATTTTTGCAATTATTAAATACACAAGTAAGTGACGGTGAAGAAATTGGTGATAGGTTCGGAAGATATGTGTTTGACGATGGATCAATCGGATAGATCTTATCAACTATTGGGTGGTTATGCAGCTGGAGAGAGTATATACAGCTTAGAGACTGTAGTTGATTTCAACAATTCAATGACTGAAACAAGTGCTATTCTCTTCACTCATCCGAGTTCATCCTCTGAACCAACACGAGTTAAGCTCCCAACTCTAACCGCAACAGATAAGCACATTCGTGCTCTTACAAGCGACGAAAGATATTAATAGAAATGATCAATAGGATCTGAATTGTATTTCAACAAAACACAAAAAAGAAAACAAAAACCAATGAAATTTAGAACAAGCGATGAACATGCTTTGTTTTTTCCTTTCTTTTACATAATAGTAGCAAAGTGGAAGCTAATGTTGAGCCTCACTTAGCCATCATAACCTTGACGAACTCTTCGTAGTTGATCTGACCATCACCATCAACATCAGCTTCTTTAATCATCTCATCAACTTCTTCATCAGTTAGCTTCTCGCCGAGGTTTGTCATCACATGTCTTAACTCAGCTGCTGAGATGAAACCGTTCTGGTCTTTGTCGAACACTCTGAATGCTTCCTTGAGTTCTTCCTCAGAGTCTGTGTCCTTCATTTTCCTAGCCATTAGGTTCAAGAACTCTGGGAAATCGATGGTACCGTTACCATCTGCATCCACTTCGTTGATCATGTCTTGAAGCTCGGCTTCGGTTGGGTTTTGACCTAGGGAACGCATCACGGTGCCAAGCTCCTTCGTGGTAATGCAACCTGCAAAGTAATTGAGCATTTTTGTTAAAGTCATTTCAGTACTATGCGAATCTACAATCAGAACAATTCGAGAAATAATTGAAAACAGAAAAAATCTGATCTACAGTGCAAATTCAGACTGTTCTAGGAGAGTTAATAAAATTTCATCACTAAGGGCAATCTAAAAACAGGATGAAGAATCGGCAATTGCGAATCGAACCACAATGATGTTAATATCTGTATCTTAATTAGAACACAAGGACATGGCCAATTCTAAAAATTCAATTTGATTAAGAAACCGGAAACTAAAAGATCAAAGCGAAAAGACGGGACTAGAGATTACGAAAGAACGGATCCATCACCAGCGATATCGATACAGATTAAAATCCGCAGCAGAAACTAAATCATAACTATCCGATTAAGATCTAACATGATGCAGAAATAGAATATGAACATCTCAGAATACAGGATCTGTAGAGGAAACGGATGAACATACCATCACCATCCTTGTCGAATAAACTGAAGGCTTCCTTGAACTCGGAGATCTGATCATCAGTGAGCTGATCCGCCATGGTTTTTTTGCTGTATTTTCTTTGACTGCCTTTTTTGGAGTCCTCTCTAATGGAGGAATGAGATGAGAACGAGAAAGGGGAAAAACAAAAGAGTTTGTGAGAAATGTGAGAGAGAAAGAGAGACCGTTCTTCTCGGATGCCAGAGTTATGCTACGAACCTGGACTGAAAGCGATTTATTTACCCGCATTAAATTGGAAACTTCGGTTACGCCCTCAATTTGGGCCTGTAATTACGTTGATGCCATCAATTTGAGTTTTAAATTTAAGCGCCAGGTTGACAAGAGGAGAGATATGCATCACACGTTCACGCGGTCTCTACGCGGAACGCTGACCGCCATGTCAGATTTTCGTTTGTTGGTTGTTTAATTCGTTATTTTTTTCTTCCCATAACAATTATTAAAAGCTGTCGTTTTCTTCTTCCTTATTTTTATTTTCAAAGAAACATTTTATTTATAATGGAACAGAATTTTCAACTATGAACGTCTAAGTGGAGTCATTGCAAGCACCTCTGCCTAAATTTTATAAGATTTTTACTTATAAAAGTATGGTTCTATACAATGGTTTCATACAAATATATTATAAGATCTTTCACCATATTTGTTTCGTTCTACAAACCTAATTATGTAAGATAATTTGTTTTTCGTCATCAATGTTAGAAATGTTTAATACAAAAAAGATCCACAGACTAGAACAGTTCATTCTAACTCGAGTACGTAGAATAGTTTGAAGATTCAAAATAAAAAAACAAAACAACTTCCTAACTAAACTTTGCCACCAACAAGTAAAGGTGACAAACAGTCTTAAGAGATAGACAAAAGAGAAGAAGGTCTTTCATCGAAAAAGAGTTGGTGAAGAGTTGGTGAAGTTAGTTCGGGTGATCTCGCCACATTTGAGTTCATTCGTTTTACCTTCAATGCACTTTTAGCTATGAGAGTTGTTCATCTATCTACATTCGTAGCTTCAAACACTAAATAAAAACATCCAATATCCATAGTAATATAAAAAATCTAGAAGATCCTCAACATCAATTATAGATATTGTGATATTTATATTTATGTTAATTGATTCTATTTATTAGTTAGGAAATTAGGTTAATTCAGTCTCTATACAAGTGTAATTCTTTTGTATATTTATTTTTAGTTATGAAAGTAAATACTAAATCCTTTCTATAATAAAGTACTCATCATCTTTGTCCAAGGTTTTGATATAGGAATCAAAATACTAATTATTTTCGATTTTTCTTTTGTTTTATGTTAAGCCAAGTGCTTCGGCTATGGACAAAGCACCACATGAGCCGGATTTTACAACATCACATAGAGTAAATAGGATATGGTTTAGGCCTAGACATTGGCTAACAATATAATATTATGGGAAAAATCACATCTTACAAGTTTACCTCAATTTTATTTTAGCAATAAGGACTGCGCTAAAAAGATTAGGATTCAACATTCGTTTATAAATTCAAAGCATGAAATTTGAACCAAAATTCAAAACATGAAATCTGAACCAAAAAATTTAGTATTTGCTAGTTACCTAACATGAAAGTCATTTGGTTTTATATCTTTTATCGGACACAAATGATCAAATGGAAAATTCAATATAAACGTGTGGATTGGATTGAATATTTATTGAAGAAAACACTTGAGGAAGTGTTCGTAAGTAAATAAAAGGGTCTAACATGAAAAAAGAAATTCAAGTTATTATTTTTATGAAAAATGTGTATGTTTAAACAATTAATGTCTCTTTTTCTTTAGCATTAGGTATAGTTAAATACTATAACCGGCCTAGATTTATTCTCTCTTATATTTGAGTTTACATGTGAGTAAATTTAGTGCAATTCAATTTTTGGTATATTTTTTTTAGCTAACATATAATAACTAAATAAATAAACTTAATTTAAATTCTAAATAATTTTGTTGTTGTTTTATTACTTCAAATTTCAAAGATCATTCGAATTATTAAAAAATACTCATCAGTTATTAGACCATCTAATATTGTGCAACGAGGCAACCGTTTTAAAGCGATAGGAACGATAATCCGATAATATACCTCAATCTCTCAATGGTCAAGATTTTATTGAATCCTAATAAAATCTGGAGATAAAACATTAGTCATTCCCCCTCTTATAATAGTTTATTGACCATCTCTTTCGCCCTCTTATATTTTTAAAATGTGTATATTTAAATAGATAATGTATCTTTCTCGTTTAAGAAATATAGTTAAATATTATAACCGGGCTAAATTTATTCTATCTTATATTTGATTTTATGTGTGAGTAAAATTAGGCAACTGAATTTGTGGTGTACAATATCTATTTGTAGCTAACACAAAATAACTAAATAAATAAACTTAATTTAAAATCTAAACACTTTTTTTTTGTTTTATAACTTCAAATTTCAAAGATCATTCTAGTTATTAAACAACACGCGGTAATAAACCATCTAATTTTAATGCCTTTCTACAATTTTATTTTATAAGATATTCAAGTCCTTGATAAGTAATTTTAAATAATTCACAATCCAATGATTCAATTGATAATTTATTAAATTCATAAAAAATTTAAGTTAATTCATGAAAAAACTTAGGTTTATAGATCAATAGGTTAATTCATGAAAAACTATAGTTAAATATTATAACCGGGCTAAATTTATTATATCTTATATTTGATTTTATGTGTGAGTAGAATTAGACAACTGAATTTGTGGCGTACAATATCTATTTGTAGCTAACACAAAATAACTAAATAAATAAACTTAATTTAAAATCTAAACACTTTTTTTTTGTTTTATAACTTCAAATTTCAAAGATCATTCTAGTTATTAAACAACACGCGGTAGTAAACCATCTAATTTTAATGCCTTTCTACAATTTTATTTTATAAGATATTCAAGTCCTTGATAAGTAATTTTAAATAATTCACAATCCAATGATTCAATTGATAATTTATTAAATTCATAAAAAATTTAAGTTAATTCATGAAAAAACTTAGGTTTATAGATCAATAGGTTAATTCATGAAAAACTATAGTTAAATATTATAACCGGGCTAAATTTATTATATCTTATATTTGATTTTATGTGTGAGTAGAATTAGACAACTGGATTTGTGGCGTACAATATCTATTTGTAGCTAACACAAAATAACTAAATAAATAAACTTAATTTAAAATCTAAACACTTTTTTTTTGTTTTATAACTTCAAATTTCAAAGATCATTCTAGTTATTAAACAACACGCGGTAGTAAACCATCTAATTTTAATGCCTTTCTACAATTTTATTTTATAAGATATTCAAGTCCTTATCTAATTTTAAATAATTCACAATCCAATGATTCAATTGATAATTTATTAAATTCATGAAAAATTTAAGTTAATTCATGAAAAAACTTAGGTTTATAGATCAATAGGTTAGTTCATGAAAAACTATAGTTAAATATTATAACCAGGCTAAATTTATTATATCTTATATTTGATTTTATGTGTGAGTAGAATTAGACAACTGAATTTGTGGCGTACAATATCTATTTGTAACTAACACAAAATAACTAAATAAATAAACTTAATTTAAAAACTAAACACTTTTTTTTTGTTTTATAACTTCAAATTTCAAAGATCATTCTAGTTATTAAACAACACTCGATAGTAAACCATCTAATTTTAATACCTTTCTACAATTTTATTTTATAAGATATCCAAATCCGTGATAAATAATTTTAAACAATTCACAATCCAATGATTTAATTGATAGTTTATTAAATTCATGAAAAACTTAGGTTAATTCATGAAAAAACTTAGGTTTATAGATCAATAGGTTAATTCATGAAAAAACTTAGGTTTATAGATCAATTCAAGTTTTAAAACAAATTAAGTTTGAAAAATTTTATCAAATTTTATCTCTTTTTTTTTTTAACTATCCAGACCACATATATGTGGTATATAATTGTTAATCTAATTAAACCGAAACAGTAGAGGTTTTGTTTGAGTCCAAAATGAATAATTCTTTCTTTTTGTTTTACCCTTTTTCCGATACTAAATACTCTCATTTTCTAATCTTAGTAGATGTAACAATCCTCATTATCAATGATATTAAATGTTGATTTTTTTTTATTTACAGTTAAATTTTGTATATTTTTTATAACAAAACTCAACGAGCAAAATAATATTTAAACATTAACTAACCATTTTTCCCTTATAATTTTGATTTGAAGCTACAATTTGGACTAAGATATAAAAGCATCGGATCTCGCAAACGCCAAGTAGCCGGAGTGATCTCTTTGCCTCGGTACAAGGCCAAATAATAGTACAACAGGATTTGTTTATTAAACGTTATCTTCTCTTACAATGTCTCAACTCTCTATTGTTCATCCTCGTGTCTACTTCTACATCGGTTCTCAACTCTCCATTTACCAATAATCGCCGCAAGAACACTTTCCCTTAACGAAATGATGGAACCTACTACCATCTCTTAACGTGATCTCTCGGTTCTTGATCACCGATATATACTTGAACGCAACATGGCAATCGCCGCAAACACGCAAATTCTTTATGATTCTAATCGGTACACCTTCAGATAATATCATAAGCGCAAACGCAACCGCTAATTTCTCGCTATGCTGAACCAAATCTGATTCTTTCTCTTCCTCATCCATATCATGCAACACTGAAGCTGTATCAGGCTTGTATCCTTTCAACTTCATCTCTAGAGTCAGTTCTTTCAAGTACGAATAGATCTCTTTTGACTTAGTATGAAAACGATCTCCCATCTTAAACCGATGCACTTCACCTTTATGCTCAAACCAGCTAATTCCGGCTTCTTTCTTCACATTCTTATCTCTCATTGATTTTCTCACCTCTGAGACATCACGCCATCTCTTAGCCGAAGCGTGAACGTTCGCAAGCAAGACGTAACAAGCAGAATCATTAGGATCAATCTCAAGAATTTCTTTAAACGCTATCTGTGCCATCTCTGCGTTTTTGTGTATGTTACACGCAGATAACAATGTTTTCCATATAACCGTGTCTGGTTTTATCGGCATAGACCTTATCTTCGTCTCGGCTTGATCTAAACTCCCTGCTCGACCGAGCAAGTCCACCACACAAGTGTAGTGCTTTAAACCGGGATTAAACCCGTATTTTTCAACCATCATATCAAACAATTCAAGACCTTTCTCTTTTAAACCAGAATGGCTACAAGCATAAAGAAGATTCAGAAACGCGACTTCGTTTACCTCCATTTCGGTTTGCTCTACCATAGTATTAAACAGCTTGATCGCTTCATCGCCTTGTCCATGAAACCCATACGCAGAGATCATCGAGCTCCACATCACTTCATCTTCATCCTCACGTTCTGAGAAAGCTTTAACTGCATCTTCAAGACACCCACATTTTGAATACATACTGATCAATGAACTAACCACAGCTACTACAGAGCTAGCACCGATCTTAATAGCTTCCGCATGAATCTGCTGACCTTGACCTCTTATAGCTAAATCAGAACAAGAACTGAGCACAGTTACAAAAGTGATCTTGTTTGGTCTACACCCTGAGATTTTCATCATCTTATATAGATAAAGCACGGTTTCAGGATATCCGTTTTGAGCATTCCCCATGATTAATGTATTCCAGGCAACTAAATTACGAACAGGCATTGATGTAATGACATTTTGGCCATCTTTCAATTTCCCATTTTTCATATACATATGAGCCACCGAACTGTTAACTACTAAATCCAACTCAAGCCCTAATTTGATCGTGTAGCTATGAATCTGCTGGCCAATGGACAACGACCGTAATCCAGCAGATCCGCTAAAAACACTACCAAGGGTGTATTCGTCAGGCGAAAACCCCAATCCGTGCATTTCTCTAAACAAACACAAACCCTCTTCGTTATACTCAAACTGTATCAATCCAGCAATCATGGCATTCCAAGTCGTTAGCTTTCTGTCAGGCATTTCGTCGAACACTTTCCGAGCACTTACCAGATCTCCGGTACGGACATGCCCGTTGATGAGTATGTTAGAAGACATGAAATTCTTCTTAGGCATGAAGGCATACAATGACACAGCCGAAGGAAAATCTCCAAGCTTGGAGTACATGCTCATGAGGTGGTTGCATATGAACTTATCGGAGGAGAATCCGGAGACAACGAGGAGGCAATGTAGCTGCTTTCCAGAGCGAACAGATTGTCTTGAGGCGCATGATTGGATGAAAGGGGTGAAGAGAGCAGTGTTTGTGAAGATGTTGAGTCGGAATCTCTGGAAAGCTTCTCGGAGGTTACCCTTTGAGCACAAATTGGCTATGGCGGTTGCAGGATCTACTGATAGTGGATGACGAACAACGGAGGATACCTGGCCATGCATTTACGAGAATCTTCACAATCTGCAGTATGATAGCGAGCAGAGAACACCTTGAAACCGAATCTAACAATTGAAGTAAGCAACAAAATCCACAACGACACCAGTGGACTCTTTCTCCCAGACTGGAAATGAACTGACACTCTTCTTCACCAGCTGGGAAATGAAACTGAGAAACAAGTTTCGACGAGAAGGTTCGTAAACGAAACGGAACCGTTTTGGTGATGGGTCAAGCGCCGTTGTCTACGGCGAAATCGAACAGAAAAGATATAGATTTGAGGTTGTGGTCATCGGCGATTAAAACGATGGATTTGAGAAATGTTGTTGGACATCGTGATTTTACCGGTAACGATTCTCACTAGTTTGTAAACAGAGGTTGTTCGTCGACGGCCAGAACCCAGAATCGTCATCGGTTCTCTCTCGACGGCCCAAATAAACGGATTAAGGGGTTTGTAAGTTTTAATTTGGGAATATTAAAACCCATTCCTAATATCCCTAATTAGTAATTATCCTCAAAGTCAAAACTAATAAACTGGTTCTCGATTCTTAAAACGGTGTCGTATCCGAAAATCTGATAAACTGGTCCAAAGCTATACCAATTGAGAAGGAATTTGGTCTTGTGGTAGGGTTTTTGAAGATTATCAAACGCGCAGAATTTTTTTTTCACTAACTCTGCGCTTGCTATCTTAAGTTACATTGGTCAGATTTTCTGTCTTCGTCTAAACTATTTTCTGCAATTTTCCTTTTGAATCTGGATTTCCAATTCGTTGCATTCACACGATCAGCTAATTTGCGTTGAAGCTAGATAATGCCGAGTACCTGAATGTTTTATTAGAATTGCGTTATTTTTTTCTGAGTAGTGAAAGGGTTCTCTAGGGTTTTTAGGAAAGTATGAATAGAATCAGCAATCTACCAGATGAGATTATTTGTCACATCGCGTCCTTCTTTTCGGCAGAAGAGGTTGTGTTCACTATGGTTCTCTCAAAAAAGTGGCGAAATCTGTTTACCATCATACCAGATCTTCAATTTGATGGAGATGGGGAGAACCTCACAGATTTTGTGGGTAGAGTATTGGCTACACCATTCACTTCTCGTTTAAAAACATTCTCTCTAAAAGGGTGTTGTGTGGATAATGACTCTACTCACTATGCTCATATATATCAACTGTTGTCTATGCCATATGCTGAAGTTAGATCCGTCTCAATAAAATTTAGAACAAGCAAAACAAAATTTTTGAGTCTTTTTAGTATAGATTTTCCAAAAAAATAATTTTAAACCCTTTTACATAAGAAATTTTTTGATATATGACCATATTGTTAATCTCAACTCATTTGTTGAAGCTATGCTCGATCTTTGTCCGGAAGAAAATTATATATGGAAGGAACGAGACACAAAAGAATTTTCATCCAATGAATCTGCATAATAGGTTAAAAACGTTGAGATTCTCAACTTGTGTAGTACTCAAACCTTGAATGTATGTTGCTTCATATATTAATAGTAAATCTTATAGATATTAAAATGTTTCTTTAGGTTTTGAGTAGTACTCAAACCTTGAATGTATGTTGCTTCATATATTAATAGTAAATCTTATAGATATTAAAATGTTTCTTTAGGTTTTGACTTATATTTTTGCAATTGGTTGATAACTAGTTGATTTTTCTTAATGTTTCAGATGTTTCATGTCTTTCCGTGAAGCAGTTCCAATGTTTGAAAAACTTCTTTATTTATTTGTTAACCTTCCTAACTTTTGTTGGAGTCCTCTGGCAATGTTGATAAAAGAAACCTCCAAATCTAAAGACTCTCTCCATCAACATCAACGTATGATCTAAACCCCAAAATTTCATTGGTTATTCATAAATCTAGTATTTCTCAAATCTTTCCATCTTTTTTTCTAGGTCCCTTGCACTATAAGGGAATGATTTATACTAATATCCTTAAACAACAAGATTTTTACATTTCAATCTCAGAAAGGGAACGGTGGGTAAGTTTTACACGACTTCCTGATTCACAAATGTACCAATTAAAAAACATTTAGGTAAAACCAAGTCAAAGGACAGCAGAAAATGAGTTTCGACAATTAAAAAATGAAGTATGATATGAGCTTTAACACCCTAAGTATGATATGAGCTTTAGCACCTTAACTGCCTTCTCCTGCCTGTTTTTCGTTTGAATCTCATCTGTAGCCATGTCTTTAAGATTCTAAACAACCTTACCCGCTGCCTCCACCAATTCAGATGCATCATCCGTCATATGAGCCGCACCCTTCACCATAGCTACCAAATCTAGAAAGCAGACATAAATAAAAATTGAGAATCAAATTTAATGAAAAACCACTTGAAGAAGTTGCGTGAAATTGTTTGGTTAGAGCTATTTTCGAAACTCAAGAGATGGAAATGGTTACCTCAAAATTTATTACGAGTGAGCTCTGAAACTACTGATGATCGGTTTTCGGGTCACCAATTACCCTTGTACGTTGTAGTACAAAAGGTTATCAATCCAAACTCATTTATGTTTGACACCTAGAGTATGAAGACTAACTTAATCTAAGCCTACTGAAGTTGTTTGTTGTTTTTTAGTAATTAATTAAGCTAAATGCAATTGATTAAATGACTAAAGGTTATGCAATGATTAAAACAAGGATCTTTAGATGGGTTATTTGTGATTTGGGATCACTAAGCATGGTTTAGAATGTCTAACTTACACTAATTAGCTATTCCCTAGGTTATTGATCCATTTAATTAACTAATTCATTTCCATGCAATTAATCATGTCATTAATTATAGCATCATTAGCAAATTTCATTTGTGATGATGATAATCAATGAATTTAAATCCAAATTACTAGATCAACCTAATTAAAACCTTTAGCACCAATCCCTTGGGCATAAAAATCATAATTCCATCTCTAAGCTCTCTTGGGCATTTCATCAAACACTTGGTGTTCATGAAATGTCTCATATCATCTTCCTCATTCCCATGCAAGAAGAAACATTAGGGACTCTTAGAGAAGGATGAAATGTTTGATTAAAACCTTAAACTACCGTAATTTATGCTTAGATCACCCTCATCTAACCCATCCTTAAACCCTAATGGAACTACTCAAGACCCATGATGATTCTCCCAAAACCAAGTTTGATTAGAGAAGAAATCATTATGGATAACAAGATGGGTTGATGATAAAATGTAAAAGGCCAAGATTTCTTAAAGGAAATGCAAATTGTATTAAAAGATAGAACTAGGGTTTGAAAACAATCAAGAACAAGCTAAAGAAAACTTAGGAAATTCAAAACATATCCAAATAAGTGTGAAAATGGGGTTTTTAATGATTCAGGGTCGGATCAGGTCGACCCGGGACAAACCGGGTTTCGACCCGATTTAATTTGTCCGCCAGGTTTCGCAGCGGTCTGTGGGTGACCGCAGCAAGACCGCTGCGAGTGCTCCAAAAGATTGCAGCGGTCACTCCTTGACCGCTGCGCTTGGTAACTGCTATGGTTGGCTTTGCAGCGGTCATTCCTTGACCGTTGCGGGACCGCTGCAGCTTCTTTGATCTTTGGCTCTAGAGGATTGCAGCGGTCACTCCTTGACCGCTGCGCTTGGTGACCGCTATGGTTTTCTGCAGCGGCTGCAACACTCCTCTTCTCTTCCTTAGCTCTAATTGTGCTCCATTCAATCCAATGCTCATTCTTTAGCTCCTCTCCATGCTTTTGTACCTAAGGATAAACCAAAACGCACCAAAAGACTCTCCTAAACCAAATGCAACATCTAGTCCCTAAGTGCAATGAAATCTATGGTAAATGCAACAAAACATGTCAAATATGAAATGAAATCATACTCTAATGTAAGCCTAAATGATGTATAAGTTGACAATATCAACTACATAAGCTAATTATGATATGAAAATCTGCTGAAAGGGTCTAACGGGAAACAAGAAATTCAAATAATAATTATTTTTAAGATGTGTATATTTAATTAATTAATGTGTGTTTCTTCGTTTAGCATATAGTATAGTTAAATTCTATAACCGGTCTCAATTTGTTCTATCTTATGTTTGAGTAAAGGTTGTGCAGTTGAATTTGTGGTATATCTTTTTTTTAAGTGAACACATAATAACTAAATAAGTAAATTTAATTTAAATTCTAAACACTTTTGTGTTGTTTTATAACTTCAAACTAATCCCGCACCAAGTGCGGTATTATGTATTTGCTATAGTTTTATGTTTAAAATAATTTATTTTGATTAAATTAAAATATTTATAATATTGTTTCTATTTAATTGTGGGATATAATGTAAATAAAATATATTAAAATTATAAAATTTATATTGAATTAATAATATTATACATATTAACATTTGAAATTATTTAAAGTAAATAATTTTTTTAAATGGAATGTTTACTAAATATCTATTAATGTTAATATATTAGATTTTAATCATTTTTATTGTATTTTATTCTCACGCTAACACGTGGTACTATTTTATCTCTCTGTCTTCTCACGCTAACTAATAAGTGTTGTTTAACAACTCGAATGATCACTTATTAAACCATCTAATTTTAATGTCTTTCTACAATTTCATTTTCTTTGACATCCAAGTTCTTGATCAGTAATTCTAAACACGTTTGAATTGTTTTATAACTTTAAATTTGAAAGATCATTCCAATTGTTAAACAACACTCATCGAGTCATCGGTCATTAATTTCCAATTGTTGGGTTTCTAAAGCCCATGTCCAATTCTCCATAGTATGATATTGTTCGCTTTAGGCTCTAATGGCTCAGCCACCTCGGATTTGCTTTTGGGTTTCTTTCCAAAAGGTCTCATAGTAGTTGGAGTTGGACATGACTTATATACTAGACAATCCCTGTCTAACCTTCTGTTGTGGAACTTCAATTGTATCCCAACATCCTCTTTTCTATTAGAATTATATACCTCCTAATTCTAATGAGTTTATATCAAGTCCACCTTATCCTAACCGACTTGTTAGAGTTATCTCGGGCTTTAAGCTTTTGAAACTTATCTAATATTCTCCCTCGTAAGCTTTGACTTAGTCCACGTCCGAACTAGGCTCTGATACCAATTGTTGAGTTTCTGAATCCCAAATCCAATTCTCCATAATATAATATTGTTTGCTTTGTACTATCTTAGTATTAATGTCTTTCTACAATTTCATTTTATTAGACATCCAAATTCTTGATAAGTAATTCGAAATCCAATGATTCAATTGGTAGTTTATTAAAATCATGAAAAATCTTAGGTTTATAGATCAATTCAAGTTTTAAATCAAATATATTTTTATAAATTTTAGATTTATATATCAATTCAAGTTTTAAACATATATAGTTTCACTATTCTCTATATTACGATTAACTACCTTTTTTTTCCCTTTTTTCCATCTTGTTTTCAGGGTCCCTTGCACTATAGGGGAATGATTTATACTATAGAAGGCACTCTTTGCCCCTGCGTGTCACAATATTCTTTCTTTTGTTCATTTTATCTTGAGTTTCTAAACATAACCGACTACAATGGTTCTCTTGAAGAATTAATACAAATGAACTAATGAAGTACTACTTGAACAAATTATCTTGTTTTGAGATGGTGGAAGTTCATTTTCCAGTCACACAAGAAACAAAAATGAGATTCAAGGCAGATATATAAAAGCTACCAAGAGCTTCTTCCAAGTGCAAATTACATGTCGTTTCTAAGTATGCTTAAGTTTATTGTCTGTTTTTATTTTATGTTCCTTATTATGAGTTTTCTCTATTTCTTCCTTATATGGCAGTTATCATTATGTTCTTAGAGCATCTCCACTCCCGTACCTGGGTGAGGGTTTCTTAAATATTTTTTTAATATTATTTTTTTTTCACAGTGGAAGAAAAAGAAAAAGAAAAGAAAAAGAACAGCCAATCACTACAAAGAAAGGATTAAAAACCGTTCCTTAAACAAGAAATTTAAGATGCGTCTTTTAGGGAACATGTGGAACCCACAATTTTTTTTTTTTATTATTTTTTTTATTTTAGACTTTAATTGTTAAAATACCCTAAAAATCTAGCAATGGAGATGCTCTTATATAGACTAATGGAATTAAAAAAGAATATTGGATCAATGTTCTTTTTATTAATAACAATGAAATCAAAACTGAAATATAATCTTATTTTTTAAGATTACATTGAATGGCGAATGAAAATTGAAAAGAAGAAAAAAAATACAAACAAAATACTTATTATTTTCACTCTTCTAATTATTTACAAGATTACACTGGTTGCGAGAACTTCCCCAAATAATTTAATATTCCTAATTATGCGGATCTGGCATACACAAATCACAATTTTTCATTCATTTTTTCTATCAGATAATATTGTCGAAGTCAAAGTTAAATAAATGATACGTTTAAATGTTTCTTTATACTCCAGCTTAAACCACTGGAGATCGCATCAATAGTTGCCGCAAAAGAAAAGAGACTCAAGAAATGTATTTTTAAGATATTGTTCAATTAGATTATAATTTGCACCAAGTGTGTTATTATATATTTAATGAATACGTTTTAGTTATTATTTGATATTTAAAATAATTTATTTTTATTAAGTTAAAATATTTAAAATATATTTTTTATTTAATTATCATGTGAGTTAAATATATTATAATTGTAAAATTTGTATTTCAACAATAATGTCGTATACAGTAAAACTTCGGTAAATTAATACTCTATAAATTAATTAATTCTATAAATTAATAAAAAATTTCGGTTCCGAATCAGACTAGTATAAAATTTAACAAAATTCGATAAGATAATAAGATAATATTTTATTAAAAACCCCTATGTAAATATATGATCCCAATAATGTCATAAATTAATAATGATGTATATAAATTTATACATACATAAAATATTGTGAAGAGCTCAAGACGTGATAATTGTTTCTTTACGTGTAACCATTTTTAAAGGTGAAGTAATATTATCTTCAGTCTCACGATTCAACATTAGCGATAGAAAAACATGATTATAAAAAGAAAATGTAAACAATTTAAAATATATTTTTCATGAGAGTAAGTACTAAAGATTTATCACTCTTTAAATTAATAAATTATTAATTTATTAATTTATCGATAAATTAATACCTCTATAAATTAATAAATTTTTTCGGTCCCGACGTTATTAATTTATAGAGGTTTTATTGGTCTTTGAAATTTTTAAAAGTAAATAAATTTTTTTTATTTTTATAATGTTTCTAAAAAAATCCTCTAATGATAATAATTAATACATCAAATTTAAATATCTCTGTATCATTTTTTTTTTCGTCTTCTCAATTAATATGTATGAGAAATTATAAGGAGAAGCCAATAAAATCTACAGTCTACACAATATACAAAGAGCGAAACACTCTTTCTTTAGTCTCTACTATTGATGCGTGAAGTTATTCACCCAAAATTAACTGCAAGTGTACAATGTACAGTTGTAATATTTAGGTTATCGATCCCACATAGAGCTTATGGTTGATTCGAGAGTGAAATATCTTAAGTAAACTTCTTTGTAACCGAGAAAACTTTTAAAACGTTTGGTGACTTCAAATTCGGGGAAATATTAGATCTTAGGGAATTCCAGTTGGAAACTATGAATTTTATGAATTAGGAACACAATCAATTTCAAATCTCAAAACTCTAGAACTCTAGACACAATAATAGCTACGATGTTCTAATGATGTGTTAGAACACCGCCTTTGTTTAAATCCCTAAATCTCAAATCTCTTTGGATTGTCGCTGAAAATAAACAAGCATGAGGGTGCAAGCTAAATCTGTTCACAAGGTGTCTAAACAAACATTCATTTGAATTAGAACGCACCTTGCTCACTACAGAACTGTCTACCGATCCTCAGTGTCTCTCGACTACAGGATCATTATTTATGATTGAATAAAATGGTTCGCGAGTCCGTCTACTTAGTGAAGAAAAACTGTAGCGAAGAATTTTGTGATTGAAAGATTGTTTAAAAACTATTTTAGCAATTCATAGCAAAACCGTAAGAAAACCCTAAATCTAATAAAGTAACTACTCAGACATGAGTTTGGTAAAACAAATCATCTTTTTATTAATGAAATGAATACAAACGAAATAGACAATAGAAGATCAGAAGCTCACAAACTCAAAATGAGGAAGAACACTCTCTAATCTTCTTCAGAGTTTGTAATAGTGATAAGAACAATCTCTCTAGAAAGCTAAAAACAATGGAAGCAAAGATAAACTTGTGTTTCTCTGAGTTCTTGTGGGGTGTGTCGTCGTGCCTCTTCTAGTGCTTAAGAGGTGCTTATATAGGTCGTGAATGAGTCTTAGGGTCTAGGGTTCCGCGAAAGGCCCGATAAGAAAATCTTCTAAATTAAGTCGGCATCACAGTCGGTCGACTGCATCTCTTCCAGTCGGTCGACTCGGGGCTCGCAACATTTCTTCATTTTGGCTCCAAATCCTCTAAGTCTTTTCAACTCACGTGGAAACTTCCATAAAATCTTCTTTCTAGCTCCTTTTGCTCCAAAGTGTCTTTTGCTAGTAAATCCTGCATAAATGCTCAAAACATGCTACAAATACTCCATAAAACCTACTATATCATGGTAGAAAACCAGTAAAATCCATGATACATCAACTATGAACCAACATAAAGAAGAAAGAAAGTAAAAGGAGAGTGGTTTAGATTGGCGAATATTGGGGTGGACAATCGTCTCTCTCTCAAAACCTAAAGCCCCCGCCGTTTAACTCTTGCTTACTCCGATCTCCCTTTCCGGCGGTCGGTTTTTCTCACCGCCGTCGGAAAAGGAACCCCCTTTGTCTCCTTTTGTTTTTCGGCTTCTTCTCCGACGTTTTTTTCTTTGCACGCGAGCTAGATCTGGATTTGAATTTTCGTCTCAAGGTGGATTTGGTGCAGCCTCAAAAGCGGCAGTTCTTGGTAGGCTATTCTCTCAGCTCATGACAAGTCATCGATCCTTCTGCTCCTCTAATTCATGAACTTGAGGACGGCGTCCCGATGTGTGGATCGAGAGTTTCAGAGCCTTGTCGAAGCTCCTTTCGAGATTTTCCGGTAGACTCGCTTTTTAGGCACGACATTATCTCCGGCTTTGTGTCCTGGTCTTGGGTTGTTTCTCGCCGGATTAATGTTAGAGGACGACATTATCTCCGGTTTTGTGACTCTTCTCAATCGTAGGTGATTCTAGGTTCTCAGGGCGGCCCTTCTCTCCTCCTTCCCCTTCGAGTTTTCTCTGTTAATTGGCCTCTTCTCCTCCGGTTTAGTTTCGAAATTCAGAATCAGATGTTCAGCCTCTTCTAGTTTAGCATGCTTCTTCCGGTTAAGAATTTTGTTCATTCCATGTCTGTAGTTCTTTTCCAATTTGATTCATGGTTCTCTTGTTGAGAGTATTTGGAGTAGATTTGGGTTTGGTTTGGAGATGTTAAGCTCTGGCTTCTTTTCTCGCCGGCTGTGGTCTCCTTCAGGAAATTGAGTCCTCGTTGTGGCTCTGGCTCTTCTCTTGCCGGTTATGACTAGTTCTCTCCGAATACATGTTGACTTCTCCCGCTGGATCTTCGCCGGTACTCGCCCTGGTTCGTATTTTTGAGGATCGTAGGTATGTTTCTATTGGATAAGTTTCGAATAGAATTAGGAGTTATCTAATTCTATAGAAAAGAGGATTGTTGGGATACTAACAATGTCCCACATCGGAAGTTTAGACAAGAATTGTCTAGTATATAAGTCATGTCCAACTCCAACTAGTATGAGGCCTTTTGGGAAGGAGCCCAAAGACAAATCCGTGAGAACAAGTGGCCCAAAGCGGACAATATCATACTAATGGAAAGTTAGACATAGGCTTGAAAAATCCAACAATTGGTATCAGAGCCAGGTTAGGATGTGAACCAATTCGAAGCTTAGGAGGGAGAATATTGGATAAGCTTCGAATATAATTAGGAGTTATCTAATTCTATAGAAAAGAGGATTGTTGGGATACTAACAATGTCCCACATCGGAAGTTTAGACAAGAATTGTCTAGTATATAAGTCATGTCCAACTCCAACTAGTATGAGGCCTTTTGGGAAGGAGCCCAAAGACAAATCCGTGAGAACAAGTGGCCCAAAGCGGACAATATCATACTAATGGAAAGTTAGACATAGGCTTGAAAAATCCAACAATTGGTATCAGAGCCAGGTTAGGATGTGGACCAATTCGAAGCTTAGGAGGGAGAATATTGGATAAGCTTCGAATATAATTAGGAGTTATCTAATTCTATAGAAAAGAGGATTGTTGGGATACTAACAATGTCCCACATCATAAGTTTAGACAAGAATTGTCTAGTATATAAGTCATGTCCAACTCCAACTAGTATAAGGCCTTTTGGGAAGGAGCCCAAAGACAAATCCGTGAGAGCAAGTGGCTTAAAGCGGACAATATCATACTAATGGAAAGTTAGACATAGGCTTGAAAAATCCAATAGTTTCCTCCTCTTTATGGACGGCTCTTCCGGTGCATCATCATAACAAATCTTTGTTGGGGCTTATGTAATTGGAGGCTCTGTACGGGATTAGCTTTTTGAGGCAATGGTTTAGGTTCTTATGGCAGTTCTCCTCCTTTGCTCTCCTCGTCTATGGCAGTTCGGCCACTCCTCGGGTTCTTGGTTCTATTAGGTATTTGTGTTTTATAGCAACGTGTATAACAATTTTATAGTAAGATTAGAAAATTTGGATATAACTTGTAGTTTACATCAAAAGTCATGAAATAGTCCACGAATGGAGTAGGACATACGATCATATTGTGCGTGTAATAATTATTTCATTTGAATGAGACACAAAGAAGAAAATTTGGACTTTAGACTTTAGTGCTGTGTCCAAGTAAACGCAACTTTTTCGACTCTCTCCACTTACAAAAACTGTCAGTTTTTTTATTTAGCAATGAAACAAATACTCAAAAAAACAAATTTGCTTGAGAAAGATAAAGAAAAAATATGAGCCGTGAGAATAGCTTTTCCTTCTTGATTCTCAACTTCACCTTACTCTTTTTGTTCATCTTTGATTCGGCTTCGAGCTCTTGTCAAAGAAAATGCGGCGAAGTCAAGATCATGTACCCATTTGGAATCGGAGTGGGCTGCTATCTCAACAAGTGGTACGAAATTCAATGTATTAATGATAGCATTACTTTCCTTACCGCAATTAGCAAGGAAGTTGTGCATATCTCCCTTCCGAGTGTATATGATTATGGGATATTCAATTCATATGGGTCAATTCGTATCAAAAACCCAATAACATCAAAAGGATGTTCGAGCGACGACAAAGAAGAAAAGCCACCTTTGGATTTGACGCACAGCCCTTTTTATGTCAGCTACAGGAATACTCTTATTGCGGTTGGTTGCGATATCACAGCATCATTGACGAATGTTGAGCCAAGCATGGTGGGATGTCGCTCGAGTTGCACCACGTCACAACCTTCGCCTACGGCTAGAAAAAGTTATTTCGCTTATGTTGGTTGTAAAACCAAGACATCAAATAGAGGTTTGAAATTTCCCCATTGTGATGCAGTCAGCGTTCGAAATGAAACAATCTGCGACGGTATTGGATGTTGCCAGGCAAGTATACCCGATAGGCTTCAACAGGTTGTTGGTGTGAGTATAGATGAAAACACAACAACTTCGAGAGGAGGAGGAGAAGGGTGCAAAGTTGCCTTCTTAACAGACGAGGCGTACACTTTCAGACATATATCTAATCCGAAAAGGCTTCATGCTCAACAGTATGCGACCATTGAGGTAGGATGGTTCCTTCATACAACGGATGGTTCCTCCATAGACTCCTTAGAATGCGAGGATATAACAGGTCACAATTACTCAACTAATCCCCAAAAAACTTGCATATGTGAGCATTCTACTGATTCAAACTATGCAAGTTGTGCGTGCATCCGTGGTTATACAGGAAACCCATATCTTCCAGGTGGATGCAAAGGTTAGTAATTTTCATCATTCTCAGTTTTTTAATACAGACTATTTGTTGCTATGGTCAATGTAAGTGTTAAAAGTATATTTACTAGTTTTCAACTCAAAATCAATTGACAATGAACAGATTGAGTCAACATCTATTATATACTATTTTAAAAATTATGGGACTACATGTGCCAGACTTTTATTAACACTATAAGAAGATCATTAGTTAGCAGTTTCATTCTTCTTCTTTTTTAATCCAGATATTGATGAATGCCTAGAAAAAACAACTACTGAAGGTAGGGTGCCCTGTACGGGAGAACCGAGATATACTTGTGTTAATCTTAAGGGAAGCTATCGTTGCGTGCCTCACAAGACTGGGTCAATTGCCTTAGGTTAACTGTTCACTCACATCTATATAAAACTTTTTTTTCAATTAATAATTATCAGAAAATTATAATAACCTTGTATCCAACCAATACCAAAAGAATTGTACTTATCATTTTCCCTTTGTGGGTATATAGGAATTGGTGTAGGCTTCAGCTCATTGACATTCATTGTTGGAGTATATTTGCTATACAAATTTGTTAAAAGACAGAGGAGGATTAACCACAAAAAGAAGTTCTTCAGACGCAATGGAGGTCTACTACTGCAACAACAATTGATTTCAACAGAAGGAAATATTGAGAAAACAAGAGTATTCAGCTCAAAAGAATTAGAGAAAGCAACTGAGAACTTTAGCTTAAACAGGATACTTGGACAAGGTGGTCAAGGTACTGTGTACAAAGGAATGCTAGTGGATGGTGGAATCGTGGCAGTAAAGAAATCAAAAGTTGTGGACGTAGACAAGTTGGAAGAGTTCATCAACGAAGTTTTCATTCTCTCACAGATTAACCATAGGAACATTGTCAAACTATTGGGATGTTGTCTTGAGACAGACGTACCAGTTCTAGTTTACGAGTTTATTCCAAATGGTAATCTTTTCGAACATCTTCATGATGAGTTTGATGACGAGACAATGACTACTTGGGAAGTACGTTTACGAATTGCTTTAGATGTTGCTGGAGCTCTTTCATACCTACACTCAGCTGCATCATTCCCAATTTATCACAGAGACATCAAATCCACAAACATAATGTTAGATGAGAAATATCGCGCCAAGGTGTCTGATTTCGGCACTTCAAGGTCAGTAACGGTTGATCATACCCACCTCACAACAGTAGTCTCAGGTACGGCCGGATATGTGGATCCAGAGTACTTTCAGTCTAACCAATTTACGGACAAGAGCGATGTCTATAGCTTTGGAGTTGTATTGGTGGAACTCATCACGGGAGCTAAGCCCATCTCTTTTTTGCGGTCTCAAGAAAATAGGACATTGGCAACCTATTTCCTTCTTGCAATGAAAGAGAATAGACTCGACGAGATCATCGATGCTCGAATAAAGGAGGAGAGGAAGCTGGCACAAATTATGGCAGCAGCAAAACTCGCTAGGAGATGTCTGAATCTCAGAGGGAGAAAACGACCAAGCATGAGAGAGGTGTCGATGGAACTGGAGAGGATTCGTTCGCCGCATGGAGATTCAGAGCAACTAGCCCATATTATCGAAAGCGATGAAGAGAAAGAGGCCGTAGAAGTGAACATAGGCGAAGTAGAATCATGGAACAATGTGGGTGTTACTGAAAATATTGCAACTTCATTTGTAGATGCTGAACCATTGTTTCCTCGTCAAACGTGGTGACCACTAGACATGACAGGTTCATACGAATGAATAAGCTTGTGACATCGATTTCGGTATTTATGTGTATGATAAGATAACGGTATGTGTATGATAAGCCAACGGTATGTATATGTGAATGTTTGTACGTCTCATTTGGATTGATTTTAATGGTGCCATATTTTTACTTGTTTATCAATAGCTGATGGCTTGTCATATTACGAAATGCACTAGCTCGTTTTACGCTTAAACCGGTTTGTTATAATATTTGATTGAGAAAGTATAAAGTCAAAAAATGCTGCATCCATTATGATAGCGTAGGACACACGATATACTTAACCATAAAAATTGATTCGATTGAGATAGAGAGGGGAAAATTCAAAGGAGAAAGACCAAACACTATTGATGTATGTCCAAGTAAACGCAAATTTCTTCCTCTCGTCTTTCTTTCGCTTTACAAAAGTTGTATGGTTTTTACATTTGTCTTCTGATACAATCTTGTTTTAGTTTTTTTTGCGAAAGAAATAGCAAGTCATATCGACTAGAAAGCTGGAAACTTCTCTCGAAGCCATTAAATCATAAGCATCTCTGTGTTTGTTTTGTTTTCAGATCAGCAAATATTGGAGTGTTCATTTGCTTAAAATGTTGAACTCATATCTCAAAGTTTATATAACAGCTTCTTTGGTCTCTATAATTATAAACAGACAAATCTATTGTTTTTTAGTGGTGAATTACTCAAATCTTGGATGTTTTGTTTTAGGTCAAAATATGAACTCCCAAGAGTTTCTGAAACCAAGCTTGCGGATTACATTGAGAAAAAATTGAGCTTTTCTTACATCAAGTCTGTCAAGAAAGATTATGGATAGTTTCCACACAAATTCATCATCCCAGAAGATGGGAAATTTTTTTATATGCAAGGTTTTGAAACCGGTAAAATATATGACAGTTGGAAGAAGGAATGGTGGAGCTTATTGGAAAGTTGGTGACTATAAAGAAAGGCACAAACTTAGCAATCTTGGACATGATGTCAAGTTATCCGTATATTGTGTTGAATCTAGGGGAAGCAAGTAAGTAACTGTTTATCATCTTTTGTGTTAATGAATCTTGAATAGAAAAAGGTTGTGCGTTGTCAGACTCTTGAGACAGCTGTTGTGAATAGTAACTTGAATCCGGTTTGGAATCAGGAACTTATGCTCTCTGTTACTGAGAGCTATGGCCCAGTGAAATTGGTAAAAACGGATCCGATTCTCTAATGATTTTCTTTATTGAACAAAAGCTTGACGAGTTTAATTGGTGATTGCAGCAAGCGTTTGATTAAGATACATTTTCAGCTGACGACATAATGGGAGAAGCTTTGATTGATGTACAACCATTGATAACATCTGCAATGGCATTTCGGGATCCTGAGATGTTTGGGGGTATGCAGATAGGGAAATGGCTTAAATAGCAAGATAATCCCCATATCGATGACAGTGTCATTAACATTATTGATGGGAAAGTGAGACAAAGAGGTTCAAGTCAAGCTTCAGAATGTAGAATCTGGAGAATTAGAATTGCAAATTGTTTGTTTAATGTTTTGGTTTCTTATAGTTTAAATTGTACTATGCTGTTTTTGATGAATAAAATGAAAAGATAAACCATTTGTTTTCCCAATTTACAAAGCAATGTAAACTAAAAAGCGTCCAAGTTTGAACTGCCCTCTGTTTTTCAACTGGTCTTTTAAGTTTTCTATAAAGCTTCTGATTATTAGCGTGCAAGAACTTGTTATCTAAAAACCCAACACTTTGAACCCATCCAAGAAAAATCATAATAATCCTGCGAACAAGGTTTCATAATATTCGAGATATTGCATTGGTCTTGCAAAGATGCAAGAGACTAAGAAAGAAAAGCAAAGATAGTTCACCATTTATTTAACAGGGGCTTTTTAGACCCCAAAAACACAAAGCACCAAGTTTTTAGAAACGAGTAAAAGACAAGAATGGAACTAGCAAACAGAGAAGAGATATCACTGACTTTGGAAGATTTAGAAACCACCTCTTAGACGGAGGACCAAGTGAAGGGTCGACTCCTTCTGGATGTTGTAGTCAGCTAAAGTTCGGCCATCTTCGAGCTGCTTTCCTGCGAAGATCAATCTCTGCTGGTCCGGAGGGATACCTTCCTTGTCTTGAATCTTGGCTTTTACGTTATCGATGGTGTCTGAGCTTTCAACCTCCAGGGTGATTGTCTTGCCGGTCAACGTCTTGACAAAGATCTGCATACCTCCACGGAGACGAAGCACCAAGTGAAGGGTTGACTCCTTCTGGATGTTGTAGTCCGCCAAGGTTCGGCCGTCCTCGAGTTGTTTACCGGCGAAGATCAACCTTTGCTGGTCCGGTGGAATACCCTCCTTGTCCTGGATCTTGGCTTTGACGTTGTCGATGGTGTCAGAGCTCTCCACCTCAAGGGTTATTGTCTTTCCGGTTAGGGTTTTGACGAATATTTGCATACCACCACGAAGCCTCAGAACCAAGTGAAGGGTGGATTCCTTCTGGATGTTGTAATCAGCCAACGTGCGACCGTCTTCCAATTGCTTTCCCGCGAAGATAAGCCTTTGCTGATCCGGGGGAATTCCTTCCTTGTCCTGGATCTTGGCTTTAACGTTGTCGATCGTGTCGGAGCTTTCCACCTCGAGGGTGATGGTCTTGCCGGTGAGAGTTTTAACGAAAATTTGCATCTGAAATTCAGAAGAAACAAGATTAATTATCAATCTCAACAAATCAAACAACAAATCAAATCAATTGCAAAACCAGTCGACAAGAGTAACGAAAAAGCTTAGATGTGACGAAACTCGATCATATAAACACGAACAAAAATCCGATCAAGACGACATCAGCGCCAGAAAAGAAAACCAGAGATCAACACAACGTAGATCTACAACTAATACACTCCCTAATAGAAATTTGCGATTAGATCACTCGATAAAACTAAATTCATTCTAGCAACGACCAACCGAATCAATTTTCCAAAAGAGAGATATCTTATCGCAATCGAAAGAAACAATTAACTGCAGAAAACAGAATCAGAAATTCACCTTGATCGTAAGCGATTGAGAGAGAATTGATGAAAGTTTTGTGTTTCAGAGAAATCGATTCGGAAATTGAATTGAGGAAGATTGGAGGTTTTATTAGGGTTTTGATTTATAGCAAAGGAGGAGGAAGACTCGGTAACGAGAAAGGTAAGGCGGTGAAGGAATAGCCACTGCGAATTTGACACGTATGTAAATGACGTGTATTGAGCGTTGTTTACACGCAACGATTGCTAATTAATTTAGGTTAGGAAAAGAATTTGTGCCTTGAGTCGATAACCACGGCCCGTGTGCCGGCAGCAACCGCTTTAACGCCGTTTCTAACAAACTTGTCGACAATCACAATCTCTAACGGCCGTTACATATCCGACGTTTTAGATTTACCGACCGTCACGATTGATCAACGGTGGAGATATGTCGATAATTGAACCACGGGTCCCACAATATCAAAGTCTATCTCGTGTTTCCTAGAACAAAAAGTAGTGTTCTGAATTTGAATGAGAGAGGTCCAAAATATCCCCCAGTAATACGACATAATTATAAATCAGTTTAGATATAATACATGAGATACTGAATTACAAGAATGTTTAACAAATTGAAAACTACAAATATTAAACTTTTTGCTTCCAATGAGTTATATCTCGATGAAGATGTATCATATTTTTGTCTTGATAGCTACCATTAATAAATTTAGTAAGAAGCTGATAATCTTTTTTGAAAGTTATCTCTTTTAATCCTGATAATTATGTGTGTTGTAGAGTTCCTAAAAGAGCTTTTCTTTCAGTTTCGATCACATAAGTCACATTTCCAAGATAAGCATGACCCCGTAAAACACATCATAATGATTTCTTACAATCCATCTAACAATAACCTTTTTCGTGGTTGAATTAAAACTTGCGTCATAATTACATTTGTATAATTTTAATTATGGTCTTTTGTCCGAACAACTACAATTGTTACCATCCAACTCAAAATTATTTGTATTAATATTATCTTTTGTATTAATTTTTATCCATTTCAAAGTTCTGTTAAAACTAGATGAGCATCATTTGAATAATAACTTGATGATTAAATATTAGATTGTTACCATCCAGCTCAAAATTATTTGTATTAATATTATCTTTTGTATTAATTTTTATCCATTCTAAAGTATATGAGAAAGTTAGATCAACATGTTGATCAATAAATTGATGATTAAATAGTAGATTGTTCGTTACATTTCAAATCTTCCATATGTCCAAAAAGGGAGAATTCGTAAATGATTTGGAATATTTTTTTATCATCAAAACGATCTAATAAATAAGCTGTGATAGTTTCTTCATTTTGATGATTACGAAACAACAGTGGATAAGAAAGTTATATATTTTTTTCTTCATCAAAAAAGTGGATAAGGAAGTTGTATATGTCTTCAAGTCATAGTCAAAAGGGGACACTAAAAAAAAAATGATTGATTGTTTCAGCAGAAGACCCATATAGGATCTATGTTCAATTGTGTTAACCTGGGAGCCGTACTAATAGCTCTTGATAATATTCTCCATTTAAAATGTTTTAATTTTGGTAAAATGTCCAATTGGTTCTATGTTTTAATTTCGGTAAAATGTCTAATTTCCAAAGACGTTTTGTATACACGATCAAATATAAACAGAAATGAAAAAAGAAAGAAAAAACATACAAAAACTTAATACGGCTTTTCTTATATGTTATAATGTATACAAGATCTGAAATGTATGTGTTTTTTTTCTTACTTCATTATCTATCACTTTGAATAAATTACATCCCCAAATAATTTTATATCTCTCATTGAGAAATTTTGTATCTAGCATCCACAAATCACAATTTTCATTCATTTTTTTTAGTAAAAAAGTGTTCACTCGCACAAAACCTGGACAACACTCATGAATTCACTTGTGGAAAGTAAATCATAAATTTGATCTTAGAATATAATTTCAGTTATCGCAATATATAAAACAAATGTTAATAACATACAAGATTATCCGAATGAAAATTACACATATATTAGATTAGACTACCATTATAACATATGTTGAAAGAACAAGAAAGTTTTTCCTGTTGTGATTTTTCATGAAAATGTTTAAGAACAAATTTGTTGATATTTGGAAAAAAAGTGTTCATATTTGGAAATCGTTATGTCATATTTTTTAGAAAAACAAAAACATAGATTCTTCTCCCAAGTCGCAGTCTTCTCTTCCCTAGTCCTTCATCAGTCGTTGTATGTATAATATAAATGAATATAAAGTTCTTTTTTTGGTGTATAAACTAAATGAGTATAAAGTTTTCAGTAACTCTGTTAATATGGTGATACGTTGAACCAAGGCCGAAACTAAGTCTTGTATCAATTATATATTTAACCCTGCAAATCAAGCTAAGAAAGGGTGGCTTTAAGCAAGGTTAGGTTGATACAATGCAAGGTTAGGTTGATACAATGCAGAACGAAGCTCACTCTCTAGAGTAATTTAAGAAAAGGCACTCAAGAAAAGTATTTTAAGATATTGTTTAAAGCCAATAAAGTCTACACAATATACAAAGAACGAAACTCAATCTCTAGAGTCTCTACTATGAACCAACATAAACAAAGAAAGAAAAATGAAAGGAGAGTGTTGTAAGATCAAAAAGAAGCAGAGGTTGTTCGTCGGAGCTTCCACTTATGATCCGGTGGTGGTTCATTTGACAAGATCTTCTCCACCTCCTGCATTTACATAATCAAATATCCAAAAAAAGAAACCACTAAACCAAATTACCATCACTAGAAAAAGAGATGGGTTATACCTTAAGCCTCTGAAGATTTTTGTTTTCTTCTTCTAACCTTGAAACCATTATCTCTAATTCTTGAGTATAAGCCTGCTCAACAAAAAAGCTCACTGTTATGTTATCAGACAAAACACTATGAAAACACACAACTTTATTTTTGTTTTTATCTTGTCAGACATGTTTCCTAGCTCGTGAACGAATAGCAAATTATTTGTTCTTGATCATTCTCTTTTGTCTCTTCTCTAAAGTCTTCTCCACAATGTCACCCCCTGATGAAGCCAATCTCTTCCTCCCAAGCGCATCTTGTTGTGTAAGTGATAAACCACCTATCATCAAAGCGGTTGGAGACACCACTTCTTGCATCTCATAAACCGGATAAGTCATAAACCCTTGTGCTTTCTGTTGAGCCTGAGGTTGATGATACTGAACACATTTCTCATTTAAAGGCTGAGGCACTATTGTCTCAGTCACTACACCAGCTTTCAGCAAGAAGTCCTCTAGTGTTATTTCACCAAGTGTCGACTGTTTATTAATAGTACTTGTATTTCCATTCCTGTCTTGTTGGATATCTCTCCAAACCTCATCAACTGTCTTTTTGCTTAGATCTCGAGGCAACGTTAAGCTTCCTTGACGACAAAGCCCTTCCAATGTTGCTGCCTCTGGAGGCTGGTTAGATTCAGCAGAGAAAACTGTCTTGAGAAGTTTATCAAGATTCATGCTTCCTAGTGGTTTTTCGGAACTACCTAAATGGGTTTGAACCTATGGAGCTTTAAGCTATAGAGAAAAGAACCTTGCCTAGTTAAGGACTGAGAAATTGGCTCCTCAACATTCACTCTCATGGAACCCATTTTTAGAAAGAGAAACAAAACAATGTCTCTGATTATGTAAATTAGAAACCCTTTTTCTAATAATCAAGAATTTCTAATAATCATAAGGCACAAGACTCCTTTCTACAAACATGCAAGGAAGGAGGAATCATTGGGAGAATCATGGAAATTTGCATGCAGCAATCGAGGGCTCAAAATACGGAGAACTAAATTTGAGAAAAGGAGAGATTGGATGAAGAAGGTAACAAAAAGAAAGAATGGTGTTAAATGTGGTATAGATCTTCAAAGATTGGAGATTAAACGAAGGATATGTTGGAAAAAGAAGAAAAAAATAGAACTTGGGTTGGTGGGTTTGAGATAAACCTTTGGTAAAACTATCTTCATTAGCGATTTAGGGCAAGTCCAACAGAGGATTTTAACAATTTCTTAGCGCTGATACCGAAAAAATAATAAAAAATGTTGGGTCTCACTTTTTTTAAGGAGCGATCCTTAATTAAGAAATTTTGTCAGCGAGTTTATTCTCTGTAGTAGCCGCGTGGCAAGCTGTGATTCGTCAGTGATTTTTTTTTTTTCACTCGAAAATCTTTTTAAAAATAATAAAAAAGGTTGTGGGTCCCACTTAAGAGATTTTCCACCGAGTTTTACGGTTGGAAGTACTCTTAGGAGAGATTCATGTCACAGATTCTTAGGGAAACAAATAATAAAAAATTTATGGGTCCTAGTGAATAGTGTTGAACCTCTCCTTAAAATCTCTTCCGTGTGAACCTCTCTCTCCTCGAGTTCGCTACGTGACGGCACGGCATTGAACGATTTTATTTTTATTTTTTTTTTGGACTTAAAAGAAAAATAATTATTAAAATATTTTTTTTAGAACCCAAGAAAGAATTCACAAATGGGATGCTCTAAGTGCATAAGAGAGACTACAAAAACCAAACGTACATTCTCTTCTCTTCACTTTCTCTCTCTCTTTAGTAAAGAGAAAGAATAGAGAGGGAGAGACAGAGAGAGAGCCTTTTGCATTCGAAACTGTTACACTCGAACGTTGATACTGTGCCTTGAGGAATTTTCAATTATTAAAAGCTTCTTTTTTAAAAAGAAAAAAGGTGATAGTCTCCGTACTGATGATCAGAGTATTAACTTTAGAAGGGGAATGTGATATCAAGTTTATTCCCTTCGAATCTAATCCTCTTTTTTTTTTTGACTCATATTTATGACATAATCACTTTATCTTTTGCTTTCTTTTCCTTAAACCTAAAAAACTTTCTCTTTAAAGACTTAAACCAAAAAAAAAACTTTCTCTTTAAAGACTTAAACAAAAAAAAAAAACTTTCTCTTTAAAGACTTTGTCTTTCTCCGACATATGTTTCCCAAAATGCTCTTGTTTTTTAGAGTAATAAATAAAAGGTGAAGAAGAGTGGGAACAAACGAGAAGGTGCTGTAAAGTAATAAAAAGAACTAAATTAAAATCAACTTTTTATTGATAAAAGAAAGATTCGATGTATGGTAAAAATTGAAAAAGAGGGGACCACATGCGGTGAGGAGAATCGGAGAGTTATTTGCATTTGCATGAGGATCCGCGTGTTGGGATGTTCTCCCCTCCCACGTGTGGACGTAGAAAAAGTTCGGAAGAGTTCATCAACGAAGTTTTCAGTCTCTCACAGATTAACCATAGGAATATTGTCAAACTATTGGGATGTTGTCTTGAGACAGACGTACCGGTTATGGTTTACGGGTTTATTCCGAATGGTAATCTTTTCGAACACTTAATGATGAGTTTGATGACGGTTGGATTCGGATTTGCACCCCATAGTAAAAAGGTTAGACCCAATCCTTTTTTTACCGCCGTATACGCGAGGTCCAGTCAGGGCCCGATTCTTGGGTGACTTCGGTCCGACGTCCGAGAAAGCCACGTCACCAGACGATTGGAGCAATGCATGTTCGACACGTCATCAAAGAACGCCGAACACGCGAAATTCAACTGTTTCTGACATGAACAGTCCGAAGACAGGTCGAATGATGACCTATCTACCAACCCAACGAACGACCTAGTTCGACGGACGAGGGAAAACAAATGATGACTCTCGAAACCCACGCTCACCTGCTACGAGCTCAATCAGGTGAGTTCGGTTCTATAAAAGAAGAAAGATATTGAATGAAGAACACACACAATACACGAGTACCTCGGAGCAATATATATAACTTAGATCGTGCTTAACATTTCTCTTCAACTTTTGTTATTAAGTGTTAGGCCTTGATTTTCGTCTGTATTCAAACTTGTAACACGAACGTAACTTAAACGAGCAATAACAAACGCATTATTCAGACTCTCACCTTCGTACTTTTATTCCCCTCGTGATTTCCCTTCGATTTATCTCGTCGTAAGAATTTCGATCCATTCCCAAACAAATTACTCACCTCAATCTGCACTGAATTTCCTTGGTTCAACAATGACTATACAATGATTACTTGGGAAGTTCGTTTACGCATTGCTTTAGATGTTATTGAAGCTCTTTCATACCTATACTCGGCTTCATCGTTCCCAATTTATCATAGAGACATCAAATTCACAAACATAATGTTAGATGAGAAATATCACACCAAAGAGGAGAGAAATCTGGCACAATTTATGGCAACAGAAAAACTCGGGAGATGTATGAATCTCAAAGGGAGAAAATGACCAAGCATGAGAGAGGTGTAATAAAAGGGGAGAGGAAGTTTTGGTTTGTAAAAAGCTGGAGAGGCTTTTTATAAATGATCATTGGGTTAGACTTTTTTGAGTTCTTATTGTGTGTTTGAAGCGGGTGGTTGCTCAGACCACCTAAGATGTCGTTTCCATGTGGATGGGAAGAAAGACAAACCAAATAAGCCGTTTAAATTTTCATATATGGTTTTGTTGGTTGCCTTAGTTTAAGATATTGGTTGACAAGCAAAAGAAAAGACACTCAAGAATTGTATTTTAAGACATATTGTTCAAAGCCAAACAAAGCTCTCTTTCTCTCTAGTCTCTACTATGAACAAACATAAACAAGAAAGAACGTAAAAGGAGAGTGTTTCGAGATTAGAAAGAAGCAGAGGAAGAGATGGGATTTATACTTTAAGCCTCCGAAGTTTTTCACATTGCTTTAGGTTTATACATATACTAAGGTAAAATCATTTTACATAATATCAAATATACAAATAAAGAAACCCACTAAACCAAAAAACCAACAACAATGCTTTCGATTTCACACTCTCGATACCAATTTTGAAAACCTTTTCCTATTTGTAATCGAAAATTGTGATTCGTCTCCGTTAGCGCTGACTGTCAGATAATTCTTCACCATCTCTCCAGCGTGAAATTGTTTTCCTCGCTAAGTATTTCCACCGTCACCGGAAAACAAATGTCATGATTTGAGTATTTTAAGGTTTTGTCTTAGCAACTGTAGAAATGAAAGTGGAGAATTTAACTTATCCACATATTTAGTTTTTTTTTTATTAACAGTTAATTTAATTTTTATTAATTGAAAAATTAAATTTAATAATTGCGCATGGAATTGGGTCATTGTGTGTTGAGAGGACAAAACAGATTTAGTTTGTCGTAGCACCAAAAAAAGAAGTGTTATCCAACAAAGACAACTCTAAAAGGTGCTAGTTATCGCAAATGCCGAAATTTGATCATGTTAAACATCCACGTTCTTAAATTTGTTATCGTCATCCAGCAACAATTCCTATTCGTCTGATATATCATCATCATCAGTAGAGAAAGATCGTTCATAAATTAAATTCCCATTCATTTAGCAAAGAATTTCGCTAAGGTAACAATACACCGAGATACCTCCACAAGTTTTTGTTTCGACAAATGGTCGTCTTTGGGCATTCTTGTGGAGCAAACGGACGTGTGTGGTTTCATCGATATGGGGATCAAGGCAAAAGCAACTGTGGCTCAAGCTTTATTCTCCTGTTGTCAACGTCGAAATCGATGCCATGTTTTCAATTTCATGGAAGACGACCTAGACAAACTGAGGGTTACTTATAATTCCTCTCATAACGCTGTTTTTCTTTGGAAACAAAAATCAGATATTTATTTGTCACGGTTCGATACAAAGGCAACTTGGAATCAAGTTTGTCATGCTCGTCCTAGGGTAATTTGGGCAGAAGCTGTTTGGTTCCGCCATTGTACTCCTAAATATGATTTCCATGTATGGGTTACAATGCTAAATCGATTACCTATAGGTGATTAAATGTTATCGTGGAGCACAATCAACCATTCTTCTTGTGTGTTTTGTCTCCATCCCGTTGAATCTGAAGACCATTTGTTTTTTATTGTCCATATTCTATGTAGATTTGGAAGGAGCTAGGGGCGGGTGTTTTCCAGTATGAATTCACCACTGATTGGAGTTGCATTGTCAATTGTCTCACTCAGCCACACCATAGTAGGATTCAATCCTTTTTGATGAAGTATCTGTTTCAAGCTGTTTTTTTATCATATTTGGGTTGAGAGAAATAGTCGCAGGCATGAAAATCACCCCTTTACATCGCAACATCTCGTCAAACGGATTGATAGAATCATGAAAAACATATTTAGTTCAGTTAGATTCCTCGGAGATTCACAATATGAGAATGAATTTCAAACATGGATTGCTATTCGATCCCCATACTAAAATCCAAAATCATAATGATTGTATATAGATTGGTTTCTATTTACTTGCTAGCATCTTGGATGTAAAAATGTTTTTTTGGTTTGAATAAAATTTAACATTTATAGGAAAAAAAAATCGTTCATAACAAAAAAAAAAAACAAGGTCGGCACAATTGCATATCGTACATGGTTCTTTAGCAAATCTAGCATCACTTCATGAAAGTCGACTTCGTGCATCATATCATTCATGCCATAGCACATGTCCTGACTTGCAAGTTGCAACTACTTTGACAAAAATCTACCCATAATATAACAACAAATGTAAGAAATTATATAATACTTTGTCAAGATGTTATTTTACTAAAAAGGGATCATTTCACCTCGTCAAAAATCTGAGGATCAAAAGTTAAAACGGCATGTACAGTGGCTGTTCCTGGCCTTTTTGCTTGGATAATCCCATAGGGTGACACATACACAATGCTCATATTTGAGCTAAACCACGTGTAGTCACCTGATGCTTTTTTCTCCACAACATTGAAAAAGACAAATATCAACATCATTCTTATGGTATTCAAACAACATGAGCAATCATGGTCTATTTCCATGATGCCTCCTTTGGCTCACTTATCTATCTCAGACCGAATCCTAATATTCTTATGAGTGATATCCATTTGGGTTTACTTGATTCTAAATCAGTTTACAACTTATTAATCCCAATTTGTAATAAGTGGGATTGATCCATGTTCTTATTTATTAGTGTTGGTCTTTTCCAATGAACAAAAATAAATCAAAAAATCAAATTGAACAATGAATTGGAGATTAACCTTTTTTCATATTTAGCTTAATTTCAAAATGAACCTGAGAGCATTTCCAAAGGGAGATGTTAGTATTAGTATCTAAAAAAATATTAAAAAAATGCATAGTTCCACTGAATAGTTAAGAAGCAGTTTTTAAATTAAAATTTTAAGAAGTGGTTTCCGAAGAATTCTTAGTGACATAGCTGGTTTTTATTGGTCAGTTCATTTTTATTTTTATTTTATTTTTTACAGAAAAATATGGACCCTACAATTAAAAAAATATTAAATTTTTTTAAAAAACTCCAATCTTTTGTTTCGGAGATGCTCTGAGAGATCCATTAAGGATCCATTAAAAAAGAATCTTAGGTATTATGCTTTTTTTCCTATTCAATGTGAATTCAATTAACTCACAAGCCTCCTTTAAATTCTTATACCCATTGGAGTAAGTTGATTCAGAAGTTCCCTCTACAAAAAGCATGGCCATAACCACACAAAAAAAATGCCAAACAAGCACATGTAGCCCTTACTCGAAACTACATCATTTAAACCCAAAGTTAGAATACTTATAACCATTGATATGTTTGAATCAAACTCAAATACCTTTATGAGACGAGAGACGAGAGAAAGAACACTGATTGGATGTTATATCTATGGAACACCAACATTTGTATTCCTTTTATACCAGAATTAACCAATATCCACAAAAGAATAAAATTCAACATCTTAAGATTAAATGCAACGCTAGGGTGTAAGTGAAAGATGAAAAACTATAAGTTCTAGTCTTTGCCCCGAAATACCGAGAATCACGTTTTTTTAAATGGTTTGAACTCGTAACTAAATGGAAACATATTTTCTGTTTTATCTCCCTTTATCCTATCAGTCCTTGATAAAGTACCAATCTTCTTCAATGTTTTACCTGCTGATTGTGAAGCGTCCACAACTATCTTCTGCAAGATTCCTATAGGACAAAAAAAAATCAAGGCTGACGATTTTTGTCTCATATAGGTGAAGAAGTATAACAGAAAACTAAGAAAGTTGTGGTGGAGTTTTCTATTTTTGGAGTATTTTTGTAAAAATTTCCTAAGAATATACGATATCGCTTCAGGAGATGAGAATGTAGGGGAAGTCTTAGCCACAGTAAAAAAAATCTCAAGATATTAGAGTACTTTCTTATATTTTTGGAAGTGGGAAGTTGAAAACATGAAACTGTTTTCATGTTCTGTTACTTATTGATTAGAGTACTTTCTCTATTTTTTTTTCCTTATAAAAAAGAACAATTTTTATTCATTTCTTTCGTAAGATAATGTTTATTTATGCTCCAGCTTAAAACACTTGAGATCGCATCAGTGATTGCTGCAAAAGAAAGGGCACTCAAGATATGTATTTTAAGACATTGTTCAAAGCCAATAAAGTCTACATAACAATATACAAAGAACAAAGCGCTCTCTCTCTTTAGTCTCTACTATGAACAAACATAAACAAGAAAGAAGGTAAAAGGAGAGTGTTTTGAGATCAGAAAGAAGCAGAAGTTGTTCGCCGGAGCTTCCACTTAGGATCCGGTGGTGGTTCACTTGGCAAGATCTTCTCCACCTTAATTACATAATCAAATATCACAAATTAAGAAACATACTAAACCAAATAACCATTACAAGAAGAAGAAGAGATGGGATTTATTATACCTTAAGCCTCCGAAGTTTTTCGTTTTCTTCTTCTAACCTTGAAACCATTATCTCTAATTCTTGAGTATAAGCCTGCTCATCACAACAAAATTTTCAAAAGTTATTAGACCAACTAACAAGAAACAAACACTTAAGTTTGTATTTGATTTTGTCTTGTCACACACCTGTTTCCTAGCTCGTGAACGAGCAGCAGATTCTCTGTTCTTGATCATTCTCTTCTGTCTCCTCTCTACAGTCTTCTCCACAATCTCACCTCCCAATCTTTTCCTCCCAAGCGCATGTTGTTGTGTATCCGATAAACCACCCATCATCAAAGCGTTTGGATACACCGCTTCTTGCGTCTCATAAACCGGATAAGTCATAAAGCCTTGTGCTTGCTGTTGAGGCTGAGGATAGTGAACCCATTGCTCATTTGAAGGCTGAGGCACTATTGTGGTAGTCACTACACCAGCTTTCATCAACAAGTCTTCAAGTGTGATCTCACCAAGTGTAGGCTGCTTATGAGTTGTACCAGTACTGTTTCCGTTCTTGTCTTGTTGGATATCTCTCCAAACCTCATCAACTGTCTTTTTGCTTAGATCTCGAGGCAACGTTATGCTTCCTTCCTCTGTTGTTGCTTCTGGTGGCTGATTGGCTTCAGCAGAGAAGACAGTCTTGAGAAGCTCATCAAGGTTCATGCTTCCTAGTGGTTTTCCGGAACTTCCTAAATGGGTTTGAACCTCATGGAGCTTTAAGTTATAGAGAGAACCTTGTCTAGTTAAAGAATGAGACATAGGCTCTTCTACATTCACTCTAATGGAACCCATTTTTGAATAGAAGAAACAAAACAGTGTCTCTGATATGTAAATCAGACACCCTTTTCTAATAATCAAGAATTTCTAATAATCAGAAGGCACAAGAATCTTTTCTACAAACATGCAAGGAAGGAGGAATCATGGAAAATTTGCATGCAGCATTCGAGGGGATCGAAACGCAGAGAACTAAATTTGAGAAAAGGAGAGATTGTGTGAAGAAATAAACCGAAATTAAGAAAGGTGTTGAAACTGGCTTAGATTTTCAAAGATTGGAGGTAAAACGAAGGAGAAGATCGGAGAAAGAAAAGAACTTGGGTTGGTAAGTGCATAAGAGAGACTGACTACAAAAACCAAACATACATTCTCTTTCTCCTTAGTAAAGAGAAAGAATAGAGAGAGAAAGAGCCTTTTGCCTTAGAAACTGTTACACTCGACCTGTGCCTTGAGGAATTTTCAATTAAAAGCTTTTCTTTTTGAGAATAGACAAAAAAGGGAAAATAACTCCGTACTGATGATCAGATATGAGAGTATTAACAACTTTAGAAGGGGAGTGTAATTATTCCTTGCGAATCTAAACCTCATATTGATGACTCGGTTATTTACTACATAATCACTTTATCTTTTGCTTTCATTTCTTTAAAACTAAGTAAGTTTCTCTTTAAAGACTTTGTCTTTCTCCAACATAAGTTTCCCAAAATGCTCTTGGTTTTTACATACAGTAATAGTAAATAAAAGGTGAAGTAGAGTGGGAGAAACCGAGAAAGTGTTGTAAAGTAATAAAAAAGAACAAAAAAAAAGAAGAAAGATTCGATGTATATGGTAAAAAATTGAGAAAAGAGGGGACAAAGGGAGAGAGGGACCACATGGGGTGAGTGAGAAGTGAGAAGAATCGGAGAGTTATTTGCATCTGCATGAGGATCCGCGTGTTGGGATGTTCTCCCCTCCCACGTGTTTCTGTTTCCCTCTTTTCCTTCTCTTTTTTATTACATTAACATCAATTTTAGTAAAACAAGATTTGCAGAAATCTTCCTTTGTCTTTGCCTTCTTTCGGGCTTTCCTTATAAAATCCTGCTCCAAATATCAAACACCGAGAATCATGTGTACCACGTTTGATCCTGTCCCACACTCTCGCTACCAAGGTGTATCATCATAATCAAGTGTTTCTAAAAGCTTCCTTAGTTAAATGCAGATGCACATATTGTTCAACACTTACCACAATAACACTAATCATAGGCAAGTGGCCTAAAGGGATAACTAGGTAGAAACTCTGCCACTCTTCTCTACTTTAGTGAACAAGTAAATACTATGATTTCTTTGCTTCAACATACAACAAAACCCGAAAGCATGCCGCATATATCATCATCAAAAAGTCAAAAGAGTCTCTTCCTCGACTATGGTTCTAGTTTAAGAACAAATCTTCACATGCAAACCCTAGCTCTCATCTTACAAAAGGCAAAATCACTTGGGGAAAAGTAGTTCAAGAGGTGTTTCTTTGTATTTATGAAAAATACAACCACAAGGTGAGCAAAAAGTTTTGTGCGGAGATTTACTTAAGGTTATCATTATTCTCATACTTACCTTTAACTGGGAGGGCAATTCCTAAGCTCCCATTATGCAACACCAAGACACCAGTGCCAGCTGTGTAACAAAACTCGGTTCAAAAGTTATGTACAAGACTTGTTACACTTTTTGAGATGTGCTGAAATTTCTGCAAATCCCTACTAACCATTTGTTTCCACTGATTCATAAACGTAGGCTTCCACACAGCACTGACAACTCTTTTGACTACCGGAAACAAGTTTGAAAAATTCATTGCAAGACTTGTTTAAACTTTTAACAGAGAACCAAAACACTACTTTTTTGGTTCAAACAGATACCTAATGCGGCTAAAAAAAAAATAGATTTTGCCTACATCTTTAACTATGACACCACCTTTTCTTCCCCCCCCCAGTATATAAACACATATATGCTGCATTCAGATATTCAGTCAACGAATTGGGGTTGATAAAGGTTTACCTTTGTTGGGCACTGACCATTCAACCTGCAGTCAAATTTACCTGCGAGAGGATCAAGGATAGAAAAACTAACATGTGAACATCAATATAATCCGCTATGTACATTCATTTGAGCGTGGTTATAATCTGACTAGTTTTTCCAATGTCACCGAATATACCCAATATATTAGGATGAATCACCTTGAGGAAAAAGAAATCCGCAAAACCGCCATACATATAGCGAAAGAATCAAATCTAGAGTCTGATTAAAAGGAAAATGAAAAACACGAATGTAAACATAGCGATTGAAAGCATCTGCATGTCCTTGAGAAACACTGTTTAACTTTTACAAATGAAAACGTTCACGAAAATAGTAAAACCAAAGCAGTTTATTAGGAATGTCATGAAATAAAAAGTTGGGAAAACTAAAGCTTCTTGAAACATTTGAAGAGTCATGGCCTTTTGAGAAATCGAAAGAGTAACATTTCATCCCAAAACTAAACAACTCCATTTGCATCAGCTCCTTAATAACTTCAGAAGATTTGCATAGCTCCTTAATAACTTCAGAAGATTCACCAGGCCAATACTAAAAATACTGTTTTGGAATATCTGCACAACGAATTAAGAGAATAAGAGAAGACTTTTGCGATATAAACTGGTGCAAAACTGAATACCCTTTAGAAAAATCAACAAACTCATGGCTCTGTGACACCAAAATTGCAAAAGCTTAACTGACAAACATTAGCTGAAAGTTAACTTAATTGAAAATCTTGACACTTTTGAATTAAACAACAGGAGCATAAAAGAAGCAACACATATCAAGTCCATGTTTTTAGATATACAAGGCTGACAATCATAGCTGAAATCATACAAACTCCAAATAAAGTATGACACAGAACATAAATGAAAAGGATCTGCAGATGTATACCTTAGTAGTTGCATCTATTGACCCATGTAAGGACCACCATACCCTCCTAGACCATGCTGTCCTCTTCCAGCACCGCCCTGACCAGGCTGCTGAGTTTGATACCCGCCCTGAAAGCCGGCTTGGGCACCATAGGCCCCAGGTGTTATATTTGCTTGAGCACCATAGCCATTTGGCATTCCAGCTACAGCACCTGGACTAGATGTCCCTAATGTCCCCAACAAAGCCTGCCCAAATGCTTGGTTTAAACCCAATCCATAACCCTGAGATGACAGCAAAGCTGTAAGAGCCCCAATGGCCGGGTTTAACACCTGGGCAGCTTGGTTATTACCAGCTATGAAATGTCCATGGCTTCCAGGTGCACCGTAATCGGGATTGTCGTTCCTTTGGTAACGTGAATTTGATTGTGAGAGTTGTGTTGTTGTTGTTGTTGCTTAGCCTGTTTTGGCCCGTCGTTAGCTTTGTGACAATACAATACGTGACCCTCGAAGGTCTTGTGTGGCTCTTCCAATGCCTTCTTGGCGCTTTCCGAAGATTTGTAGACAAACAGAGCGAAGCCTTTGGGTCTCCCAATATTTTTATCAATCCCCAAAGGACCTTCTTCAATCTCACCGAATCTTGAGAAAAAAGTCAGTAATCTCTGTGGATCTATCTCGGCGCCAACGTTACTGACATAGATCTTCCTCTGGACGTTCTCGGGGTTGAAATGCTGAGTTGGAGCTACGACAAGGTTTCCTTGGACAGGTCCTATAGACGCCAGCTGTCACGCCGTCATACGGGTTCCAATCTTCTTATGAGGCTGCTTAAGCGCGTTGCGAGCACCGGACCGTGACTTGAAGAGGATAAATCCATATCCTTTGGATTGCCCAGTTACCTTATCAACCACGCATTTGCAGTCTTCGATCTCTCCGTACTGCTTAAAAGCTTCGATAAGTGCGTCCGCTTTGGTGTCCCACCCTAACCCGTGCACGAAGATCTTACGATGAACATGATCCTCATCAGCCACCATCCGAATTCGATCGGCCACATCACGATGCTTCTCCGCCATTTCCTTGAGAAGGATCAAGAGCTGATCCTTTGAAAACAGCTCCAAGAGATCCTCGATTGGCTATTCGTCATCCTTATTCCTTATCCCCTTGATTCCTAGATCCTGACGACTTTGCCGCCTCCGTATGCACACCCATCGTATTATTCTCATCTTCATCGTCAGATTTAACTTCTTCTTCGTGAACATCCTCTGCTCCGTCGTATTCTACTTCTGCACCGTCGTCTATTTGATTAGCATCATATTTTGTTCCCGGATCCTCTTGTTCGCATTGCTGCTGCTTCTGCGGCGGCTCCGATGCCTCGTGCGATTCAGGTTCGACCTTTCTTTTCCTTCCCATGGCGGAATCGACGATTTTAAGGTGAACAAAAGAGATTGCTACGGATTCTGGGGTTTTGTAATTCCTGATTCTTCCCTAAAACTAATTTTCTTACCTCTTATCTACAAAACGCTGCTAGGCGGCTTGGATTGTGAAGCTTACGAATTGGCGATCTGTATGAAGTTATGCAATTTTTCCTGTCATGTGAGAAAAATTAAAATAAAAACCAAGCCCATTAAAGAATATTGGGCTGAAATCATCAGGTTAGATTTATCGACTTTGAAGCCCTTAGAGAATGTGTCTTTGACACTACTTGGAATTAAAATCAATTGAACCGGATCAATTTAACTAACCCGGATTTTAAATTCTTAAACCAATAGAATAGCGACATGATTATTGGGAATCCGAGTGATTACTGACTGGTCTACTGAGTGGGAAATAGGTAGATTTAGGGTGGCGCCCGAGAAGCAGATTTGTTTGGTTGTCTAAATCCTTTTTCTTTAATTAGTTCAATACTTTTTCAGAATCCACTTTAGTGAATCTGATTAATAGGTCTCCTTATTCAGCAATAGGTTTCAAGTATACCAGAAGAGCTTTGGACTTCATCAATTCCAAACTTGTCGAGATTAGGAAAATTTGGGTGTATCTGCTAAATCAATTATAATAAAGGCAGGCTAAAACGAATGAATAATGAGGATGTCTTAATAAGCTATCCAAAATAGTGAAAAGGTTTAGAATCTGAATATTAGACTAAAAAAAGTGTGAGGTAAATCGTAATATAGTGTTTAAAGAATAAATTATGTATAAAGATATCAGCTTAAAGTAGGAATCATGTAATAGTAATAAACATCTAGTGTTATCTAAATGAAATTTTGAGTTATGATCTTGCATGTACATTACGATTTAGTGTTATTTAAACAGAATATAGAGAAGATTGACGAAGGTTGACCTATCAAAAGCCAAAAACAACTAGAACCAGAACAACACACTCAAGAAGGAGAACACAAAACTCCTACGGATGAAAGTTCATAAGATCAAACTTTGGAAGATTATTAGCTAGCCATAAACAAAACAAGGAGCAAGATCAATCCTTCTATCATAATAGAAGACTAGGTAACTAACAATGACAATAATGATGATGATATTGCATGATATGTGTATATAATGGCATAAGATGATGGTGACTTATAACCACCAAACTATCAATGAAAATGTCATATAGAGATAGTTTGGAGTGGTTTTAGAAGCTCAAAGTGAAGAAATAAAGTCATTAAGGAAGAACAAGACATTGGTTTTTTGGATCGGGTAAAGAGTTAAAGACCAATAGGTTGAAAATGAGTCTTTAATAGGAAAACATAAATCACTAGGGGTTGAAGGCCGAAAGTTTGAGTCAAGATTGATAGGCAAAGGTTACTCTCAAAGGGAAGGATTAGTCTACGAAGATGTCTTCTTATTGGTAACCAAGCATGTACCATCAATTTTTAAAAATCTTTCAACTCTAACCCAGAGTAATTCTCTTTTCTCAGATCACGGATGGGCTTCTTCAAACTCCGTAATCTCTTAGCAAATGAAAACATTTCAGTACCATTGAAGAAACTCCCCCTCCCTCCATTTAGCAGCAATCATTGACAGGAAATATGTTTGATGAGATAATTTGTGAACATGAAGGAAGATTTTACCGAACACGATTGAGCTTCACCTTTAACACACACTGAAGAATGATCCGAAAAATCAGGTTCACCAAACACCTAATATGCCAAAGGGAATTTTCTCATTCATTCATCATTAACCAGGACCCTATCCAATTTCTTTGTAAGTGGGGCATCTTCATTTTTGTTCCACCATATGTGAGAGTGGCCTTTGAAGACCAAATCTCTGATATCCGTATTCAGAAGATATTCTCTAAATTCTCTCATGCTCCCTTAAATCCTCGAGCCAAGAAGAGAATTCAGGATTGAGAGTTTGGTTGAAATCTCCAAGGATTATCCAAGGTTTATAGAAAATAGTAGGGTTGACAGCCAAGCATTTGATTTCTTTCCATGAATCCCTCCTCCCTTCTCGATCATTTCTGGCATAGAAAAATGATACAACAAAATCTTCTTCAATTCCAGAAATCTTCACTAGGCAAGAGATGCACTGGTGAGACTTAGCTAGGGTTTACATATGAACCGATGGGTCCCAAACTACCCAAATCCTACCTATAGCCAAGAATTTGTAGTTATCTTCCCAATACCAACCAGGGAAAGTGTCGTCCATAAACTTCTTCTTATTAATAGCTCTTACATTTGTTTCTATAAGACTGTCAAAAGGGCTTTATTACGCCCTAACCACCTCCTGAAATTTTTTCTCCGCTCAGCTTTGTGAAAATGATGGATAAGAGTTTTAGCGTGTCGTTATTAAGCTAAACCCGGTTCAATCAACTCATTTATAAATCTGATTTCAACCCATTAGTGACTTAATTTAACAAGTAACACGTGGTAAGTACGGATATCGAACCCAAAGGAGGCAGGGAAAAGCGGTGTCAAGTTCACTAAAGCGGTGAATTAGTTAGGTTGATAGTTTGATTGATTATCTTATCCTAGGTTAAGCAATAATTTAGAAGAAAGTAAATAGCATAAATAGGTGACAAAATGTTGCAAGTAAAATTAAGTAAGACTTGATAAATGTAACTGACAATATTAAAGAAAAGATTGAGTTTTGGGACTTATATGACTAGGGTGAGATTAGAGTTGGGTGATTGGAGGAGGTTCGTTAAGTACTAACTAGTTCATCAAAGTTGTTAAATAGTTTGGGTCAATCTCTTGTTCACCAAACCCTTCATTAGGTTCCATATCTCCCTAGTGGGTATTAGCCAAAAGATCTCAAATTTTCCCTAACAAACATGTTCTAATTTCTCCTTTAATGTCTATATTAAAGCCTAATCCGTACAATCTCTTGTGGTATTAAGTTTTAACCCTTGAATATGCTACTAACATTTCATCGAATACCTTTCGTGCGACAAAACACCTAGAAGCTTAGGTTGGGTTGACCAATCCCTTTCTAATCGTTGAGACTCATAGACAAAGTAGTTCCATAATCCTCAATCATTTACCCATCTCATCATTTCCCTAACCAAAGCCCCAACTCAATCTAACACAACTACTCACACATGACCATTGGGGTCATCATGAGCTCAAAGCAAAGCAAATAAATAAATGCATAAAGATAAAGATATTAAAAGGGGGAAGAAGATTTAAAGCATAATGATTGTGATTCTCACAAGGGATCTTGCAAAGATCACAACTTTTCTCTCTAAACTCTCAAATGGAAAACAAGCCTCTACTTAAGATCTCTTTCTTTCCTTCCTTTTAACCTAAACTTAAGAGACACATTTATACTAAAAGCAGGAAGCAAGTGGGGGGTAATCTGGTCTTTTGTCATTTTTGGGGACGATTTACCCTCTGTGCCGCCGTTACGGCCTGACTCTGGGCGGCATGGGTCTTCTTCTCTTGTGGGTTCAATTTTGGATCATCTGTGCCACCGGCACGGCCTGCCTGTTGACTGGAGTTGACTTCCCTTTGCTTCCTTTCTTAAATAACTCTTTTGTGTCGTGGGCACATGATTGCTTCGTGCTTCCGTCTTGGCCCGATTACGCCTAGTGAGGTGTCTTGATCCCGATAGTCTCTGTTGAGCTCCATATGCTCCTTGATTCCTCTTTGCAACCTATTAATGAACCAAAACACCCAAAACATATGCGAATATGCATGATCCTAACTCTAAATTCAAAAGAGATGAAACTAAGTGAAAATGCAATCATTTACATGCTAAAAAGGTATCTTAGACCCAAAAAGTATACATAAAAAGGGCTTTAAAAATGGTAATTTCAGGACTCATCATAAAACCTCACACATTCCATACAAAAAGGTCAAAATTCTCAAAAACTCCGCGACATATATAACATACTAGTGGGAGTGGGCTAGCCTATTCTCCTTCTTTAGGTGCTCATTTGATGAATGGAGGAGATGTTCCTGTTCATCGATACCATTCTGCTCATCATTTGATTCTTCATATTCCTCCATGACTCATTCTTCAAAATCCTTGTTGTAATTCTGAGGGTCCTGTTTTGAGGAGCTAGCAACTTAAGAGACTGTCAGATCCTTGGCTGCATTCACCGGTTTCCCGATTGTTGTGGGATGAGAATCTGAAGCCAATCCTTTACCCTTGTCCTTCTCCAAAATGTTAGAAGACTTCGCTACTCTATCCGACTTTAAATGAGCAAGCCTTCTCTTTCCCTTCTACTGCTTTTTTTCCCTTGGACAATCCACTGTATCAAGAATCATAGAAGAGCAAACATAACATTTGATGGCCGCTTTTGGGAATCTCTTGAGACTGTGACCAACATCTCCGCAACTTTCACATATTGGGGGTAACCATTGACTCGAGATAAAAATCTTCTATATGTGCCCAGACTCGAATTGGGCATTCACTGTGGTTGGAAGCTTAAACCTCAAATCAATAAGCGTATAGACTCTGATCACTTCAAGGTTAGTTAAATTGGCAGTTGCTGGATGAAGATGATCTGGTTACCCAACAAGGCTGACAATCCGCTCTAAAGCTTGTTCGTTAAAGAACTGCAGAGGAACTCCCCTGAGTTCCAACCACTCCGGAATAGATGAGAGTTCCGGCATCTCAGGGGTAAGACCCAGTTCCCAATCAGCTACGAACATAGTTTCTCCATCAAATTGCCACATCCTTTGCTGGAGAACGGGTCGTCTTGTCAGATTTGATGGAATACATAACATATATGTCTTGTCGTTGAGACGTGATACCGAGATGTTTCTATACCTTGGGGACCATATTCCATTTGCAATTTTCACCATAGACTCTCAAGAGGAGCGTCACCATAGAATTTCCCTATAATGAATTGCTTCCACTGCTTGCTATTCTGCTCGATTACTGAATTCGGGATCTTAACACACTTCTCACCAAATTCCAAGACAAAACCATCTTCTTGTTTGGTCATTTTTCTCCCTGGTCCTTCGAGAAGATCACTCCAGAGAGGTTTCACCGGAGCTGCAAACACTAACTCAGGGGTCAGTTCCCTTTCAAAACTTGAGGTGACTTTGTCAGAATCCGCAATGGGCTTGGTCACCTCGACAGAAGAGGTTTAAGGAAGCAAGGCTTGCTCGAGGCCAGTAGAGGGAGGCAAAGATGGCTCCTGCAGAGGTGTCTTGGACTTAGTCTGAGGAGACGAAGTCTTAGTAATAGTACCATAACTGGAAATCGACTTTAAAGCACCTGGAGTATGTGGTTTGTTTTCTGTCACTGTCGGACAGAGATTGAGGGGATCTGAGTCTTCACTGGGCTGAATTCATCAATCGCTGCAATTGTAGGGATTCCATCACTTAGGGATTCCACATAAACCCTATTCGCCATGGAGGCCGCCATTATTTCTTTCATTTGAGAACGAGTCTTGAGCGTAGATTTCAGAGGAGTTGGTTGCTTTTTCTTCTTCGCCATTGGGTACGGAAGAAACGGGTTTGGAACTCTCGAAATTCCCTTTGGAGAGAGAAAATTAGGGGCGCGTGAGACGCGTTTGATGTGATATTTTGTGAAAGATTTTCTCAGGGATATGAAGTTAGATAAGTTTACTCAGAAAATTGAAGACCATGTTATTTTATTCGAAAAAAAAAAGATAAAAATGAGCGGGTTTGCTCATGATCGGAACTGGAATCTAAGTAAGCTAGAACAAGGAGCAAATGAATATCAACGTGCCGATTTAAAGATATATGATCTTCATTTTAGAGGATTTTTCAAAATATCTCTACATCTCTAGGTTAGGAAGATTGTTTTTCTTTAATTCGAGTTACATGTCTTTAATTTTATTTATTCTATTAGATGTAAAAAGTCTCAAACGATAACATATTCCCTATAAGACTTATAAAGCTTAGTTTTTTTATCACATAAAATATATTAACTATTAGACAAAAAAAATCATATATTTTGATAGATGTAGATTCTTGGTATATTTTGATAGATGTAGATTCTTGGTCTAAGGTTAATCTAGTACCTTTCCCAAATTGTTTTCAGTAAAGATTATAAATCTTGTTCTGTCATTTGCTTTTATGACCAAACAGATGATCCTATGATTCGTTGATGACCATTTAAAAAGAAGCATTTTCAAAATTAAGTTAGAAACGAAAAATTCATATGACGTGACAGAAAGAAACACAACTTCCCACTTAAAAACAGAGGAAGACTAAAGTTGATTCCACTATCTTAGCGGCAATAATGCGAATAAATAAATAAATTAAAACCACCCACATAAAATAAATAATTAATTGTACTTTTTCCCCAATTTTGTGAATTGAAAGAAGAATATCCTGCGGGGTTGATTTTGTGTTTTCCAGAAGAACATGATAGTCGGCGATAGAGAAAAGAAACAAACAAAGCACCAAAGATTCCTCTTAAACGCTTAAAGGCCTCTCCTTTTAAAATCGTCTGGATAATTCTTTTTAAAGAAAAACAAAAAACCGTTAGAATCACGGGTTTCATCTTTTCTTCTGGAAAAGGTAAGAACTTTCTTTCGTTGATGCTTGAAACAATAAAGAGTTTGTGTATCGTAAAATGCAATGTACCATTTTGAATCGATTTCTAGTATTTTCGATGAAACAGGAAATTTCCTTTCAGGTCATAAACAAATGTTGGATATGTGAATGTCGACACCAGATTGTGTGTAACGTTTTCTCGATTTTGTGTCTTAAAATGGAAGAAAAATCCAATTTCGTTGAATCTGAATCCTCGGATGATTTGGGTTCTGGGCGAATATTCAGTTTGTGGGGTCTTTTGTTTGAATATCAATTTAATACAATATTGACGAAATTAGAAATCTTTTTTTTTTTCCTCGATTCATTTTACTGTTTAATACCCTTTCCTATTTATCTTCTAACTGTTCTTTATCATTCATTCAACTTGTTTGGTTTCTGTCGATTTTAAAAGCTTTTTGGTTGTTTTCTCTTAGGTAGTGTGAAGATGATGTTCCTCCATAGCAGTTTAAGAAATGGATTGTCATTATCTCTTGGTGTCGTCAGTGTTATCAGTTGGGGTGTGGCCGAGATACCACAAATTATGACTAATTACAATGAGAAATCCACTGAAGGTCTCTCTATTGCCTTCTTAACGACTTGGATGATAGGGTAATGATAATCAAAAGAAGCAACTTCTTTTGTTTTTTTAACATTAGTGAATTGGAAAATTTTGAAATTGGTTTTGTTGTGTAGGGATATATTCAATCTTCTTGGTTGTTTGATGGAACCAGCTACTGTGAGTTCATCTTTCAGAACTCTTTTGGTTATTTTTAACTTTGAGTAGCTTATAAAGCTAACTCTGAATTTTCCAAAATCATTTTTGCAGCTTCCAACACAATTCTACATGGCACTGGTAAAATTACAAAAGAGCTGACACACACAGCTGTATAGTTTTTTGTTTATTTCTCTAATAAGTGTATTTTGGTTTGCAGTTGTATACAGTGACTACAACAGTTCTCTATGTTCAATCTATATATTACGGCCATATCTATCCACGATTAAAGAACAAGAGAAATCAATTGGTATAATTTTTCACTCATGTTTTATACTTTCATGTGATTAGTATTCAAGGCTCTTGAGTATGTATGTTTTGGTGTAGGTTGAGGCAGAACGTATATCAAACCTAAGCAGTGATACGAAAATTGTTGCTGGTGGCAGATGGAGGAATGGTTGCTCTGATATTACTCCTTGTGGTGGTCAAACCACACCACCGATCAGTATGATTCCGGGGAGTCATCGGAATAGTTTTACCGGGAAAGAACATTTATTTTACACGTAATGATTCTACTCCAGCATTATGAAAGCGATATTTTCAAGAATGTAATGTGTCAAAAGCTTCTTTTGATTTTTTTCAGGTCGGCAAGATCTTTATCGAGTAGTCATACACCACCAACTGTATCTTTCTTAGCTCAGAGAATGGCTCGTGGTCAAAGTGAACCAATGCTTGAAGAGCCATTGCTTCCTGAGGATGCCTCGCCTCCTCCTTTACGTCCTTCCACCAAATCCTTGCTATGCATGGTTAGCCTTATTCACAATCCATGGTTTTTGATTTTCCCAATTCTAAGGCGGTTTCATTATTGAACCTTTCTCTCTTTATAGGTATCGGTGTTCTTCTTTCTTGGAACATTCAACCTTCCCGATTTGTTAACTGAATCAAGAACTACAGCTTTAGGAGAGAGAGATCGAGTGTTTGTAGTTCAAGCAGCAAGAAAACTTTTGCAGGTACTCAATACATTCCTGAGTCTACGTTCTTCAGTGAACAGATGTGAATTCTTTGGTTCTGTTTCAGGTCAGTAGCGGAAACTTAACAGAACATAACGGTGGAGAAAACAACAAAGTCGGAATGATGTTGGGTTGGGCAATGGCAGCTATTTACATGGGAGGAAGGCTTCCCCAAATATGTCTCAATGTAAATAAAGCTTTTTTAATATTCTTTGTCAACTTATCTTTGGATATAGTTTTAAGCTAAATCGATATCTTTCTTTTGGCAGATGAGAAGAGGACATGTTGAGGTAAGCAAGTAGAATCAACACGGTGAAAGTCAAATAACAGTGTGTTTGTATCTGATAAAATAAAACCATTTGGTATTGTTCTTTTAAAATTTGCAGGGATTGAATCCATTGATGTTCTTCTTTGCATTAGTTGGCAATATGACTTATGTTGCAAGGTGAAGAAAATATAATCTTTTTATATAACTCCCTAAAGAATCTCTTGGTGGAACTTTAAATAAAACCTTGTTTTTTATGGTTGCAGCATTCTTGTGAACAGTGTCGAATGGTTAAAAATAGCACCGAATCTACCATGGCTAGTTGATGCTGGAGGATGTGTTGTGCTTGATTTTCTTGTATACATTCTCTCTTTCTCATCACCTTTGATGCCTTTTCTCTCTTTCACTGAGCTCTAACTTCCTTTCTTCTTTTGTTTCAGATTCTGCTTCAGTTTTTCCATTTCCGTTGTCGCAAAGACAAAGATACTGACAAGAAGCATCATGAAACCGGAGAAGCTGTCTAAGGCTTTGCTTTACTCTAACAAGGCCTTGAACAGATACAGTTTTGATCTGATCTGACCAGCAACATTCATCTCATTTTATTCATTTCTTCCTTCTTTGAAATCGATTGGACTGAGTTCAATTTTGTTGTGCTGATGAAATTACTTTTGAGTTTTAATAATAGAAGATGTTTATGGTTTAGATTCCACCTTGTTCTGTTTTCTTCTACAGACATATTTTACATTTTTCTCCTCTGTTTTATCGTTTTTTAAAAAATTCCTTTTTGCTCTGTTTGCTCCTAGAAAGATGGAAGATAGTGCTTCACGTTTATATTCTCCTTAATTCCCTTTACGCAACTTTGCTTCCATGCTTAAGAATACACTTTTTAAAAGCTTTGTTTGATGCTTTTAAAAGTCATCAACTTCGCTAGGATGAGGAACAATCCGTTACAAAAACAGAAGAAAGTCTCTGAATGTTAGAACAGAGTCCGTAAAATGACACTTTTTAACCAAAGAAATCCCTTGACAACTTTTGTTGTTGTTAACATTGTATATAAACTCATGTCAAGGGATTTCTTAGGTTAAAAAGTGTCAAATTCTATTATGGAGAAGTATTCTTAACTTCATGGCTTAATTCTTTGGTAAAGTTTGTTCAAAAGTTTCTGGTTTGCTTTTGGTATTACTGTTTGTGCACTGGTGACTGGTCTATCATAAACTGGTTAATTTTTGCTTAGACTTTTGGTTTAATGGCTTTGGTTTAGGCCTTTTCTAATTGTATATAACTCCCAATAATTTCTTTTTGATTAATGGGAGTGGGATTTATTAAAACTGTATCAGAGCACACAAACCTCATTTTTCCTTTCTAATCACCTTTCTCCCATTTCCTTCTTCCTCTTTTCTCACCGGATTACCGGTTCTTCATTTCTTTCTTCTCAGTGTTAGCTCTCCGAGCTTCGTCTATTTCTTTTCTTACATGCATGTTTTTGATTAGTTGAATTATTTTATGAAGCAATTTTAAAGGTAAATGTAAATGAAAAAAAAGGTAGTAACCGTAGGCCTCGTACAGCTGAAGTTGTCAATAGAATATAATTCTTTTTAATATCAAGTCAAAAGTTCTTACCCGCCAGGTTTGTCTACAATGCAAACTCTAGAGGATGATCACCAATAGAACATGGATTTTTAGTCGGAAGATTAGTTCATGTTCATCCATCTTTGGATGAACGTTATAATTTGAGAATTCTGATAAACGTAGTTCTTGCTCCAGAATCTTTTAATGAGATAAAAACTGTTATTGATGTTGTTCATGCGACCCTCATAGATGCTTGCTATGAAAGGAGGCTTTTGGCCAACGATAAATAGTATATTGAAGGAATATGTGAAACTAATTTTTTGGTTTTTGAGAATTATCTGGGAAGGTTATTCGTTGAAAGAACTGGCTAAATACCTCACTTACCCGCAATTCTCTACCAGGTTTTTCTATAATCAAAAGTTAGAGAATGGAGTCCATGAGAACATGGATTTTACGTTGGAAGAATAGTTCATGTTCATCCATCTTAAGGTGAATGTTATGATTTGAGAATTCTGATAAACACAGTTCTTACTCCAAAATCTTTTGAAGAGATAAAAGTTGTTGATGATGTTTCTCATGCGACATTCGAAGATGCTTCCTATGAAAAGAAGCTTTTGGACGATGATAAAGAGTATATTGGAAGAATACTTGAAACTTGATTTTTTGGCGTTTGAAGATTCTTTGTGAAGGTTACTCGTTGCAAGAACTCGCTAAAGACCTCACTTATTGGAAATTTTCTACCAGGTTTGTCTATAATCAAAAGCTAAAGAATGGACTCCATGAAAACATGGATCTTACGTTGGAAGATTTTCATGCTCATCCATCTTAAGGCGAATGTTATGATTTGAGAATGTTGATAAACATAATTCTTGCTCAATAATCTTTTAATGAGATAAAAACTGTTGACAATATTGTTCATGCGATTCAAATATGAAAGGAGGCTCTCGGACGATGATAAAGAGTATAATGAAGGAATACGTGAAACTAGCTTTTTAACGTTTGGTGAGATTCTCTGAGAAGGTTATTCGCTATTATGCTTAACTTTGAATGCTTATCTATGCCAGGCCACGTAGGAAAAGAAACTTGAGCATATTTGAACCCATAGAATGACTCACATCAACTTCTTTCTTTATTACTATAAAATTTTGAATTGTGTAATGTGGATACAAATGTAGATGATATTTAGTTACATGAAGATAATTTAAAGAAGCGTCTCTCTATGGCTTTCGAGCAGTAAACATAATAAAAGAATCCTGAACCAAATCTGTGTAATCTGTAAGACCACATGATCTACACACATCCTTGATCTCATCCTGCATCAAGTAATTATAGCTCTGCAGAATTCTCTGCAACACACAAAAAAAATGTTAAAAAAATCAAAATAATACATTCGCATATTATGAATTCTCTTTACCGATTGGAAAGGACGTATAATCCAAGGAGTAGAAGGACTTTCTCTTAGAAACGTTGTCCCAACAAACACACCTCCACTTCTTAGAACACGACAGATCTCAGCAATCTTGAAATATCAAAAACACAACAAAATAAACAAAGTGAAATTTTCAAACACATAGAGAGACTGAGACTTGTTATATACTTACAGCATTGGTAGGAGAAGGCCAACAATGTAAAGCAGCACCAGCATGAACTGCATCAACAGAACCTGATGGGAATGGAAGACGAGAAACGTCTGCTCTCACAACAGCTATATTAGTTGAACTGTCAAAAGTATCATCCTTTTTGATGAACTCATTACACTGACGAAGCATGTTTTCAGAGTAGTCAAGAGCAATCACGCTTGAGTATTTCCCCGACTTTGCAAATTTCCGAGAGAATAAACCGCTTCCACAACTAACATCCACAAGAAGACCACCTTCTGCGTCTTTGAAGTATTCCTCAGCCATTTTAAACTGCAAATTTTTTTTAAAAGTATAAGAAGCATGAAGAAAGAACAAGATCAAGATCAAAGGTTACCTCTTCATCAGCACCAGGAAAACCGCTACGCTTAAAGTTTTGTCTCCAACCTCTTTCATATAAAAATGATACTAATGGACTCCTACACAAACAAAAGCTTACATCAGATGGTTGAAAACTTGAAAGTAATCAGATGATGAAATTAGTGATATATAATATATATACCGAAAGAGCTCGGTTGTAATGGGTTTGACTTCAATGAAGTTATCTAAATCAGCAGTGACAGTGAGATCCAAGTATTCATCTTTGCTAGAGTATGTTTTGTTACATTGTCCACATTTGAATCCAGATCTGTAGATTGCTTGTCTGCAAGATTCACAACAGCTTCTTTAGAGGAATTAAAACAACAAGCAAATGTTTTTTAAAATCAAGAGCTCCAAAGTAAGAACTTACAGGTTAATACCTGAAGGACCTTTCCTCATAAGTGGTTTGTAGCAAACAGGACACGCGAAAACTTGAGTTTCCTTAATTTCAATTTTCGGAGTTTCGTTTACTTCCTAAATCTCACCACAAAGAAACCATTAGTTATCAGTAATTGAATTCTAGTCTACATCACAGTGTATATAGTAAAATCAGAACGCACCGATTCGAGCGCAACGGCACGTATGGTAACAGATGGAAAACGGGGACGAAGAGAGAATCGGAGAAGACGAGAGTGCGAATTAGAGGAGAAGGATAAAGAGGGCTTGTTGAGGAGAGTAATTGCAGAAGAAGAGGTTGTTAGTGCGGCCATCGCCATTAGAGCAGAGAAGTGGAGCTTAAGAGTCAACTAGTTGGGCTCAATTTATACGAAATTGAGAGGAGTAAAAGAAGGGAGGAGTAGATTTTGCGTTTCCTGTAACAAACAATTATCAAGGAGCAATGAATGTGTGTCCGAAGTTTGGTTAGTTTTTATGTTTTCAGCCGAAATAAAAGACACACACTTCTCGTACCCTTTTCACCCTTCACATTCTCTGTTCTAATTTCGCCAATTTGGGTCCACATGATCGAATGGCTTCTTTACTTACAAATCGCAACATTGTATCTTGTGATTGTGGTCAACCTGAAATAATCCTCATGAAATCAAATAAATGTGATTCAAGCATCAGTCATGTACTTTTCCGTTACTTTTAAAAGATAATCCCTTGATTTCATTTTAATTGCAGTTTGAATAATTTCACACATATTATGATACTAAGTACTAAATATTATTAATATTTCAAGTGAGTTCTCAAACCATTCGTCCTCTCTTCGCAAAGAAAAATTAAATATATAGCTTTGTGTTTATGTATTTTGTTGTGTTTTCTGTATTTACATTATAATTGTATTGCTTATGACTGGTAAAAGTATATGGAATGATAATGCATTATATAACTTATATTTGAATTATTTCCACATTTTCTTGGGTAGAACTTAAAGTTAGGTTTGAGAGTGATCTAACTCAAACCTAGAAATTGGAAATCAAGGTTCAAAAAGTATTTTGATAATACTTCCATTGAAATTACTTTAGTAAGCTTCTCATTAGTAGCCTATGGTCTATGGTCATAGGTACTTAAATGAACAGTGATGCAAGGACTTGCATTTAAAGACCATTTTTTTTTTTTTTTATTCTAAGTGATCATCTTAGGTGATCTAGTGAGTTTTGTACTTTCTTTCGGTAGTTGTTACATTTGTTACATTTGTTTTGATCTAAAGATATGTTTGGTTTTCTCATGGCAAAATTTATATCAGCAAAAGAGAGAATTACAAGTGGTTCTTCGGATTTGAAAGAACGATAAGGAGTTTCAAAATAAAGGTATCTGTTGTCTGAAAGGTTTTCTTCTCTATAGATCTTCTGAGATAAGGAAAACTCTGTTAGTTAAAGCTATTGCAGGTTTATCTTTTTTTTAGCTAATAGAACCGAATAATAAATTATTAAAGCGTAAGAAAAGGTAAGAGCATGTCCATTGATGAATTCTCCTTGGGGAGAGTTTCTTAAAAAAATTTAATAAAAAACATGAATCAATCGCGGTGCGCCACGTGTTAAGAATCGATCCTTAAATAAGGATTTTAAGAGATCGGGTTTGTCACTGTTCATGGGATCCGCGATTTTTTTAATTATTTTTTCTTGGAGTTCACGTTAAGGACCTCCAATACACATGCTCTAAGTGGATAAGTACAAGAATTACAAAGAAAAAAAAGAGAATATAAGATATTGGTTTCCTTAAAACCCTTCCTTTTCTGAGTTTGATTAGATTGTAAAAGACTGTTACCCTAAAACAAATGTTACTTGTCACGTGAAATGTTGTGTAAAGAAATAAAAATGGTATCGAATCCTTGAACGTTTATATATTTATATAGAGCTTAGCATCACAAATCATCACCACTAAACTCTAAACTTCCAATATCTCTAACCATCAAAATTTCTTTTGAGTACTAGTAGCCATTGATAATGTCGAACATCTGCCACTTTCTCGTCTCATATGCCCTTCCCAACGAACCAAAAACAAGAAAAATTTCAGTCGTAAGAGAATTGGTAGAGACAAATGTTTCCTTGTCGACAATTCTTATTACTTTTCAAATGCCGGAGATGAAAATTCTTCGCATTCTCATCACCATCTTTACCCCTTATTTTGGTGCAACAAGAAAGAAAGATCAGTAGATACATTCCGGTGTGGTGTTTGCAATTGTAGAACAGTCGGTACAACCTATTACTTTTGCAATGAATGTGACAAAGGCTATCACAAAGAATGTGTCGAATCTGCTCCCATAATCAAATCTATTTATCATCCCAAACACCAACTCCAACTTATCGAATCCGATGAGTTTTCTCGTATAGATTGTTTTTACTGTGGAGAAAATACTTCACATTTCTTTTACCATTGTTTTATTTGTAATTTTAGCATGAATCTTGTTTGTGCAAGAAAACCGTCAATCGTGAACTATAAGAAAAGGCATGAGCATACCCTCAACTACTTTCCGAGAGAAACGGATTTGATATGTGACGCTTGTGGAGTAGTTGATCGCAAATCTCTCATCTACGTGTGTCTTGAATGTGGTTTTGTCGTCCATAAAAGTTGTATCTACTTACCATTTGTTATATCGATATCCCGTCATGACCACTGTATCACTTTTTCATATTCTTTCCCTTTAAAAGTTTGTCTTGTGGAGTTTGTCATCAAACGATTGATAAAAATTATGGAAGATACTCTTGCACGATAGGTTGCAGTTATGTAGTGCATTCAAAGTGTGCAACTACATACTACGTGTGGGATGGAAAAGAACTTGATGAAGAACAAGAAGAAGTATATGTTAATCTCAATCCGCTTGAGGTGATAGGTGATGGCATTATACATCATTTCATCCATCTGCATCACATGAGATTCGAAAAGGAGACCAACGACGACTTATTGTATGATGAAAATAAGCGATGTCAAGCATGCGTAATTCCAATTTATGGTGGTGATGATGTTTATAAATGTATGAACTCGAAGTGTGGTTTTTTACTTCATGAAGCATGTGCTAATCTTCCCCGTAAAAAACAACACATGGCATGTGCCTATCCAATTATTTTACAAGTGAGTGATACCAATTTTTTTTTCAAATGTAGCTTTTTTTACCATTGTTTCTGTGGTTTCAGATATGTGTGTAGCAAACAGGGTAAAGATATTACCTTAGACGTGCGGTGTGCTGCACTATCTTAGCCATTTGACCATCAATCTCACATGCATCCTTTGTTTCTAACCGATAAACCAATGGGATATAAAATATGTTCAAGGTGCGGAAATGAGGATATTAGAACTTTAAATTGTATCGAATGTGACTTTGTTTTGTGCTTCTATTGTGCCACAATCCCATATACAGTGACATATGAACATGATGAACATCTCCTCACCCTTTCTTGTAAAGAAAATTCAAGTCTCTACTTGTATGAGGTTTGTGAAGAAACTATAGATTCACGCAAATGGGTTTATACATGTAAAGAATGTGGGGTCACACTCCATATTGAATGTTTATTAGGGAAAGGAACACCTTTTATCAAGCCTGCTCAAAATATCTGGTTAGAATATAATAAGGTTAATATAATTCTGAACAAAGCTCTCACTCGGCCCTTATGTAATCGATGCGGAAGGCGTTGCCAAGATAAGACAATGTTCGAAACACTTGATGGAGAAATACTCTGGAGGTGTGACAACAAAATGGGTCGTTTTACCGCTCTACTATAAACATCCGTTAACTCTTTTACCATGTCATAAACATGTGAACAAGGAAATTCGAATTTTTAGCTTAATATATTTTTTCTACTTTTAATGATGTTTTGTAATATCCTATTTAAGAAAAAGAAAAAAAATCTTTAATTTCTACCAATATTAAATGATAAACTCCATTAAATCTTATCATGTTAGAAATCTAGAAAAAAATGAAATCGGTTTAAACCCAAACTTTTTCGTATAAATAGTGAAATATCTCTTTTATATTATTTTCACCGCTACTATTTTTCTAGGGTTTTCGATTGATAAAGTATGATACATTTTGTTGATGTCTATCTAATTTAGTACATACGCTTTAGCGTGACATAATTGCTTTTGATTTATTTGTGATCAGGATTAAGACTATGACCAGTATTAGGTTACCCAAAAGCATCTAGGTTTTGTTCTTAATGTTGAAAAATATAATCATGATTTGTTGTGTTACTTCCTAATCAACAATGCAGACCATAACCCCCTATCTATAATAGCAATTTTCGTTTGACTTCTGAGTTGACTTAGGTTGAATCTCTTACTTCTTTTTCCTTATGATTTGCTTAGTTTTTGTTTTCATTTTATCTCTTTTTCTTTATTTAATTATTTCAATTAAGAATCATTACAAAACCAAACCCTATTTTCACTTTTATCTTAGAGTTAAAACCGAACTAACCGTTTTAGAAGCCAAAACTACTCTTATAAAAGATTGGGAGGCCTTTTTTACTTCGATGATATCTAGTAAATAGTGTTAGGTTTAGGATGACAACGAATGTATTGTATGATCTAAAGAAAAATTAGAAGAAATATCAAGCAAGACGAAATAATAGACAAACTAACAATTAAGATTGAAGGTAAAACCTTTTCCAATTGAATATTGAGGGGCATGTAAATGAAACCGGTGGCCTTTGTTCTCTACTTGGTTAACTCTTCAAAATTCGCTCCATGGCCTATAGCCGACCTAATTCATATGACGATCACATAGGTAGATTAGTCTGCAAGGATATAAATATATTGACAACTGTCCAAACCCGTAGAAACTAAAAGAACATGTAAAAAAGTTATCGTCTAAACCCTAAACAGAACTGGAAAAACATGCAACGAATATGAGCGGAGATTCAAAGGTAAGTTTAAGGATATAACGGTTATTTATTTGATTTTTGCTCATAATCTAATAATCCCTTTTTCTAACGTATGAGGTGAAATGAGAGTTTGGCAATAATGGCATGTCACCGTAAATAAGTCGCTACTGATTGTATGTATACATACGCTAAACCTTGTGTAAAAAATTCACATAAGTTTATGGTTCTTGTTCACTAACCAGAAAACAAACCTACTCTCCGCAACCATCATATATAAAGAATGCAACAAACAAAACATGTGAAGACTTTTTAGCGCTTATAAGATGAGTGGAACTCTCAGTCTGCATCCCCAAGACCATCACTTCCATCGCCTCTCTTTGTAATCGCGGTGAATTGAGAGTTTGGTTTCTTCTTCTGCGACGATTGCACCTCAGCGTTTCTCCTCAGAACAGCTCCAGGTGATGGATACGGTCGCTGTTGAAACAGAGGACCCTGCAACACACAATTTTTTAATCTCATTAATTCAGGAACTACATTTTGTGAAAAGTTGAAACTATATGTGATTATTGAATAAAAGAACAAGTGGCATTACTGTGGCAGTTGTATCAGCGGCTCGCGGTTGTACTCCTTTCAATCCAACAACCCTACAAAGATGACAAGGTATCGGATCAAACCCCATGTTATGATTCCGAGGAGCATTATCATCAGTTCTCCACAGTTCAGAAAAGTAACAGAGAGAGAGAGATAGAGAACAGTATATGTAGGTCATGTCAGATTCATGAGTGGTTAAAATGAGTGTTATGGACATTACCAGCCACCTCGTGGAGCATCTGAGTAAGAGCTTGGGTCCATTGGGTCCAAATCATCATCTTCGGCGTGGGCTCGTTTTTTGCCTAATCCTTTTTTCGTGGGAGGTTTTGAACTGGACCTATTTCAATCAATTGCCATTTCTTGCATCATGTGTTAAGGAGTAAACCACAAGAGTAAGTAGAATGTAAACTAAGTGTAATCATACCTCTGATTTGGCTCCTTTTGACCAGAACCTCCTACATTTGCGCACTTGTTTAAATTTGCTGGCAAATACTGCCGTTCTGGGAGATTGAAAACTCTGCATTTCATAGAATATGAGTCATAAGCCTCAAAATATCCAAAGTGGTACACATTTTCGACATTCCTGAATCAAAGCAGTCTCTATGCAGCAATCTAACTCCAAAAAAAGCATAGCAAGACAATGGATGGTGTGTTCTTACCTGGTACAGTGGACACAATAACCCCATCTCTGAACAAGACCTACTCCCCAGCCACCACATCCAATGCACCTCGGCAGCTGAGACGGAGGATGCTCCTCCTTCTTGTTGGAACTATTTTGGATGATAGCGTTGTTAGAGTTTGTGGAAGCGGGCTTCTGTAACGAACTCGGGGTTTCCCACTGCGATAAATGTGTCCTTGTATTGTAATAATACTTATGGCCTGTGCATTAGGAGTACACTTGTCAACAGAAAACTTGAGGATTTTCTCTCCACCACAACCATAAAAGGCGAAATTTGTTTCACCGATATGATATTGAGCAAGGAGCTTAGTCATTACCGGATGTTTCATCAAGTGTTTCAATCCACTCTTCTTTAGGAGGCAAAGATGGTGCACTTGCAGGTGTGGAAGATAGCTCAACAGGCCTTTCCCACTGAGTTGTTCTGGTATGCTCGTTATAATAATATGTAGCACCACTGCCAGGATCTTTCACATCTACCTGAATGAAACAGAACAAGTTTGAGTGGCTTAAAAACTAATAAACGGATCATCTCAATCATAAGTGGCCATCCTTAAGCAGTTGTGCAATCTCAAAATATCAACATATTTTCAAAGGAGAAAAAATGGTATCTCATTCATACCCATCCTGAAGGTAACGTGCTTGCATTTGTCGGAAAAGGTAAACTTGTCTCTCTATTCAAGCTACCTGCAGATATCTGGCAAGGAGAAGAACCACAAGCAAACAAAACGTCAAAAGCTGAACCACAATGATAACTTTAATTGAAACAAAGGGGTTGAAACATGGTTAAGTCATAGCAGACATGTTTCACCAAGGATTACAATGTGAGTGATGAATAATTACATGTTGCGTGTTGGGTGTAACAGCCCCTATACCGTCTCTGAGAATTCCCCTGGCCTTTAGTTTTAGTTTGAGATATTCAGGCAAGTTGTTTGAAGCATCGGTAGGTTCAGGCTTCCCACTGAGCTCAGAGTGGCCAGCGTAAGCAACTCCGCCCGGTATACCATAACCATTTCCAACATCCACATTGCCTGAAACCCAGTGTAGAAAAAAATCACCGTTTGAACCGGTTTAGTGAATTTTCAAAATTACTCAGAGCTCATGAGCTATGACTAACCTTCTCCGCATGTACTCACACTCCCACGCTTTGCTGCTGTCTCTGCCCGATGATGTGCAGTGAACTTTAGTAAATGTTCCTGTGTAGAAACGAATATATGTATAAGCCATAGGTTCTACTTCCATCAACAAATTTATCTTCGTCATTCACTTTGTGGAAGATAAAGCACAAACCTTAAGAGCATTGGGGTCAGAACGATGCTGAAGAATGTCAGTGTTATGCTCAGATTCTCCATCTACGGAAGTTCCAGCCTCTCTGAAATATGGTGAAGTTAGAAATAACCAAAGAGAAAGACACTAAATGCAAAATTGCTCAAGAATAAGAGCAGCAAGGTGTTTATGGATACAAAGACAAACCAAGAGAAAGACAGAACCTTTGACCTTGTATGATCTTCTGCGTTTCAATTTCCTGCAAAAAATCACAATACAAAATCGACATGATAAACCTTACCTAAGAAAGCGATACCACATCTAAATTGAAACTTAAACGAATTAAACAAAAATCACGAACTTGTTCTCGGAGAAGAGCATTCCTTGCGGCAGATTCAATGTCTTGATCGTAGGAAACCGAACTTCCGTAACCATAACTAGAAGATTGATTGTAAACAGAAGAACCGTTCTGCTGTTTCAGCTCGTCTCCCATTATTCAGTTCAACGCCAGCTTCCGAATCGTTTCGAGAAAGACAAACAGATTCGATTTCCGCCTTTAGACTGAGCTTCAACGTAATCCACTTCCGATTACCGATCAAATTCATCAAGCCATTTACGAGAAATTGTAAGTCGCCGGAGAGAATTCGAGCCCTAGCTTAGTTTCTGAGATGAGCAATAAGGCCCAAAACTAAGGCCCATTTATTCAGGGTGATTGGTAAACAAGGTTAAGAGTTTTAATTTTCAAAGTTTGGGATCAGCCAATCACTGCTAATCACATTTTATGTGTTTTAAAGTCTTAAAAGTTTTTCTTAAAATTTTCACAGTTTAACTTCTTTTTTTTAACTTCTTTTTTTTCTATCTTGTTACATTTAATTTTTCCAAAGCCAAGCAAAAATAGGATTTTCATTTTTTTTTAAAGTCATATTCTTAACAATTATACCCAATAATTTTTACAGTCTAAGTGTAAAGCGAAAGTCTCTACCAATCAGTCTTTTAAACTGTTCATCAAGTAGTCTAGACAACATAAACCTAAACGAATGATAAGCAAAAACCTTCGCCCATAACTATGTCATTGGAGTATTTTAAATATTATTAAGATAAATTTGCCCATTTTTCCAACTTTAAAGAGTAATTATTGTAATCATAACAATTAAAAAAGAATATTTGGACTGGAGAGGAGGTATATTCACTAACTACCTTCTTCACTTGTACAGAACTGCAAGGAAAATTTAGGTTTGTATATGCATTTCTTATTCGCAAAATGGTTTTAGCCAACATTCAGTTTTCCATAATATGTTCTTTGTGCTCTCTATGACATCAAATCTTAAGGTTCATAGAGTGTGATACAAAGCATTCCCTGGATTATATGGAGATAGTAGAAAAATTGAAATTTGCTCATCTTCAAAGGAGTGAGATATATGGTGGATGATAAATGTGATAAGATCATGGCCGATTCTCATGAATGGGTGGATGTTTAAGCCTTTGAAGAGAGGGATATTGAAGAAGCTGAGAGGGAGGAGAAAGCTCAGATCCAAAGATGGAGTCTTGATCAACCGATCAAATGTAACATAGGGTATCATTGGAATTGACAAACAAGGACTGGATAAGTTAATAGATATGTGACTGTTCTTCTCCATATTTGAAGATCAGTCTCAGATGTTTCAGGAAAATATCAAGCTTCTTTGAAACATGGATGTGGGCAATAGATACCATGAAACATTTACATATTAGGAGGGTGTATTTTGCTTCAAAATATAGTGGTCTTGGTAAATATTGCGCGTGCACATCTTTTAGAGTATAAGATGGGAGCATTTTGAGTAAGTAAACTAATTTGTTGGACTGATCAGTAGTAGTAGACATTAAGAGTAGAAACAAAATGTGCGGTCTTTATTGCTAAAAATGTCACTGACCAGATTATGTCACAAAATTTTATGTGGCTTAAGAAAATCTGATGTGTTCGTCTTAACTATGGAGGTTTCTTTCCTTTTAACTACGATTGTTGTAGAGGCCTTATTTTTTTAGATCATTTTGGTTGTATATGATGATATAATACTTTGGTTAATTTTAAATGAAAATGGTATAATTCAGCGGGGATAAAAAATTTTGGTTTGTTATTTCTTTCTTTAAATGTTAGTGTTTAGTTTTTGAAAGAATATTTCCAATTTCCCATTATACTCGTCTTGTGAAATTGATTGGTAACGAAACTCAAGACGAGTAAAATAAAGGTATCTCTTATGATTTATTATAATCCGCCGAACCGAGTCGAGTTGGCAAAAACTTGGGAGGCAGGAAAGGAGTGTCAGTGTGATAGGAATAAAATAATACAAAAACCTTCATATCAGAGCCGTTTGGCTAGCCAAACGCGTGCTGGTTCATAGATCGTTGGGCTTCGATTATATCTAGTATTCATAGTTTGCCTCGATTTGGTACCGCTCTCGCGGCCCGCACCGAAACAGTGCGGAAAAATAACTCGACGCCTGGATGATGAAAAGCTTAACACCTCTCATTCTTATTACTTGCTCAAGACTCTAGGCTGAGTAGCAGGTAAAGTAGCTCCTGGATAGGGAACGACCCCTTTGATGGGTGTTGCAATGGCTCTATTTGCGGTACCTATTACCCAAAGAAGAATCCTTCCATTAGTATCAGCCAGTAGCTCTTTCAATTGTACAAGCAAGGTTGGTTGGATTAGCAATTGGCGCGGTTGGTTGGATTAGCAATTGGCGCATTGGTCTTCGCAGCCTTAATGCTTTTTGCTGGTTGTTCTTCTTCCGCTTCTGGTAAATCAAACGGTAATCTCTCATCAGTGGTTGTGAATGACTGATTTTTCTCAATATTTTCGACCTTGGTTCTGTAGGAGCACTGGTTGAGTCTCGTCATCATTTCATCATCATTACATCCTCTGCAAATGCTGATGTCATATACATAGGGTCTCTAACTCTGTTCTTCTATCAGCTCATTTCTTGTTTTGTTTTATTTTTACTTTTTTTTGTGTGTTGAAAATATGAATCGTTTAGTTTCAGAATAGTAAATGTTGGGGACAGCCCAAAGCAACAAAATTTCAAAACTCATCAAAAAACCCTAAACTGTCAGCCTCAAGGTACCAACGCAGGTCGCCAGCGATCTGCAATTTGAGGATCGCCAGCGACCTGCAATCTAAGGGTCGCTAGCGACCTGCAACATGCGGATCGCCAGCAACCTGCAACCTGAGGGTCGCCAGCGACCTACAATCTGGGTCGTCAACAACTTCCAACCTGCGCGACCTACAGCTTGTGTCCTGTCAGCAGGAGACAAAACATGAAGTGACAACCAACAAAACATGAAGTGACAACCAACAAAACACGAAGTGACAAGCAGGCTGCAAAAGCAGCCTAGGTGTTGCCTACATGCGAACTTAGCTAGCCTGGAAGTCAACTTTGAGCTACTATAAATAACCCGCATCTCTTAGAGAAAATGAGACGAAAAAACACATACTCATTCGTTCACACAGAGAATTCGTCTGTAATCAGTTCTTCGTCTCGTCCGCAGCCAGTTCTTCGTCTCGTCCGCATCCAGTTCTTCCTCTCGTCCGCAACCAGTTTTCCGTCCACAGCCAGTTCTTCGTCCGCAGCCAGTTCTTCATCTCGTCCGCATCCAGTTCTTCGTCCCTCGATAAATCGTTCCTCATCTCCTCCGCGACCAGTTCTTCGTCATCTGACGAACCGTTCTCCATCCCTCGACGATCCATTCCTTGACTCCTTGGCGACCCATTCATCATCCAGCTACGGCCTTACTCGTCTGTCTAGCTACAACCTTGCTTGCCAGTCATCGCGACCTCGCCCGCGTTGTCCAGCCCTGAACGAGTCCGCGCCTCCTAGCTGCGACCCTGTTCGCGACCTCTGCCTTCAACCCAGTCTGCGACCTTCGTCAGCGACCCAGTCTGTCGACCTCTGCCTTCAACCCAGTCTGCGACTTTCGTCAGCGACCCAGTCTGTCGACCTCTGCCTTCAACCCAGTCGGCAACCTTCATCAGTGACCCAGTCTGTCGACCTCTGCCTTCAACCCAGTCTGTGACCTTTGTCAGCGACCCAGTTTGTCGACCTCTGCCTTCAACCCAGTCTGCGACCTTCGTCAGCGACCTAGTCTGTCGACCTCTGCCTTCAACCCAGTCTGTGACCTTCGTCAGCGACCCAGTCTATCGACCTCTGCCTTCAACCCAGTATTCGACCTTCGTCAGCGACCCAGTCTGTCGACCTTTGCCTTCAACCCAGTCTGCGACCTTCGTCAGCGACCCAGTATGTCGACCTCTGCCTTCAACCCAGTCTCCGACCTCCACCATCGACTAGTCTCAACCTACGCCGCCAACCTGCGTATGCGATCTTCCCGACGAGCTCCTCAGCTCGCTTCTACACCCAAAGGTAAAACGAACTACAAACGTCTTGATCCCTTCGTGGAGTACGTAGGCAGCCTCTATCAAGGCACAACTGCTTCTCCCTTCTTTCCTTTAAATGTCATCTTGTCTTAACTCACGTTGCAGGACTCCGACCCCGAGTTCCGAGTTTATCTATTTAACGAGGATTTTGACCCGCTAAGTTCGCTACCGCAAGCACACCATGTAATTAAAAGTCACGTATCTCATTCATCCGACCCGCCAAGACACAATAACCTCTGAGCCACCAGGTGCGCGATCCGGTACGCACAGTAAATGTTGAAGAAATTTCCACAAACCCTCAACCCTCATGATGGTCGTCTCATTAATGCATAAAGTCTGAGTTTGATATCACGAAAACACTAGAATACACCCAAAACAGTAGATTGATAATACTAATTTTGCTCGTCGACCTAAAAAAATAATTTTGCTATTTGTTATTCGAATAGCATAAAAATACAGATTTTCTTCAATTGATTAATCTCATCAAATAAATTTGAACAATAAAAAGAGAGCTATCTACTTTTTTAACTAATCAAGTAAATTTTAAACATAAAAAAACTCTAATCTTATCTAAAGTATAGGGGGTTTAGATAAGATGGGTGATATTGGTTATTGTGGCTATATGTTAGAATAACATCCTATTTAAAATATTATATAAAAGTGTATTGGTAATATTGGTTTATTGTGGTTATAGGTTAGAATAAAAATAAATAAATAAAATAACTATAGACATGAGAAAAAAAATACATATAACTATAAGTACTGTGGATTCTCCATTTTCTTTTTATTTTTTTTTTTTGATAACAAGACACCATACATTAGTTAGATCGGCGGAAAAAAGTTTGCATCGGAGCTAAACCAAACCGGTCTTACATAGCTAACATGAGAAAAGAGAGAACCTCATGTTCTTGCTCCTTTTGCAAGGGCATCGACACAGACATTAGAAGATCTAGGAATGAAAACTAAGGTGAAATCTGCAAACTTATCGCGAAGAGTAGAGAAGTAATCCAAATCCGCATAGAAAGCAGGCTAATCTGAATGATTATCCGTCATCGTGATCAAGGTCAAGCAGTCTGTCTCTATCTTAACCGAGAGGAAACGCCTCTCTAGAAGACAATACATATCTCAAAGGAGACCATCTAGTTTTGCGTGTAGAGCTGAGAGACTCCGTCGATATCCTTGTATTCCCAAAAGGTATCGGCCCCCGGAATCTCGTAGGCACCACCCCAATCCACTAACTGGTCCAATATCGTGCCAAGAGGCATCGATCTGACATGTAAGGGACTGAGATGATAGAAGGGGCACATCTAAAGCACCTTCCATATTCTCCTCTTCTTCGTCTTCTTCGAATTTTTTATTAACCAATCTCCAGCTCTCCGCCTCTAAAACCGCTATTTGAAGGGTATCCTTTGGCGAAACATTTTTACCATTGAAGACTTTCTCATTTCTAGCTTTCCAAATGTACCAAATGATCCAAGGGAAAAGATCCCGTTCCGTCTCTGTTAAACCCGAATTTTTGGTCCTCCAAAAGAGGTGATCCATATTTCGGTATAAGGAAGTACTCGGGAAGAAACCCGAAAGTGAACGCCATTTTGTGAACGCCGACAACGACTCCTTGGACAAGTATAAATTTGTAAGCGATACAATGATTCATAGTTGACTATCTTAGATATTGTGTGCTATGCTGAGATATATATGTATCTCCTTGCGGATTTTTTTGTTAATTATATGCTGGGTCTAGGTGAAAATTTTAAAGATAGACGATATATAAACTGCGATTCATTCATCAAAAATCTGCTTGGATTTATCACGAAAGAAATCTGCTATATTTTACGAGGAAAAAGATACATGTTGTTGAATTAAAGAAGTTCAGTGTAAATCAAGGTTAGAAAAGTAGTTCGGAGATTGGGTCGGAGTTCTTACGATGAGATAAGCCTTTAAGTTTTTAGATACTGAATAATTCGTTTGATATTATATTGCCTCGAAGAACATGGTTCGGATTACAAGATTGAATATCGATTTAGATCAAAATCTATCACTTAACGACGAAGGTCGGGGAAAATGTTTGGTACGATCTAAGATGTATCATTTCTCTAGTTTCGAGGCTGCGGTCCGATTCTAGTGTGTCCTCTTCATTGATTATCTTTTCCTATTTATAGGAATGGATTGGCAAGAGCTGAGACTCGTAGCAGGTAAACGCGTTTCCTCTTCTGTTTACTGAATTTCGTAGGTCGATTAGTGGTTGAGTAGGTCATTATAGTGTCTGCCAGAGAAGTTGGTATCCTTGATGTGATCAGCTGCTTCCTAACATGTCGAGCATCGGACCTTCTAGCCGTTTCGAGATAGTTGTGCTATGTCGTAGGTCCACTTGTCGCAATCGAGCCGGCTCGTCTTAGGTCGATGACGTGTTATTCTCGAGCGTATAACCTTAGCTAGCTCAACGCTATCCTTCATTCTTGTGGGCTTGGGCTTTTTGGTTCCAAGAAATGTATTTGGACCTTAGAGAGAGGTGCATTGGCCTGGCCCGTCTGAAGGGTATCGAACTCACCTCCAGCATATGTCACGAACAAAAATAATTAAGATAAAAAAATAATAGATAAATCTTTCTCATAAATAAAGTTGTACACGAGATAAAAAAAAATACATGGGAGACATTAAGATCACTGATTTACTGGGCTTTTCAATAAAATTAAGTTTCTATAACCATGCTTTTCAATAAAATTACGGACATGTGAACTGGCTTTGATTTGAGTGAATCTGGCAAAGAAATATTCGAGTGGATTGATCTTTGAACCATACTCATATACAAAATAATACATGTTATATTTTTTTTATTGGTTAGGACAATACATGTTATTAGAGCCGGCTCTGACCTAAAGTCCAAGAAGCATAGACTTTAGACGTCAGATTATAATAAAAATTAAAGGAGCATCAAATTGATTAAAGTTGTTTGTAGATCAGTATTATGGACGGGATTTAGGAACCTTCAGGTTACGGGTTCGGTTACTAACCTTGTTTTCCCTATTTCTTTTTTATGTAGAAGGGTATTTTTTATTTTTCTTTGCTTTAGGCAGTATATTTGGTAGGGCCGGCCCTGCATGTTATATATGTCTATTATGTATACGAGAAGGAAAAAAAGTGAGCAATCGACGGTTAATTTATTGAGAAATAGAAAGACATGTGAAGATAATGAAGAAATGGGGCAGGGGACATGACATTGTAAGAGAGATCTGATCAGAATAGCAAATATGGTGAGCAGTAAAAAACGCGTTTCAAAGCGATGACGTGGCGTTGCCGCTGTCATTTCCATGCCTGATACACGAAAAGAAAAGAGAAGGGCATAGTACACTGGCGGATCTAGAACTTTTGTTTAAAGAGGCAAAATATTGATGTCTCTAAAATAAAAAAAATATGTAAAACAAAAATATATAGTAGAATAAATATTTTATAAATCATTTCGGAAAATATACCAAACCGTAATATATAAATTATTTCGGGACATTTAATTAACGTATTTCATTTTCCTTTCTTAAACTCAATTTTTTTTTAAGAACATATAAGAAATTTATTAAAAATAATTGATATTATGCAAAAGAATACCTACTAAATTATGAGAAGTATCATAATTATTAATGATTAATTTAAAAAAATTACCTTTAAATTTTGGCATAAGTTCACAAGATATATTACTAAATCAAATTTGTATTTAGAATTGCATAGAATTTGGATAAATTTAAGGAAACAAACATTTAAAAGATCCAATTTCAGTTTCTTAACTAACTTATATTTCTTTAACTGAGTATAAAAACATTTAACGAGAAAATAGAAGATTTTTTTTTGGGGAGCAATTTAGTTCTTTCTAAATATTAACGGAATTCAAAATTTATAGGGCAGCAGATGCCTCCGTGTTCATTAACTTGGATCCGCCCCAGCGGCGGAGCTAGAACTTTTGTTTAAGGGGGGCAAAATATCGATGTTTTTAAAATAAAAAAAATATGTAAAACAAAAATATATAGTAGAACAAATATTTTATAAAGCATTTCGGAAAATATACCAAAGCGTAATATATAATCATTTCGGGACATTTAATTAACGTATTTCATTTTCTTTTCTTAAACTCAATTTTCTTTTAAGAACACATAAGAAATTTATTAAAAATAATCGATATTATGTAAAAAAAAAAAAAAACCACTAAATTATGAGAAGTAACATAATTATTAACGATTAATTTTTAAAAATTGCCCTTAAATTTTGACATAAGTTCACAAGATATATTACTAAATCAACGGAATTCGATTTGCATTTATAGTTGCATAGAATTTGGCTAAATTTAAGGAAACAAACATTTAAAAGATCCAATTTCAATTTCTTAACTAATGTATATTTCTTTAACTGAGTGCAAAAACATTTAACGGGGACAGAGAAGATTTTTTTATGGGGGGGGAATTGATTTAGTTCTTTCTAAATATAAAGGGAATTCAAAAATTATTGGGGGGGGGGACAGCTGCCCCGTGTTCATTAACTTGGATCCGCCCTTGGCATAGTCCTACGTTTTGAAAATAATATGGTTCTTTTTTTTCTTTTTTTGTTCGTTGATTTCGAGTTTATAAAGTGGAAATCAATTGGGTGAACCTAGAAATATTAGCGTAGCAGACTATTTATCTAATATAGATTTAACTCTTTAAAATTATCACACTTAAAAAAAAAATCCAAACGTTTCTCATATAAATTCCAGGTAAACTTTTTTTTTTTATGTCAAATACTTTCATTAATAATACATGGATTATTACATGAATTAAAGATTAACCACATTACACCAAAATCATAGAAAATGAAGGAAACAACAACAATTTCCACCTAACTATGAAATGAAATAAGTTGGAGTTTTTAAAACCAAATTTCGTAAAGCCTTACATCAAAACTGAATCTAGACTAGGAGAGAGATGCTTTTGTTCCTAAAATTGGTGAGAATCTTCAAGTAGATCTTGTAGGGAAGGAGAGATGTATCATCATGAAATCTCCTATTATGTTCGAAACAAATTTATAGAGATGTTTGTCATCCTTGAGGAAGGGCGAGAGATAACGTAACATTTGAGGAGCCTCAAGATAGTCGTTGAGTAATTTGATTCCACGCTAAGGATTGAGAGATAAATCCAAGCTTGAGCGTGATGAGACGCCATATTTATGGCAAGAAGGAGAAGAGAAGGTGGTCTAGTGTTTCGTTGGCTGATTTGCAGAGCAAAAAAGTGAGCTCCACAACAAGGCACCATATACCGAGTCTGTCTAGGGTATATTTTATGTGGATAAGGAATAACCAAGCCAAATTTGTGTGACGTTTGATCATTGCTTTGTCCCAAACAAGAGGATCCCAATTTACGGTTTGTCGATATTCTCTAGTGGAGTTACAAACGAGTCGTGAGCATAACATGAGTGAGATAACATTGTCCACATATCTATATAGGCTGGTCCGATAAAAAAAAAAGATATGGGAGAGAAAAGATGTATGAAAGAAAATTTAACTACTTATTTGACCTTGTATGAGGTAGGTTCCACACATTTACGGGTCTGCTTTGTGAAACAATGGCAAACAACGGTACTCCGAGTCTTATCAAGCCACTTGAGCCGATGAAATAGATTAAGGAGCTAAACATGGTCCAAGAATCACTAGAAGAGAGTAGCAATTTTATGAACATCCATGAAAAAGAGTAGTTTTTGTTGTTTAATGCCCAAAAGGAAGATAAGTGAGGTTCTTGATCCTCATACATGCCCCCAAAATCGAACCAGATATGGAAAAAAAATTCAGATAAGCTTCATACCACAAGCTTCACTCCATGATGATGACCATATTTTGATTGCCAAATTAACCTATTTTAAAGGGAAATAGATGTCAAATCAGGTGAGATTTTTGCCCTTGTTGAGAGGAACTTGAGAGACTGTTGATCAGATTTAGAACACGCTTCAAAAGTAAGAACACATAAGCCAAAAACCAAAAAAATCCACAAATAACAGAAGAAATGCACACGTGGGCATTTGATCAGTTCGGTTAGGTTAGTTAGTTAGATAACTTAATAATATTGGTGTGGCACGTCCTAAGCTTTGTTATGCTTTTATGGTCTTTCAAAGTTCATGCATAGTCCCCAATTAGCTCATTAAGATTCGTCTTTCTAGTGATTTGTTATCTTACAAGGAATTTAGATCAATGTATTTTATGTTATGGTAATGATTTTTCTCTTTTTGTTTGGTGTGACTCGGATTTGGCTGGATGTTCTTTCACTTGTTGTTCCCTTTCTGGTTGTCTCATTCAACTTAGGGCTCTTCGATTTCTTAAAATACTAAGAAAAAATCTATGTTTTCTCGCTCCTCTATTGAATCAGAGTATTGATCTATAGTTAACATTGTAAGTGAACTTATGTAGTTTAAAAGCTCATATTTTATCTTGGTTGATTGTATGCCCCTATTCCTCTTTATTTTGACAGTTTTTTGGCCTATTGGTGCTAGTTTTTCACAAACCAAAAACACATTAAAGTGATTCCCACTTCATTTGTGATTAGTTCTTTGCAGCAATTTGTACTTGGTAGGTCTCCGTTTCTACCCAACTTGCCGATATTCTCACCAAGACGCTTGGTCAAAAGAAGTTTAAAGTCTTTCTTCTCAAATTGGGTGATTGCAATCTCTACGCTCCAACATGAGATATTTGTATATGGGTCATAACCTTTGTTTTGATCAAAAAACGTCGGAGCTGCCACCTCCTTCAAGATATAAGTGGTGGGCTTAATGTTGGACCATCGAATGGACCTTTCTTTTTGAGATCAGGTACAAACATAGTTGATATAGTCTGGACCGCTTATAAGTCCACCACAGAGTGAACTACTTAGGGAACTTCGGGGTTGGTTTACATCGTGGTTGAGTGTTGCTTGAATAGTCTTGAGAGCGAGGATCAGTCCACTATGACCGTGTGAAGTCTCCGGGAAGACACAATGAGATAGTGTTTCCCGAAGAATTTCTAACGCTTAAGTTAGTAAAAAGATTACGAGACTGAGATAGGAAATTGGAAGGAGTATCGGAAAAATGGTTAAAAAGGATGAGTTTATCAAAACAAATAAAATCTATTTTAGGTTTCACTTCCATGCTAATATACATTTCTGTTTTTATTAATAAGAATAAAAAAAGTTTCAAGCTTTTCCCCTATTTCATTGGATGACAACACATGTGAAAGCATAAATTATCTTTTTACAACGGGTGGTCGAACGTGGGCGGGACTCACTCAACGTCTCCCCAAACAATCACATTATACACATTGGCTCTGTTTTTGTTGTAATTTCGATCCGTTATCATGCACCGTCTCGAATGAGAGAGCGTTGGAGCGTAAAAAAACGACCTGGAAGGACCAAAGTCTCGTACGAGTTACACTGACACGTGTCATTTTCAGTCTCCGCACAACGCGGTTTCATCGCTCCTCTCTCTAAACGCCGTCCCTATATATTATCTATCCTTCGCGGCCCCATTCCATTTCTTATCTCTCTTCCTTTCTTTCTAACTTTATTCTCCTTCTAGAAACTATCTGCGACTATCTTCTTCTCCCTTTAATTTGCAAAATCTCGGCAGTTATGGTGTCATCCGAGGGTTTAGCAGGCGTCGATCCTTGGTTGTATCTGCAAGGTTTCAACGTAGATTCATGGTTGCTTCCTGATTCCTTCTCTCACGATAACGATTTACTCGCTAGAGCTCTCCATACCACTGCCACAGTAACCGCACCGCTTCACCCTCAAACTCTCTCTCCCTCCGCTTTCTTCGATTCCTCCGCTCACACACTCTCCTCTAACCTCTCCGGTGGATCTGATCCAGAAATCGTCGGCGGTGGAGCTAAACGGAAACGTAACTCTCCTCCTCCTACTGTTTCCGGTTCCGAAGGTAAAGCCACGAAACGCCGCTCCCGCGCTTCCAAAAAATCTCAGACCACTTTCATAACGGCGGATCCGTCGAATTTCCGGCAGATGGTACAGCAGGTGACAGGCGCCAAGTACATCGATGATTCTTCCTGCGGGATCTTCAAGCCGGAGCCGCATAGGCTCGTTAACCGACTGCTGTGTGGACCCTCAGATCAATCCACAGCGGTTCCGACGCTCGATACATCCGCATTTTTATCTAATCATCACCAGGAGAATCTCATGGTGGGAAACGCCTTCGCTGATAGCAGTGCCTCAGGGTTACTGTCGGCGAAGTCTAATGCGACGGTGGACGCGGGTGGTTCCGCCGTGGATTTTGATATTTACCCGACACTTGAATCGTGGAAAGTTATGTGATTCCTTTTTATTTGAGATGTAATCTTATTAACTTTTTTTAGATTCTTTCTTTGCACTCCTTTTATGAATTATCTTGTTCATAGATTTTGGTAATCGATGTAATGGAATAATTCGACTTTAAAATTATTTAGCTGATAGCCATAGTGTGATATAAATTTCGAACCAGATTGCTAAAACAAAATTTTAAGTTGGGGTTGGTTGGTACCGTATGCTTAAGCTAAAGTCTATTATGCGCATCGAGTAAAGAATTATTTAAAAACAAAAGTGATTAATTAGTGTACACCGTGGAGAAAGAAAAAGCTATATGATAATAAACATAAGATATTTCAATGAAGCAGGGTAAATATCGTGTCAACATCTTATATAAGACAATCACATACGTTACCACCACTACAATAATGTCCGTCCCCATTACTGATACAAAGCCAAAAAAATATAAATTTGTTTTATTAAGATATCTCTCATCTTTGCTTTGCCATTATGCACTCAAATACAAATTGCGTGACGTATGAACTCTCATTATTGATTGGTATCTGGAAAGATAAATATTTGTTACAAGCAAATATAAGCAACTTACACTTGACGTCAAAAAAAGAAGAAGAAACTAACACTTATATGTCATAGTAAACTATATAGTGCTTCTTTATTCCCAGGTCAAAAAGATTGCGACCCAAGTGAGGAAAAAACGAAAAAAGGAAAGAAAACTGTACAATGCTTTTCGTAAAAAGTAATAGAAAGTAGGGTTATCAACTTCTCGAGGCTCATTTATAAATTTCTAAAATAAACACGAGTAGATATTTGCTAATTTTAATAAGAAGATTTGGTTATCTCACGCTTTTTACAGAAAGTGAAACATAGAAAAGTCGGCAGCATTGCTGAATCACAGGCGCAAATCAAATAGATTCACAAAACCCACCAGGCTTAAATACGATTGGAGTTGAAAAGTCAAAGTCAAAGTACCTTTGTTTTCTCGATTACCTTTGTTTTCTTTCACCCTTCATCTTTTTGTACCTTTGTTTTCTCGATTGTTTCCATCGCTTCTTCGAATGATTTCTGATAACATACAAAAGTATTTGTCAACTTTCTAAATGTGGTAGAAACACAGATGACAAAAAAAAAACCAATAACCCAATCAGGAAGAGGCAAGATCCTTTAGCATGTACACAAACAGAGATGCACATGCCCTTGTTTTCACATTAATGGAAACTGGAAACCAAACCATTAAGAATGCTCAATTTTCTCTAGAGATTATTGATTCCTGCTCATGCAAGATTTTCTAACAAGATGCATTTTCCTCTATCCTTATGACGTGAAACATTAATCATCGCTTGTTTATATCCTCGTAACGCAAAAGTATCATTTTCCCATTCCGTCAGTTAAAATCAACTTACCGCTAGAAAATTTACTCATCTGTAATTACTTCTACAAAAGCACTGGCAAGGCAGCTAACACATGTGCTCTATATTTACCAAAACGTAAATACTTGGACGATTTTGAAACATCTATCCTAACTGCAACCTTTGTCTTTTACTTCTTGGAATAATATCTGACAACAAAACGCTACATTGAGACACCATATCTCTCATAAATGGTTCGGCATAGATGCAACATACAATCTATGTTGCAAATACTGAATAGAGTATTTGATAATTTCTCGGTATACGATCCTATAACCCCGTACTTGTACAGTAGTCAATAGTTTCAACAAATTCTCCTTGTTCGTCCTTATAAAGCAATCTAGAAGCCCTAGTTTTGTGACACCACTAGAGGCCATAGGTCAGAAAATACCTCTGTGTTCTTGACGGATTCATGCTAATTACACCTATGGCCACAAGACTATATATATGCAGAGATGAGACAGGATCATCAAACACATTTCATTCACAAGAACTTTCAATCTGATACATTTGGGAATTCATAAATGAAGATGCATCTAGCAATAGGAAAATCCTAGTTTGGGTTCCTCATAAACACCAATGCATGTAAAAATCATAGGATAAAAGCAAGATCACCAAAACAGTCACTAACATAAGACTAATTACACAAGAGATGGGATAATTTGGTACTCACCCCCGAGTTATGCATTTTCCATAGTGTTTCTCCGCTTGTATCAATCGCAGTAAACGCAAAATACATACCACTGGAGAGAAAAGATAAGAGACGGCTTTGAGTAAGGAACGATACAACATTAAACAGATAAAAGCCACTTAAATAACATCACAACTAAGAGGCAGCCTCATAATTTTTCATGGAATCAAGTTTGTCAAAAACTTATGCACAGAAGATAAATGAATCTCCAATCAACAGTAAGCCAATTTCTTTTGTTAAACATGATGTTGCTGGAGAAAGAAAACTATGGATTTGAGATAAACGTGCACCAAAAAACGAGGTATCATCTATAGAAATTCAAATCGATTACCACCCTATAACCAGATCTTTAACGAAGTAAAGCCTCATCGCACAGAGTTGCATTTAAAGCTAACAAATTGAAAAGCGGGCATAGCTCTAAGAACCTTAACTATAGCTCAGAATCAGCAGACTATAACGAGGAAGACGGATGCTCTAGTGGAATCGTCTAACCGAAACCATAAACATCCCCTAGATAACAGGAATCTTACACTGATTTCGCCAATTACAACACATACTCGTATACAGTCGACAAAAGATGAAGCAAAAAGTTGTCACATACCCAGCTAATGCGAGATTAAGGAGAAACGCTCTCGTCGTTAAGTAACGAAACGTTGAATCAAATCCGCTACTAAAACTGGAGGCTTGCCGATTCCTGGCAGAGTAACCGTAACCATAACCAGAACCATACGCTCGATTTCCATATGGATTACTATATGAACCGCCCGTACGCCGAAAGAAATCGGAATCGCTGACAGCGTTATAAGACGCGCGTTTCGTGTCGTCATTCAAGACTTCGTACGCCTCCGAAACAAGCTTAAACCGCACGGTGGCGTTTCGCCGGACGTGCTCCGAAGACTGTGCGTGCTTGTCCGGATGGTACTTCACCGCTAACCTCCGGAACGCAGCCTTGACCTCTTGCTTCGTCGCGTTTCTCGTGACGCCTAGAACTTGGTAATGATCTACCATGACGAATCCAGGGGGATCGTTGGAATTTTCAACAGATCAAACCTAAATCGAAATTGCAATCTTCTGAAATTGATATGCGTGATTGACTGTGTATGTAGAAAAGCATGTAAATGTACAAATAGAAAGATTGGCGTATATGAATCTGCGCTCGTTTGAGTAACATCGAAACTGGAATTAAAGAATCCCTCTGTGTTAAGAGAAAGAAGAGGGGACTTCGTGGCGCTTCAATGGCCGCTTCCTCCAGACGGAAGACCCCAATTTTTTCTTTATTAATTTCTTATTTAATTGTGAATACTAAAAGTGGACTTGCTCTATTCTAGAAAAGATGTGTGTAACTATTTTATCTGCTTGTAATAGGATAATAGACTCATCTATTAATCACAATGGTTTGGTTTCTTACTTGACTTGCGTATATGGAAATCCAATTCAAAAACATCGACATCTTGTTTGGGATCGCATCTTCTCTTTACATTTACAAAGACAAGGTCCCCTGGTTGCTTGTTTTAACGAAATATTATCCAACGGAGAAAAAAAAGTGGACCAAACCGTGGTGATTGGTCATTTCAATCTTTTCAAAATATGTTTTATAGTTGCGGTTTTTCTTATTTAAAAGCCAATGGAAATACATTTTTCTGATATGGAACAAGAGGAGATCAAATGATACAAGTATGTCTAGATAGAGCAATTTGAAACAGAGTTTAGAAGCAATGTGATAAAAGACTATTAGATGAATTAGGCTTCCTAGTTATTGTTGAAGAAAGATGAAATTCTTCACGCAATGTGAATTTCTTTAACGAGATTTCCAAATGAATTAAAGAATGTAGAAAGGCAATTTTTCGTTTCACAAGAATTGTACAATTAAATTCAAGGAAGAAGATCGGCGAGATCAAACAAAGGAAGAACTGGCGAAACCAACTCCTAATCCCCGCAGAATCAAATTTTTACGTAGTCAATTAACCATAAAAATCGATAAGAAGAAAAATATTAGCAGCATAAAAGTAGAAATAGTTTTCTAAAGGAGAGAGATCGAAACACCAAATATTATCAAGCAATTACCAAGACAAGGATAAGTCGGAATATAATTACCACAGTTCAAAATGGTAATGGAAACAAGTTCAGCTTATTCATAATACAGAGGAATACTTTACTTCAGCTTATTCATCTTCAAATAATCATATTGGCGAAAACATATTACAAAATTTTCAGCGAATGGTCACATCAAAGATGAACGAAGTTTTAGCAGCATAATTTTTTCAGATGAATCAAGGATCTCGCCAAAGAAAAATACAAGGAAATAAAATAGGAAACAGAGTTCCTTTAGTTACTCATATGCTTTTTTCCGATGATTAGCTTTTTTCTGAATGTGCAAATAAATCGAATTATCGTGGATTAAAGAAAGTTTTTGCAAGATATAAAAATGCTTCAGGCCAAAAAATAAATCCTACCAAATCTATGATCACTTTTTAGGGCCAAAATCCAAGACCCTATTCAAGATTGGATTAAAAGGATTTTACAAATTGGGACCAGTGCAAAATTCTTCGCATACTTCTTTTTACATTATATTTAATTCTCCTTCCAAAAATAATTGATGATTTCCTCAAATTGATGGCTTGACCAGATGTCATTTCGTATAAGTGAAGGACCTTTTTAATATTCTTATCGGATTTATCATTGGCCAAAAAGAGAAAAACAAAGAATCATCTGCAAAGAATAAATGACTTATAGATGGTCCATTATCACTAATCTTTATACCTTGGATTTCTCGATCTCTTACTTCTCTATTCATAAGGTCTGATAATACCTCAGCACAAATGATGAAGAGATGAGGTGATAAAGGGTCACCTAGTCAAGTTCGAGTTTAAATTTTCTTTTTAACAACTGAAAACAAACATAGTAATTAGTGTAATTATTATTAAATTAAAAGTAAGTATTGCATTCAAAAGTAATAGGATAAATATAAATTGAACATCACAACGACAAGAGAAACATTATTGCAACCAGTAAAGGTATAGAGTATCGTTTGGATTTGAAAAAGAGAATTATTGAATACAATGGAAGCATGAAATTAGGGTTTTTGGAAGGTTGCGAGAATTTAGGGGAAAAGTTAGAAAATGGTGTGATAACGAGATTGCTATGTTAAGGATGTTCCAGAGAATGGCTGTTGGTATTGACGAACTTCCAATAGCGGAGGAAAAAGCTGTAAGGGGAAGAGAGAGAAACAATTCTTCGAAACAAACCTTAATTAGAAAGAAAGGAAGAGAGTGGTGGAGGCAAGACAGGGGAGAGAGAAAAAGAGACAGAGACAGAGAGTTGGCAACGAAGAGGAACGAAGCCAAAGACCCGGCGGCAGCGTTTTGAAATCTCCGGTTTCGTTCGCTGGCCGCGACAACGACGATACGCGAAACAGAAAATGGAGATTACATTTTCGGCGTTTCGTCGTTGATTCTGAGGCTTGAGGTAAAAGAAGACGACGGAGATGGGGAAAAAGAAAAGCTGTCACGTTCACAATGCTCCTTCCGTCGACGACACCGCGTTTTCTCAGGATCCTAAACCCAAGAGAATCTACCAACTCTGGCCCGGCAATAATGTAAGCCTTTACAACTTTTCATTCCCGCTAATGAGATTTTTCCATTGATGAATTTGTGATGTCCTCTGCCACATTCCTACCTCTAGATTATTGAAATCGATTTGTTACTCTTTTCATGGTGTTAAGCTTTGAGATTTTGGTCTTTCGCTTTAGAATTTTCAAGAATGTTATCTAATGTTTCATACATATGACAAAAGGTGGTCAATTGTTGTCTTGTGCAATGCTTTAAAATCAGCTTGACTTGTCCTGTGTCTCGTTTCATGTTTAGAAATTTTATTGCGGAGGGAGACTAGTCTTTGGTCCAGATGCATCTTCGCTCCTTCTGACTACAGCTATGATCGGAGGTCCGGCTCTCACTTTCTCCATTCGAATGGCGTTTATGATCGGGAAAAGCGGTCCTTTGTTCCACTCTCTTGTATTGATGGGTGCAGTTTTGCTCACTGTCTTGGTAAATCAAAGCACAACTGATTCTTTCTTTTCGAGCCACCCTTTCTCCGCATCTCTGACTTTCTCTCATTTTCACAGGATTTCACATTTCTCTTCTTAACATCATCTCGAGACCCTGGAATTATCCCAAGGAACAAAGAAGGACCTGAAGCAGAAGTTGATATGATGTCTCAATCCTCAGAGTGGGTGAACAATAAACTCAGTAATGCAAAGATACCTCGAACCAAAGATATACTAGTGAATGGCCACACTGTCAAAGTTAAATTCTGTGATACCTGTCTTCTTTACCGTCCTCCTCGTGCCTCTCACTGTTCAATCTGTAACAATTGTGTTGAAAGGTTTGATCATCACTGTCCATGGGTTGGTCAATGCATCGCTCAAGTAAGTTTTCCAAATATTGAAACAAAAAAAATGTAAGTAGGATCTTTGATTTAACATGGTGTTCTTATTGCAGCGAAACTATCCGTACTTTGTTTGTTTCATATCATTTTCAACACTTCTTTGCTTGTACGTCTTTGTCTTCTCATGGGTGAGCATGCTTGAGGTACACGGCAAGATGTTGTTAATGATGATCACCAACGACGTAGTATTCGTTGTTCTCATCCTCTACTCCTTCGTCGTTGTCTGGTTTGTCGGCGGACTCACTGTTTTCCATCTCTACCTCATCTGCACTAATCAGGCAAGAAGATTTGTTTGGATCATTTGCATCTTTGAGTATTTTTTTTCTGAAAAAATATGTTTTATTTTTGCAGACAACTTATGAGAATTTCCGGTATCGATATGACAAGAAAGAAAACCCTTACGCAAAGGGCTTCTTCAAGAATTTGTATGAGTTGTTCTTTGCTAGAATTCCACCTCCTAAGATCAATTTCAGAGACTGGGCTCCTGAGGAACCAGATGTGGAGGTTGGATCCATTGCCTCTGAGCTAGACCGAGCCTTTGGACCACGAGGTGATAAATATGATATGGACATGGAAATTGGCGATGGCAAAACCAGTAAGGTCGCTTTACGTCTCCAAGCACTGGAGTATGACAAGAACAACAAGTACATCGAAGAAACTGTCAAGAAGACAGGTTTAGGTGAAGAACCCGGGACGATAACAAGAAACTCGAGCATTGATGTGAGAACGAGATAGGACGAACAAGAAAAAAAAGCACACCATGGATCAGAAGAGAGATCTGTTGCGGAATCTTTGCGCCTGTGAAAAATACTTGATTACTTGTGTAAACTACACTTTCTTTAATTCTAAAGCCATTCGCTTTTTTTGTCTTCAACGAGTTAAACTTTTTGCCTTAGAGAAAAGGAAAAGAAAAAAAGAAAAAAAAAGGAGTAGGAGAAAAATCAAGTGTAGTCATTGTGGCGTGTGGGTTTCTAGCGATACTGAGTTATGCAAAACAGTTTCTTTCACTAATTTGGCTTTCTTGGATCTCAAGGAAAGCTGGTTTTATTGTTTCTGCAGATTATGAAAGGAGAAAATGCTTTTCGCTACATAATATCGTAAAGCGAACCATTCTATTTTGTAAGAGAGAAATCTTGTGAATCGTTGATCCTTTAAATGTGTCTGTGTAATGCATTTACTGATTCGTGTTCATGTTCAGATCGACACCAACCATTATGTGCATACAGATCTTAGTGTTTTCGTGCTAACATAACATTCGCCAAGGTAAATAGATAAGAATCTTGGTTTTGTTAGTGATAAGATTCCACGTTTAAAAAAAGAATGACCAAGTAAAATGACTATTTTTTACCAAGTAAACCTTAAACCATAAACTCAATTAGTCAATCCAATCCTCTCTATCATAACACTTGATTCCCAATGTAATAATTTATTTAGGCCCTTCTCTGTCTTATGATCGTTGTATTCGAATCGATTTCTTGGTTCTATAATACTCGGAAAAAAAAATGGAAAAAGAAATCTTCTCCAACCTGAGTACGTGAAAATAAAACATAACGGAGCCGAAACACAACCAATGTTGGGTGGGGTATACTAAAGAAAGCAAAACACAAAAGTCTCACCTTTACAAATACTCATTACAATAATAAATAATAGAGAATCACTCTCAAAAGATAATCATGAAGAAAGAAAGAAACGGAGCATTAACAGCGAGACGAAAACACAGAATCTAATCCGTTTCCAAAAGATCCTGTACATAAACAAGGTCCCAGACTTTGGCAAAACCGAAGGATCAACGCCTCACCGCGAGGCTTTTTAGTCTCGAACAGGCTAAGCAGAGAGCACCTGAAAGAATGTTCACAAGGAATCGAATCTTTATATTAAGAACCTCCATTTTCTTCGATTAGCCTGAAGTTTCAATTTCTTTCCCGTGATCTTCTGAAAGATTCCTCTTTAATCTTCTCAACCAAATGTCATAGTCCAACGGATATGGTGTCCCACAAAGACTATCAACGTAGTCAGAAAACGCTTTTAAAATTGTGGAGACATCACCGAGCTTCTGTTGAATCAATCTTTTTGACCAAGAGGTCTCTCTCCATTGAAGAGCTCCTTCAACAGAATCCAAATCAGGGAAATCTCCAGAACAGAAATAAAGCATGTATATCAAGCTCTCTGCATCCGAGGCAGCACAAAGTTTCCCTTCCTGGAGTGCATAAGTCGAAGAGAAATGAAGATTCATCGCGGGTCGATCTCTATCCTCAAGCACCGCGTGACCCCAACCAATTAGTACAAAGTAAGGATGTCTTACACCAGCTGTGACATAAACTACGTTTTCTGGACGGATATCACCATGGCGAATTCCTGCGGACGAGGACGAAGAAAGTGCAGATAAACAATCATGACAACATCGAATAGCTTCTTCTTGACCAAACCGACCTTCGTTTACCAAATCAGCTACTGTTTCACCAACCGGAGTGGTTACAAGAATAGGAGTTCCACACCAAGGATGATCACACCGTCCACCAGAGCTTGGTTTTTGACATTGCCCTGGGTGAATGATCCGACCAGACCCATGGAGCTGTGGTAAGTATTTGCTAGAAAGTCCTCTCTGTTTCATGATACTTAATATCTTAGTTTGTCTTTGTACTTGATACCATAAGTTCATGTCTTCCCAAGCTGGCTCAAGCTGTGAAGGAGGAGAACCAACATACAGAAACACAGATTTCCCCGCGTCGTCCACTGGTGATGCAATGTGATAAGGAAGTGTACCATTACTCAAAACTTCGTTAATCTGGTAGCCTTTTTGATAGTTCGAATCTTCTAGCCACAAAACCGATCCAACTTCAAGATTCATCGATTGTTCAGGCTCAATCTTAGTCGATTCTTCTTGAACTTCGACGATTTCAGGAGACATAGTACTATGCTGGAACCTAAAAGCACCATTTTCATTGAGACTAGTATCCCCCAACTGCCTCTCTTGTCGTCTTGAATGAAGGCGAGAACTATGATCTGCGGCTAAGTCTTCAATGGAGTGTCTGGGTGGCCCAAAGTACTGCATTATACTGTGGTAAGTAGCAAAGACTACTTGCAAAGCCCCAATGTCTCCCCAGTTAGCATTTCCCAGCTTGTTCCATATCCTGTCAATCGGCGACACTGCTATCTTCGAATGCTTCTTTATCCAGTCAGCAGCACAGTCATAAACATTGTTCATGTCGAAATCCAATTTATTTACGTCTCCTTCAACTTTCACAACACCTCCATATTGCGAATCAACAAGAAGGATGAAAACACAGTTTGAGCTTTGAGAGAAATCTAAACGGCTCACACTTCTTGAGATGAGTATACGTAGCGCATAGAAAAGAGCCTCTCCTAAGACGTGTAAAGAAGGTGGACGATCACTGTCTAATGCAAAGCTTCCTATATCAGGCCTTAGAAGAGCAAGTTCAAGAATGTGATCCCATTTACCATGTGGATGTCGAGGATTTTTCAGCAAAATGCCTGTTGCAGTAAGACCTTCAAGCTTACCAAAAGCTAAAGCTTTCTCAGCTTGATAAAACTTTAGATTTTGATTGTATAGACAACCAACAGAGAAAGGAACTGGCTCATCTTGACTCCAAAATGCTTCCCACAAGCTCTTCACTGTCGCGTGTAAGAAATCTTCTATTGCTAGATATGCTTTTGCCTCCACAGCGTTAGATGTTGAAGCGTAAACAGCATTTGGCATTCGAGTTAACTGCTGGAAAGATATCCCTTCTAATGCATAATCAAACTTTTGAAGCTCAACTAACTCAAAAGGAACTTCGAAGACCGGTCTATTGCTGCTCTCCGAGTTTTCCAATATTGAAGTAAACCAATCTTCAAGCTTCTCCGTGAAAAGTTCGCTGTCTGTAAATCTGCTAAGGAAATCTCGACGGATTCGAGATCGACTTCCTGATGAAACGCTTGATCGCTTTGTAGTTGTACCAGACCCGATGGATTCCAGGTCTGGGGATTTACCTGCGAGAGAGAATGAATCCGAAACTTGATCAATCATCATTGTTTATGGTTCCAGAGAAAAATACTTCAGTCTCAGATCGAATAATTAGAAAATCTAGAGCAGATTGTGTGAATGAAACAGTCGAGCTTTCAAATTGAAGTTAATGGCAGTAACGAGAAGTAATTTCAACACATATAAATTCAAATCAGCTAACTAATTTCTCCCTACTTCGCGTCGCTCTTAACTCTAATCACTAAGCTAGCGACATCGAATTCAGATTTAGGGCAGGGACAATCTCGAGACGATAATGCTGCTTCGAAGACGAACCAAGAGTATGAATTAATAAAAAAGTGTGAAATCCAATTCTCGAGAAGCAAAATCAAATCAAAGCAAGAGAAAATTCGAGAAAACTAGGGTTTCTAAGACGGGGAAGAAAAAAAGGAAATCAGAGAGGAGCTGTGAACAAATACACGAACCTTCCATTACAGAAAATGAAAAATCCCAATCTTCAACTTCCTTTACTTCTTCTTCGAGTCTCTGCTCTCTCTGTAGCTACCAATTTCTTCGTCTTGGGGTTTTCTTCTGCGATTCTCCCTAAGCCCTTTGTCTGTGTCCAACTCGCTGACCTGTGTTCGTACCTTTTTAATAGTTTTATTATTTTTAAATTTTCTAGAAATTCTTTGGGTAGTTTGTTACTTTGTTTGGTGCATTGATATACAATCTTTTAATTATATAAAAATTACAAGACAGGTCAAAAGTACGAAACACTAACAATTATTAACCAATAAAAATAGTAGGGGCACCGGAGAAAGACTGCGGTCTTCTTACTGTATATTCAAAATATATTCTCCAACTTTATTGTCAATTTATACTTCTGTACTGTACTTACATGAAATTAGCATTAATAAAGGCATTAAATCGTTTTCAGCTACAAGCAGAATATGAAACGACGGCGATTTATTGAAGAAATGAACCGTGGCAAAAGTCTCCTCAAATCATCTTTTCCTAGTTCCCAATCCTATTTTTCTAATGTAATCATTTAAAACGCTACACAGATTTTTCGAGCGTACTACAATTACAAACGCATACGTAAAAGGTTTTCTTTACAAGAAAAAAACATTAATGCCATACTATAAAATATTAATTGTCATTTTAAACCAAAATAATATTAACTGCCAAACTTAAATGAGAATTAAATTATCTGACAGTACTAGAATTTTAGACATTTTTATTAACCATTAGGCCCATCTCGTATGCGATGAAAGCCCACTTATTTTCCTTACTTGTCCCATTTGGGCCATTTTCAGACAGAAGATGGTCAAGATCTCATATATTTACTTACTCGACGATTGCAAAAGAATGATTTATATTAAAACATGGGCATCACATGGTTCATCAATTCACTATTATCCCTCAATTAAAAAAAAATCCACGCTTTGATAAATTCTATTCTCTTTGTCGCAAGGCTTTTTACAGAACTAAAAAGGGTTTTAACTTAGTACTTTTGTTTTGATCAAAAAAGCTAAAATTAATTTTTCAAAAACGGATATTGCATAAAATACTTTTTATGGCTTGCTTCCCTGGCCTCTTATTAACTAAGGTTCGCTTTTTAAAATCCAAAGTAAATGGTGCAAGGGAATTCAAGGGGACAGCTCTTGTCTTGGTAACTTCGGGAGAAGATTCCTTATCTCATTTTTTCTTTCTTTTTTCCCAACTATGTTAGTCTTCCTAAAATTTTGATATATAGAAACAACAAATATTTAAAAACCACGCCACTGATAACCCAATTATTCTACATCTACTATTCAAAACGCTTGCACCCTCACGGTAATTCGTATAGAGCTGCAGTTTCAGTTAAGGCGTTTTATTTGCACATAAATATTTTGTTTTGATCAAATTATAGCATGTTTTAATTGTATTTATCCTCTTATTCTTCCGTTACATATTTAAAGTAATGTTATAGAAAACCAGGTCAGATACTAACTCTACGTTGTTAATGGATGTCCGGTCAAACCGATCCAACCAAATGGACCATATTTTCAAGATTATTGTCATATCTAGTTAGGTTCATATATATACGTGTGTATGAATACATATAGTAGAACAAAAGGTTAAAAACAAAAAATAATGTCATTTATCATGAAATAGAAGAGAGAAAACAAAAATCATATATTAGAACATTCCAAATCTTAAAAAAATGAGTGGTGAAACATTAAATAGGACTTATTGTAATATATTTGATCCTCAATAGAATTGTTAGAATGCACCATAATCGAGATTGAAGAAAATCATTTGAGTTTGAATGATAAAAATCTGATTTATATGTAGTGGAAAATAACTATCCGCTTATTCATCAAATACACATAATGTTCAATTTAGTGGTATCAAATTTGAAAATAACATTTAGGCTATATAGGGGGTTGGAAGTAACCAGTCAATTTGGAAACTTGGTTATGTATGAACCGTGAACAAGTTATACTCACCTAAAATCAAAAATACCGAGTTTAACAAGGATAAAATGGATCATATACTAAAGGAGGATCAAATTAAGATTTGGCATAAGGAAGTACGAAGGAGTAAGGGAACTTAGATGATTAGATGTGAATATCGTATCATCAAGTTGTGTTGGATTAATTCGCCTATTGAAAATAAGGCATATTAGATAAGTTAATTGAGCTCAATTTAGTTTAAGCAAGTTCAACCTACAAGCAGGACCAGCAAGGTAAACCGTTGATCTACATATTAAGAAATCTGTTTATACAAAATCTTAATTGAGTATTAAAATGTTTTTTAAAAAAACCAAACACAAAATTTAAATCTACAAACATTAAGGTCTCATATTTATTTTCATTTCTTTTAAATACAACTTCGATTTGTATATATAAAATAAGTTTAAATTTTTTTAAAAAATCAATTTTAAATAAATTAAAAATTGAGTTTTTTCGTTCGATTAGATTATAATTTGATTGCAGTTAAAAAAATATATATAATTTGATTGATCAGATTTAGCTTCCTTATTTTCAACACCACACGTCGAACCTAGAGTTGGAATATTGATCATTCACACTACTCTACTATACATGCATAGTTTATACCCTAAAAGTTCTCTGATTTATTTGTTAATGCAGCACAAGTCCCACTCTCAACCCATACTTCTGTATTCTATCTCGTATATAATATTCTACTTGTAAATTCTTTTCTATTTTTTCAAAATTTGTAAAAGTCTATGATACTTACTTAATTGAATTTTCATGTATGACTCTATGTTTCACTACAAGTAAACTTTCAAGAAACAGTAAAAGCACAAACCTTTAACCACACAAAAAAATAATGTGACCAGAAAAAGAAAAAAAAAATCCACACAAAAACAAAAACAAAAACAGTGAACACCAAAACAATTTCGAGTTTCTAGCTGGAACGGTTCTTGTGAATTACAAATTGTGAGAATAAGGCTTGAAGAAAACATACAAATAAAGATAAATCAAATTTTTTTGAAGAATTTGATTAAAATGTTGTTGAAGCTATATAATATGAAACAAAAGTAGAAAAAAAGCATTACTTATATTAAAACTGAAAAGTATATTATCATACGCATGGTTACAGATAATTAACCCACTAAAACGAAGTGAATTTAATAATTATATAAAAGGTGGCCTAACCTAATCCATGTCTACGCGTGGAATCTCATGCGTACAAAAGACCAATTGTACGACAGTGTGCTGTTTCCTATCACTCCAAGCGCGAATACTCGAGCGTGAGAAGACACGCGCCACGTGGAAAGCCAAGAATCTTTTTTATGAGGCTCGGACCATAACTCCGAAACACATAAGACAATGACAGATCCGAACATACAAAAAGTAAACCAATCCTTCAATTATCATCAACTTTAACTGTTTTTGTCGTCTTCCTTTTTCTTTTCGTTTTTTCCATCATACTGTACTAAATTAAATTTTTTCCATCTTTATGCCTTCTTTCCCGATATCCTGATTAATAGTTATCCTTTTTATAATTTTTGAGAAAGATTCGGAGCTATAGTTATCAAGACACGATATATTTTTATTATAGATTCTATCGTGAGCTTCTCTGTCCTTGTTTATCTAATAGACTACTGAGTAGACTAATACAATGCTTTTATAATAATTTTTATTCAGATGATGTCGGCTCAACTATTGGCGCATTCTTATGCGATCTATTCTTAAATTAAAACCCACACCTTATCTATTAGTATTTCTTTCGAATAAGAATTATGTACATAATTACAACTTGGCCACAAATAAAACTAAAAATAAAACTAAAAATAAAAGAATTTGAGGCAAACATTTTCGCATGGACTACAAAACTGGCAATTTGGATGCCTTGAACCGAACCGTATATGACAATGACAGATAATGCTCACTGTATTTTGTTCTTACTGCTTTTGATTTTTTTTCAATTTTCCTGTTTCTTTGTTTCTATTAGTATTTTAAGAAAAAAGAATTTATCAGTTTATTTATTCTGTTCCATAACCCCCCATTAGCACATTATTCGAGAGAAAAGGAATCAGCCAATCACTCTCTTTCTCTCTTATATATATATTTAGAAAAAAATTCACAATGAACTACTTTGTTCTCTTCTTCCTCAAAGATCTACCTCGATCCTCTCTCCACCGAGACTTCCTTCGCCGTCACAATCAGCCATTGTCCCTGCTCCGATCATTTCAATGAGAGAGGACAATCCGAATTGGTTCGTTAGATGGGAGGAGGAGCTTCCGTCGCCTGAAGAGCTCATACCAATCTCTCAAACCCTAATCACTCCTCATCTAGCTCTCGCTTTCCAAATCGGAAGTCCTAATCATCTCGGATCGAAGAAAACCGCCGCGGTTTATCAGCAGAAGCTTCAACCCGTCGCCACTCCGACGCCGACGACAACAACTCCGCCAATGATGAACTCGGATTTCGGCGGCGATTCGACGGATCTCAATTCGGGGTCGATCGGAGGAGGAACAGGGGACGAGCCAGCAAGGACGCTAAAACGACCGCGTTTAGTCTGGACGCCGCAGCTACACAAGCGGTTCGTTGACGCGGTTGGACACTTAGGGATCAAAAACGCAGTTCCGAAGACGATAATGCAGCTGATGAGCGTCGAAGGATTGACGAGAGAGAACGTGGCGAGTCATCTCCAGAAATACCGTCTCTACCTCAGGAGAATGCAAGGCGGGAACAGTAACGGTATCTCCGGAGGACACGTCATCGTCTCCGATTCAGCCACCGATCGACTCTTCGCGAGCTCGCCGGTTCCAGCGCATTTTCTCAGCCCAGTACGGCCGAGTTCGGAGTACTCGATGCCGCCATTAATGCATCCGTATTTGGGTAAAAATGCGTTTACTCAGCAAAACCAAGTTGTCCGTAATCTGAGGTATGAAGATTCGGAATATGGTAATGGAGATTGTGGTCGGAAGGTTCTTAAGCTGTTTCCTGCGGGAAATTAATGAAATCTGAATTCTTAACTTAATTTCATGGAAGCAATAATGTTAGTGGTATGTGGATTATGTGTGTAATTTGCATTTTCGTCAGGTTCAATAAATGTATTGCTAAGTTTATTGTTCGTGTATTTTTTTTTTTACGCAAACGATATAACTCTTGTATGTTGTTATCATTTCTAGTATCCATAAGAATCGCTTGTTTTTATCATATTGTCCAACTGAAAATTACTTGATTTTCTTGTACGAGTCCAGTTTTAATAAAATTTTATTGGTTTACGCCCAAATTGCAATAAAGTGATACGTTACGTCAAAATCCAAATGCATAAGCTTAGTTAAAATGACAACGCAAATGACACTAATCAAAGGAGATAAACAAAAGGTCTTCTTGTTCTTTTTTCGAACATCACAAGTATCTCAAAATTTGGTTTTACACAAATCTCCTAAGCCACGACGAAAAAACAATTACCGATTCTGCATGTAATCAAAGCTCAGAGGTTGGGGACAGAACTGCGCCTGCAGAAACAACATTGAGATTTTAGATAACAATAATTACACAATTAGAAAGAGGAAAATGCAAAAACTTTGTTTTACCTGAAAAGGAGCATTTCTGAAGTATTCATATGAATGAGTATTATAAATCACATCTGCTGCATTTGGCCATTGCGTATACATAACAGCATCCCTTGAAGGCTGGTTGGTGACGTAAGGACTCATGACAGAATGATGACCCAAGTTAAGAGAGACAGGAGCAATTGGGTTTTGACTATATCCTCTAAATCCCATATCGTAGAACGGTGTCCCTATTTTCTGAATGTTGAAGTGTGGCAAAGAGAGATTTTGCTCGTTCCTTATGTACCTGTAATCACACAACATTTTAGAGATTTCAAAACAAAGTTTCAACCTTAGATTATTATCTAGAAAAGCAATTTTAACATACCTGTCATAGCGGCGGCGGTCATAGTCAGGATCAAACCGATCTTTCTCTCTGTCTCTAAGAATTGCAATACGAGATGATGCTGGAATGCTTTCCTTGGGGATATGGTTCTTGTCTGACTCAATGTTAGCATTGTTCTTTAACACTTGATTGTCTTCTCTACTAGGACTACAATTCATTCTTGACGTATTAGCTTTGGACGAAGAATCGTTGCAACTAAGGTTAGCAAGATCATTAAATATGCGTGCTCGAGCTTTCTCGTAATCTTCTTCCCTCTCTTCAACACTTTTCAGAGAAGTACCTTTCTTTTCCATTTCACCAGCTTCCATTCCAGATCCTTTAGAAGGTCGAGTTTTTATGGCGACTTTCATGTGTTTAAACTTGCTGTTTTCTGATTGTTTAGCTGGAATTTCAGAGAGTCGAACAGCTGGAAATCTGCTCTCGGTTGATTTAGTCACGAGAATTCTGCTCCCATTACCATCTGCACCACTATCTTGAACTGATGTGATTAGTCCGTAGTGATTTGCAACACGATGAGCTGCAAGACGGAGATATGATGTAGGGAAATGCTGGAACTCAAATTGCTGCTGATCAGGATTCTCCAAGAACCTCTGAATATCGAGTTCCATCCGCAAAACTGAGATATAACAAGAACAAATCTGGCTTTAGAACGAACATTCCATGAGAAATCAGAACATCAGGTTCGAAACATCCAGTTTACAAAGTAAGCTTCAAACTTCAATAACACTAGTCAATATTTTACAGTGCAAAAAGAGTTCTCAACAATGGCATATCTAAGAAGAAGCAGGCAGATCTAAATCTGCCAGATTTTCCTTGAAGGTCAACCTAGGCTATATCCAGGATTAATGGCAAGTCCAGAGAGTATAACAATCCTCATACCAATCGATTCCCCCAAAATCTTCCCACGATCTAAGCTAAATTGAGATTTAGGAAACTAGGGTACAAAATGAGACGAATTGGAAACAAAACCAAAGGATGCTTACTCGTGAGACGCTGTCGAGAGTTTTGAAGAGCTTCAACCAAAAAAGGATCCACCGTAAATCCCTGCTCGGCCATAACTGCAGAACCTGCTTCTGCATCCATGAGAGACAGATGGGTGTCTTCGGAGAAACTTCTGGTTCCTTGCTTCTCTTTCTCTTGATTGATTCTTTTCTCTTGCAGCAAAGAGAAGAAGAAAATCAAGATGAAATTGAAGAGGATGATTAAAATCGGAGCATCGGGGGAGGGGAGAGAGGAGGAACGGTGTTCTAGATGCAAATCTTATCTCTTTCCCTCAAACCGAAGGAGAGGGAGAAAAGATAATTTGTATATCTCGTCCTCGTCTTCGCCTCTTTATTGGTTTTTCTCTTTTTTTTTTTCTTTTTTTTTTTCACTTAGAAAGCATTAGATTGATAAGATGCAGGTTACAAGAAATGTGTAAAATTAATCCATTGTTAAAAAAAGAACCATACAATCATGAACGTACAAGTCTTCACATATGTGGCCAGATCTTAGAATTAGTACCCACCTTAACAATAAACCCATAAACCGAATACAACATAGAAGAACAATTCAAAACTAATATCATATACGACAACTCTTGCTTAGCGTGATCAAAACTAACGCAAAAACCGGACCCAAACCTTCTGAATATGTAATTAGATACTAGCTTGAATTACCCACCAACTGATCACTTGAAATTACAACATAAAATAAACTAGGGAGTAATGGTTTGTGTATCATCTCTTGTGGTGTCTATCTCCATGGACAACAAGCTGTCCCAAACCAGCCAGATCACATTGAATCCACACACCCAATTAATGAACAAAAGTCCACAAATCACCACACAAACAAGAGAATTACCACAAGTCCGCCGAGCATAATTTGAGAACCGGGATTCACCACCGTCGCGAGCAAAGGTCAATGGAAACTAAAAAATCATCTCCCGAACCGAAGTCAAAATCATCAGAACATAGTCGGGTGGTGCAGAAGAGTAAATGGGGAACCTCATCCGGCCCCTGCGCGAAGCCAAGGCCACTGGAGAGGTCCAAAGAGAAAAGAGGAGAGACGGTAGATCTGCAAATTAGAGTTTTGAGAGAGAAAAATCTCATCCACAACTTTTATTAATTCTTGAAATTATGTTACCTCTCTATTTGTCAACATAGTTAGACTTTATTTATTTAATTTTTGTTTACATCAAAATTACAAATTAATGAGGTCCATTCTTTTTTGTCAGCATCAAAGAACCAATTGATCTAGGTTTATGCTCGTCCAACTTATCTTTGGTGGTTTTAGTACTTCATATTGTCTGCATTTTCTTAATCTACGTTTGCTTCTCTTCCCTTAAAATCTTACTGTCTTTTCTACTACAATTGCTAACTTACGAATCTCCACATGCAACATTACATTGTGCTAGTACGCTCGTGTTGTGAAAGAAATGTGTTACTAAACCCAGCATAAGTTCTTGTAGCTATCCTCTGCATATCCCGAAGTGTGAAACTACAAACCTCATTTAGGAAAGTCTACCCTTTTAGGTATAATTAGGCATCCCATAGTTCACACCTAGTGTTGTAAACGAAATGTGTTACTAAACCTAGCATAAGCTCTTGTACCTATCCTTTACGTATCTCGGAGTATGAAACTACATACCTCATTTAGGAATACAAGTCTACCTTTTTAGGTAGAATTAGGAACCCCATAGTTCACAGCTCGTGTTGTGAAAGAAATGTGTTACTAAATCCAGCATAAGCTCTTGTAGCTATCCTCTACATATCCCGGAGTATGAAACTACATACCTCATTTAGGAATACAAGTCTACTCTTTTAGGTAGAATTAGGAACCCCATAGTTCAAAGCGTAAAGTTGATTTTTTTCTCCCACTTTGGAGCCTAGTTTCATTGTGTATGGTAAAAATCTTGATTCGAAAAGTTTCAGTTCACCTTCAAGTCGGAAATGGACCTTGAAGAATTTTTGAAACGAGCTTCATTTCACTATAAAATATAGATGTTCATCCTTCAGCGTCGGAACCTTTCGGAAAAAATTACTTTTTGGGCGGAAAATTCATGGCATTATGATGCACTAATGGACAATTCCAACCATCAAAACAACCGACATAGAACTTGAGTTCCTAATTGCAAGAGATATTACCCTTGGTAGGGTGCGTGTTCGGATTAATGGCCTAGGAGCTTTAGAAATAAAGATGAATATATGCCTCCAAACTAGTGAAAATACTACGATAGAGTTTCATTTGAGAAGCTCAAAAACACCACTTCCATTATCTTCATCTCACCCACGAAGAGATTGATTTCCCAAAGCTATCAATTAGACAAACACCTTACCGTGTCCTTGGAAGCAAACAACAATGCACTGTAATGAAAGGACCAAGATGAAAAATGACAAAAAGAAACATGATGAAAGAAAAGACCGCAAACCCAAGAGGCCAGAAACCGGCTACATATACCGTTATGAAAAGACCATAGAAGACATGATGATAATACAAACTCCAAGCCTTGAAACGAAATAAGGGTTGGAACACTAGTTGGACTAAGGTCCTATTTGGCTAATCCGGGATAGCGTAGAAGCGATGGTTGATTGAGGTGAACCAAAACAGGTGTGAAGCATACTGATACATCATATACTCTAAGTCTTGGAATCCTCAACAAGACATGAAAGACAAAAGAGTTTGATTCCAAACTAAAGAACTCAACGAAAAACGTTTATTAAGCAAAATCAATGTTGTGTAGGAAGAACTATATAGTGGCTTATAAGGAGTCATTACCAATATTCTAATCTACAAAAAGGTAGTAAAATAAATCGCAATTAATCAAGGAAGACACAACGAGACTTTAGACCTTAAACTCCTAAGAATATATCTAGGTTCCAATTAAGGAAAATGCATCTTCTTTAGTCTTTATGTGGCTTGTCTCCTTAGCCGCACTGAGTCGTTGTGACCACTTGGTGGAAGAAAACTTTAAGCTGTGAGCTCTCATGTGGAGTTAGCCGCATAGCCTCAAACTAATCAAGTGAAATCAATCCTTCATGTTCCACCTGCTCTAGGAAAATTAAAGGAAAAACACAATCAACTTGCAAAAGAAAATGGAAAAAATACAAAAAATTAAAAGGAAAGAGACGTTGGTAACAATATAACTAACCTAGGGTCTAATTATAGAAATTTTGATCTCTTTAGTCTTACTCTTCATATTATGAGATACTGTAGCTGATTCAAAGACTCCTTAGGCTTTCTCTAGGACTAAAGAAACAATACTTACGTGGAGTTCATGTTTGGGCATGAACAAAGTCTATTTATCCTTATCGGATTAAGAGGATCCACCAGATATGTGCTCAATATTCGGCTTGGTTTGAGATATTTATAGTCGATCTTTGTGATCTCTTTGGTGCTCTCGAAGATACTTTGGTAAGATATTTGTGTGAATTTTGATTCGTCGGACATGTGCTCACTATTCGACTTCATGTTTCCGTGATTTTGTTTTGATGTGAATTTTGTTCCTTTTCCTTTCTTCGCAGGATTAATGCTACCACTTTGAGCTAGAAGATGTTGAAGAAAGCTTAAAAACTGAGCAGGCATAGGCACAAGCTTCGGCTGTGCAAAAGCTATGGTGAATTTTTTTATGCTCAGTGGGGCTAAAGATTGAGCAGATCAAATGCCACAAAGTCTGTTATGCTAGAGAAATTGGAGAGCTAAAAGAAAGAATGATTTGGTTAGGTTTCATTTTACCTTCCACGACTATGGATTTCTCTTATCTCGTACATCTCGAAATATTTGATGTCGTGAAAATGGTATTTATCCTTGTCTGGCTTGTCATCGTCTGATAGAAAGAAGTTGATAAGAAGAGCTGGAGTAGATACGTCAAAAGTGTGTGTAGCATAACACTTTATTTTATATATCTATGGGTTTTCTTCATTTAAAAAGGAATTGTGTATCTATGAGTTTTTGTTCACGGTTGGAGTATTGGCCGTCATGACACTTTGTTTTCTCCAAGACGATGTCCATTACAATTACAAACAAAACACGACCCCCCTTTTCTATATTTTTTTCTCTCGAACTTGTCGATAAATTTTCGATATCTAGTTATGGCGTTTGACTGAAAAATGTCCATATGATAGTGCTAAGTTTTATGGACTTTCCAAACACTAATCAATAGAACTACTCTAAAGTTGCTTATCATCACCTCCGTTAGTTACAACCATGGATGCTGGAGATGTTGTTACTTTACTACAATCAACGACTGGTTCAACGTTTGATAGCAATCAACTTGTTTTCACGAAGTTTACAAAGTCACTATTACGAAATCTTTGATTTTCTCCGCTTGTTCGTGAGACCATTAATTAAAAATGCAATGAAATTTTAATCTAGTAACTTTAAAATTTGAAAGATAGTTATACTATATCTACTTACTTTTATTTTGAATTATATTTTTGTAAAGGTTTTTATATTTTTTGGGGGGAAACACTTTGTTGGATTCTAAAAGGTATGTTGTCCTTTGCCTTGGAGAAACAAAATAGGATAATACTAGAAAAGATAGGAGGCAGGAACCTTAAATAAACAAAGCGATGCAGAGAGGAGACATGCGTGACGGAAAAGAGACTCAAAAACGACACACGGTTGGAAAGTGAAGCGATAAGATAGCACTATTTTCAGTTTATGATTACTTACTCTCATAAGAAAGAAGTTTCGCGAGAAGGAAACAAAAGCAAAAACCCTTCCTCACTCCAACAAATGCAGTCAACGTGGCTTTAACTAACATGTGAGTGGACACCAATTTCCCCACGCTCTTCTTCTGGCGCTTGATGCACACTTGTGGTTTTTTATTTACTCCTTCTTTTCCATTTCTTTTGCGACCACACTATTGAATATCTTCTTTAAGAACTAATTTTATGAGTATGAATTAATAAGTATGGTTTTTATGTTTTTTTCCTGCCACACCCTAATATATATACAAGAGGATTTCTTCTCTTGCTTTTAATGTGGGACTAAAAAATGTTAATAGTAACACTTGTCAAATCTTGAAGTTTTACAACATTCTAAGATATACATTTTGGATCTCTATTTCTCATTCAATCTAATAAAAATTATTGACATATGAGTATATTACATTTCCGATGTGTTTATCATCTTATTTCTTTCGATGAGACACTTCACATGTGATGAAAGTCATTTTGTCAAAATCTAATTCAAAGAAAACTTAAATTTCTAGAATCCTAAAATAAGTTGGTATTATATCTCAACTCTTGAAATCTAAAAAGTCAACACCAAGTGTTTATTACCAAATTGATGAAATACTCTACTTAGACTGTCAAACCAATGCATATGATTTGTTATACTTTTTTTAGAAAAAAATGATATAGTAATAATTTACATAAATGAATTCCTATATATAATATGTATTTACATTGACTTCTACTATAAAGATAATAAGAAATAGATCTTAAAATGATATAGTATTATTTTACTAAAAGTTAAATCTGGTACATAAGAAAAGTAACCCCAACCCAAAATCAACTATTAAGTGAGTAATAACAAGAAGTTTATAGCTTGATTGTTTTAGACTAAAAATTACTAATCTTTATTAATTAAACCCGAAAATAGTCAACAAAAAAATGCAAAATTAGAAAGCTTACTTGCACATCATACAAGTTATATTAGCTATTAATAGTAAAAGTATTATTTAAAATAATTTCCCAATGTTTTCTTGATTCATCTTATATTTATTTTTTGGAAAGAGATGTATATATTTTGGATTTTGGTTTTTCACTAGTATTAGTTAGCGAGTGCGATACTGAAACGTGATCCACGCGCAGACGGAAGCATCTTCCTTTGTCTTTAAACCCCCGTCGTCTTTCCCGTGCATTCTACCGCATAAATCCATAACCCTCTTCTCTGTTGAAGCTTCTCGTCCCTATCGAAACCCTAACCCTAAAACTTAGACAATGGCCGAACCAATTATGGAGGATCCTCCACCGCCTGCCCCCGACCCTAATTCTACCATCCCTTCCGATTTCAATTCCATACCGATCCCTCCGTTCGATACTTTTTACCATTCCGTTTCTGAGCAGACTCCAATTGGTGAATTGATGTCCGATCTGGGGTTTCCTGTTGATGGAAATGGTGAATTCGAGATTACTTTCGACGGCATGGACGACCTCTACTTTCCCGCTGAGAACGAGTCTTTCCTCATCCCTGGAAATGCCTTACACCAAGAGCAGTTTGGAGATTTTACTCCGGAGTCTGAAGGCTCTGAAATTTCCGGCGATTGTGTTCCCAAAGATGCCGATAAGAACATTAATCGCTCGCCGTCCACTTCGGGTTGTTGCAACCGTGAATCCCCTAGGGATTCCGATGATCGATGCTCTGGTGCTGAGCGTAGCTTGGATCTACCGACTCCCTTGTCCTCTCAGGGTTCTGGTAATTGCGGTTCTGATGTCTCTGAAGCTACAAACACATCCTCGCCTAAATCAGGAAACGTTGTGGTCGACCAGAAGGTTAAGGTGGAAGAAGCTGCTACAACATCTATTACCAAGAGGAAAAAAGAGACCGAAGACGATTTGAGTGACGAATCGAGAAACAGTAAGTACAGGAGATCGGGTGAGGATGCAGACGCAAGTGCTGTCACCGGTGAAGAAGATGAGAAAAAGAAAGCGAGACTGATGAGAAACCGTGAAAGTGCTCAGCTATCGAGGCAGAGGAAGAAACATTACGTGGAGGAGCTGGAAGAGAAGGTTAGGAATATGCATTCTACGATAACGGATTTGAACGGTAAGATATCGTATTTCATGGCTGAGAATGCCACATTAAGGCAGCAAATAGGTGGAAATGGAATGTGCCCGCCGCATCATCCACCACCTCCGATGGGAATGTATCCACCTATGGCTCCAATGCCTTACCCATGGATGCCTTGTCCACCTTATATGGTGAAGCAACAAGGTTCTCAAGTGCCTTTGATTCCCATTCCTAGGTTGAAACCTCAGAATTCCCTTGGTTCATCCAAGGCAAAGAAGTCAGAGAGTAAGAAGAGTGAAACTAAAACCAAGAAGGTCGCCAGTATTAGTTTTCTGGGTCTTGTGTTTTGTCTGTTTTTGTTTGGTGCATTGGCTCCAATTGTGAACGTTAATTATGGAGGAATTAGTGGTGCGTTTAATGGGAACTATAGGTCTAATTACGTTACTGACCAGTATTATAAGCAGCATAGGGATAGAGTTTTGGAGACATCTCGTAGTGGTGCTGGTACTGGGGTTCCTAGTAGTAATGGGATGCATTGTGGGAGAGATTCTGATGGAGGAACAAGGAAAAATGTATCTGCAACAGATGTACCTCCTGGAAATGGTAGTGAGCCTCTAGTTGCATCACTCTTTGTTCCGAGGAATGACAAGCTTGTGAAGATAGATGGTAATTTGATAATTAGTTCCATATTGGCGAGTGAGAAAGCGGTGGCTTCACGAAAAGCTTCTGAAACAAAAGAGAAGAAAAGTGATTTGGTTCCTAAAGATTTTATCCCTGCACTGCCTCTACCTGACGTGGGAAGGACCGAGCATCACTATAGATCTAAGACTGAAAAACAGAAAGCTCTATCCTCTGGCTCTACTGATTCTCTGAAAGACCAATTCAAAACAAAAGCAGCCAATGGTGAAATGCAGCAATGGTTTCGTGAAGGTGTTGCAGGTAATAATGGGTTTCTGATATTACATTCTATTCCCTTGACTTGATTACGAATGAAGTCCTTATCATATCTTTGTTCTTGACGCTAGAACAACTATGGTATTTAACTTACCTTCAGCTAATCTCTGGTTATGAATAGAAGTAGTTGCTCACAGAGATTGAAGAGATGAGATCAAGTGTTTATGTTTCCAATAGCTTAGCCTTTCTGAATTTCTTGCTCAGTATTTAATAACATTTTTTCTTTGTTATATGACTCTGTTGTGTAGGGCCAATGTTCAGTTCCGGGATGTGCACTGAAGTGTTTCAGTTTGATGTGTCCTCAACCTCTGGAGCCATAATTCCTGCATCTTCAGCAACCAACGTCTCTGCTGAACATGGTAAGAACAACACAGGAACATACAAGCAAAAGAACAGAAGAATCCTTCGTGGTCTTCCCATTCCACTCCCGGGAAAAGATTTTAACTTCACCAAAGAGCACCAAAGAAACAGCAGTAGTAAAGAAATCAAGCCAGCCTCATCAATGGTTGTATCTGTACTTGTTGATCCTAGAGAAGGTGGTGATGGAGATATCGATGGGATGATTGGTGGACCAAAATCACTGTCCAGAGTTTTTGTTGTGGTGCTTCTGGACAGTGCAAAGTACGTGACATACTCCTGCGTCTTACCTCGATCAGGAGCTCCTCATCTTGTCACCACTTAAAAGATGGAAACATGTTTCAGCAGTCTTTCTCTCTTCAGCTCTGTATGTAAAAGAATAAAACAGCTGTTTGCTCTTTGGTATCTTTAGCTATATTACCCTTGTCCGGTTTTTTGTTTATGATGTAGAGAATCCGAATGCTGTAACTTTTTTCTTATCAATGATAAACTTATATAACCTTTAGAAATTTATACTTTACTCATCAAACTTGTCAAATACATTGCAAATGTCTTCTACTAAAGAAGCTGAAAACTCAGAGACACAAGAGATCAGTTAGCTGATTCCATGGTCATATATGCAACTTCAGTTTTCTGGTCATCATATAACTTACTCATGTTTCATACCCATATTGATGACTTACTATTTTTTTATTTTTTTTTCCTACCAATTTAGCACTTATCCCTCGCGCACTATGTGCAGACATAAATGTGGTTTGAAAGTAATTAACTTTTGTTATCTAGTGATGATTTCATTTTGTTTAAGATTTACCAATTTAAAATACTTGTTGTTGTGCAGTTTTTATATTGAAAATTTGGATAAACGATTTGGTATGCAGAGTGTACTCCATAGTTTATTGCTTTTATTCATATTCTCTAAATTCTTCTTCATCGTCCTGAAATTTTTTTTTGATCACCAACTGTTTAACATACAGCTTAACTTTGAAAGCGTTTGGATCCTCTCTTTGGCTTATTTCGTATCATTAGCAAAATTTCAACTAGATAAGGCTTGAAATAATCTTTTTGACATAGGCTTTTCCCGCAGAAGTTTCAAACATCAAAACCCCCGGGATCAAAACTCCCACCAGGATCCCGTAGCTGGTTGGCTGGAAGCAAGTAACTTGAATGTTTCTTATCCATACCATGAAAAAATGAGCATGAAGCCGAATTTCCTCTGCTCATAGCTACCATTTCAGCTTCTGTTTTGTTCATTTTGTTGGTCTGGATCCTTATATGTAATGAGGAAGCCCCTTCAAAGCAGTAAACCGACCCACGAGTATAACGACAACGAAAACGCTTACTTACTTGGATCCATTCATTACGAACAAGTGGCATTGGCGACTTGATCACGAATGAAGGCGTATATTAGTCTTGATCATTATCTTTGTCACTGACACTACAACAACTATGATTTTTAACTTACCTTGAGGTAATCTCTAAAAAATGAATACAAGTAGTTACTCATAGAGATGAGATCCAAGTGTTTATGTTTCCAATACTTGTTAAGCTAGAGGCGTAATAGCTTTTGGATTTCCTGCTCAGTATTTAATTTGTTATATGACTCTATTGTGTAGGGCCAATGTTCATTTACTGAAGTGTTTCAGTTTGATGTCTCCGAATGCTGTAACTTTTTTATCTATCATAAACTTATATAACCTTTAGAAAGTTTTCCTTTACTCATCAAACTTGTCAAATACATTTGCAAATAAAGAAACTGAAAAACTCAAGCTGATGATTCCATGGTCTGAACCGAGGGGGCATCAGTTACAACCATCTTCATGTCTTGGGGATTAGAGCTGCTGCTACGTTCTCGGATCTCTCTATACTCTTGGCAAATGGCACACAAGTGACAGAACAAGTGTGTTACAAAATCCCCACATGGAACTTCCTGCACCAGAGAGAAAGCTATATCAAACCGGAGACACCATATCATATTTCACACATATTTTTGAGTCTTTACCTGTAGATTGTACTTGGCTCTCAGTGATCTTCGGTATCCGCAAGCATAACATGACGTAAAGCATCCAGGGAGACAGAGCGAGACGCCATTGGTTGCAAAGCAGCAAATGGTGTTGATTAAAGCCCATGAAGTGCAATGTGTTAAGCAGGGTCCTGCAAATGTTCCAGACCCCAAAGACTCTGCGTTTTTCCCAAAGATGTAACACGGACAGAACAAACCTATCAAACCTGCGCACCCAAAACATATTCTCATATTCTTCCCAAACCATTATCTAACTGATCTTCAACTTAGAAACCAGAACATATAAAGAATCAAGAAAGCAAATAAATTGTGGCAAGATAATCTGCACCAAAGCTTCTACATCTATAAGTCTTAAGTTATTCTCCCAAACTATACCAAAACGCCTCTCACATGAACTATCTACCAGGTCAATTCAAAGAGGCACCTTTAACAAATTGGGTTCGTGTAGTAAAATCAAGGTTTGGAGAACAGAGAGTAGCATACAGCTCTGCATATCGTCGAAGCACGCGCATATACCAGACGACCACTGTATCGGATCAACTCTTGTGCTTCCGGAATGAGCAACTTCCAGATTCAGAGTGTTATTTGTTACTTCTGCATCAAATTCAGTATCAGACTGTTTTAATGGAATGTAAGTCGGTGGCACGTAATGTCCTTTCTCCTTCATCCTAATTCCCAAACTGATTCTCTTCAATCCAAAGTTGTTTACTTCCGATTCAAGACCTCAGAGCCTAAAATTAGACACCAAAGAACAAATTAGTACCTTGAATTGCATACCAACGGACATTATCTACAGTTTTACAGCAGCTAAATCGAACGAAAAGGTAGTGAGAGGGAAAACATAAGAGTAACGATTAGAGCAAGAGAAGCAGAGAGTCACGAGGATCGGAGACGGATGGGAATAAAGCAGTTGAATTAACCCTAGAAAGATCAGATGTAAACGAATTGAACTCTTACCTGAGCTCGACGGAGAGATTGGATTCGATCAACTCAGATTCGCGAACCAGAGCTTACTTTTATTTCATTTCTTCTGTCAGGAGAAGAGAACTGAGTAAATTGACCAGGCCTCTATATTCGGAATACTAATTAATAATCTGTAAGAGGATAATAATATCATAAAAGTCTACACACTTAATACGTGAATAAATGCTTCTTTCCAAACATGTTAATAAAGTGTACAAATTTTACTAACCAATTTAGAAATTAGTATATTCATAAATATAGTGACAAAAAAAAAATATATATCTTCTAAATACTAATACAAAGAAACTTTTATTCAGATTTTTTTCCTTTTTTTCTTAAATTAAACCGACATAAAAAGATTTAGATTGTTACTAAATCAGACCGGTTTCACATAACTAACATAAGAAAATAAAGATGCTTTGGTTTCTTTTGCAAGTGAATCGATACAAACATAAGAAGATCTAGGTATGAAAATTAAAATGCAATCTGAAAACTTGTACGAAGTGTGGTGAAGTAATTTAAATCTGCGTAGAAACCATGCCAATCTGAGTGATTCTCTGTCATCGCGATCAACGCCAAGCAGTTTGTCTCTAACCTGACTCAAAATAAGTGCCTCTCTAGAAAACAATTCATAGTCCAAAGAAGACCGTCTAGTTCAGCATGAAGGGTTGAAAAACTCCATCGACATCCTTGCATTCTCAGAAGGTAACGGCCACCGGTATCTCGTAGGTACCACCCCAATCCACTAACTGGTCCAAGGTCGTGCTAAGAGGTATCGATCGATCTGACATGTAAGGGACTAAGATGGTACAAGACACATATCTAAAGCACCTTCTTATGTGATCTCCTCTTCTTCGTCTTTCTGATTGACCGATCTATAACTGTCCGCCTCTAAAACCGCTATTTGAAAAGTATTATTTGACAAAACATTATTACCATTGAAGATTTTCTCATTTCTTGCTTTCCAAATATACCACATGATCTGAGAGAAAAGATCTTGTTATGTTTCTAATAACCCCGAATTCTTGGTCTTCCAAAATAGGTAATTCATATTTCGGTATAAAGAGGTACTCTGAGAAGAATTTTTTTTTTTCTTTTATTGTCTACAAATTGCACATAAACTTCAACATTTAAACATGATTCACAATAGTGGATACGATGAAAATTGGATTGTGTCTCTCCTGCAAAGATACGTCAACATTTTCAAAATTTCTCGAGTTGCCACTTAAAAATAAAATATAATTAATAAAAAATTTAATTTTAGATTTGTTTTTTCTATTGGATTGAATTGTGTTTTCTTGATCTTTTTCGTCTTCCACACAAAAGCTTTTTCGTTTGACGACTACGTTTCTTATTTACTACTCACTAGTAATCTCGTAGGATTCTCAAATAGCTATTTAGTTTTCAATTTCTTTACCCCCGAAAGTAATTCATCTTCATATATTGTTGCTGTCATTTTTATTCCTTATTCAAAATAGCAGTTTTGTTCAACAACACAGCACTTTGACTTTGTCTCACTTTCTACAATTTTCAAGTTTTTTTAGACCGATTCTGATTAATAGATATGATTCCAAATTTTTTCTTATCGATGACATAATCTTTTTACTCCTTTGATATTTTATAGAAGACGATTAATGCCTTAGCTTTGTTATAGGTTCCATTGAAGCTAGAGGTTCGAGAGAAAGACTGAATTATGTCAAATGTCAATCTTTGGCTGAATTATGGTAGGATCCGAGATCGGATTTGCCATATGGGATTTTTTTTATTCGATTCTGAAAGGAGAAATGATTCATTCTACAATAAAGAAAAGGGAAAGGGAAATTTTCAACAAATGATAAGGAAAAACCGAAGAAAATATACCATTTATGATCATGATTATCATTTTGTGTTTATGATAGGATGATAATTTAAGGAAATTAACGCATTGTTTCTTAATATTTTTAATCTAAATACTGTCATTTGCATGCAGATCATCATTATAGTTTAATTTCACCCATTAAACATCAGAGTGTCAAATTTTCATTGCATGTATTTGAGTGCATTTTGCTTGATTCATAGGGTCATTTTGCAAAATATACAATGGGGGAAAATGATAATTAAGGAGAAATTGAAACAGTATTTGGATCCATTTTAGTTTTATTTATAGGTAATTTGAGTCACATTGGGTCATTTTAGTTTAAGTGTATTTTGCATGATTTTTAGGGTCATTTTGAAAAATAAACAATGGAAAAAATGATGATTAAGGAGACATAGAAATTATATTTGGATCCATTTTAGTTTGATTTACCCGTGACTTGAGTCATATTAAGTTCACATGGTGGAAGACACATTTTGGACCAAGGAAGAAAAATGACAACGATTAATCAATCTCGCTTAAATTGGGTTAGATATCTAATTTGGATTGGGTAAAGGTCATCTTTTTGAATTTGTCTTCCCATATTTTGATAAATTATTGGAAATTGAGTTAGATTTTCGATGGGAGTGGTATCGCCTCAATTGGAATTGTGATTCTAAAGATAAATTTTATTTGTTGCGCACATGTCAATTGTCTAGGAGAAGAGCACCACGCAAAATATAATCGAACCCCCCCCCCCATATTGAATAGAACATGAGATAGGTTGATTTTCCCTGAATAATTCTACAAGACAATTCAAGAAATCCCCCTAGGTCGATTGGTATTTGTAGAGACCACATTTTGACATGGATACGAACCATATAAATCCAGCTTCCAATGTGATTTTTTGTCTATCTAAAAAGATGATAAATATGGGTCGATAATCACTCTTTTATTAAGATTTTAAATCAAGAGTGCAAGGTCAGATCAAATAAGCCGATCTGACGAAAAAAATAAAAGAGAAAAGGAAACAAAGGCACAAATAGTTCGGAAGAGCTTGTCTTTTATCTCTTGCGGTCAATGTGTATGATCCTCTTAAAAGGGGTATATATTATTTATATATGTGTATAGGAGACTATATGACACAATGGATTTTTTTTTGATATATGGAAATTTTTCATATTCTTCGAGGATTGAGATATATCACTTAGTTTCCGTAATCTTTGTAGGTCGGCGTCGACTCATATAGAACTGTTATGGACCTTAGCCGAGTTGGGATTTTAGGGTCTGAGCTGGGGATTTGTTACTACCTAACATTTATGTTTTCATTGAGGCAAGTTTTATGGAGGTACGTAGTTATTCTTCAACAATAGTCCCCCATTCAGTTCGTTTGAAGGATAATTATTTGATTTCGACAAATTTTAAGGATCAATAGTTCGACACTAATTGAGATCAGCAAGTGATTAATATGAAAGGGTATGAATAGGTTGTTTAATGGTCACCTCTTTAACTAGACTTTCCCCAACTAATTATTATACAAATCAGATGAAAAAAAAAATCATATATATAATAGTAAAATTAATAAACGTCTGCGTCTTTACATCGTAATTTTTTAAAATTAATTTCCAAATCAATAAAAATATTTCCTAGTTGTGTCTTTACATCGTACTTTTTCAAAATCAACAAAATACATTTTAAAGTTCCGAATTGACATAGTAACCTCTCAAAATAAAGTCAATAAATACTTTTTAAAGTTGTGTCTTTATATCGTAACTTCTCAAAAAATTATATATACAATAGCAAAGTCAATAAATGCCTTTTAAAGTTGTGTCTTTATATCATAACTTTTCAAACTTCCAAATCAATAAACACTTTTTAAAATTGCGTCTTTACATTGTACCTTCTCAAAAGTTAAAAAATGCATTTTTAAGTTGCGTGTTGACATATTAACCTCTCAAAATTAACTTTCAAGTCAATAAATACATTTTAAAGTTGCGTCTTTACATTGTAACTTTTCAAATTTTTTTTTAACTATATATAATTTATAATTAATAGCAAAATCAAGAAATGTCTTTAAAGTTGCTTCTTTTACATCCTAATTTCTCAAAATTAATTTCCAATTTAATAAACGTCTTTCAAACTTGCGTCTTTACATCATACCTTCTTAACACTTTATAAATACCTTTTAAAATTGCGTCTTTCCATTGTAACTTTTTTTTAAAAATTAATTATATCTAAAAACAGGTACATGTTCGGGTTCATATACATGTTAGAGTTCCTGTTCGATCAGGCATTGGGGTACTTGTTTGGGTATACACAAATTTTTGTTCGGGTATTTCCGAGTATACTTGATCTGGTTCGTTCCAACTTGGATCATTAAAACCGATATTTTTTATCCGAAAGTACCCAAATATAAATGAAATACCCGAACTACCCGATATTTTGATCCAATTATGATTAAACCCTTACTCGTTTAAATTTGAATAAGGGTCGAACTCTTGACTGGAATGCTTTAATTCTATCCTACAACCATTGTGCTACAAAAGCTTTTAATGTTTTAACGAGATATCTCATATACATATATCTTAAGGTTCAAGTATTTTCGGGTATTTGTTGGATCTCAAGTATTACCGGACCCAAACCAATACCCGAATTTACCTAAGAACTAGACCCATTCAGGTATTTACATGGAACCGAAACTGATCCGAACTAGTTTTTTTTCGGGTTGATTCGGTACGGGTCCTTGAGTTTGAGTATTTTGCCCACCCTAAGCAAAACCATATTTTAAACGTAATTTTTTTTATGTAGCAAACAAATGTTTGGTTTAACAATTAACACTTATTCGTTAAAAATCTAACGACAATTAATATTTTATCACACAAATTGTCACTTTCTCTTAGTAGCAACCCTTCTCTTGACCATTATTGACCATTATGTCTGGTCTTTTCCCTTTAATAATGTGCCTCTTCATCTTTATAAGTAGATATAATCATTTGCTCCATTCGTCGGAAATTGTTTATCAAAGAATTTGAGAAATTTGTGACTCATCCTCCTTTTCAATTTTCATTCACTAAACCCATAAATAAAAATTGTTCAATTGATTTAATACGTCTCTTCGTTAAATATAGTATGTCAGATGATTATTTTCGCTTAGTCACCTCTCCGACCATCAACCACCGCTTATTTCTGTTTTGATTTATTTATTCAAATATTTTTTGTTAAAAACAGTATGTCACCGATTCCTACCCGTTACCTAATCATTCTTCGAAATTATTTGGTAAGAGTTTGACATTTACTCTCACTACTGCAACTAACATTCAGTTTTCGCGCGTTTTCGCACGGGTCAAAATCCTAGTTATTTATAAAAGTAAACAAAAAGAGAATTTATAAATCTTGGTGGATTTTGTGGAAATTTTTTCGAAATACTATCTGGGAGCCAAGCCAGCAAGGATCTGTTCGAGAGAAAGAGGTTCGACTTTTGTTAGCGGCTCACTCTAGTTTCTCCTCAAAAAAAGCCGTTAGGGTTTAAAAGCCGCCTTACTCTCGGCGGAGGCATAGGGGAAGCACGGTTGATTGGCCGATTACCACCGGCCTTGTATCAGCTAGATTCGTCTCGGCATACCCAGGATTCGTGAAAGCTACTTAGCTGAATAGAACTCCTCCAAATTCGCGAGGGTCTACACATGGCGGAGGTATCTATGGGAAGCAGCAGTAGCAGCACGGATCTGTCTCCCGAGGAGGAGCGCGTTTTCATAAGAGACATTGCTATTGCTGCTGAGGCTAATAGCAAAGAAGGCGATACTTTTTATCTCATCACTCAGAGGTATATGAGGCTTCATTTCGCTCGCCATGGCCTTACTTTGTTGTTTTTGAATCTCCTTCTATGGACCCAACAGTTTTGAATTTTCTGAGTGAATCAAATCCGGAGAGTTATATCCATCTCTTCGTAATTTTGATTTTCCTTGCCTTGATTACGTAGTGTGCTTAGAGTTAGGGATTGGGTTATATTAATCAGATTCTGAAACAGTATTATTTGCTGATATTCTTTGAGCATATCAGAACGTTTTCTGTCACAATGAGTTTAGATCTGTTCTCAGCCACTGTTATAAAGTTAGAGGGGATTGATTTTCTCGTATGGTACTTCTGCTGAGTTCCCTCTCTGATAACATTTTCTCCGTTGTTACTCTTTCTATCCAGATGGTGGCAAGAATGGATTGAATATGTGAATCAAGACCAACCCTGTAACACAAATGATGGGTCTTCACTGTCAGAGCATTGTGATTCTGCTGGCTCGAGCACCCTAAAGAAGCCTTCTAGGATTGATAACTCTGATTTGATCTATGATTCTGCGTTGGAGGATCCGAGTAATACCAGTGAGATTCTTGAAACACTTCAGGAAGGCCGCGACTATGTTTTGCTCCCTCAAGAAGTGTGGAACCAATTGCGTTCGTGGTGAGTTTACGGGTAGAAAATGAAAATATATGAAACTTTTCATCTCTTCATGTTTGTGTGGCCTATACTCTTATTCCATGTTTATTCAAGTACCTTTGATTTTTGTTAGTTATCTCTGCTATGTTGGGTCATGTTTATCTCATGTACCTCAAATGGATACCAACAAGTTCAAGACAGATGTGTAGCTCGCCAAGCTCACTTTATATGCATCTAGTGTTATTTAGTTGCTTAATTCGCCATGTTGAGTTTGTATTGATTAAGATGAAACCTATAACGCAGCCCTTGATTTCTTATTTACTACGTTGCTATGCAATGATTTATTTTGCTTTCAGTTAAAGAAAATTAAGTGATGATATGGTTCAGATGGATTATTGCTTTTGATTTATAAGGTACGGGGGTGGTCCAACTCTGGCGCGGAGAGTCATTAGCTCAGGTCTCTCTCAAACAGAACTGGCTGTGGAGGTCTACCCTTTACGTCTTCAGCTACTATTGATGCCAAAAAACGACCACAGTGCCATAAGAATAAGCAAAAAGGTTAATTTACTTTTCAGTTCCTTTTCTTTGTCCATTACTTTAAAATCCGAACTCACATTATTCTGCTACCTCATTTTGCTATTAAATTTTGTTGTGCAGGAAACTATCAGAGAGCTCCATCGAAGGGCCTGTGAAATTTTTGACCTCAACTCACAGCATGTAAAGATTTGATATCCCTATGTTATGAAACATCCCATTTCTATGATACTTTTTATATTCTTTTCTTTTGTTTACATGAGCATTTTTCATCATGTAGGTACGCATTTGGGATTACTTCGGCCACCAAAAATATTCGTTGATGAATGACTTAGATAAGACACTGGACGATGCTAACCTACAAATGGATCAGGATGTGAGTTCAGTTCTTTTCTTTTTTTGGTTTAAATGTATTAGCTGGACGCTAGAAATATGTTACTTGAACTTTTTTCATAGTTTTTTGACATTGTTTCTGGGTATGTTAATTATTGTATATCTTTTTGGCTAATTGCTGTGAGGAGAGAATGGGAAAGGCATTAGAGTCCTCTTTCGTCAATACCTAGTTAGATGGAGCTCTTAAATTGCTATGACAGTTTGGCTTTTGCAAATTTTGACAATGAGGGAAACAGATGAAAGTAAATCGTTTATGCTTCGGTCCCATTGTTTTGTTATATGCTCTCTGATTTGATCTTTTTTGTAGCCTTACTGGTGTGTTTGTTTTCCCACTGATTTTGTATATGTCGTTTAAAAACAGATTTTGGTGGAGATGCTTGACCTCAATGGTACAACATCAAATGCTCACATTCAATCTGGTCAAGAGAACGGATTGGTGGATGAAGACTCCACTTCTATTCTCATTGAGCCTTCTAAATCGAGCTATTCAGCTGCAGGAGGTTTCTCTTCAAGCAGAAACGCTTTCAGAAGTGGTAGTATGGAAGTTTCACAATCTTTTGATAGCACATACAGTAGCACTGGTGTCACCACAAGAGGATCCACTGCTGGCTTGACAGGGCTGCTGAATCTCGGGAATACTTGTTTCATGAATAGTGCAATACAGTGTCTGGTTCATACACCTGAGTTTGCTAGTTACTTCCAAGAAGATTATCATCAAGAGATAAATTGGCAAAACCCTCTCGGCATGGTTGTAAGTTCCTCTTGAAGTTCCCTGTTACTCATAAATATGATGCATACATAGGTTAAAGTGCGTATGCATAGAATAACATTTTTTTTGCAGTACTGCATGCTTGGGAAGAAGAGGGGGGTGGGGTGGGGGGAGGATTTAGTCTTCTAGAAGAATTTAACCCAAACGTTCTTGATATGTTTAGTCTTGCATACATGTGGACTTGGATTTCTTATATCACCAGAAGTTGTAGGTGATATCATTAGAATTTCTCATCACAAGTTGATAAGGGTAGTGTTTCTTTGGGAGCTAATCAGTGACATTTTCTTATGTAGATCACTAGCATTGTTTCTCTCTGAAACTGGGAGTTCTTAATTCCAGATCATTACTTGACTGTTTATACATTGTTATACACAGGGAGAATTAGCTCTTGCATTTGGTGACTTGCTCAGGAAATTATGGGCTCCTGGGCGCACACCAATTGCACCTCGTCCATTCAAAGCAAAACTTGCTCGCTTTGCTCCTCAATTCAGTGGATACAATCAACATGATTCGCAGGTTTGCCATATTAATCAGAAGTTTCTTTTAAGCTGTGTTGGCATTGTAACTCACGGGATTGGGATTTACATTGCAGGAGCTTTTGGCATTTCTGCTGGATGGTCTTCACGAAGACCTAAATCGTGTTAAACACAAACCATATATAAATTCCCGAGATGCAGATGGTCGGCCTGACGAAGAAGTTGCTGATGAGTTTTGGGCTAATCATGTTGCTCGTAATGACTCAATAATCGTTGATGTTTGCCAGGTAAGATGTACATCTTTTTTAGAAAATCCAGCCTTTTGTTCGTATCAACCCATCTTGATGATATTGGGCATGAAAATTGATATTACTATTATGGTTGTGCTTGTGTTTGGTTATAGGATCTATAAGATCTAGGAATATGTTTTATGGTCACTCAGCTAATAGGCACGAGTAACTGAAATTTCAGAACCCTTTTTTTTTTCGTGGCTCTATAGAAAGTAAACTAAGAGAGTTTAATTGGCTTATTTAACTTGTGCATAGAGATGTGGTATTTGAAATGGGTACGGCGCTTGTCTCTCTGTGCTTATTGAATTTACTCTGGAGACTTTATGCTGTTCTCGGTTTCATGAATGCTAAAATTATCCATCATTTATCAGCTTTTCTATTAGGCATTCACTCTGTATTTTCTTAACTGATCTTTAACCTGTGATTGAGACCCAGCATATATTATTATATTTCTTAAAAATTGGTTTCAATTTTTTTCAGTAATCTGGGAATCTAATTCTTCTACTCTGTCTCATCTCACAGGGGCAATATAAGTCAACATTGGTATGTCCAGTCTGCAACAAGGTTTCCGTAACTTTTGATCCCTTCATGTACCTGTCTCTGCCGCTTCAGTTCAACACAACACGAGCAATAACAGTCACAGTTTTTTCTTCTGATAAAACTGCCTTATCGTCCACAATCACTGTCACTGTTTCAAAGCAGGGACGTTGCAGAGACTTGATTCAGGCATTAACAAGTGCTTGTTCATTGAAGCAAAGTGAAGAGCTCAAGCTTGCTGAGGTTCGTGGCTTCAAGTGCCATTTTTAGTAAAGATTGCTAGTCTTTTGGCTTTCGCTTGACTAAGTTCTATATGTTTCTTCACAGATTCGAAATGGTTTGATCCATAGATTATTTGAAGACCCTTTACTTCCATTGTCCACTATCAAAGACGATGATCACCTTGCTGCATACAAACTTTCAAAGTCTTCAGAGGATATGGTTTTGCTTAAACTAGTATTCCGCCGCAGAGATCAGTAAGTTATATCCCAGTCTACTTTTGATCTGAGGATTAAATATGTTTTATCATCCATTTGTGCTCGTCTTTGTCATCTCACTGTGCTGGACAATGTCACTACGTTGAACAGTTTATTAACAGGTGTATCATGTTTCAGGAAAGCTGGGGAACGTGAAAGTACAGCACAATTGAAACCCTGTGCAACACCTGTTCTCTCATCAGCTTCACGTGATAACACACTCACCAAAGGAAAAATCCAAAGCATTGTCCGAAGTATGCTTTCACCCTTTCAGAAGGAAGATTCTTTGAGCAAGAGAGGAAATTCTGAATTTAGCATCCCTGAGAGAAGGTCAGCCCGATTTAATAATTCTGAGGATGACGATAAAAATGGTGGACTGAGAAAAACCAAATTATCCTTGCAACTCAATGATGAGAACAACAAAACGATTAATCTGCCAGACAATGAAGCTGAAGCTGTTAAGTTAACATCGTCGGCAGCAATAACTGTATATTTGGATTGGGTACCAGAACTTTCTGGTAATTATGATATAACATGCTTGGAGAGTTTGCCTGAAGTACTCAAATACGGACCTGCGACCAAGAAGGCTCGCTCAGAACCACTTTCTTTGTACTCATGTCTGGAAGCGTTTCTACGCGAAGAGCCTTTGGTTCCTGACGAAATGTGGTAAGTACTCTGTTCTCCTTATTTACTCGTGTGGTAGAATCATTTTGGCTGGTTTGCTGTTTGGATCGAGTTTGAATGCGCTGTATCATTGCTAATAAATGAATGGTGTTTCTGTTGTGTGAAGGTTCTGTCCACAATGCAAAGAAAGAAGGCAGGCAAGCAAAAAGCTGGATCTGTGGAGGCTTCCTGAAGTCTTGGTGATACATATAAAGAGATTCTCATACAGCAGATCCATGAAGCACAAGCTGGAAACGTTCGTAAACTTTCCTATTCACGACTTGGATTTAACAAAGTATGTAGCCAACAAAAACCTCTCTCGGCCACAGCTCTATGAGCTCTATGCCTTGACTAATCATTACGGTGGTATGGGCAGTGGACACTACACTGCATATATCAAGGTCAGTTTCCAATTGTTGTTGCTTAGATTATGTTTCTGGTTGTGATTATTTTTTTTGAACATAAAATTTGGTGGTGTGCAGCTATTGGAGGAGAACAGGTGGTATAATTTTGATGACAGTCATATATCACATATAAACGAGGATGATGTGAAGTCAGGTGCTGCGTATGTGCTGTTTTATCGGAGGAAGTCTGAAGCAGCAGGCGGAAATATAAAATAATCCACAAAAAATCAAACATCTCTGAGGCAAAATGTAGGTAACAAATACCATCTTTCAAAAGCATACATGAATCTCCTGTTATTTGTTTTAGTTATCTGGAAGCTGACGACTTGAGTTTTTTTTTTTGCATTTTGTAGGTATTAATTATATGGGGGTTTTCGAACCTGAAAATTAGCCTTAGATCTCTTGTATATTAATGAGAGTTGTTTTTTTGTTTCCTAAATAATTTTAATTTACAAGGATGAATCTTGTATAGCTAGCTACTTGCCAGAGCTTTGATTGATACTTTTATCGTTACTGGTTTTAAAACTTTATCCAACTTTCAGTGTACATTCATATTGAGGACTGATTCTTAGATTGATATTTTCTGAGGAAGGGTTTGGTTCTAAATCTATTTCAAATCTAGCTACAGATTCAATATAGGTCATAAATCCGACTCAAGAATAATATTTACAAAAAGAACAAATAGTATGGACTAGAAAATACTTTTGGTTCTCGATGAATTTAATAAAAAAGTAATAATCTGTCCATATGTCATCTCAACCCCTTTTTATTGAATTGTCGCTGTCACAAATTAGCCAGCATACCATTTTTTGGTCAACATTCCATTTTTTTTTCCTATCAAGAATACGAGTAGGGTTTCAATTTAAATTAGTGATTGGATGGCTTTATGAATATGTGTGAAAACAATGGGTAAGTTTCCTCGTCTAGCTATCACCACACAAGAGAGAAAGAGAAGAAAAATAAAAAGAAGAGGAAAAGATACATGCGAGGTTCGTGAGGATCTCATGATCGAAATTCTAATGAGTCACTGATGAGGTTCAAGTGCATCTCAATCTCAAAGCAGTGGTCATCTCTCATCTTGTCTCGATACTTTCGTGAACGTGTATTTATAGTCACACCGGCAACAACAACAAGCACGTCTATACAATGGGTTTAGTCCACAATGGCGGGCAACGTGAACTGCTATCGATATCATCGAACAAGACTTGTTTTGTGGTAGACCGAGATTAGAGCATCCCGGGGACTGGAGGATACTTCTTGAACGGTCGTCGTGGCTTATTGTGTTTCAAAGTAAGATAAAAGGCGTGTATCTATCACCCCACCACCAAACAATATTCTTGACCTTACTTGCCATAAAATTCGACAACATAGCTGCAGACGGTGAAATAAAGCATCCTATCCGGTACTATATCAGACAGGACCCTGTTAATGATCAATACAAAGTATTCTGCACAAATGTGATCTCATCGGATTGGTTGACTAAAAGTGAAGTCAAAGCATTGGATCTTGGTACTAGAAGCTGGAGGTTCTTGGAAAAAAGTTGTTGGGCTGGAAAGTTATCATCCTCATTTCCCTTTCTCACTAGGAAAGTCTATCATTACTGGATCGGTATCACATTATATGGCTTGATTGGCATACTTGTGCAGTCGTGAGTTTCGACTTTAGGTCTGAAGAGTTGACTACCATCCCAATATCTTGGGAGCTCGGGAATGTGCCTCCGCGTATAATTAGGATGAGAGCGGAAACTTATAGAGTATGGAGGAAAAATAGCTGTGTTCGATCGTAGCAGCCTTAAAAGAAAAGGGGTAGGTGTATTTATGGGTATTGAATGTTAGGAAAAGTAAATGGTCGAAGAAGATGAGGCGGGTTTTGGAGCCTTGTCAAAGGCATTTAGTCCTTGACATCAAATTGATTGTAAATGGTACAACTCAAGAGGGGAAAGGTTATTTTGGCACCCTTAGAGCGGTATTCTCCATTCTACATTATGTGTTATGATATGCAAAACAATGATTTGAGAAAGGTTGAAATCAAAGGGGTACCACAAGTTTGGTTTTGATAAAAAGTGCTATTTTGACTTAAAGTTTATGGATGAGAAGACTTTTTGTTTTGTTTTGTCTATATTTACGTGGTCTATGTAAAAAATAATATTTCGTTCAGATTAGTAGCGGAGAACAGAATCTTTCGAATAACAACACACAAGTTAACATGACATGACATAAATCATACTCTTTTTCCATTCTTGCATCTCAACTCTAACTTTAACAGCAACCACAAGCCCTGATTAGGCGCACGAGGTTTATGTCAAAAGAGTATGTTCTTAAAAGCTAAATGCCAGCATCTAGCAACAATCTCATTTAAAGCAACTATTTTTAATAGGTAGCAAAACAATCCAAAAGAAGAAAACCAGAGATTTCAAATGTCTGTCATTTGACATGAATTTAAGGTTGCGTAATTTTAAAAAGAAAAAATTCATATATGGCCATACACAAATAAACTACACATTCGTATATTGAAAACATATTACTGTATTCGGTATAAGGTAAATATTTTCAAGTTAAGAACTAATATAGATTTGTATAAAGAACTGTCCTTCTTTATTGATTTAGAAAACTTTCTCAAAAACTAAATCTCTTTCTCTTGGTACTTTGAGACAACTCCTCAAGAACCTCTTATATAGAATTTAGGCTACACCCTAATCCTATTACAATTAGAATTTCTATTCCTTATCTAAATAAGCTACTCCTTATTTTGAACTTATCCAATAAACTATTTGGAATTATCTAACATTCTCCCCCTTAATTCCAACTCGAATCTCGGGCGATTGTATCTCTTGCATTCCTATCAAGCTTCTCATTTCTCTGAACTTGATCAATGGCTTTGTTAAGATGTCAGCCTTCTGCTCTACTCCCGGAACATGCTCTACTTCAATCTGTTGATTTTCCACACACTCTCGTATAAAATGATAACGAGATAGTATGTGTTTGCTTCTTCCATGAAACACCGGGTTCTTCGTGAGAGCAATGACAGACTTGTTATCTATCCTTAGTATGACCTTCTCGCCTTCATTACCTAGGATCTCACATAACAACTCCTTTAGTCAAATCGCCTGCTTTGCAGCCTCAGTTGCAACCATAAACTCTGCTTCACATGATGACAATGCCACAGTTGGTTGCTTCTGTGAAGTCCACGTGATTGGTGATGCGCCAAAGTAGAAGATGTGCCCTGAAGTACTTCTTCCATCATCAACATCAATATTGTGACTGCTGTCACTATATCCAATCATTCTTCTTACTCCATCTCTCTTGAAGAACAAACTAAATTTTGTGGTTCCCTTAACATATCTTAGAACATGTTTGAGTGCTTGCCCATGTGATGTTCTTGGACTTTGCATATAGCGACTCAAAACACCCACACTATAGGAGAGATCAGGCCGCGTGTGTAACAGGTATCTTAGACAGCCGATCGCCCTTCTATACAAGGTGGCATCGATTTCTTGCTCCCCCTCAGCCTTTGAAATCTTCAAATTTGACTCCATTGGTACATAAGTCAAATTGCTGTTTCCATCTTGTTATCAACCAGGATCCCTTGTGCATAGCCTTCTTGCTTTATTCTGATCCCATCAATTCCTTACATTACCTCTATTCCCAGGTAATAAGATAGTTTTCCGAGATCAGACATCTCGAATCTTCTTGACATATCTTCCTTGAACTTCTTGATAACATTGTGGGATGTTCCTGTAACGAACAAGTCATCAACATAAATTGCAATTATCAAAATATCTCTCTTTGTCTTCTTTTGATAAACCGATGACTCTTTCTTGCATCTGATAAACCCTAACTGTTTAAGGGTATTGTCAAGCTTCAGGTTCCATGCTCTAGGTGCTTGTCGAAGACCATACAAAGCTTTGCTCAATTTGTATACACGATCTTCTTGCCCTTTCTTCTCAAAACCCTCTGGTTGGGTCACATACACTTCCTCATTCAAGTCTCCATTGAGGAATGCAGTTTTAACATCCAAGTGATGTATTTCCCAGCCATTGCTTGCAGCCAATGATATGAGAAGTCGAATAGTCTCTATTCGAGCTACTGGTGCGAAGACTTCTTCAAAATCTATGCCTTGTTGTTGTACATAACCTTTGGCTACTAGTCTTGCCTTGTACTTGATCACAGTTCCATCAGCTTTCCTTTTGATCTTGTAAATCCACTTCAGTCCTATGGGTTTCACCCCAGCCGGCTTTTCAACAAGCTCCCATGTTTTATTCTTTATGATAGACTCTAGCTCAGCTATCATAGCTTTGACCCACTCTTCCAAAGTCGCTGCTTCTAAGTAGTTTTCTGGTTCACCGTCTATTGTAAAGAGCAACTTTTCTCCTTCGTACTCAGCAAGCAAAGCATAATCATCAAGATGCCTAGGTTTTCTGATTATCCGACCTGTTCTCGTTGTTATTTCCTGAATGGTTTTTTTAGGTGAGCCGTCTTCATTCTCCTCATCCAGGCTCGTTACTTCCTCCTCTTGTTCATCTTCTGGTTCGCTGTGATTATCGTGGTGTTGATGGTTTTCAACATTCTCCACGTCTTCATCATCATCCATTCCTTGGAATTGGGAGACAACAAAAGTTCCTGGCTCTTCCTCCTTGTCTTCCAAATTCGATGTCCAATCCCATCCTTTCTTTTCATCAAACACCACATCCTACTGATGATTATCTTGTTCATGATTGGATCATAAAGTCTATAAGCTTTAGATCCTGGCTCAGTTCCTAGGTTTATCACAACCCTTGATCGATCATCAAGCTTCCTCAAACCCGGACCATTGATCTTTGCATATGCCACGCATCCAAAAACCCTGAGGTGTTCGATATTAGGTTTCTTGGAGGTGAAGTACTCGTATGGGGTTTTTCCCTCTAATGCCTTTGTAGCCACGCGATTTATTATGTAAGTCGCATGTCTCACTGCCTCTCCCCACATATGATTCAGCACTTTCATCCCTTTGAGTAAGCTTCTAGTCATCTCCATCAATGTCTGGTTTCTCCTTTCCACTACACCGTTTTGCTGTGGTGTATATGGTGATGTTAGATGTCTGTTGATTCCATTCTCTTCACAACACCGATTGAAATCTGCTGATGTGAATTCTCCACCTCTATCAGTCCGGAATGTCTTCACTATCACCTTAGCTTGGTTCTCGACATAAGCTTTAAAACTCTTAAACCGTTCTAGTGCTTCACTTTTTTCTCCAAGCAACATGGTCCACATGTATCTTGAGAAGTCATCAATTAAAACGAAGATGTATCGTTTCTTTGATGATGTGGGAGGTGTGATTGGTCCACAAAAGTCACCATGGACCAATTCTAAAGACCTCTTGGCTCGAAACTGGGTTTGACCAGGGAATGAAAGTCGTGATTGCTTTCCAACTTGACAGACTCCAAACACATGTTTGTATTGTGTGTGCTTTGGCATACTAATTACCATGTCTTTATCCATCATGGTCTTCATCGCTCCAAAGCTTATGTGACCAAGGCGGGCATGCCATGGCCAAATTGCATCCGCCCCTTCTATTTGAAGACACTTGATGTTGTCAATCTCCATTGGTGTTTTGTATAGACGGTTTGGGGATCTTGTAACTTCCACAAGTAGTCTTCCTTGAGGATCTCTTAGCACCAGGGCACTTCCTTTCATATTCACCTCACAACCATGTTCAGTTAACTGGCCCAAACTGGTGATGTTGTGTTTCAGATTTGGTATATAGTAGATATCTTTTAGTCTTCTTCTTTCCCTTGTCTTGCTTACAAAGGTAATCGTCCATTTTCCTACTATATCCACTTGTGATCTATCTCCAAATTTCACCTTACCCTTCACGTTTTCATCTAGGGTCGAGAAGAAGCTTTTTTTTCCCGTCATGTGGTTACTAGCACCGTTGTCTAAGTACCAAACGCAACCTTCTCCGCTGTTGTCATCGAGTTTTCTTGGGAACAACTTGTCTTCATTCAGGAACACAATTTCGTGTAGATACAACGCATCTTCTTCTTGGGTTTCTGCCATGTTTGCTTCATGGTTTTGTTGTGGTCTCAACGGGCACTTGTTTACATAGTGTTCATACTTCTCACACTTCCAACATTGTATGTGTGAAAGATCCCTTTTGTCTTTGTCTTGGTTTTTGGTCCCTTCTTTTTCACGATATTGAGCATTAGATATTCCTCGTCCTCTGCCTCTACCGCCTCTTCCTCTTCCTCTATAACCTCCTCCGCCCCTGCTTTGGCCATTGGAGTTATAGTCTTTGTTGTTGTCCGATTTTTCTTCACGGCTAGAGCTCGATCCTCCACGATTTTGTTTGTTGTTGCTCGCATACATGAGTTTCCCTTGCTCGGATTCTTTTGTTTCATCCATAACTTGTTCTTCATAGGCCTTCAATCTCCCGACAATATCTTCAAAACCTGTTGTGTTTAGGTCCAACACTTGCTCGAGAGACGCCACGATGTGGATATATTTGTTTCTTGGAAGTCCGGTTAAGAATTTTTTCACGATCTTCGGTTCTTCAATGATTGTTCCCAACGATGCTGATTTAGACACCAATCCCGATATTTTTCCAGCAAAATCGTCTACTGTATCATCATCACTCATCTTCAATTTGTCGAACTCGGACATTAGAGTTTGGAGCCGTGCTTCTCGCACTCGATCAGCTCCCAGGTGCCTTGCTTTTATTGCATCCCACACCTTTTTCGATGTATCATGTTCTCCGACTTGTAATATCAACGCCTCAGGTATTGACTGGAATAAGAAAGCAATCGCGATATCGTTTTTCTTCAAGTCTGTAGATCTTGGTTTGATTGTTTCCCAGACTTGATAAACTCGCAAAATCACCTTCATCCTCATTGACTAAACTGTGTAGTTGGTTGAGGTAAGCATAGGACATTGAAGGTCCTTTTTGATCGGAGGTGCGTCTGTGCCTCGCCCTCGTGCCGGCTCTTCTCCCGGATTCACCATCGTGGCTCTTCGCGGCTCTGGTTCTTCTCCTTTGTCGCGACTGTGTTTCCCGATCGGAGCTCTGCCACTCGATCACGACGACGCTCCTTCACCGCGTCTCTGTTTCTCTGATTGCGGTTATGCTTCTCACCAGGTCGATGTCGTCTTCTCCACGGTAGCAGCAGCTCCTTCTCCGCTCTGATACCAATTCATGTTAAGAACTAATATAGATTTGTATAAAGAACTGCCCTTCTTTATTGATTTAGAAAACTTTCTCAAAAACTAAATCTCGTACTTTGAGACAACTCCTCAAGAACCTCCTATATAGAATTTAGGCTACACCCTAATCCTATTGCAATTAGAATTTCTATTCCTTATCTAAATAAGCTACTCCTTATTTTGAACTTATCCAATAAACTATTTGGAATTATCTAACATATTTGGTGGGTAACTTTCAGTTGGACCTATCTATTTAATAGCGGAATGACAGTAATAGCCTCGGACTTATTGCTAAAATAACGAGATTACCCCCGTTGAAAAAGGAAACAAAAAAACGCCGTTTGAATACATGTCTTTAGTGGATGAATACGGGCAAAGCGAACTGCTATGGATATCATCAAACAAGACTTGTTTTGTGGTAGACCAAGATTTGAGCATCCCAGGGCTCGGAGGCTTCTGGATCAGTAGTATATTATATGGCTTGGATTGATATGAATACTTGTGCAGTTGTGAGTTTTGACATTAGGTCTGAAGAGTTGACTACCATCCCAGTACCTCGTGGGGTCGGGAATGTGCCCCTCCTCGAAACTATGCCGAAGGCAGAACTTATAGAATATGGTGGAAAAATAGCTATTTTCAATCATAGATACCGTCAAGCACACGGTAAGGCGGATTTATGGGTATTGGAAGACGTTGGGAAAAAGAAGGAATGGTCGCACAAGAGTCTGGTTTTGCAGCCTTGTCAAAGGCATTTAGTCACTGACATTGAATTGATTGTAAGAGGTACAACTGAAGATGGAACGGTTATCTTGGCGCCGTTGGAGATGTGTTCTGGATTCTACCTTCTGTGTTACGATGTGCGGAGTAACGATTTGAGAAAATTTGAAATCAAAGGAGTACCACAACGTTGGTTTGATAAAGAGTGCTATTTTGACTTGAGGTTTATGGATAAAGAGTGCTTTTGGTCAAGTATCTATACTTGACCGATACATAATTTGTGTTTACTTTGATTTTGTTTGTGTAGCCGATTATTGAGTTTTATCTATCTTCTAATTATTAAAGAAATGTTTCTCTACTTCCCTTGATGATGTCTCACATGGTAATGAATTAAAAAAATTTGCAATACAATTTTCAAGTATCTGAAGAAACATTACGTTAAACTGTGAATCTCATTGATCCGTGGCCTTTTTGTTGCATGCGTTTTCCTCTGTATATTTTGACAAGGTGGTTATATCTCAACTAGGTTGTGAAGAATGTGAATATTCAACAGTGATGGATCAAGACTGTTAACAAACTTTTCTTGTATGTTCTGAGACATATTCCTTTGGTTAAATGAGACTCATATTTTATGGAATGCAGAACTTCTAAATCTCCAAAATTGGCACTACTATGCATCAAGTTTAAAATACTTAACAAATGCATAAAATTATGGAAAATAATCCATCCCAATCAGACAGGTATGTACGCATCTCTAGATTTTTTTTTTTTGTAATAGAGCAATGTTTTGAAAGTTCGTATAAAAGTTGATGAACTAGAGAAAGGAAGCAAAAGGTTAAAACGAGGAGTTGATATTATGAGTTTATTGTTGTCATTTAGAAACAATGACTTCAAGTATTATTGAGTGATCACCTATGTTCCTCCACAATAACTGCTGCTAACAAATGCAGGCCCCGATTCATAAATATTATGTGCCAAACAAAATTTTTCTCCACTAATATATAGAAGGTCATCTTCTATAATTTTATTCATAAAATTGGGTCCTAAAACCCTTTAAAAATTTTTTGGGCCTTGTACTTTTGCACCTTTTACACAGTCCAATAACCGACCCAGTAGAAATGGTTCGAGTAGTCCATGCAATCCTTGAGCTTTTGTCTCTAATGCCCTTCAAAAACAAAAACAAACAATAAGTATCATACTTTTTGTTTCTAAGGCATTATCACTTCAAGTAAGACAAAAATTTGTAATTGAAAAGTCATCATGATGACAAGCTCTTTGCTTTATATATGCATCTCGGTGAATAAATTTATCGATTTCTAGTTCTCATGGAAATAGGAAACCGTCGAGTGTTGTTTGTGAATGCATAGTCTGATTGAATAATGTCAAATTGCCTCCAACAAAATGAAAGTGCCATCTTTTCTATAAAAAAAATCAAATTTTCATCATAATTTTTGTAGTTTACATTTGTCCCGTTTAATATTTTATTTGATGTTGGAGATTTTGACACTTCATTTTTTACATGAGTCCAATATGGTTGTTTCAGATAAAATCAATGTACATTTCTTGCGCATAGCCGAAATCATCATCATGAAAAAAATTCGTATATGGATTTAAACAGCTTTAAATGAATGAACTAAGTAAAGAAATTGTCATATATTATTGTCATCAATTCAGAGATCGTGTGATAGAGTTGATATCATATTCATCAATTTGAAATTTGATTTGGTATTCTAGTCTCTTGCGTGTTATATATTTGGATTATAGTCTCAAAATCGTAAATCGAAGTTGTAGAGTGTTCTGGTTAGGTTGCTTAATTGATATCAAATTAGGACATACTCTACTTGAAATTGGAATTAGATGCATCATATGAGTTTGTTGGTATATGTTAGGGAAATCGATTACATGATTGTTGTAATTATGTATAAAGAGACGTATCAGTTTAGGGAAGTAGGTTCTTTTTGGGTCTGCATAGCCTCTACAAATTAGAGAATGATACACATAACCAAACTTTTTCAATTCATACTCTAACAAAGCAGGACATAGATAATTGGATCTAGAAACAACCGATCCAAATAAAGTATTTTCACAAACGTTTATGTTTTTCTATTTCAACAGAGTTATTATGTCATTACAACAAATTGAAGGATCTTACCATGATGCACCACAAGACCTCCATGGAATCTAGGAGCTTTATGCTTCCACTTCTCATGCTTTTTTTTCCTCACTTCCTTGTCACTAGAGAGTATTTCAAATTTCAAAAACTTTTGTTGGAAAAAGAAAAATGAATATGGCAAAGAAATTGTCTTAAACATAAATTTTAAAAAATCTCTTTTATAAACGTTTATTTAATTACTTCACAGAAAACATTTACACTTCTAACTAAATTGGTATCAAGCTAAACCCCAGTTCTAGTACTATCTTAGTCAAATTTTTTTTTTAAAATTTTCAAAAACATTTACACTTCAACCAAAACTATATTAGCTGAAAAAGAAAACAAGAATTAGAATCATTGTTATGTAATTACGAGTATATGTATTAGTATATACTAGATATATACATGCGCTACGCTGCGGGTTATTCTTATGTTTTTTCGAGTAGGTTTAGTGTCATATGTTAATGTAATATATTTAGATAGCTATGGATGATAGAGGATAATTCAATTGAGTCTATTCACTTTTGCATTAAAAAAAATTGATACTATAATTTTCGTTGGCATTATGATGTTTGATTTTTATGATATGTTACTTGTGTCAAAATTTATATTTAAGGTTAACTTTCTTTATGTTTGGTAGTTACAAATTTAACTATGACCTTAGAAAATCTATATAGTCGTAGAAATCACAAAACATATTCTCTTTTTCTTTTAGGTTTAAACGACTATGTTGTTTTTCTTCTTTGCAATTTTTTTGGGTTTGTCTTTCTTTCTTTTGATTCAAACAGACTATCTCGAACAACTCACCGATGAGTATTTTTATTTGTCGATTTTACGTTCATCTTTTTAATCCGGCTGCTTGGGATTTTTCGGGGGTCTTGTTTTTATTTTAGTTTCTTTATAATTTTCTTATTCATTTTCACTCCCATTTTTTTATTCATCTCCTCGTGAATCCTTAACATGTAAGCACCATTAGTTCCTTCAAATTGAGTTATATTTCTTCGAAACAAATTTTTTATTCGAATTTTTCTAAATTAAATTCTTTAACAATGGTATCTTATAATCTTTGGGCTAGGTAATAATCATAAACAAATGAAGAGATATTTCGACTTGTACTAAATGTGAGAATATATTGATAGTAAGAGTCGACAAAAAAATTAAAAATATTGATAATATGTTATCTCGAGTATAACCAAACACTACGGAAAAATGAATAAAGTCATGAACAATTATTTAAAACTAAAGAAAAACTATTATTATTTATTGAAGATATTTTTAGAGTAGATGATGTGTTAAATTGTTATGTTTTTATTGGTTATTTAATTCAACTTTTTTAAATGACGTGTCAGCTTCTCCCAACACAAGAAGACTGATGTGGTAAGGTTGAAAAGACTTGGTTTTGTTATTATAATATTGATTAATTACATATGTTATATTCTTCTTTTTTGGACAACTACTTTATTAATTAGAATCGTTGATTACATAAGTTTGGAGAAAATAAAGACATGAATCATACAAATGCCAATCATAATCATTGTTAACAACGAAGTTAGTTAATTCATAAGCTGTTTGATTTGCTTCTCTATAAACGGAGGTTTTTACTTCGGCAAACATAGTGAGCCAGTCGTGAATGGTGTAGAAATAATGGCCAAACTTAGGATGATGGGTGTTCAGTTGATTCAGTCTGATTGAGAGTCTAGCTATCTCCTTCGAATTCGAATTTTTGGTATCCAAGAACCCATGCATTTTACAAAGACCAAAAACTCTCCAAATTTGAAATCCGGTGAATTAATTAGTTTAGTGAGAACTAATTTTGGAAATTTTAATTTGTAGTATTCAATTCCTTGTTTGGTGCTTGACCGCTGCGTCTATAACAGACGACGAAAAATTACAAAATAAATTAAAGCTAATTGGGATCATAACAGACGCAGACGTGGTCAATTAGATGACGCTGCAACTTATTTTCTGTCGCTAAACACACACAACGACAGCGGTACCTCTCCGGCATCCATTTTCTGCAACAACAACATGTCCCCTACGTCTGTCTAATTTCAACTCGCAGCCCCTCTTTTCAGCTTTAATTTTTTGCCTTTCATCATTGACGCAGAGGCAGACGCAGCGGCTTGAAAAAAACAAGCATAATGAATTTTTTTCTATTTTTGTCATAATTTGTTGGCGCAATTTTGTTTTACGAGTTCTATCAAAATTGGCGCTAAAACGAAAAGCAATTGGCGATCCGAGTGGCCTCAAGTAAGCAAAAAGTCATTCTTATTGGCTAACACTGCCACTACGCGGATCGTAGTATATACCGTTGATTAATATAGATCGACGGTTCGTACATCTTCTTGTTGGAATCACGTAACTGGGTATGATGAATTGATGATGGATTAGACGAAATGAATCTCCCATTTACCAAAAAGGAAATAAAATAGTGACACGTGTTCAAGAACTCCAAATAAAAATTTAATCACTTTTTTGCACTCTTATTGTGATTATTTTCAGGGCCGGTTCAAAATATTACTGGATCCCGTGCTCATTTTTTTAAAATATTTTTTTTAACCTATTTAGTCACATATTTAAAAATTTGGACCCTTAATTTACTTTTTCTTCAAAAAATATCCTAAAATGATAAAGAAAACCCAAAAAAATTAAGATGACATAGTGCATTTACACCTTGTGCACTAGGTCTAAGCCGGCCCTGATTATTTCGTTACTATTTTTTTTTAAAGCAATACTCTTAATGATTACTCATTGTTTTAATAATACTAGGTGATGGAGTGTGAAGGTTGACGGAGTGAGAGACCTCATATTTTTAACCCTTCCTTTAGTTTGGATTTTTCATATGAGAATTGATGATACCTAATTCATTAGGTCCGTAATCACTCTCGACTATAACAAAATGACTTTGCATGCGTTCAATAACAAGTTGTCAAGTTCTCAATACAGTTTTAGTTTTTTTTTTTCTGGAATCGATTTCGAGCAGTAAAGAACCCGTGCTATAACGGCAGTGGTATCTACCTCTACAATAGTATCTTATCTGACTCACAATACTAAAATTTCTTTCGCCGGTATACCAGACTTGTATTCATTGTTATCCCAATTATGGTCGAAAATCAATACGAAATTTATTTATTTTTTCAAAAAAAAACTTAGTCATCCGAATGACAAAAATAGCCTCTTACTTGTTGCCAAAAATATTAAAAGTTTGAAACATAACGGGTCATGGATTTATTTTCTCCGTTCTCGATTCCAGTAAAACAGCACAACTCAAGAACCCCAATTTTGATTTTCGAGAATTTCTTTTTGCTCTTTTTTGTTTGATTTTCGTGTTAACGTTTGAGATTTGGTAAAATTTGAGTTGAAGAGTTAAAGAGATGAAGAGAAGAAGAAAGAATCTGAGACATGAGGCGTTAAAACAGGGCTTCACGCTTAAGAATTGCCCTCCTTAATTGCTCTGATTATGCGGTGATATTTTGGTGTAGCCGTCACCCCACAAAAGAGAAAGAGAGAAAGAGGAAGAGATGTGGGAGATTCCTCAGGATCTACTGATAGAGATTCTTATAAGATTGCCACCAAAGTCCCTGCTGATGTCCAAGTGCGTCTCGAGGCAGTGGTCATCCCTCATCTCTAGTCCATATTTCTGCGAGCGTTTGTTTACGATTACACGACAACAAAAACCATGTCTATACATGTACTTAGTGGATGAAGGCAAGCAACAACGTGTATTACTACCAATATCATCAAACAACACTACTTGTTTTTTGGTCGACCAAGATTTGAGCATTCCAGGGATTGGAGGCTACTCTTTTAATGTTTTTTGTGGCTTGATCTATTTCTCAGTAAGAAGAAAGGCGTGTATATATAACCCCACTACCAGACAACACTTGACCTTACCCAGGGTAAAACCCGACATCATAGCTGAACAAGGTCATTATCTCGGACACGACTCTGTTACTGATCAACACAAAATATTATGCACAATTGTATTAAATTCGGGTAATGGTTTCCTACTTAAAACCAATTAGCTCAAAATGGATTGATTTTTAATTCTATTTAGACCATTTCCATTAATGAACCCCAAGAGGGGTTTTTAAAAACAATATTTTAATATATATATATATATATATATATATATATTTTTTTTAAAATGCGAAAATTTTGGAAATAAAAAATAAAAAATTTCGGACCACTCAGGGGTTGCCACGTGGCGAACCCGAGGAGAGAGGATCTCTCTCAAGAGAAACTGCAGGAGATGAGATCGTGTTTTTGTGTGGGGTCCATTACTAAAAAATTAATTTTTTTTTTGTGAACCTGGGTTATAAACCCCTAATGGAGATGTCCTTATATATTACTTAGACAACTTGTTTAACTTCCGATGTGGGACTTGACTTAACACCCCTACTCACGACAAAAATGGGACTGTAACACTTTTTTGTCGTGGGCACTTGTGGGACTGGACATCCACAGGGTGGCCCAACAATCGACCTGCTCTAATACCATATTAAATTCGGATTAATGGGTTTCTTACTTAAAACCAATTAGTTAAAAGTGGATTGACCCTTAATCTTATCTATCTATATATTACTTAGACAAACTTGTCTAACTTACGATGTGGGACTTGACTTAACACATTGGAATATCCTCTTTTTTTTGGTAATGTAAAGTCAGAGCATTGGGTCCTTCCACTAGAAGCTGGAGGTTCGTTGGTAATGTAAAGTCAGAGCATTGGGTCCTTCCACTAGAAGCTGGAGGTTCGTGGAAAAAAGTTGTTCCGCTTGAGAATTATCATCCTCATACTCCGTCCAAAAGAGTACAGTTTATTAATGGACCAGTCATACTCCGTCCAAAAGAGTACAATTTATTAATGGACCAGTCATACTCGTACATTATATGGGTTGGATTGATCTGTACACTTGCGCGGTTGTGAGTTTCGACATTAGGTCTGAAGAGTTGACTACCATCCCAACACCTTAGGAGCTGTGGGATGTGGTGCTGCCTGTAGCCTATATGAAGGCAAGTTTTATTGAGTATGGTGGGAAAATAGCTGTTTCCGATCATACCCGTCTCAAAGACAAGGGTTTTGTGAATTTGTGGGTATTGAAAGACGTTGTTGGTAAAAAGAAATGGTCCAAGAAGATGAGGATTGTTTTGGAGTCTTGTCAAAGGCATTTAGTCCATGACATTGATTTGATTGTAAAAGGCACAACTAAAGACGGAAAGGTTATTTTGGCACCGTTGGAATTGCATTCTCCGTTCACATTTTGTGTTACGATATACAGAGCAATGATTTGAGAAAGTTTGAAATCAAAGGAGTACCAGAAGTTTGGTTTGATAGAAAGTGTTATTTTGACTTGATGTTCATGGATGAGAGTGAGAGCGTCGTCTACTTAGATACTTAACCAAAAGTTATTGATTTGTTTCATAAATATGATTATTAGTTTTGATTGATGGATTTATCAGAATTGAGTGGATTCCGGTAATACATAAGTTTTGAGAAGAGCAAACAAACGTAACTTGTGTAACAAGTAAGTTTACCCTATCCTCCTCTCTTGCACCTTCACTAGCAAACCTCCTCTCATCCTCAATGTCCCAGACAACAATATCTCAGGACGCTTCTCTTTCCCCGGAACATCAATCACAAACCTCTCTATCACCGTCGCAACAATAGATTTCATTTGAATATACGCCATCTCTTTCCCGAGACAAGTCCTAGGCCCCGCGTGAAACACCGGAAACTTAAACGGACTCTCTGCCCTAAAACCACCTTTCTCATCGATCCATCTCTCAGGTTTAAACAGTTCACAATCTTTACCCCAAACACTCTCCATCCTCCCCATCCCAAACGCACTGTAAGTAATTCCCCATCCTTTCTTTACAAAAGTCCCATCAGGCAACAAATTGTCCTCCATACAACTCATTGCATCAAATGGAACCGGTGGATACAATCTTAAAGACTCTGTTATCGCTGCATGAAGATAAATCATCTGCTTGAGATCTTCAAATCCGTAGCTTTCTCCTATTTTCTTCCCCGTTTTTGCTCTGATCGAGTCTAGTTTTTTAAGGATTTTTTCTTCAACCTTAGGATTCAATGATAATAGCCAGAAGAACCAGCTCAGGCCCGAGGACGTCGTGTCCCGTCCCGCGAGGATGAAACTGATAACAATGTCTCTGAGAAGCTCGTGACTGTTCATTTCCTCGTGATTGATAAACCTTGACAACAAATCCTCATCGTTCCCGGTTCTGATTCTTTCCATTCTCGTACGTACGATTTCGTCAGCAAACTTACGGACGGTCGAGATCGATTCTTTCAGAAGCTTCTCTGATCCAATGTTGAGTTTCCTCTTTATTTTCCATGAATACGGACTAATCGACTGGAACCGCTGTAAGAGACCTGATGTCGCCGTTTCGAAAGCCCGCATGAATTCTCCACCGGCGGTTGCGTCGCCGTCAAGGCAAGCCGGGTCGAAATTGAATGCTAATTTACATATGTTATCGAAGGCGAACCTCTCCAGTATATCCTGAAGATCCAATATCTTCCCGGAACTCGCTGCCTCGGTTAACGTCGGAATCAGCCTGACAAAATATGATCAGCGACTTTTAAAAACTGGAAATCGGATCTTGATTTTTGAACCTTTGACTATTACCTGGAAGTGAGTTCGACAGTGACGTTGTTGAGGACGAAGTCACGGAGAGACTTGGTGCTGAATTCATAACTAGCCGTCTTCCTCTGCTTCCACCACATCTCGCCGTCGGAATTAAAGATTCCCCGGCCAAGGAAATCCTCGTAGACCGTGTTCATTCGCTCGCCTTTAGGAAAATCGCTAAATTTCGTCTTCAGGATGTACTCAACGTTCGCCGGATTCGCCGTCGTCACTAGCCGGAGCTTCCCCAGTCGCTGGAAAACCAAAGTCTGAGTAGAGTATCTGACCATATTCTCGACTATCCAGTCGAGATATCTGTGACGGTTTCTAATCAGCCCCGACAAGCTTCGGATGATCGAATAAGACTTGGCGACGCCGGCCTCTGGCTGGATTGGTCGGCGTGAAGATTTGAAAATGACGAAGAGAGGAAGAAGGAAGAAGATGATGATGAAGAAGAAGAGGTAGAGCTCCATCTTCATTCGCTCTTCGATCCTTTCACTGTGTTCTGTTTTGATCAGTTGACCTTCTCTCTCATGCATCTTTCTTGTTAGGTAGACGAACCGTTCAGCGTACCAAATTGATTCGTCATTCTAAACCAATATTTAAATCACGAAACCAAAAATTTAACCAACACGACTTAGATTTTTCTGAAATATCCTCACTTTTTTTTTTTTGTTCCTACTACCTAGTTGCAATTACTTTTTTTTTTCAAAGATACTATTTTAATTCTAATTGTTGCACAGTTGCGTGGTTCATACTTCATAACGAATTGTATACTAATCTACAAAGTCAATAAGCTATATAACCCATCTATCCCTCACCCTTCACATTACAAAATTGCTAAGATGTAGTTTTAATCTTTTTAACCGTTGGCAGAGAATTTACAAAAGTTTCTTAAGCAAAATTGATTACAACAGAAAGAAAAACAATTATTTAAAATTTTAACATTACAAAATTATTTATTTTCTTTTGGTTACTTTTTCAGCAACCATTTTTTTTACTGTTGATTACTCATTGCAATCGTACGAGCCTGCTTTGCTTTCAGTCTTTACTTAAGTTCTAGGTCGATAGTATAGAAATCTTACTAGTCTTATGTGGATCCACACTAAGTATTACTTCGATACGCTGTGAACTTACAGTAGAACGTTAGGGTTTTAAAATTTGATTAGGACAATTAAACCCGCCACTTTGTAGAGCTTGACCAATCTTACATGTTGTTCTAAATTAAGCACCTTCTCATTCAACAGCGGCTTTTTATAAGTGTATTCTTTGAATGAGGTCTCCTCTTATTGTGGACAATCATTGCAGTAGATGACCATCGTTTCTTCACATCTTATTAGTGTTTTTTGCAATAATAAAAAAGGAAAAAGTGTTTTAGGCAATGTTCTAAAATTAAAACTCGCACATCTTATTAGTGCTTTTTGCACTAATAAAAAAGAAAAAAGGTGTCTTAGGCAACGTTCTAAAATTAAAACTCGCAAAAACCGTTATGGTTCCTGCAATGGCACCAAAAAAATGAGGGTGGGGGGGGGATTTCTTAATCAAATTTTAAAACTTTAAAGATTTTGCAAATTTACATCATCCCATTGTAGTAGTTAGGAGTCGACCAGTAGGTGTCTTGGCACTTTAATTTAAATCTAGTACTAAGCAATACAAGTTTTAATGGGGGGAATGGGGTCATGGTGACAATTAAAATAAAAGTGACAACGATATAGTAAGCAATAAAAAATTATTTAAAAGAAAAATTAAGGCATAGGAATTCATTAAAGTTCATGCAAAATAGGGTTTTAAGTTTAAACAATATATAAGTGAAAATCTAGTCCCTAACACAAATCAATGTGGTAAGTCTCCCTCCTCTTGGACACCATCAGTTCTAAACCAAAAGACCCTCAATCCTTTATTTTAAGTCTACCAGAAAGTATTGCCTCGTTGATACATGGTTTATCTATGATTAGATTCAAAGATACATAATCTCCTCTCGGTCTCATAGAGATCTTTAGAGTTATAGATTAGTTGATCATATCGATCTAAGCATTGAGAACATATAAATGAAGATCTGATCCATGAGTGTATCCCTCTAAGATTCATTGATACAATTCTTAACTATACATGATGTCCCTTAGAATCCTAATTTCCAATGATGAAATTGTTGGAACTCGTTTTGACGGAAGTGATTTTCGACCACTTTCCAGTGAAGACATTCATCGGAATGACCGGTTATTGGGTATGTTTTAAACGTTGTCATGAACACTACGTGGTGGTGTGTTGAAATGTTGAAAACAGAATTTGGTTGAATGAGAAATAAAAGTCCAAATTAGATAGCTTGGAAAACTTAAAAACTTGTATTAAGGAAAGTGTTATACTTTGGTTATTAGAGGAGATGTGGTTTGTGCTTAAAACTTTGTGGCTGCATGAAGTGGATCATTAATCTAAAACTTATGTTGTTGGCCAAAATCAATTTGATTATAGTGTTGATTTAGTCAACAAGAAATCTCTTCTAATTGATGGTGTTTATGTGAATTAATGGTCATTTAAGTTTTGATTTTGTAACCACAAAATCGGAATTCACATTAACATTTGTCTTTATAAGAATGAATTCTCAAACTCAATTATTGTCAAATGTTGATATTTTTGGTTATAAAACTAATCCATCTTTTCTCATTCTAAAAAGGAAGAACACAATCTTCTTTATTCTCTACATTATTTTAGTTTTAAGTTTGAGAGATATACAAGAAGAAGAGTTCTATTACGAGTGCGCTAGAACTATAATTAATGCCACATATTCTGTTGTATTACGAGTGATTCAATGAGTTAAGGAAAAAAACTTGTTCTTACCTTCGTTTTCGGTTTTACTCGATTATTTAAATCGTTGTATTTCGCTCAAATCGTCTTCCCCGTTGTTAATTTCCTTTGTTGTAGTGTTTGATTTATTGGTCTTACAGAAATTACTCTAACATAACATGATCAAAGGAACAATACTAAGAGTAGGGGTAGAACAAAACATGATAACAGTAAATAAATCTCCGAATTAACGAGGATGGCGATATAATGATGATATGCATGGGAAAAGATAAAAAAAAAACGTTAGAATAATACATAACTTTTTGGTATTAGTTGGAACGTTGTTTGCGAATAGAACTTTACATTTTAAAGTTAGAGGTTCTTTACCATATCTTTTATTAAAATATTATAAGAACTGAGAAACAAAATTGTCATGCCAGAAAAAAAAGCCAAAGGTGAAGAGAAAAGAATGGTTCATGATGTTGCTTTGCTATAAGAAAAAGATCAAGAAGCTTTATTGTCGGTCAAACTTCACTATTTACGAAAGCAATTCTCTTTCGAGGCTTTTTAACAAAAATAATTCCCCAGAGTTGATTAGAAAACGGTATTTCCTGTTTAATTAAGGTCAAATAATTAATTTTGTTAAAAGGAAAAGAAACAAGAAAAATCTATTACCTCCACCTTTGAAATTCGATGCACCTATATACATATATATAGTAGGTGAAACTACTGTAAATATGAGTGAAGACGAAGAAAAGAAAGGTATGAAAGGAAACCGGTTTGCATTGATGGAACCAGAGGGAGTCAGTTCTTGAAAATGCATCTTTACAAATGAGTTGAGGGGAAGGACAAACAAACCATTACAAAAACAAAACAAAGAAATGCAATACGAATGGAGAACAAGGAAACCGTGACCAAATCAATTAGTAGTTCATAGTGATTTCCAAATACCCTCTCTCAATCTCATTCTAATCTTCCAAAATGTGTGATCCAAAAGATCATAACAAAATTATATTATATTTTAAACATTTTTATTGAATATCTTTAATACTGTTAAAATATATAGGATTTATGGTTTTGAATTATTCTGTAAAATGATAAAGCTTTTTTTTTGTTACTGTTTTCTATTGATACAAGATCGATATCATCGTGTGTGTATATATATATATATATATATATACTGAAATTATATACTGAAAGATATAAAACAAATTTAGCTAATTTTTGTTTCATTTAAGGTTTTTTTTTTGGTCGATTTTACATAATTAAGAATATTGAAACGGTAGGAAAAAAATAAAAAAAACAGATGAAATTTTATTTTGATAATTCATAATAAGAATAGAAGTAAAATAATCTTATACAAATTCATAATGAGTGTAAATTTGAGAAAACACAATGGTAAACTGATCCTAGGCATGGAATGATGTATGAATTTCAGCCAAAAACTTCTTAATGTTAAAAAAAAAAATCTATTGTAAAAACTATTAATTTAGTAAGACCCAAACAAAAATATTAAAAACATTAACTAAAACAAAACAACTAAAAGGTTTTTTTGCTGCCAATGTAAACGATATGTTTATGCAAAAATGATCTATGCAAGCGACAAAAAAAAAAAAAATGATCTATGCTAACTGGTGATTAGAAAACAAAACCGGATAGAAAAAGTGTTTTTTAGTTACTGTTGGATTCAAATTCAAATATGATGTTAAATTTCATTTTAAATTACGTTCATTATCTATAGTTACTCTCAAAACGGATCCAAAAAGTAGAAAGACTAAAAATTAAAATCCAACATTTTCTGGTTAACTTAATGAAAAAAAAACTTGAGGAAGAGACACATAAAACAGAAGGATAGATGCATACGCAACGAGGCCCGTTTAACTTTTAAATTTCTCTGTTTATTTATTTATTTAACAAGACGCTCTTTATAAATCTAGCCAGCCCCCTACTATTTGCAAATGGAATCTAGCCTTTTCCTCTTCTCTAGTCTCTATTTCCTTTTCTTTTCTTTTCTTTGTCTTTTTCAATCTTCAATTTTAAAATCCTTTTTTTTTTGTGACATATCAATTACAAAGTCTATCATATCAAATTTGTAAGATTTTGACTCTAGCGAAAACAAACAAAACCACTAGACCTTTAACGTTACACTCGATCTTTGGTTATTGGCGTCCAATATACATCCAAAGTCAAACAATGTCAACATCTTTTGTTCATTAATGCACGATCGTTTTATTTAATATGTTCTTTCGGTTATGAAAATTAAATTGTTAATTAAGGATGGATGGACGACCTAATTGTCTGTTGTAGGTGTGAGGCTTAGACCTTAAGTTAGAGATTGCAATAACTTGTAAAGATTCCAATGCACTTGAGCTTCGGTAGAACATCTAACAGAAACAGAAAACGAATTAGCCTACAAGAACTTTAACTAGTTCATATTATCTACCGAAAACCAAAATTTCGTTTGAAAAAATACTCTTGCCTGATTATTAAGGATTTTAAAACTAGTTCCTACCTGATGATAATCCATATGAAACTTATGTGAAAATGGGTGATGTGGGAGTATAAAACTCACCATTTACGAACATCATGACAGTAATTAGCAGTATCTATAATTAAACATCATAAAATATGTTGTTTGTATACATTTTTATAAGAATGGTATTAATTATATATGAATTATCTCAAACCGAAAAGATTTAAGGTGAACTCATGCTAAAAATTGTTGGAGTCGCATGACCAAAGAAATTTTCGTTGAGAAACCCAAAAAATAAAACCAAGACTTGGACTCTAAAATAAATCATGCTACTAAATTATAGAAATGGCATTTTCATACAAAAGAAAAGAAAAAATAAAAGAAAAGTAAAGAAAAAGACAAGAAATTTGGGTAGGCCCAATAGTTTTTGGTGTGAAATGGGGAGTTGCTGGGAGGTGATTAGATGACCATTTGGATTTGTATCCCTCTTTTTTCACCCATTTCTCTTTATTACCCAAAAACGCACCCACACATTTGACCCACGCCCACTTCCTCTATTTTTCTTTCTCTATTTTCTAATCAAATCATGCGGGTTTTTTTTTTTTCTAATCATAACCTCTAAAACATTTATATTCTTGATTATAATATTTATGTCTATACATATATAGCCACACATGTTTTATATATTTATATTTATACTTCGAACATTTAGGCTTGGATAATCTACTAAATCTCCTATACCGAAATTAAGATTAACCAATCCCGAAAACCAAAAAAAAAATTAACCAATCCAAAATTTACGAATTCGGTGTGTTTAATTAACAGTACACATTTTTATATTTTCTAGCTCAATTTTTTGGGTTCATGGATAGAATTATGTGGAGATAGACGTCCGACATTATGCATGGTTCAGCTCGAATTTGGTGAAAATATGTGAATCATATTGAAAGCTCAAAGTTATTTAATTAGATTTACGAATGTTTTTTACGTAAGAAAATCAAAAGTTCTGATACATATGCCAGACTTTGTCAGAAGGATTTTATGTAAGCATATAATTCCCAATCGCAGAGACGTAAAATATTCGATTCGGTAACTAAATCATAAGAAACTGACACGTGTCTTTGATACCAGACTCGGATTTACGTGGAATCCACACATCCACATTTGCATGACACAAAGTGCACCTTTTCATTTTAATTTATTTTTATAGCTTGAAAGTTTTACACGCAAGGGTGCTAATTTTTTTAGCCACATAACTATAATATATTAATAAGTATGACAAATCATTATTTAATTAACAAAAAATAAAACTGCTGAAATTATAAGGACGGTGGAATTATTATTTTTTTTAAAAATGTTATTCCTGTTTAGATGCGAAATTAAGTTAGAATTTCATCTTTTGCATATAGGATTATCTCTGATCTATACATAAATGATAAAATCAAAGATCTATATGATATAAGATGATATTTCAATGTAGATCCTAATCTACTATGATGAGTTCACGATACACTTGGTTTTGAATTATTTGATATGTATGTAAAAGTTGAATCCAACATAGGATGATAATATATAGAGACATTTCATTTTGTTGATCTAATTTTTTAATCAATGATATAATTGGTATATACAAGTCACTTGATTAAAACCTAATTAATTAACATTTTCTAAACTAATATAAACGAATAAACGTGAGACACGATTTCCTTTCATCTAGATATTTTGTAGTGAATTTTTAATTAATTTGGATAGAACCTCCTACAGAAACACTAAAGCATATTGAGATGTCTTACCGATCGAATCATTAAACTTTTTCTGATAAGTTTAAAATGAATAATTTCATAATAAAATAGTTCCTTTATGTTCTCACCATATATTATATCTACAAGGTCGTGAGACCTAATATAATACAATTGAATCTCTCTAATTCATCAAATTAATTTTAAGATACGAATTCCACATTAACCTTCCCCAACTAAGTAAAGCAGCCACTATTGTTCCTTAAAGTGACATTAATGCATATTCTATAATTTAAAAGATAATGGATGCCCAACTATATTATAAAACAATATTAGTGAAGCGTTTGGGACATAAGCTGATAAAAGATGCAATATCTAACGATATAATAAAATTAACGAATCCAATGGGTTATTGATCTGATTAGCTTTTTGTTCAGTATCATGTGGTTTACATTTCGGATAAGCAATTCTACGCAGATATATATATATATATATATATATATATATATATATGTCTTCATATGTACACGTGTATATATGTCTTCATATGTATATATATAGGTGTATACATATGAAGACATATATACACCCATGTACTCTCATACATATACACACATGCACTGAGATATTTAGACCCAACAATAGTCAAATTTTAATTGATTTTATCAAGCCTTATAAAATGTAGACCAAAGTGATTATTGGGTGTGTTACCGCTGGACCGCTGGTACTTAATATTCCAAACATTTAAATATGTACGCAAATTCAGTGAATCTGGTCATGACTCATGTACAAACGAAAGATGAAACAAAACCACTTAAACAGTGATGAGATTTCTTTATTTTAATACTTTCTCATTGTCGTTGTAAAAATTGCTAGAAACTAAATTATTATGTAAACGTAACGTAACATAATTTACACGTCTTTTGTTGTATATGTATATAAGAGCCGACTTCAAAAGGAGGAAAGGAAGATATGATACCGTGTCAACCACTCGAAGGGGTGAAGTTTTTGGACGGAAGGGTGGTTTTTCTGTATATATATGATTTAGAACTTTTAACATTCAATTTTTGACGATAGATAAATTATGAAAAATGCAGTAATATATATATATATATATATATATAAGTTATTTTAGATTTTATTTTATGGAATATAGATTATTTTATATTCTTATGTACATATATCATGTGGAATATATCTCTATTTATATATACACATTTTTATTTATTTCCTTCAACAAAAAAAATACTTGAGAGAAAACATTGTATTTTTATAGAATATAGGTTGATTATATGCATATATACTTGTATAACATACTTATATATACAAACATATATAGTAAATTTGTCCCAAATAGACATAGTAAATATGCTGGATAAAACAAGTATAATATGACGTCAAAAAGAAAAAGAAAAAGAAAAACAAGCATATGTATTTGCATCGTCCGCAAAATTAAAATAACAACTGTTCAATATTTTCTAGCTCAAACATACAAGATTTGATTCAATTTAACCATATCTTGTAACCCTTTTTAAGTATTTATTTTCTATGTTGATTTAAAAATATCTGGGGGGGTTTTGACGAGATGCAAATCGATAACAGACAAGACATGTGACAAATATTTTGTCCACCTTAAAATTTCAACACAAAATGGTAGTTTTGAGATATGGGCCCCAATGTACGTAGGAATAGAATTTGTTGTTGCTGCCACGTGGATTTCACTATCTCCACTTGTGATTTAACCTCTTAAGATCGATCATTTGTGACCATGAGTGTAGGCATTAGTGATAGAGGCCACACGTCACAATCCATACTTATATAAACCCACATTAGCATTAGGATGAGTTTTATCTTTTTTTTGCAGTGGTTTGGTTGGTTGATTTGTCAGATTTCAATAACCCAATAATATTAAAATATATATAAAAAGTAATTAGCTTATGGACCACATATATCGCAAACCATGGTAACTCAAACTCTAAGAAAATTTTATATTAGGTTTTCGAGATTGATCTCTATGTATATCTTAAACATTCTATTTTTATGCAAAATGAAAGTTTTATATACTATTTTTGGTTTTTGACAGAAATACAAAAATAATATAACAAAAAAAAAATTTACACTAAGAAAATAGATACAACACTTGAACTAACAAAACTAACAGATAAAATATGTGGATAAAAAACTATTTTAAACACACAGACGCAATATGTCGCAACTCTCTCAAGTTGGAGTCCTCACCCTTGTTGCTACAAGTAAATGCTGGCGAGAGTTATCCTCAAAACTTCAGTCTCAATAGTGCCTACATCTTCTCCGAAGACAAAAGCTAATGATCCTACATTAAAAATATCATTAGGACTAGAACAAACTGAGGAATTAGCGAATAAACCAGTGAAAAAAGAAGGACCAGGGAGTAGTCGGAAAAATCGCGTCCAACCATCTTCTCACAATTGGAAAGTATCTATGCCGATCACATTGCTAGCCTCCCATGGCTTAATCGGAGTGGTTGCAACCCGAATTCATCGCCTTTATGCTAACGCAAAGACTCCACCACCGCCTAATCCACCAAACAAACAAATAGGAGTTGATTATTTTTCATTGTAGAACCAAAAAACTTAACTAATCACACAACGGGGTGAGACGAGAAACTAGCAGTGACTTTCGCAATAACAAACGGATAATAAATGTGAAGAGAAAAACATGAGGAAGAAACACCACCAACATAACCTCAAATACTAATCATTAGAACCAGCCAACATTAATTCAAACACCACACTACTGTTCTCATTTCCCAAGAAGTAGTGTGGAGGTTGTTTATATGTATAAACATTACCAACAGTCACAAATTCGTTAGAAATGATGCAACGATAACATCATTCCAACAACTACAAAATACCAACGGATACCCTCTCATTGCTTTGTAGATTGTACCTGTTACATACCAACGGTAGTCATTTATTGGAAAGTTACTGATGAGTTTTCGACATCTTAAATCTGTTGGAAATTTCGAATAGATTAGATAGCGACAATATTTATTTTGCTATTAGCACTATGTGAAAATGGGACGTGTTTCTTTGTAGTGATTAATCTCACTTGTTCCATACTAATCACACTATTAGTCCCGATTTTTAGTAGCCACAAGTTGTATTTACCTAATATGATTGGTGTCATGAAGTCATATAAACCGAATATACATATATAGAATGTTTTATCCACTTACTTTAGAGATAATGAATATTTCATAACAACCAATAGTTATATGCCGAATCAAACCGAAATAATTAACGCTAACGTCACTAAGAAAAAAACAATATACAAAAGAAAAAGAAAGGAAGAAAACAGAGAACACTGGAGAAATCTGAATATTATGCTATAAATACAAAGAACCTCTCACCACTTGGTTCTTAGGAAAAAGCACATTCTCCAAGTGTCTCTCTCCTCTCTATTCCTAACTCATTTCTCCTATATACAAACACTAATTTGACATAATTTTTTAATTCTCAAGGATCCTAACATAGCCCCAAAATTTTGTTTTCTATTCTTGTCTTAAACCCAAAAACAAAAGAAAAATATTTGAGATGGGTTTAAGGATGCCAGAATCAGCTAAACCTTACTTTGCAATGGTCTGTCTTCAGTTTGGGTACGCCGGTATGAACCTTGTAACCAAAGCCGCCCTTGACCACGGTATGAGCCATTACGTTCTTGTTGCTTACCGCAACGCTTTTGCCACTGCCGCGATCGCACCCTTCGCTTTTCTCTCCGAAAGGTAGATAAATTTTTAACAATCCATTCTCATCATCAGATGTAAAAGATTAATTTTTATTTTGCAATTTCTAATATTATATCTTTTTGGGGTGTTTTTGCAGGAAAGTGAGGTCAAAGATGACGTTTCCAATATTCATGCATATTTTCGTTCTTGCTCTTCTCGGGTTAGTAGTCTTCTTGGATCATCTCCAAAACTTTTGTTGTTGTTGATCTATGAACCTATGAGGCTAATAAATATGATTTTATTTAAACAGGCCTGTGATAGATCAGAACTTATATTACATCGGTCTGAAACTCACATCTCCGACGTTTGCCTCTGCCGTCAGCAACATCGTGCCTGCAGTTACCTTTATCCTCGCCACTCTTTTCAGGTACATACATAGATATTAAAAAAATTCACATAAAAGCAATGTTTTATTATATCTTCCTACAGTGATATGCACCGATTCATAAGTAGATGTATAGTACAATTGAAATGTAACAATATCATAAATTATGAAATATTGACTGTGTTTTATTAATGTAAATAAATAAAATTAGGATGGAGAAAGTGGAGATGAGAAAAGTAAGATGCCTAGTAAAAGTGGTGGGGACATTAGTGACAGTGGTTGGATCCATATTGATGATATTTTACAAAGGTCCTTTCATCAATATCTTCCGATCTAACCTCACTACCACCACCGCCTCTTCTCCCGTGGCCGGTGACTATCTTACAGCGGCCGTCTTCCTCCTCATCGCCTCTCTCTCTTGGGCTATGTACTTCATTCTTCAGGTATATATCCATCTTATCATTTTGTAGAAAAAATAGAAACAATATAAATGATATAAAATCTCGATGATTTTTTCTTATACTATACAGAAAATGGATCTAACTAATTAGGATGTTTAAATATGTTAGGCGGCGACTTTGAAGAAATACTCAGCCCATCTTTCGTTATCAACCATGGTCTGTTTCATGGGAACATTACAGTCCGTAGCACTGACCTTCGTAATGGAACACAATCCTTCTGCTTGGAACATCGGTTTCGACATGAACCTTCTCGCTTCTGCTTACGCGGTTCGTCCTTTTTTTAGTTATAACACAAAGATAATTTTACAAAATATAAATGAATTGATTGATACTGATATATTGTGACTGGTAACGATTACAGGGAATAATGTCGTCGAGCATAGCTTACTACGTACAAGGGCTTATGATGCAGCGAAAGGGTCCAGTTTTCGTCACTGCTTTTAACCCACTTGTCGTCGTCATTGTCTCCATCATGACCTTCTTCGTTCTCGGTCAAGGAATCTACCTTGGAGGGTACGTTTACAACATCCGGTTAATTATGATGTATACCCGGTTTAGTCTTGGCTCTGTTTCGTGTTTACTAAACCGGACTTTTTATATTGGTATATTTTCAGGGTTATTGGAGTGGTTGTTTTGACGGTAGGAGTCTACACCGTGTTATGGGGCAAACATATAGATGATGACGGGGAAGAAATACTTTGTGAGGTTAACGTTATAGAAGCCGTTAAGTGTTGTAATGTCAAGAATGGTCTAACGATCATGCCGAAAATCGACGAAGCTGATGAGGATATCGAAACTGGGAAAGTTATGGCGGTGGTGGAGAAGGAATCATCGGTGGTGGTGGTGGTTTTTTGTAGTGAAAATGCAGCTAAGTAGATTTTTTTTTTTTTGAAGGCAAAATTGGGGAGAAGGGTAACTTCTTTTTTTGATACTTGTAAGTTTGAATTCCTTCCCCCTGCTTCAAAAGTTTTCTACTTTTATTTTATTTTATTTTATTATTTATAGTTTTGATTTGTTAGTGTAACTAAGGATTTGCTACCTGCGCCATCGATTTTGATCTTTTGACTAGCTATAACCCCGTGTAAATCATACATTTGGTATTAGTGCGCAACTACTCTACATAAGAAATTGTATTTCCTCCTTTTCAAATTAACTGTCTGCTTACAAATTTTCAAGAAAAATATTAAGAAAAGTTGTATTATAGTATATTTTATTGATCAAAGTGTTGGACTGGTGTTCGATCACATAACCAGTCACTTGAACATTCACGAATCTCTGTTGGTCTCTCACAAATTTGCAAATTCCAGAAAAAGATAAAGAAACAAAAAAAATGACACAACATATTTAGGAATTCTCCAATTGGTGTACCATCCCGGTGAGTCATAGATTCACAACTTCAATAATATCATCAAAAGTCATAGATTCTCCAATTGGTGTTCCCAATGTGGACTCTCAAGGAAGAAGAAGTAGAAGCAATAGTCCAGATATAGCCCAATTAAAAGATCCTGTCACTTACAAAATTATCTAGAACCAAGCCCACTCCAGCTGTATTAAGAATTGAAATAAAATGCATATTTGATAAACAAAACTAAAACTATAAAACGACACTTATTATATACCAGATACAATGTTAATATTTTCTTCCAACTTCAAACTGTTTAAGTTGTACATGTATTTCCAATTTTGATAAAAAATATATTTGACTATTATAAATTAACTATTTTAAAAAACCATAAGCTATTAGAACTTAACAGTTTTTAATTTTTATACCGCAAAATATATCAAGTGCATTAGAAACAGCCAGGTATCTTTTTACAGCTATATAGGTCCCAAATATAGCCATTATATATGTTTTTATTTTATACGTTTTTTCATATTTTGCATAGCATAATTAATTGTGAAATACATAGTTATAGAGATCAAAACGAAAATAATAAGTAGTTTTAAAGTTTTCACTAGTGATACCTCAATTCAAAACCTCAAAATTTGTAGATTTAATAGTGAGTTGAAGATGTCCTTAGAAACAAAACAAAAAAATCACAATGTTAACCAATTTCATTATCTATAGAATACTATAAGTTTGAATGAAATTGAATGAAGCAAAATTGGACTAAAAAAAATAAATTGCATGAGATGAGTTTGGACATATCTAGTAAGTGACCAAATTAAAGGGGAACATAATAGGCAATAACGTGAGTATATTTACACATCTTATGTAACAATTTCATTGGATAATAATATATGAATGAATATGAACCACCGGTTAATTAATTATCTTATATAAAAATATCAAATATTAATTTTTTTTCTCTCCGATTTGGTTTTTAAAGTCTATACAATTTATCTATATCAAACTAACGCTTTTTTTCTCTTCTTTAACCATTACAATATTTTAAGATTTGGGATTACACAAACTGATAAATCTTCAACGTCTACAAAAACCAAATATTTTAACTTCTTGAATAAAAGTAGTTAAACATTGTACACAATATCTTTCATTAGATTGGTTAAGTTGACTAAATAAAAGATCTACATAGTAGATTATAAACTTTTACTTCTAAACCAAAATCAACATTCAACATTTCGACAACTAATTGTACATACATTTAATTCATATATTGTATTCAATTTAGTTGTTTATGGATATTTTGTACGAGTTATGATCGAAAATAAAAAAATTAGCACATAAATCATAGATAAAAGGTATTTCCAATAATATCGATGGTAATATCTGTCCAATAGTATTATGCAATTTCTTTCTTTTTAATATCTTTTTTATACATTCGTCCCATTTGTTTATGGTGATATTTTAAGCATAATTTATTTGAGAGTTAACATTAACTATAGACTTCCACTTTTTATATAGGAAAATCAATTAGGAAAATTGATCTCGTTGATATGACAAATAAGATTAGAGATGAATAAGACTACTCAGGGTTGATAGTCTTTTGTGTTTTTTCGGTTTTCTTCACATGTCTTTTTTTTATTATAGAGGAAGAAAAGCGTGTGCGAAACCAAATTGTAACAAAAAATAGCACATGATTTTAAGGGTAGATTGTTAATTTTATGATTCTACATAAAATTTAAAGGAATTATTGTCACTTCTAAACCTGCTATATTTTAGTTGTTTATTTCACAATAGGTCGTTAAGAAAAGCTATGATAATACATTTGGATCACCAATTTCAGCGACAATCAAAAAAAAATCATTTAGTCGTTGGTCACTAGTTGTAGACTTGCAGTATTTGTGATTGTCAAACAAACAAGACATATAATTTACGGATAAATAAATCACGTATGTGCGTCAAATTTTAAGAAGTAAATAATATTTTTTTGAAAATGGTTCCTTTTATTGCTTGGAGTTATCTAAATCCTTTATTAACTAACAACCTAAACTCCAAAATAATATCTATTTTAACTAAATCTGAAAAAATATATATATTTCTAATATATTTTCAAAAATATTAGTAGCTTTATTTCTACAATTATATTCCTAAGTTGATGTAGATATTGACTTTAGGTTAGGTTTTGTTGAAAAGTTAATCTCAAGGATAATTGGCTACAAAGAATCAACAAATGAATTTGGTATCTAATGCTAGTATTGTGGCTAGTTTTATGTACATTGTGATAGGATCTAGAGGATTTGCTATTTACCTTGTTAGCTGGTTCATGACTATCCTGGAATAATTCATTGGGTGATAATTAAGTGAATCTTGAAATACTTAACTACAACATACAGTGGTGATGAAAGATACAGTGACGATATTACCTTCATGTTTCATCTACAAGAACAAATTTTGTCTAAAATTTTCAATCACAAGAAACCGACGGTAAGTCACTTGGGTGTAGCACAAGGAAGGCTGAAAGACAAGAAACTAGTTTTAGTGCTTGATGATTATGGCTTATCAGACTCGGTGAGTTTGCACATAGCGGTGTTATACAAAAACACACACAAAAAAAAGCAATCTAAGAGGTTTGATGTTAAAGTCGTTAATATAAATATCCCCTGAAAATGAAACACGCTCTCCATAAGCAGGTCGACGGCTGGGGACGTGTTTAAGTTAGGGGTTCGACGAAATCCAAAAATTCTCAAATCTTTCCCTTCCGGTCCTGAATATTGCGACCGAATCGATTTCCTCACTCGAAGGAAGACTCAAAATGGCGTTGATGGAACTCAGAGGTCGCTTAAACCGCTCCTTAGGAGAATTACGTGGCGAAAGTATCTTGAATGTGATAGATTCAGACTATTGCTTGAAGGAGATCACATGCGCTCTGCGTGAAGCTGATTTTCCTGAATCGATCGTGAATGAGATAGAGAGGAAAATTCAGGAAATCATCAATCTTCCTGATGCGTCCAACAAATACAGACCAATTTACCAAGTGAGTTTGTAATCTTTTGTTCCTTAGGAGTTTGATTTAACTCGGGAATACAAAATTTTTGGATTTTAAACGGTTGCAGGTTCTCTTCCGTGAGCTATGTGGTATACTAGATCCTGGAAAATCTGCACTGATTCAGGAGAAGCGTGAACGCAGCGTAGTCATGTTCATCGAACTACGAGGTCTATTTTAGTAAAACTTGTTTGAGAAAGAAAACGTAAAAACAATGCTGGAGAGATTAGTAACAACGACAATTGAAACATCTTTGTTTAGATTAGTAACAACAACAACTGAAACATCGTTGTTACTAATCTAAACGACAACTGAAACATCTTTTTTCTTGAATTTGCTTGATCTAATTGGCAATTTTCTCTCTTTTCATGGTTTCAAAGTGTTGCAAGAGCAAAATGTCCCATGATATTAGCTGGAACAGGAGAGGAGAGTAAGAGTAATGAGTTTGAAGCATTTGAAGTTAAACGTTTTGTCAAGAGTCTCTTGAGTAAAGCAAATTCATTCCTCTCTTTTACCCTTGTTTTTGCTACTTATGATGATATTTATTGGTCTGCACTTTTGTTGTCACCAGGGGAAAGGTAATTAAAGATTTTCATCTCTCTCAAGTTCAACTCCTTGTTTTTTAATCTTTCTTATAGAAGACGTTTTGACTCTCCTAGGGTTTCTTCTTCCAAATACTCTCTTGTAGGGTCTGCTCTTTCCTTCGCTTAGGTCTGCATCAGATCCACAACTAAACCTCGAGAGGATGAGGCGGTACGTGACAATAATGGACTCTACGACATATGAAGGTAATAATAAAATATAAGCTATGAAATGATATGGTTGATCAATCGCAAACAAATGATTCGACCATTTTAATTGATCTTCTTGGCAGAGCTTGATCAACCAAATGCCGTAAAGCAAATCAGCGAGAAACGAGTGATGGAGATAGCTCAAGGATCCCATGCAGGAGTGAGCCAAGTTATGGAAATGATAAAAACGTACAAGAAGAAAGCCAAGGGTTGGCAGGAGTTCCACAGTAACACTACACCGTTTTAAAACTTGCGTTTCTCAGATATTTGAGGTGGTCTGGTCTACAAGTGGATAAGTATGCACAATAAATATGTTTGGCAGGCTTTGATGTACGGAGATGAACCAATTATCCTTTTGGAACCCAAGTAAATAAACCAAGTTAAGAAAAAAAGGTTTACATATATGATATATGGATATCCTTTCTCTTTTAAATTTAGATCATAGATCATATTAACAAATTGGTTTAGTAAGAGAGATGGGCTTATGTCCTAACGAAGGATCGAATTCAATTCATCTTCAAGTCAAAAGATGATTTACGAATGACTATCTCACTCTCCTTCCGGTTTGGATCCGACTATGTTCTTCTGAATTTGACCACTTCCTTTCTTGTGCTTCATGTCTCTGAAGAAGTTGTAAGCTATGCCTTTAATTTGTAGCTAGTCCCTGATATGGTCAGTTTTTATCCCTAAAATATCTTTGCAAGTGCACAAGGCAATTGTAATTGCATTGAAGGGGTCGAATCCGATAAAGATTTATGTTTACACTATGAATCTTTTGGTTCGGACAAGGCGACTACCATGTGATAAAACTTGCAACAAAAAATAAAACAGTTCAACTAAAGAATTAAAAGTGATAAGCCAAGGAAAGTTCGCAGGGAATATAGAATTGCAAATAGAAAAGAGTTAGGGAATCAATGAGAAATCGTTTTAGAACTCAAATCACAAAATATCAACAAACTCTCGTCATGGTAATTAACTATGCCAGGAACCTATAAAACGAAATCTCTTTGTGAGTTCATGCAATTAAACAAGCATTAGAGAACAATTTTGATGAGTTCACAAAATCCCTAAGTCAAATCTCTTTGAACTAAGGTGATATTGCTCATCTATGATTATTCTAGCAATTAACAACACTTCCATGCTAGCCAATAAGCTTAAGATCTTATAGATGTGTAGTCTAGAAACAAGCATTAATAACAATAAGAGATTAAGAATTAGAAGATAATCTCCAACAAATTGAATGGAATTTAGCATGAATGAATAACCTTTGAAAAAATTCTAAACTTAACAAGCAAACTACTCTCGTACATAATTAGTTATAACGACAAAATTGAGAGCAATGCTAGCTGCTATTGATTTCTATAACGAAGTCATACATACCTTCTGCTTAAATATCTTTTTTCCTCATAGTCCAATTAATACAAATGATCCACTGGAAATTGTCCATCAACAACTCCATGTCTCGTGAATAAATATACTTTTAATTCCTAAACATATACCAAAGCTCATGAAATGAAAAATGAAAGTCCCTCAGAAACAAAAGAGACAATCACAATGTTAACCAATGTCATTATCTATAGAAAGATTATAAGTTTGAATGAAATTGGATTAAAAAAAGACAAATCGCATGAGATGAGCTTGGATTACTGATGGATTTACAATTAAAATTTTATTTACAATTTTAGTTTTAGTCCAATTAATACAAATGATCCATTGGAAAACGATATAATATGAGTACACATAATTTCGTTCTATAATCTTATCATAATAACCATAATCTAAGTATAACTCTTAAATTTTGTTTGATTTTTTTCATCTAAAACGTGTAGTGTCTAAGGACATCTCTAATGTATTACTCTATTTTTTACTTTAAAATAGAGTCATTTCAAAATAGAATTGAATTCTACTATAACTCTATGCTATTTTAGAGTAAAAATATGGAATGATGAATCTAATTACTCTATATTTGGAGTAATTCTATTTTTTTATTTTATTTTGGAATTGGAAATAGAGTAGAATTGAAGAAAATTTACTTCAAAAATAGAATTTAAAATAAAAATAAAATGAGGTTGGAGATGGTCTAAATATATTATTATAACATTGCTATGTTAACACCTACATCTTATTGAACTAAAATTGAATCATTGAACTCACCTATAATGAATATAATAAAAAATCTTCACAAAACTCTTAAAGAAAAACCCAACAAAAAAATAAATAAATTTACGTCTCACCAAACGCACCCCACCTACCCCGTCTGGTCTCTGGACCTACTACCCCCAACATATAACACCGACTCTCCCATACCTTTTTTTTTGTTATGAAACAAAAAAAAAACTATCTAAATTTTACTTAACAACTATTGTTTCTTGAATAGTTATTTATCTCAAACAGACATCCGACTATGATATTTCAAACTAATTTTGTTTATCATTATAGAATTAAATCATATTGTTCTGTTTCTGTATTTGCAACTGTTATAATGTATCCATACGGAATTCATAAAATACTTTACTATGGATGATGCCATGCTGTTTTTTTTTTTCTACGGTAACTAAAAATATGCGATTTTTAAAAGAAAATTCAGTTTAGACATAAAATAACTTTTCATGTCACAACAGTGGAGACTAAATTTTGGGGTTCGGCATATATACAGTGCAACAAAACGTGAAATTATTTACTTAAACAAAAGAAAAGTTAAGCCTAAACAATGCTTTTAAAGTTAAATCGACATGAAAAGCAGGTAAAATTTTATTTTTGAAAAATTATAATGTACAATGAACAAATTTAGTTTGTTGTAATGAGTGAATATAAATCATCTATCGCACGCAGCTATGTCTGGTCAGGTTGCACCAACCCTCTTCCTTCATGTGATTGCCAATGAGGTGACGTGTCACTCTTACCAACCCCAAACCAAACAATCCTACACTTCCCTACTCGCTTTAGTGACGCTTGTGAACGACGGTCTTATGGGTGGTGGGGAGATGAATAAACATTTATTTATTTACCGAGGGATTTTTAAAAACCATTTTATCATCGTTGACAATGACAAATCAAATGAATGTTCGAAATTTTTGAATAGAATATCTGGTTTGAGATTTTAAGAATTCCAATGATGGCAGCAGACGGAACAATGCTAATTTATTGTGGATTAGTAATGTAGGTTTTGGATTTCTTTAGATTTTTTTCCCTCACTGTTTCTGAATATTCTGAATAAGTTTCCTTTTCTTTTTTGAATTAGAAAGCGTGAGATAAACCCCTTCCTCCATGTTTTCTATTCTTTTGCATAATGAAAGTCTCTGATCACAAGAAAAAATCCTCCCCACAATAAACCATATGTAGACTACCCATTTAAACGTAACCAAAAAAAAAAAAGACTACCCATTTAAATAAAAAAGTGAAATTTATATATCACTTTTGTCCAACTCCTCTTTTTTCTCCGCCAACTTTCCCCTTATAAAAACATCATCATCAATAATCGACATTATCCACTTTTTATTTCCGTCGTGAACTTTGCAATTTAATTTTTTTTTTTTTGTAAGAGAACTTTGCAATTTAATTACATATTTTATATTTCAGAAATAATTATTTTAAAACAAGAAATATTAAATCGGTTCACCAACCCCCTCCCTAATATAAATCAAAGTCTCGACCACACATATCTAGAATTCTAGAAGTGAATTCGATTTACATCTCTTTTTTTTTTTTTTGGTTAAATATTTTCTTGTTTTTAATAATCGATTTTTATCACTGACCCGAAAAAAAGAAAAATCCCATGTCGTGGTTTCTAATAGCGGCGGCGATTGTCGCCGCCGTGGTATCCTACATACTGATACAACGGCTACGATTCAAGCTCCCACCGGGTCCACGTCCATGGCCAATCGTCGGTAACCTCTACGACATAAAACCGGTCCGGTTCAGATGCTACTACGAGTGGGCTCAGTCATATGGACCCATCATATCGGTCTGGATCGGTTCGATTCTAAACGTGGTCGTATCTAGCGCCGAGCTAGCAAAAGAAGTCCTGAAAGAGCACGACCAGAAACTGGCCGACCGGCACCGGAACAGGTCGACGGAAGCATTCAGCCGCAACGGGCAGGATCTGATTTGGGCCGATTATGGCCCCCACTACGTGAAGGTGAGAAAGGTTTGCACGCTTGAGCTCTTCACCCCAAAACGACTCGAGTCTCTCAGACCTATCCGTGAAGATGAAGTCACCGCCATGGTTGAATCCGTCTTTAGAGACTGTAACCTTCCTGGTACGATGTCGTTTTTGATTAATTTTTTTTCGAAAAGGAAAGAAATCTGCTATTAAAAGGAGTTCTAAATTTATCCATTAAAAATCCTTCAAAAGGGGTAAGAATAAAAGAGAATTTTGTGAAAATGTTCTGACTAAGGAAATTCGATTTAGAACAAAACCGGTAAGAACGAAGTTTTACTCAAAATCGTGACTTTTGCTCTTTGGAAACAACGAGAGTTATGGTAGATTTGTCGTTTATACAAAAGAACGTAAGTCGTAAGCCACTGGTTGCCTTTACTCTCTAGCCTCGGATATAATCCAGTTTATTTATGTTATTATTTTATTTTTTCTTTCTGACAATAGAAGACTCTTTTTTTTATTGCCGTTTGTGAAGTCGAACCAGAAGAAATGCCAGCATAAGAAACTTTACCAATTTGGCTATGAAGTTTTTAAGCGTTTATATATGTATTTATTAGAAAAAAAATATGTTACAAGATGAAAACCATCCAATTTAGTGTTTTTAGCAAATAAAAAAGTTTGTGGTTATTTATAATAAAAACTGATGGTAAGTTCAAACTACCCTAATGTTTTCTTCTTGCGTTGCAACTACCGTAATGTTTTTTTTCTTAATATCCTCAGAAAGCAGAACGAAAGGTTTACAACTGAGGAAGTACTTAGGAGCAGTTGCGTTCAACAACATAACGAGGCTAGCGTTTGGGAAACGTTTTGTGAACGCGGAAGGTGTGATGGACGAGCAAGGGCTTGAGTTCAAGGCCATAGTATCCAACGGTTTAAAGCTAGGTGCTTCACTGTCAATAGCTGAACATATCCCCTGGCTTCGGTGGATGTTTCCAGCCGATGAGAAGGCTTTTGCTAAGCACGGGGCTCGCCGCGACCTCCTCACTCGAGCTATTATGGAGGAACACACTTTGGCCCGTCAAAACTCTAGTGGAGCAAAGCAACATTTTGTGGATGCGTTGCTTACGTTGAAGGATCAGTATGATCTTAGCGAGGATACCATCATTGGTCTTCTATGGGTGCGCTTTAGTGTTTATATGAAGTCAATTAAGTTACTTTTGAATCACAACAACCATTCAGACCTTTAGGTTCTTGTTACTCACGTTTGGTAATTGGTGTGTGTGTGCAGGATATGATAACGGCGGGGATGGACACGACAGCGATAACAGCGGAATGGGGGATGGCGGAAATGATCAAGAATCCGAGAGTACAACAGAAAGTGCAAGAAGAATTCGACCGAGTGGTTGGAGTCGACCGGATTTTAACCGAGCAAGATTTCTCACGCTTACCATACCTCCAATGTGTTGTGAAAGAATCATTCAGAATGCATCCGCCGACGCCTCTAATGCTTCCTCACCGATCTAACGCAGACGTCAAGATTGGAGGCTACGACATCCCCAAAGGATCAAACGTTCATGTAAACGTTTGGGCAGTGGCTAGAGACCCAGCCGTGTGGAAAGATCCATTAGAGTTTAGACCAGAGAGATTCTTGGAAGAAGATGTTGACATGAAAGGTCATGATTTTAGGCTGCTTCCGTTTGGAGCAGGGAGAAGGGTTTGTCCCGGTGCACAACTTGGTATCAATTTGGTTACTTCAATGATGAGTCATTTGCTTCACCATTTTGTTTGGACACCACCTCAAGGAACTAAACCGGACGATATTGACATGTCTGAAAACCCTGGACTTGTTACTTACATGCGAGTCCCTGTTCAAGCCGTTGCCTCGCCTCGCTTGCCTTCTGATCTGTACAAACGCGTACCTTTCGAGATGTAAATGTTTCTTTGATCTACCTTTTGCTGCTGCTGCTGATGTTGTTTGTCAAAATGTTTCTTTGTGGTTTGTATCATCGAAAACTTTTGATGAGATTAGTTGTGTCGATTTAGGTGATGCTATGTTTTATGGAAACATAAGAATAAAGAGAAAGCGAACATACAAGTTTTTTTTATTACATTACACGCTAGGCCGAAATCAAGTTATCTTAGACCATTATTCGCAGAGAATTTAACAGAAGTATTTGAAAATCCGTAAATGGATTCAGTTGTTTTTATCTTCGAACAAGTTAATTTTCAAGAGGAGGATTCTTTAAACTCCTGCAATTGCTTGAAATTCATCCATGGCTTCACCCAAACTTTGGCTTCGAAATTCTTCGTCTGGCCACCTTCGTTTGCTTCTAGGGTTAAGTGGTACATCGTTCCTGCAACTACCTGCTCTCTTGCCTTTACTATCTTCTTCAACTCAAGAACCTTGTTCTGCACTTACCCGGGAAAAAAGAAAACTATCAGACAAAGATTCTTAATTCCTTGTCACCAAATTCATAGAATAGATAGGATCCATAATCAGAAACAGAGGAATGATATTGATACCTCTCGGTTATTATGCTCCTGAATAGCAAATCGAGCGAGACTCTCCATCTCTCCGCTGTTCTGGTTTCCTTGGATATCATGAATACCTCCTAGCATCATCGTCGTGTCTTTCTCTTCAGATCTGCAAATCCCTAATTGAATTGTTCCACAGAGAAGAATGGTAACTATCCAGATTGTAACAAAACCAAAGGCTTTTAATTCCATCTTTGATAGAGACTTATGATGCTTCGTCTCATTTCAGATTCGCTCTAGTTGTGGCCTCGTCGGTTTCTTTACGTTGCTTGGCGATTAAGGAAGGAAAATGACAAGTAAACGTACTAATGACACGTGTTCTCATCTGAGCGGCTAAGCGTTTTATGGAAAAGTCAAAGAGATAAGAGAAACAGAACGGCACGATGTGTGTGGTTTTACATTCATTGGAGAGCGTTCCAAACACATGAAAACGGTATGCATTCTCCGACTCGACTTGAGGATACTGTTCAAACTGCGAAATTGGGGAATTCGTTGTCGTCATCCTCGATCGCTCTTCTTGCTTCGTCGCTAACCGTTGATTCTCTGTTCGTCACTTGGTCCTCCGGCTGGAGAGAATGGTGATGGAAATTTTGGAACCAAACACCTGCATTAGAGGGTGTTGCACCAGTGAATCTATTCCGCTTCATCTCTCTCTTTCGTCGTTCACTCTTCTCTCCCAAATCGCTAGAGGTACTGTTTCTTCTCTCCCGCGATCTGCGTTCGATTGAATTCGATTTGTGTGGATATTTTTATTAGGGTCGGAGAGTGTGGTTTACGAAGCGATTCTAAACGGCCGACGAGTAGCGGCGAAGAAGCCTATCTTGTCTACTTCCGATGACCTCGACAAGTTCCACAGGAATTTGCAGCTCTTATGGTCTCTATCTCTTGTTCCATTTAACTCGCTCACTTGAACACATTTTCACAATGTTGATTATCTTAATTTTTGTATTGGTGAAGCAATCTCGATCATCCGGGTGTGGCTAAGCTACTGGCAGCACACGCGAAGCCTCCCAATTACATGTTTTTCTTTGAGTTCTACGAGTCAGGGACCTTGGCTGAGAAGTTACACGTTGAGGAGTGGTCTCCGAGTGTTGATCAAGTGCTAATGATCACGCTTCAGTTAGGTATGATTCTCCATTCGCTTTTGCCATTGTGTCTGACTATGCGTGAAAATGGATACTATTTTGATTATATGTATTTTTGTATGTTTCACTTTTTCAGCAAAGGCGTTGCAATATCTTCACAACAACGGTATTGTTCATAGGGATGTGAAACCAGCGAATGTTCTTGTAATGCTCTTCCTCTATTATTTAGACTTTAGCAAATTTTGATGTGAAGCTTAAGCGTGTTTATTGATGCAGCTTGACGAGAAGTTTTCCCCATATCTGGCTGATTTTGGTTTAGCCGAATATAAGAAGAATTTGCGAGAAGTTAACCTGCACAACTGGAAATCGTCTGGAAAGCCAACTGGTGGTTTCCACAAAAAGAACATGGTGGGAACACTTATTTATATGGCACCTGAATTACTAAAGAAAGAGATGTATACTGAGAAATCAGATATCTATAGTTTTGGGATTTTGATCAAGTAAGAATTATCTTTGAGAAGAAATTGAAAAGTTTCTACGTCATATATTCTTGCATTCATTTTCTTTCAGATATTTAAATTTATTTGCGGTATGTTTAGCTCTTTTTTCTTATGAAGCCTTTGTCCCATTTTTGACATTGCAGTGAGCTTTTAACCGGAGTTGTTCCATATACTGATCTCCGTGCGGAAGCTCAGGTTAAAACATCTTTCCTCATTTCCTCATGTCTGTGACAAGCCTTTATCGTGGATATACTATCTTTACTTCCATATATTCAGGCTCTTGAATTGCATTCTGTTTAGCGATATTACTAAAGTTTGGCAAGCACGATTTTTTACAATTCATAGAATTTCATGAACCTAGTCATTTATAACTAGATGTGTACTTCAAGCACATATAGACGCATTCCTTCTTTTTCATTCGTGACACATAGTGTACCCTGTGCATATCTGGATGGCAGGCTCACACTGTTTTAGAGATGAGTTACACAGAGCAGCAACTTACAGCTGCCATTGTGTCTTCTGGTCTGCGACCTGCCCTTGCTGAAACTGGATTGCACCTTCCAAAGAGTTTACTGTCTCTGATACAAAATTGCTGGGAAGCTGATCCTTCTGAGCGACCTTCTTTGGACAATGTGGTTTTGGAACTAGAATCAATTTGGGAACAAGAGAGAGGAAAACAGCAAGGTCATCTCCTTGAGGAAACATTTATTTCCAAGAGTGATAAGGATGGGGAGACCACTACAAGTACCGGAGATTACATGGGCAACATTAATTGGTCTAGTCAAGGGAAGTCTTTATCCAAGAAATCGTCTCTTTCAACTGCCTCTAGTGTGAAATTGTGGTCTAGTTCAACAGATGACCCTTCAAGATATGTCCCTATAATTTCTTGTGGGTCTTTTGCAACATGTGGAAGAAGAGAATCCATGGAAGATACACACTTCCTGATGCCACACATGTCTAATGAGGAAAGCATCCACTTATTTGCAATCTTCGATGGTCATAGAGGTATACCAATTGCCATTTTAAACCCAGGAAGCATCAATATCCAAATTTTTACATGTACCAGATAGGGTATATAATAGCATTCTGAATGACATGCAGGTGCTGAAGCTGCTGAGTTTTCTGCTCAAGTTTTGCCAGGACTAATTCAAAGCTCACCCTCTACAAGGTTGAATGATCAGGTCAAGCTTTTTTCTACTCTTCACCATAGTTTGTTGAAAAACTCATTCCTACGTCACTCATTTCAGCGCTGGAGAGGCACTTTCAGAAGCATTTGTTAAGACGGATCTAGCTTTCAGACAAGAACTTGATTCCCATCGTCAATCAAAAAGGGTGACTGAGAAAGACTGGCATCCTGGTTGTACTGCTATCGCTTCTCTCCTAGTGGACAATAAGCTTTTCGTTGCAAATGTTGGCGACTCCAGAGCAATTTTATGCCGTGCCGGTCACCCGTTTGCTCTAAGTAAGGTGAGATGGGGACTATTATCATTACGCCCTGGTCTCCACCTTCCCTGCATAAATTAACTTTTGGAGACATTTTGAAATCAGGCACATCTTGCAACGTGTGTTGAAGAAAGAAATCGTGTGACTGGAGAAGGCGGGCGTATTGAATGGCTGGTTGACACATGGAGAGTTGCCCCTGCTGGTCTTCAGGTTCGCCGGTTTATGTATTTGACAGACTTCCTCAAAAATAATATCAAACTCACCTTGTAATAACAGGTGACTCGGTCGATTGGAGATGATGACCTGAAACCAGCTGTAACAGCAGAACCAGAGATTAGTGAGACCATTCTATCAGCTGACGATGAGTTCTTGGTAGATTTTGCTTCTATGAAATTTTTGTTGTATATTCGCCGGTGGAGATGAATCATTGGTTGATTTTTGGTTAGGTAATGGCGAGTGACGGGCTATGGGATGTTGTGAATGATGAGGAAGTAATAGGTATAATAAGAGATACTGTGAAAGAACCTTCAATGTGTTCCAAGAGGTTAGCAACGGAGGCTGCAGAACGTGGTAGTGGCGATAACATCACAGTCATGGTAGTCTTCCTTCGGCCAGTGTCTACAGCTGAAAGGATCTACTAATAACTAGTAGCCAATTCTTGCACAGTTTTCTATTCAGGATCGAACCTCCATATAAATTATTAGATGGTATAAAGTATATGGTTCTGATTTAAACTGTAATGACACATTTTTTTATTATTTTCGTAGATAACATTTTTAAAAATTATATATAAGTTTGGATTGGAATTCTCTTTTTTTTTTGGATTGGAATTCTCTTTCATAACTAGTTAAAAATATTTTAAAATTGTCATCAGTATGCATTGGATAGTGTTAGTACTATTTTCTATTAAGATTTTTGTAAATTGTATAATTTTATTGAGATGTTATAAAAAAGGTGATTTATAAGAGACTTTTTAATATGGAAAAAGTCTTTTTGAATTCGGGTCATGTCTATGAACGCGTAGATGTTATCGGGGTCGTCCAACCATAGCAACGGGAAGAACGATATTCGGACTCTTTGCATATGTGCATTCCGGGAAATATTGTGACATCATGGACGTATTAAGATTCCAAACATTCTTCTTCCCATTATATATTAAACTTTATATCGAGAAATTTCTATGGGTGAATCACGATATAAGGTTTGATGTTTTGTTCTATAAGATTGTTAGTACGTACTTTTATCATAAACAACAATTGCGCCTTGTCTCCAGAATAAACATGATGTCTTACTTCTTGAACTTCTCCCACAGTTAAAGCTAGACACTCCATCAGGTAAACTAACTCTAGCTAGTCTTTCAACATATTTCTCTATATGATTTTCATAGTGCCAATCCTGAAGCACATCTAAGTCTTCCTCTACAACCTCTTGATCACTTAGGGTTTAATCCCTAAGAACAATGCAAGTGCACATGCAATGCAAAGAGGATCGAATCCTTAGAGACCTAGTGTTAACACTACGAATTATATAGTTTACACTAAGCTAAAATGAAGATTAAAATCTTAAACTAAGAACAAGAAATCAAAGCCGCAAGAAACAAGTGTTTTAAATAAATAGACTAAATGTGTCAAGTCTAAGGTAATTCGTGGAGGGATTCATAAATTGCATAGAAAATCAATTAGCAGTTGGTTAAAGTACTGTTCTTGAATTCAATTTAATGTATCTTTTCTCTGTGTTAATTACATATTTAGGCGTTAGAAAATCTAGGTTGGAAGGAGAATTGTACGTAAAGATTACCGATGAATTTATACAAGCTGTATGCTCACGCTAGCCTAAAGCTATAATATATGTAAAGGCAAAAATATTACGGATCCATGTGAAGAACAAGAGAGAGAATGGAGAGAAAAAGTTTGTTGTAAAATTTGTTCTTATTCAAATCTTAGCTGTACAGTGTTGCTTTATACAATTGATCTTATCATTACTGTATCGGTTTATCTTAACCGTATTTACAAATGAATAAATAGAATGGAGACCAGACCGGTATTCTCAATAGGCCCCCTCAAGATGAGCTTGCGAAAATGTTGAGAAGGCTCATCTTGGACTTGAGATGTTCAAACTGATGTGGAAACAGAGGCTTTGTTAGAATGTCAGCAATCTGATCTTCAGTTCGTACATAAGCAGCCTTGAGTAAACCTCTATCGAGTTGTTCACGAACAGAATGGCAATCTAATTCGATATGCTTAGTGCGCTCGTGAAAGACCGGATTGGTAGCAATATAGACGGCTGCGATGCTATCAGAAAACAATACCGGTGTCGGAACACTAACACGGAGATCAGTTAGTAATTTTTTTATCCAAATGATCTCTCGTGATGCCAGAGACAAAGCTCTGTATTCTGCTTCTGCAGAGGAGTGAGAAACAGTGTCTTGTTTCTTCGATTTCCAAGATATCATCGAAGAACCAAGGAAAGTGCACAGACTAGTAGTGGAACGACGACTATCAGGACATGAAGCCCAATCACTATCCGCAGACCCACTTAAAACAAGATCAGCATTAGAGGAGTAGAACAAACCTTGTCCCACAGTTCTTTTGATATATTGCAGGACCTTGTAAACTGCTTTGAGGTGAGTAGTTCTCGGTGCCGAAGAATATTGACAGAGTTTGTTTACTGCAAATGTGATATCTGGCCTTGTGATGGTCAAATACATTAGTCTTCCTACCAAACTCCGATACATTTCTCTATCAGAAAGCAACTCACCATCAGACTTGGACATCTTCAAATTCGGAACCATAGGAGTAGAGGATGGCTTACAACCTAGCATTCTAACAGAGGAGAGAATCTCAAGAGCATATTTTCGTTGGCAGAGAGATATTCCAGCAGGTGTTCTAGCAATCTCGAGGCCAAGAAAGTATTTTATGCATCCCAGATTCCTCAACTTAAAACATTTCTGCATTGCCTCTGTCAACTGCAAAGCAATGGTGTCATTTGTGCTTGCAATGACTATGTCATCAACGTACACTAGAACTGCCATAAAATTCCCTGAGTCATACTCTTTAACAAATAGAGTATGATCTCCATCTCCCTTTGTAAAGCCCAAAGTCAATAAAACACCAGAAAATTTCTTATACCACTGCCTTGATGCTTGTTTAAGACCATAGATAGATTTCTTAAGTCGAAGAACAGCATTCTTTGGCAATGTGGCCCCCTTTCTATCAGCATACCCTTCTGGCAAACGCATATAAACTTCTTCTTCTAATTCACCATTCGAAACATCCAACTGAGTAAGAGACCAATCCTTGGAAGCAGAAATCTTGAGTAGAAGCTTTACAGTGGTAAGTTTGGCCACAGGAGAAAATGTTTCTTTGTTGTCCAAACCCTCTTTCTGTGTATAGCCCTTAGCAACCAAACGAGTCTTATACTGCTCAAGAGATCCATCAACATGAAATTTGAGTGTGAAAATTCACTTACAACCCACAGATTTCTTACCATGTGGAAGAGAAGCAACTTCCCACGTACCAGTTGACTCCATAGCATCAAATTATTTATCAACCACAGCATCCCATTCCTTTACACCCTTTGCCTCTGAGTACGAACAGGGAATATGAATTTTGGTGATATGGTTGATATAAGAAAGGTGATCAGCCGAAATCTTATCATATGATAGAGAAAATGAAATTGGATGATCAAAATCAGAGTTAGTAGAGTAACAATGATAATCATTTAGATGTGCAGGAAGTTTTCTGGTACGAGGTTGTAAAACCAGTGATGGTGAAGGAGTAGGAGAAGAAGAAATTTCTGGAGAGAGAGGGGAAAGAGAATCCTGAGGCAACGAGGGTAAAAGTGTAAAGAAATCCATCTCAGAAGCGGAAACAGACTTTTGAAGAAGGGGGAATATTTCTTCATGAAAAATCACATTCCGAGATATAAAAATCTTGTTACTCTCAAGGTCCAACAACTTGTAGCCTTTGACTCCTGCAGGATAACCCAAAAATACACAAGCACGAGATCTGGGCAAGAACTTATGTCGCTGCTTAGGAGAAGTTGACATATAGCACAAACATCTAAAGACTCTAAGTTGAGTATAAACAGGAGGTGCACCTGTAAGTATCTCATGTGGTATCTTGTTTGATAACAATGGAGAAGGAGTCCTGTTAATCAAAAAGACTGCCGTTAATATGCAATCTCCCCCAATAAGCCAAATAAATACCAGATTGGAACAACAAGGAGCGGGCAACATTCAAGATGTGTTGATGCTTCCTTTCCACAACTGAATTATGCTCTGGTGTTTCAGGGCAAGAGTGATATGCAATAATCCCATCCTGTCGATAAAACTCTGCAAAAGCCAACTCCGGTGCATTATCTGATCTCACTGCTTTAACCTTAGTCTCAAACTGTGTCTCAACCTGCTTAACAAAACTTGGAAACACTTGGAGAACCTCAGATTTAGTACGCAGGAGAAAAACTCATGTTGCACGTGATTGGTCATCAACAATGGTAAGGAAATATCTAAAACCATCAATAGTTTCAACAGAAAAGGGTCCCCAAATATCAATATATAATAACTCAAAAGTGGAATTACAAATATTGTTTTGATTTGGAAAAGAAAGTTTCTTTTGTTTAGCCAAATGGCAAACATGACAATAGGCAGTGCCTTTATTCTTCTGCTTAGTAGTTCCCGAAGCTTCAGAGATTATATCCATCTTGGCCGATGATGGATGCCCAAGCCTCTTGTGCCACACTCCAATATCCACAATCGCATTCACCGAGTGACTTGAAAACTGAGTGTCCAGCACATAGAGGTTTCCTATACGCTTACCATGTCCAATCACCAACTCCCTGGAATGATCCTGGATTTCACAAGTGTTTGGATAAAAAAAAACACGTGAACCCAAGTCAGTGGTCAAGCAACTGATGCTGAGCAGATTCAAACGAAATTCTGGTATAAACAAAACATCTTTGAACAAGATATGTTCATTCATCCTAACCGAGCCCATTCCACTTATTCTAACCATTGACCCTGTTGGCAGATGCACAGTCTTTTCAATAGAGGTGTCAGTGGAAACAAACAGTTGTCGATCATGACAAACATGATTTGTTGCTCCAGAATCAATCACCCAAGTATTGGTAGTAAGGGTGTTGTGAGAAACATGGAGAATACCAACAAAATGAAAAGTGGAAGGAGAGAAAGAGATACCAGAGGAACCGGCAGAAGTAGAAGGACCAGAGTTCGCTGAGGGAGTAGTGGGCGAAGAAGGTTGAAGCTGGGAGCTGAACAGTGCAATAAAACTCTGAATCTGATCTTTGGACAGATTTCCAACCAAACTCTCAAGGTTTGATGGAGAGACCACTGGTTGAGGAGATAAGCCTACTTGTGCAACCAAAGATGAAGAGGATTTGGAAGCCTTATCAGCATTCTTACCTTTAGTTCCATAACTAGGGGGATATCCAATTTTCTTGAAACAACGTTCTGCAATATGTCCCACCTTATTGCAATAAGAGCATATAGGTTTCCCTTTGTTCTGGCCTTGCTGAACATAGCAAATCATCTCCGAGTTTGAAACATCAGCAATAGGAGGAGAAACTGCAGGAACAGCAACAGGTGAAGACTCGGAAACGTGAAAAGCAGCTAGAGCAACTGTGTTGGAGAAGCCTTGCTGATTATCATCTTGATATCAAGAATCTTGTACACCTCTGCTAAAGATGGGAGAACCTTATTTGCAAGAATCATATGACGAATGATTTGATATGAGTCATTCAAACCAGCTAGAAACTTGACAATCTTTGCCCTCTCTGCTTTCTTATGCAGAAAATGAGCTTTACCACATGTACAAGGTTCCTCAAGTTCTTCTGCACTCTCCAAATCACTCCACAGCATACGCAGTTGAGTGTAATATTCAGAGAGAGTCTTCCATCCCTGACGAAGATCTTGTATCTTCTGGGTAAGATTGAATGTTCTAGGTAGGTTGTTCATGTGGAAACGAGTGTGTAGATCTAGCCAAACCGCAGCAGCATCATCCATCTTCAAGACGCTGCGATAGAGCCGTGGAGACAAAGTGTTCAAGATCCACATCTTGACTAGACGATTACACCGAGACCAACGATTAAAGCTAAAATCCGTTTTAGCAGGACGAGGAATCGAACCATCTACAAAGCTAAGTTTATTCTTAGCATCCAGAGCTATGAGCATCGCAACATTCCAGTCATCATAGTTCGTTTCATCCATGGTGAGAGAGATTATTTTCAAACCTGAATGATCCGAGTTGTGAATGTAGTATGGTGAATCTGGATTCTCATGGATCTGTTGTCGTTTAGAATCCATATCACCATCAAACATCTAAACTGCTGGTGACTCTGGTTGTTGAGACACATAACAAGATCTGGCTAGACGAGCAGATCTGGGCGGAAAAAGCACGTTTACTTTCTTTGCAGTAACCATCAAAGGTGTTTCGAGTATAGATCGACGAAAAATAAAGTCCGATCTTAAGTTTGCAAAGAGGAAACAACGAAACGCAAGAGGAATTAGAGCTGGGTAGACTCTGATACCATATTACGAATCCAGAAAATGTGAAGAACAAGAGAGAGAATAGAGAGAAAAAGTTTGTTGTAAAATTTGTTCTTATTCAAATCTTAGCTGTACAATATTGCTTTATACAATTGATCTTATCGTTACTGTATCGGTTTATCTTAATCGTATTTACAAATGAATAAATAGAATGTAGACCAAACCGGTATTCCCAATAAAAAATCATAAGTAAATTGGAAATCTTCAATAGTTACATGCTGAACATGAGCATGTCTCCTGTTTCCAATACGATCAGGTTCCTCCGATTCTAACGTTTGATTCCGCTGGAAAGAAATAAAGAGACGTTCGGGTCTTCTCGATGGTGTCTCCGTAACGACTTTGCAATCTCGAAACGCTAACGAATCACTAAGTTCAGTTTAAAAATAATCGTGGAATTCTTAGGGAATACACGAATAATCGTGGAATTCTTAAGGATCAGTTTAATCAAATGATCCTAAGAAAAACTAATTAAACATATTAAGCTCTACTCCTTAGTTTTCGGTTTAATCATTAGATTTACTACAAAATGAGGTGGATGAATACTTACTTACTCGTCAAGTAGCTCTGGCCAGACATGAACTGAACGGTTAGAATTAAAATTTCTTGATATTTTGATTTTGACTAATTATATTATTTAATTTAGCATTGCGAGACCATGCGAATTGGTTTGCTAATTCTTTGGTTTCCTTTTGAATCTTAATCCCATTAGTCAAAAGTGGGTACGAACCCTATACCCACAGCTTTTTGCGTCGATTGGTCTGACCTCTCGTTACAAGTGGGGAATAGTCTTCGTTAACTATTTTCATTCGGTTTAGTGTTGAATCCCTTGATTTGTTTATCTCACCAATAATTAGAATCCCCAAAAAGATTTCACAAGACAGACTGTGATTGATATTGAAAGCATGTCACCTACAAAATAGCTACGAATGAAAGCAACTCAAAAAACAAAAGACTTCAATTTAGATGACCAAAAAAAAATTTGGATATCGAAAAATGCTTATGTCGTGATGAGGATCAAAATGTAAATGGGACCTTACGATATAGGAATAATTGAGATTCTCATAAAGCTCAAATCAGAGGAAGATTAATTCGAGAAAATTGAAAAATGCTTGTGTGTTAATAGAGGTTTTCGAAAGTGTTCGTATTCATTAGTCTGTGATTTAGATATTAGGTGCTACATTTAGATGAAAATATGATCTAACGATTCTATAAGAGTGATTGAAATTAAAAAAAAATCCAAACAAGGAGATCAAAAAGTGAATCTGAAGTTGAAAAAGTCTATCAAACAAAAAACAAATTCAAAGAAATAGGTGGAAATCCGATGGTTTAGTAAATCAAAAGAAGAGAAGTCGAATGAACAAAAGCAATAAACGATGTGGGAAGAAACACATCTGAATACTAAAATAAAATGCGTGTAGCCAATTTCAATTCAAGCATATGAACAACAAACTTCGTTAGAAGGATCAGTTATAACTAGACGAGACATATCAAGATATGCTTTGATGAAGGCAATGTCAACCAAAAATAAAATTTCCAATAAGACGAAGCCAGTCATTGCCTATATTATTGAAAAATTTAACATATTAGAGTCAAAATAGCAGTACAAACTGGAAAACACACTTGACACAAATCCACTTTGAAACAAGATAGTTATAGTTTACTGATTCATTTTCCGGTTAATCTCTCGTTCCTGCATAGAGACTAAGTCAATCGGCCGGCGTGGGTCATCAGCGGAAAACCGACCAAGGAGGCTCAAGCATCCTGTACGCTCATTGATGGTTCTTCTAATGATGGCCTTGCGTTCAATGCGCTCATCAATCCCCTTTTTAACGCCAAAGCCCTTGAACGTTATGTAAAAAAGTGCATTTTTCGCATAGAGTCTATCCACACCATCTTCTTCATCATTACTAGTTTCTATAGCAACTTTTAAAATATCCAGCTCGAACGCAGAGGGCTGCAGATTGAAACAAAAGAACCTATGTCTAAGATTACTATGACCAACAATACAGACCAAGAAAAGAAAAGAAAACTTACAGCTTTGAGTACATAATTAGCTTTACGAACTTGAATCTCCAAATATAGACGAATCCAATCAGTGTTTCGCAACTCTGATTCCTCCACCTCCAAAAGCAATGCACCAAAGCAAGTTAATTAATCAATGACCCACTCGAATAAAAGTTCAAATATCAAAACTATTACAGCAAGTAAATCAGCTCTACAGCTGCAATAGAAATCCATGAATTGCGATCGTAAAACTGTCTTACCATGTAAAATCGTTTCGTGTCATTGAATGCATCCTCTGACGGCCACTCAGGCAAGGGCTCCAAGGTGAATTTTTGATAGTCGGAGGGCTCCAAGGTGGAGCTGTGCTCACCGACAGGTCTGGACATGGGTACCGTCAAAGCCAAACAATTTAGTTTTTGCTCGACTTCTTCAACCTCAAACTCTAGCTCAGACCCGCTGACTAGATTGATAGCGACCAGAGTAATCCAGTAATGTCTCATAAATGCCAACGTCTCTTTATATTTGATTACACGACTGAACCGTAAGTTTGTGTTTGTCCCCTGGTAGAGATCAAAAGAAAAGGTCAATTAAATTGCAATCAAGAAACAAGAGAGGGGACTAGCAGTTTTTACCTTCAACATTTTGTAACGATGAAGCCCCACCTTAGCATATGCGTCGATTATATAAGGATAACGGCCCCCCACAGAATTCTTATCACAGATGACGGATACCACTCCAGATTCTCCGAATGGTGGATCATTACCCTAAGACCCATCAGTTAGTAATTAAGTTTTGCTCGTATAAATTAACAAACCCTAGAAGCGATTAAGGTTAATTTTGTGTGACACAATCTCCACCAAAACTCTAGCCAATAAGGGGATGAAAGAACTACCATTGATTCAACCAATCGACGGAAATACGCGGCCACCGGATCTGTAATCTCAGACGTCATGCCTATTTCGAGCGGTGGCTGCTTTATCTCTCTCGTTTTATCCATTTAGGTTTACCAAAGGCACGTAGATGCCCCTTATATATCCGAAATTTTACCAATAGTAGTCCAATAGACAAAAACACTCCCTAATCCCCACCCACAAACTTATCTTGGTATGCTTATGAACTTTCTATATTGCGTATGATTTTGTGTTTTCTGTCTCTCTAACTTGAGTTTTTTTTTATTCAAAATTATAGAATACAAAGACGGCAAGATTAAAGGTGTTGAGGGACATGTTGGATTCAGATGATTGCAAAGTCTCGACAATAACTCTTGTTGAGATGACACACGATGAGCTAGAGACGTTTCTTGAGTTCATGTACAACGGTTCGCTTCCCGATACAAAACTGAAGCAATACGTCCGTACGCTTTATTTAGCTGCAGACAAATACGAGATTTCATACCTCCAAGATGTATGCAGAAAGCAGCTCATTGACTCCATGCATGAACTCGTCGAATGCGTTTGATGTCCTCGAGCTTGCAAAGATTCCGTTGGACAAAATCCTCAAAGATGTTGTCTCTGAATTTATCATAATACACATGGAAGAGACGTCGTTCTCCACTAAGTTATTGTCGTTCGTGGAGAGTAATCCGGATCTTACTGTCCAAACGATAAGGGGTTATGTGAAAATCAAGGGGCATGAATGAGCGTACAGGATCTTACAGGTGTATCCTTTTTCATTACGGTTGAAATGTTTTTATTTTTTTGACTGTACAGATCTTACAAGTGTATCCTTTTTCATTAGGGTTGAAATATTTTTATTTTTTTACTGATTGTACCAAATTTTTTTATACTATATATTATAATTGACAATAGAATATTATAAGGGTGGAATTCATATTCGGGATTGGAGATTAGTTTCGATTGACTGCAAAAATTCGGATATATCGGAGACGGATCCGGATAGCAAAATCTAGGATCCGTCCAAATTGGATCCGGATATCTTAGTTTTGAGGTCCATACATCCGGATCCAAACCATTAAATATATTAAAATATTTTTACATATATTATGTGATTTCTTATATAAAACATATATATAATTTAGTTTTAATTATGTTTTTATAATATATTATATTTTATTTTCTAAGATATTATATTAAATATGTTATAGAAACAGAAGATAATAAGGCAAATTATTCTTATCCAAACACAAATACATATATAGGAATACAAAGTTAAATTCTAGAACTTTCTAGAACATAGGTTTATGGGTCTGTAATGGACATCTACATAAATGATTCATAACACTCTTCTTTGGATATTCTATTATACAAAAATATTTTCTAAAGTGCATCTTATGCATCATTAAAAACCTTACCAGGAAAACCAGTGAGAAAAATCATGATTAAGGAAAAAAGAGTGCAGCGCGCATTTACTCCCCTTGATGAGAACCTAACTCGAGTCTTTGAGATGAAGCATGTGACTAACTCCTTAAAAATAATACGTTGAAGCGCCATGGTAGATGTTTCTCGATATTAGGTCTTCCAAGACAGTTTGTACAGGTCCTACAAAAACAGTCATATATTGAGTTCTACAATCATAAATGACTTGATTCAAATCGGAGATGAAAGTAGACTCAAATATCTTTCTCTGGACACCAAGATCATCTTCTAATGCCACCAGAAATGTCTTCTTCGGTTGAGAAACTTTCGACCTTTGATTTTGTCTCCCGAATGAAGTGTGTTTATGTCTTGATTCTTCTTCATGTATGAAGAATCTTGGATCATTCTCTTTTGCTTCTCTCGATCTTGAAAAAGACTTTGTAATATTGATAGATCTTAATCTTTTGAGTGATAACATTCTCTCCTTTTTAGGTGTCTATCATTTACGTGTTCTTTGCTGCCTCATTAAAACCTTGATATGGAAAAACCTATTGAGATAAAAACCATTATAAGGAAAAAAAAGTACAGCCACGCCACGCACATCATCATATTCTCCTCCTAGAAGCATCATCTTTGAGATATGCATTCCAACCATATGTATCATCTCTATGGGAATTGCTATAAGCACAACCTTAGTGAATAAACTCGATGATTGTCGTATAATCTCTTAGGCCATTGGATTTATGGTTTATAACATCCCTTTCACATAAAAGATCTGGTTTATTTGGACTCAAGCCCAAAATAACTTAATATACAATATTCTAAACTTTCATATTGTACATGCTTGTACATGCGAGTTATTCGGTATATTTTTATAGAAGTTACTATTATGACTATCCTTCTTTTCCTATCATACGGGTCACATATTTCGATCATGAAAGAGATCAATAAATTGTTAACTATCATTATAAATATGATACTCAGGAGCAATAATTATTTCCCTCATATTCTCAATATGTGTGCACTTACTGTATAATTCGTGTAGTGATGTTCTCGAACTAACACTTACTACTTCTAACTGTTCAAATCCTTATAAGGTTTACTGCTTCTTGCAATTTAATACTTTCTCAAACTTTCACATTAGTGTCATTGTCCAGTGGCTCTCAATTTCTTTTCTTGTTGCCAGACTAGTAAGAAATTTAAAAGTAGTTGCTTCCATCACATGAAAGTATTTTCTTTACAATCCATTCTAGGTCTTTGTGAGAATTCTTGTGCAATTACTACTTTGCACCTCACAATTTCATCATCTCATATATTCTTTCATAGAAAACCCCATTTGCCACTGGCTTTACACCATTAGGTGTATGGACTATTGGTCTGAATACTCCTCTCTTCCCAAGAGATTTTACCTCTGCATCTATTTTTCTTTCCCTTTTGGCTAATCATCACTTTGTGTACACTTTTCAATAGATGACTCATGATCCTCATTCTCATCAACTACTACATTGCATGCATAAATTTTAAAGATGTCAATTTGATATCGGTTCCATATTATTCCAAACATGACATAGCTATTTGAGATTTTCTTATTCTCAGGTACCTGAATTTCTCTTTTTGTCATGATTTCTATCTCTTCTCGAGATCCTTAGTATTTCATTCCTCAGTCTTGCCATTCTTATTCTTGCTCCTTTTCAAATTTTCAAAGATTATTATCTTTGGAACGGATAGGTCTATCACGCTTCAGGCGCTCTTTAGACTCACTAGCAGTTTGATATCGTCCTTCTTAGACATCAATTTAACAAGAGCATTTACAGCTGGTACATGTGACTTTGTCACTCTATTAGGATCAGTTAAAGTATCTGACAACCGATTGCTTAACTTTTTACACGAATTATCTTTCATACATTCATTTGGATTTCTATCATGCTCTTCAGTCCGAGGATCAATAATAATTCATTTCAATTCATTTTCTTCTCTAGCTGTTTATATTTCTCCCTCTGATGTTGGATAGAATGACTCATTAAGAGTCTATACATATGTAAATCTTTTGCAATGGAGATTCATATCCAACATATTCATAACCTCCTTTGAGGTCCCATCTTTAAGTGTTGTGGTGGAACAACTTATCCAACATTTCTAGTTGGGATATTTTTGGTTCCTGACCCAAAAACAATTTGATGGGGAGAGTTACTAAGTACTATTTGGCATTATGCGAATCAATGTTGCTGCATCTTAATATAGCTACAAGATGTTCAACCCATATCCCAATAGGCATAAATAATAATCATCAAAAGTTTACGCCATGATTTCACCAGCATTACCAAGTTGTTGGGAATGTCCTGAAATCACACTTGTATTTACTCTTATATATAGTTGTCAAGATAAGACAATCATGTGATACTAGGTGATTACAATGCTTTGCTAGAAGCCACTTGTAATCTATGAGTTGAGAACTCATTGCTAGTATTATATGATCCTACAGGGTCACACACCTAAGCAAACTGGATAAATAAGATTGGGATTGATCATTAGTGTATATTTGATATACACAATTCATGTGTTTTGAGAGGTGTGTCGATCGACACAATAGTTGTGTCGGTCCAAAACGACATGTTTTGGTTTATGACTTAATTAGACTTGGGCTTGGCCCGATTGTTAATTAGGTATTTGCTAATCCCTATATATAGAGATTAGGCACGACTTTTACTCTTAACCTAATTTACACAGCCACCAGAAACACAGGAATTCCTGAAGCTTTAATAAGAGATCTGATCTCTCTTCCGGCACTAGCATCCCGGCTTTCCAGTTTGTGTGCGTGTGGATACCAGTAGAGGCGCAGCATCTGAGGCGTTTCATATCTCGTCATACCTGATCTCTTCCACTGCATAACATTCAGGTATACTCGAGATCCGATTAAATAGATTCAATTGACACTAGATCCTAGGGATTAAATTTGTTGTTCGGGTTTTATAAAAGTTATAAAACCTACACAAATTCCTACAGTGGTATCAGAGCCTAGTGTTTTTATTGAATCTAATGCATGTTAATTGAATTAAGTGAATTCAAAACGATATATGAAAGTTTGTATATAGGAAGCATGCTAGAATTTTGATTAAAATTCGTGTTTTAGGGTTTCTGGGTTGTCGCTGTCGACCGACACAAATCTTGTGTTGATCGACACACTGCCAGAACCGACCGAAAATTTTAGGTCTCGATCCGATGATCGAACTTCCCTGAACGACGTGTATCGATCGACACAATAGTTGTGTCGATCGACCCAAGCGTTTTATCGCGATTGGTTCAATCTGATTGGATCGGTTTTCGCGATTGGCTCTGTCCAGGTTTTGTTGTGTCGACCGACACTAAAGCAGTGTCGATCGACAAAAATGAGCTGTGTCGACTGACACAAGTAAGTTGTGTCGACCGACGAAGCATTCACAGATTATTTTTAAGTTGTGTCGACCGACACAAGCTTTCTGTGAACAGTCTCAGCGACTTAAAACCCATCTTCTAGATTAATTAAAACTTAATTAGATTGATTGTTTTAATTAAAACCTTTTAGGATACATATTTGATATGTATTAGATCCGTTCCTCAAACTAATATCAAGTGATACTGATGTTTTTCCAATCTTATCTACCGTCTAGACTCGTTTCATTGTGCGATGGGCTTGCCAAAGCAAGGTGTCCACAATTACATGAGTAAGACAGATGGTAATCGTTACCATGTGACTGAAGAGATTGGTTCACTTGACTAAGCCATCAAAACGGTTTTGGGCTTAGAAACATAGGAGTGAATTAGACATGAGATGTCTAATTCATGACCAAGAGTTACACTGGATGTAATTAGCAAAAGTTGTTGCTTACCTAGATAGCTAAGATTTGGGCGATGAGCCAAACCTCACTCAAGTTTTAGTGAAGTATGGATCTTGGATAACTATATTCAAATTGAGGAAACATTGTTTTGAATAGATTTCGAGTTTTCTTAATTGTTAAGATTTCTCTTTTCTTGATCATCATAACTAAATCTCTTTTCCTTTCTTTTGATTCAGCTATGTCAACCACTCACCATAACTCATTCTCCCTGAGATCCGTCCATGAGAAGGAAAAGTTGAATGGATCAAATTTTCTCGAATGGTATCGGAATTTGAGAATTTTTCTCAAGCATGAGAAGAAAGAATATGTTCTTGAAAATGTTCTCCCTGCTAAACCGATACTTAATGCCCCACATGCAGAGAGGAATGCTTGGGATAAGCATTCAAATGATGTGGTCGATGTGTGTTGTCTCATGCTGGCTACCATGAACTCAGACTTGCAGAAGCAATATGAGAACGTGGAGTCGCCAGTTGAGATGATCACTAGCCTGAAAGGAATGTTTTAGGAGCAGGCACGAACTGAGAGATACCAGATGGTTAAGTCTCTCATTGAGTGCAAGCTACCAAAGGACGGTTCAGTTAGTGCTCATGTCATTAAGATGATAGGTTATATTGATAACCTAGAGAAACTGGACTACCCCCTTAGCCAAGAGTTGGCTACTGATATCATTCTGCAGTCATTGCCGCCAAGTTATGATCAGTTTATAATGAACTATAATATGATCGATATGACGAGGCCTTTGACTGAGCTGCATAACATGCTCAAGACAGCTGAGTCCAATATCAAGAAGGGCACTCCCAATGTACTCCTAGTACAAGGGAGTAAGAGGTTTAAGAAACCTAAGAACAAGGCTAAAGGCAAGGCTGTTCAGATTCTGAATCAGGACAAGCCCGAGCCCAAGCCCAAGTCTGGCCCTTCTGATACTGATAAGTGCCATTACTGTAAGGAGTCTGGGCATTGGAAGAGAAATTACAAGAAATACCTGGAAGATTTTAAGAAGATGAAGAAGACTTACGAGCCTTCTTCCTCAGGTATTTATCTTATAGAAGTAAATGTTACTACTTCAAGTTCTACCTCATGGGTATTGGATACTGGTTGTGGTGCTCATATTTGTACTAATATGCAGGGCGTAAGCAACAGTAGGACTTTGGAGAAGGGACAAGTGGACCTGCGCGTTGGAAATGGAGCAAGAGTTGCTGCTTTAGTTGTAGGAACATTTCAATTGTCTCTTCCTTCAGGCTTGGTTTTAGAACTTAAGAATTGCTACTATGTACCTGCTATAAGCAGAAACATCATTTCTATTTCTGTTTTGGATTTGGATGATTTTCATTTTTCGATTAAAGACAAGCTTTGTTCTTTTGATCATGATGATATTTTTTATGGTAGCGCCCCATTAGAGAATGGGCTTTACGTTTTAAACCAATCTATGTCTGTCTATAACATAAACAATAAAAGGTTCAAGTCTAATGACTCCAATCCTACTTTTCTCTGACATTGTCGTTTGGGCCACATCAACGAGAAACAGATTCAAAAGCTCCATAATGATGGACTTTTGGGCTCATTTGATTATGAATCATGTGAGAAATGTGAATCCTGCTTGTTAGGCAAAATGACTAAGGCCCCTTTCAACAAACCTAACGAAAAGGCCAGTGACTTGTTGGGCCTAATACATACTGATGTGTGTGGCCCAATGAGCATTAGTGCTAGAGGGAATTTTGGGTACTTCATTACATTCACTGGTGATTTCAGTAGATATGGCTATGTCTACCTAATGAGACATAAGTCGGAATCCTTTGAAAAGTTCAAGGAATTCCAGAATGAAATACAGAACCAACTTGGCAAAAGTATCAAAGCTCTTCGATCATATCGTGGAGGTGAATACTTAAGCCAAGAGTTCAGTGATCATCGGAGAGATTGTGGAATTGTTTCACAACTCACTCCTCCTGGAACACCCCAATGGAATGGTGTGTCTGAGAGGAGGAATCAGACCCTATTGGATATGGTTCGATCAATGATGAGTCACACAGATCTTCCATTATCTTTCTAGGGATACGCTCTAGAAACGTCTGCATTTACGCTGAATAGGGTTCCATCAAAATCAGTTGCAAAGACACCACATGAGATGTGGACTGGAAATGTTCCAAGTTTGTCTTTCCTGAAGATTTGGGGTTGTGAGGCTTACGTCAAGCGAATGTTCACATACAATCTCGGCCCAAAATCTGACAAATGCTACTTCGTTGGTTATCCCAAGGAAACCAAGGCTTACTACTTTTACAACCAAACTGAGAACAAAGTGTTTGTTGCTCAGAACTGTGTCTTTCTTGAAAGAGAGTTTCTTTCTAAAAAGAATAGTGGGAGTAAAGTACAACTCGAAGAAGTTCGAGAATCACAGGAAGCTGTTCAACTTGTTCAGGAAGAACATTAGTTAGATTTACGAAGAGTCGTAGTATCTACACCTGTGGTGCCTGAAGTTCGCAGATCCGAAAGGATTCGTCACAAGCCCGAGAGATACGGATTTCTCATGACCAACTGTCACGATCTGTTGATCGTGGATAGTGACGAGCCTGCGAATTTCGAAGAAGCAATGATGAGCCCTGACTCCGAAAAGTGGCTTAAAGCCACTGAATCCGAAATGGGATCCATGTCACATAACAAAGTATGGACTTTGGTGGATTTGCTCGATGGTGTGAAAGCCATTGAGTGCAAATGGATTTTCAAGAAGAAAATTGATGTGGATGGAAACATACAGATTTACAAAGCTAGATTGGTAGCTAAAGGTTTCAAGCAAATTCATGGTATTGACTATGATGAAACCTATTCCCCAGTTGCTATGCTTAAATCTATTCGGATTCTCCTGGCAACTGCCGCTCATTATGATTATGAGATTTGGAAAATGGATGTGAAAACCGCCTTCCTGAATGGGATTCTGGAAGAGGATGTGTACATGACACAACCTGAGGGTTTCATTGATCCAAAGAATGTTGGGAAAGTATGCAAGCTTCATCGATCCATTTATGGGTTGAAGCAGGCATCTCGGAGTTGGAATCTTCGTTTTGATGAAGCGATCAAAGAGTTTGATTTCGTGAGAAACGAAGAAGAACCATGTGTTTACAAGAAGACTAGTGGGAGCGCAGTTGCATTTCTAATACTGTATGTGGACGACATACTTCTTCTAGGAAATGACGTTCCATTGCTTCAGTCTGTAAAGACCTGGCTCGGAAGTTGTTTCTCGATGAAGGACATGGGAGAAGCCGCTTACATCCTTGGAATAAGAATCTATAGAGATAGATTGAATAAGCTGATTGGATTGTGTCAGGATACTTATATTGATAAGGTCTTACACATGTTCAATATGCATGATTCCAAGAAAGGCTTCATACCAATGTATCATGGCATTTCTCTTAGCAAGACACAGTGTCCTTGGACACAGGCTAGGCAAGAGCGGATGAGTAGGATTCCTTATGCTTCTGCTATGGGATCTATCATGTATGCCATGCTTTGTACACGTCCAGACGTCGCTTGTGCTTTAAGCATGACGAGTCAATACCAGTCTAATCCAGGTGAGAGTCACTGGACAGCAGTCAAGAACATCCTCAAGTTTTTGAGAAATACTAAGGATAAGTTCTTGGTGTACGGAGGAAGTGATGAGCTAGTAGTGAGGGGTTACACAGATGCGAGTTTCCAAACAGACAACGACGATTTCCGATCTCAGTTTGGATATGTCTTTTGTCTAAATGGCGGTGCGGTCAGCTGGAAGAGTTCCAAGTAGAGCACCGTAGCGGATTCGACGACTGAAGCTGAATACATCGCTGCTTCAGAAGCGGTAAAGGAGGCTGTTTGGATTAGGAAGTTCATCATTGAACTTGGTGTGATTCCTAGCATTAATTAGCCAGTGGCATTATATTGTGACAACAATGGTGCCATCGCTCAAGCAAAGGAACCCAGATCACATAAGAAATCCAAGCACATAGAAAGGATGTATCATCTTATTAGTGATATCATTGATAGAGGAGATGTGAAGATCAGCAAAGTTCCGACGGACGAGAATGTTGCTGATCCTTTGACTAAGCCTCTCCCACGACCTAAGCATGAGAGCCTTACTGCTGCTATAGGCATTAGATTTCTTAAGATGTGATCTTGATTCTAGTGGGAGTTATGTTTTATTTATGTTTATGTTATGATGATCTTGTAGACATACATTTGATTATGTTTCATTTAATGAAATTTGTTTCAGTATTATTTAATTATGTTATTAAATAATGGTCCCAAAATGATTTATGGCATTCTTATAAGTCATCAAGTACGTGACTTGATCATGAAACCTTATAAGTAATGAATGACATAAATTATCTGAGTCCCTAGTCGAGGTTATTGAAGTGGGACATTAATAACCGCGGGAGACTAGTATGTGAGGTGACTGATGACTAAGTTTCATGGAGTCATTAATAAGGGTATTAAAGTCAATCACATAGATATGTGTTAGTGAACACAGTATCGGATATGACCTGTTAATGAGAACTCTACAAGTATATTATATGAGTGTCATAAGAGTTTCTCATTACGACTATAAAGTATAGTCCTTAGACCTGAGTTCATCATGTTTCTCTTACATATGAATTGGCCTGCTTTGGTTTTGTCAAACGTCAGCCGTAACAAGTGATTATAAAGGCATTATTGGGCTTGTCATGAAGTGTGTAAGGAACAGGGATGGAACAAGATGGGATTTGTCCCTCCTATATAATGGGAGATAAATATCTCTGGGCCTATCGAAGATTTGATACTGAGAAATGCGTGGCCGCGCTCAAACGAGGTGATTGTCAGTCGTTTGTTTTATCAGTATAAATCATAGATCGATAAAAATGGTCTAGCTTAATAAGGATGACACGAGCTCTTGCCTTATGCTAGATCGAGATATAGTGACAAGGGATTATGGGAATAGTTGATTCCAGTACAAGTGGGAGATTGTTGGGAATGTCCTGAAATCACACTTGTATTTACTCTTGTATAAAGTTATCGAGATAAGACAATCATGTGATATTAGGTGATTACAATGCTTTGCTAGAAGCCACTTGTAATCTATGAGTTGAGAACTCATTGCTAGTATTATATGATCCTACAGGGTCACACACCTAAGCAAACTGGATAAATAAGATTGGGATTGATCATTAGTGTAATGATCGAATTAGTGTATATTTGATATACACAATTCACGTGTTTCTGAGAGGTGTGTCGATCGACACAATAGTTGTGTCGGTCCAAAACGACATGTTTTGGTTTATGACTTAATTAGACTTGGGCTTGGCCCGATTGTTAATTAGGTATTTGCTAATCCCTATATATAGAGATTAGGCACGACTTTTACTCTTAACCTAATTTACACAGCCACCAGAAACACAGGAATCCCTGAAGCTTTCATAAGAGATCTGATCTCTCTTTCGGCACTAGCATCCCGGCTTTCCAGTTTGTGTGCGTGTGGATACCAGTAGAGGCGCAGCATCTGAGGTGTTTCATATCTCGTCATACCTGATCTCTTCCGCTGCATAACATCCAGGTATACTCGAGATCCGATTAAATAGATTCAATTGACACTAGATCCTAGGGATTAAATTTGTTGTTCGGGTTTTATAAAAGTTATAAAACCTACACAAATTCCTACACAAGTAGTCTCGCAAACTTCAAGTTGCAGATATAACAAGGATATATACGACCATTTTGTCGATGCATTAATTACAAACATATGGTGGATGATCAGTGCACCAGTGGGTGATCAAGCCCACACATTTCCTTGTATAATTTCCAAAAAGTAAATAGTTTTCAAATCTATTTTGCTGGTCAAATCGATTTATCCTTTTACCTTGCGAGCAAGCAGCATATAACGAATGTCGCATCATTACTAAACGGGGATGACATAGCCGGTTTGCCAAACATTAAACTTTCAGTAAACTTCTGGTTTACTATAACATTTATCTCCATTTTAAACCATAATATTTATCTCCATTTTATTCATTTTTGTGTAGTACAATCCAGTAATACTTTTACTGCCTTGGGTAATACTTGTGATTGATATTCAACATTTCCCTTTACTTTATCTCAATATGATTAGATTAGAAATCTCTTGGATTTTCTTTATAAATTATTCATCAAGTCCATTTCCAGTGTGAACATAACCTTATGGATGTTTCACTTAGTATAGATGTGGGATTGTCTAATTCTTCCCCTCAAGATAATGACACTTCAGATTCATCTATCTCGAATTGAATCTCACTCTATAATCAACATCATACCTAACTTAGGTCATGTGTTATATTTTACATCCTTTTGACCGTTGAGACTTGGGAATATATTGCAATAATGATTTCAAATAGCGTTCCCATAGACAACAATATATTTGCTCTCATGTAGCTTCCAATAATATTTATAATATTAGATATTGTATTCACATTAGTTTCTTTCCTCCTCATATAAGACAAAGAGAATTATCTCTTGTTTGTTACCATCTCTATTTTTCTCACTTCTGGTGAGAATATGAATTCTTAAAAGAAACTCATAGGGGTTCGACCTTGACCATATCCATATTCACATCTACAACCACTATTCTAGCCACTTCCTTGAGAAATAATGTGATCTTTCCTTTCTCAATATAAAATGTCACATTCACTTCAAGGAATGAAGCACAATCAAGTAGACGTGACTTATTGTTCAATACTTCTTTATTTCGCTCATCTTCAATGAGACAAAATATAAACTCATACTTTAATTCACTTTTCATGATATTGTGCTACCAGGACAACAATATTTCGATGAAATATAAAGCATGTTTTTTTCAAACATCTCTATATTAGTACTCATTTACGGACTTAAATCTTGTAATATTAGATTAACCAATCAAGATGAGCTTTAGATTATATCACTAGTGATCATATCTTTCTTTAATGAAAATCATCTTCTAAGCTTTGAGAAAATAGTTTGAAATCAACATCTTTATTACAGATTAATTCTTATTTACTAATGATACTACCAATACTTTTAAACTCCCAAGACATCTAACCTAACCGATTTTTGAAACTATGTAGATCATGTAAATCAATTTTTATGATAACCCACATATCGGTTTTTATTAATCATCAGATAAAATTAGATATATCAAATTATCACCTTTAACAAAATGAATAGTGCTTCTATGCGCACTATCATAATATCTCATGATATTAGGTCTAATTTCAAACTATCATGATATCATAATAATTTAAACAGTTTCTTGTAAAGTTATAAAGTTAAATCAATTTCTTAAGTCTATCAAACTAAGAAATTATAATAATAAATTGTCAAACTCTTTTACTATTACGGCTTCACCGAAACAATAATTAGAAGGATTGAAAATAGAAACATAAACGATTCATAATGTGTTGATAACGTGTTATAGAAACAGAATAGAATATTGTTCTTCTCCTGATTTTATAGACAACAATATATATATATATATATATATATATATATATGAACACAAAGTTAGGGTCTAGAATCTTATAGAACATGGGTTTATGGGTCTATAATGGACATCCACGATTCATAACAAAATATTATTTTTATAATTAAAATTAGATTTTTTAGCATTTTTATTTTTATTTTTATTTTTTAATTATTTTTATGGATCAAGATATCCGCGAATATCTTGATTTTTAGAGGGGTTTATTGATTCATGGATTTTAATGAATTTGTAGTATTTGGAAATCCACATAGAATCCATGGATTTGAAATCAAACAAGTGAATTTGAAATCAAATACAATAGATTTGAAAATCTAAACAAATATATTGTAAAATCAACCAAATTGATTTATGAGATGATTCATGATTGTGATGTTTCATTTTATGTAACTACATTTTGTTCAAGTTAGAAAATCTTCTCTAAAAATTTAGTTTTGTAATATAGAAATTTCCATATTTTTAGTTCTTAAATCTATATGTAAAATCGTATGTACATTATAATTTTTCACACTCAGAACGTAAAAACAAAAAAAATTGTAGATTCACAACCAAATTAAGTAAAAGCTTCATACACACAATAAAATCCACAAGAAAAGGCAAAACTTTATCAATTTAGTTGTATAATTAAATTGTTTCTTCTATATGAAAATTGAAAAAAAATTAATCGTTACATGTGATACAAAAAAAAATTGTTCTTATTTTATGAAATTGTTCTTATTTGTATGATAATTTTTTGAAAAATATAATCGTTACATATGTTTTTTATATATATGAGGGTTATAGCATGTTTGGATATGTAGTGAAATGAAGATATTTACGGTATAAAAATGAAATTAAAAGTGGAAGCTTTGGTGGTTAGTAAAGATGAGTTTTTTTTTTTTTTTTTTTCTCAGATACTGTTCAAAATAATATGGTTTGGATTAGATTTCAACATTTGTATTTTTAAAGGTAAAAACACTTCCAAATCCACTAATATCTATTATGAAATCAAATCCATAAACAAATTTGTAAAGTTGAATAATAAGGGGTGATTTGAATTATTATTTATAAATCATATAACCAATAACAGAGGATTTGAATACGGATTTTAAAATCATAGAGCTAATAACACTGGATTTGGTTTCGATTTTCAAATCTATTAAAATCCATGAACCAATAAACCCCCCTTAGACATATACCTTAAACCGAGATATACAGAAACCACGTATCCGAATATCTTAAAAAATAAGATATTTGGATCCGTCCCACCCTTAGTAAACTATTTCATAAAGAAATTTATATATATATCTTATGAGTATATTGTTGGTTACTATTTTACAATACTTAACACGTTCATTGGTTTTCTATAAATATTAGTAAATTCGATAACATATGGATGTCACATTAAAATTCTCATGTCAAATTTGGTCACATATCAAGATTAATCTTATATTTTATATACAAAGTCATGTCTTTAACATTGTAACTATAATGATCGTAGCAATTAGTTAATCAGAGTAGTCTTGTCTATTTTAGGACGGGAGTCCCATCTCATTTCATACCCGTTTTGAAATTCACGTCTCATTCCTAATCTCGGTTAATCAATTTAAGTTTGGAATCATTTATTTTATGCAAAATGGGAACGGATTACCCAAATTATCCGTTTGCATCTAATTTTTTGAATTAATAGGCAAAAAAATTACTCAAAAATTTCCGAAATATCCCAAAACTTCTTGGATCTTTCACCTTGTAAATCATACCTGGCTAATTCAAGTAAATGAATTAAATCCACTTGTAAAAACAAAAATATAAATGTAAAATTAGATTAAGATTTCAACTATCACAATAAAGTAGTTTTTTATATAGAAAATTACATTACATACAATGAAAGTAATATGTATTTACAAATTTAAAGTTTTTCATATGTATTTAGAGACTTAAAGTTTAAAACATAATTTTTTAAAAAAAAATTTAAAAAGTTAAAAAAAAAAAAAGTAAAACATATGCAAAGTATAAAAAAAAACTAAAAATTGTAAGTTCAAAATTTGAAACTTTAATTAAAACATAAATGAACCATTGTTATTTACCTAACTCCATCAAAAAATCATCTTCTATCTTCTATATATATAAAAAAATATTTTATCTTTTCGTAACATAAATTCAATTCTGATCTCTGGTTTCGAAGGCCTTCGAGAGGGGGGTTGGTATGGAGCGGAATTCTTGTAGAGCATATATAGAACAAGCTCGATGACCCCAACCACGAATTCGACGACATTGGGAATCTACAAAGGGAAAACAAGATGCTTATTAGATTCCAAATAAAAAATAGAAACATGTCATATTCTTTAATTTAATAATGAAAAATAGAAACATGTCATATTCTTTAATTTATTATTAAATTCCAGCAGATGCTTATTGCTTTAATTTAAATTATTAAGATTGCTGATGTGTTGGAATTCAAAGTATTAATGGACGATATGACACTCTAATAAATATTATAGAGCAGAATACTTTGAATTCCAACACATCTGCAAAACTATCATTAATTAATTTTCAAAGAATGATATACCATATTATATTCTCGTAAAAGGAATTCAGCCGCTTGTATTACAGATTGAAATGTTGACAGATTTAGCTACCTATTCACAAGGTTTTCCATCAACGAATGTACCAAATTCTTAAGCATCAGACTTGATATCACCAATCTTATGTCTCTCGCCGCTGCGTTCAACGCCAACAATTTATATTGGCCGGTTCAAGACGATTCTTTTATGCGTCATCTTCTTGATACCACCTTTGTAACACCCCCAAACCGCTCTATAGTCATCCGGCCGCAGAACAATCAAACAAGAACATCTGCGACCGCGAGCCACTAGGTCGGCTCAGGTGTGTCACAATGACAACGACGCTCAAGTCCGATCCAGCCGAGTAGAAGGAACTAATCCGACTATCTTGACCGGCCCAGCTCAAGGGTCGTTCCCTTTCTGATCCGGCCTAAAGGTTGCCAACCCGTTCCAGACCTGAGAGGTTGTGTTGGTTTGGACTAACCTAGTATCATTTCGACTCGTTTATACTTTTAAGAAAATATTCCGTTCTAAGTCTTTTAAAGTCATCGAAAGCTTTAGTGGGATCCCAAACCCAAAATTTCGAAATAGAAATCATAACAGAAAATCAATTTCGAAATCCAACCGTAAGCCAAAATGCGACTAGGAGACTCGGCGACCTATGCGTCCAAGCGTCTGAACTAATATGTTCTATTTTGATTTTCTTTAATTTTGTAACTTAAATTTGAAATTTGAAATTTTGCGATTTTTTTGTTCAAAAATAAGTTTTTATTTCCCCTTGTTCATTGAACATTTAAAGTAGTCTTTAATGAAAAAAAAATGTTTTGTTTAGGTTGAGATTTTAGATGAAAAGAAACTAATTATACTATATATGATATGTCTATTTATTTAGTGATAATATTGTAAGGGATTTAATACAAGTTAAACCAATAAACGAAAAATTAGGATTACAATATTATTTCCAAATCTTATTTTATAAATCTCGTATCTCAAATTTTATAAATTAGGATATATAATATCAGTCATTAAGTCATTAGATCAAATTTCATCACATTTTAGTTTAAAAAATTAGAGTATAGAAATATAAAGATATATTCATGATTACATCAATTACATTATAACTAGTTTATATGTATATATAAATTTTATGGTACTTAATGTTTCAGAATAAAATGATACAATAGGGGGGTGAGAAAGAAGAAAATAAGAAGTATTGGAGTGGACGGCTTAATGCTGCTCGTCTCATTATCCATATGCTTTCTAAGGTATTAATAAGTTAGCCTACAGCCTGCACTATGGTCATCTTGGGCAAGTAATAATGCACACTTGTACCTACTACATATAAACACCTGAAAGTACCTTCTGAGATTTCATCTCTTTTCTTGTAGTTTTGCTGTCTTTTTATTTATTATTATTGTTTTTCCCCTCAAATTTCGCTGGAGCATCCTAATCTTGGCTTGCTCAGTGCTTCTTGCAAAAGTGTCTGGAAGCTCTCCAAGAACATATCCCAATCAGATGTTTTCATGTCCCCAAAAGAAACACCTTTTGATTCGTCATGGCTCACACAGACCGGTAGGCTCTTGCTCCTCATGTTGCATTTGTCTTGCTTGCCTCCTCTTTTCTTTTCTTTTGGAACCAAAGGTGGTTTAGAAACATGAAGCACCTCTGAGATCTCCACTTCACCTTCAAACTTAAACATTCCACACTCTATCTCCGTGATCACTTCACTTCCTTTGTGATTATCGTCAATTACGCTTGCTTTCGCTTTGGTGCAGAGTGTTTCCAACAGACTGAAACTATCTTCACCTCTAGAGAAATCTCGAGTCATCTTCTCGCCTATCTCAGCGAGACAGAGTCCTGAAGCAGCAGCTTGTTTTAAGAAAACCGTGCAGACAATGAGAACTCGTATGGCAGATTCGGGCAAAGAGTGTAGCTCACTTCTTAGAAGTTCCGCGTCTTTAAAAGGGTCAAGATTGGATATATATTGGAGCTCAGTGTCATTGAATGGAACCAAAGCTTGAGGCCAGTTCAGCCATTCATAATAAGGATCATCTAAGCATTCAGGGAGACAGAGACCATGATCAATAGGCACAAGCTCGGCGGTTCCAAGATTATAACTATAACCCTCGCCTTGCTCATCACGTCTCTTCACTAGCATATTTCCTGCGTGTCTGTCAAGGTTCAAGACTCTGACATCAAGTATTCCAATTCTATGAACCGAGGTAACCGTGAAGCTTCCTGGACCCAATTCTCCAGCATCAAAATCATGATTCACAAATCGCTGCAAGGAAGCAACCTTATAGGGCATGGAGGAGAAGGAGAAAGGGTCACTGACATGGAACGGGACATGGGAGATACTAACCAAAGCTGTTGGTGGAACACCTGAGAAGCCTTGATAATCCAATAGGTAAGCAGCTAATTCTCGTATACCGGTTTCACCAACAGGAATGGAATGTTTCATGCCCGGTTGACCAAGCATCAAACTTCCAGACTTTTTGTGATTGTTGAAGGCTAAAGGCTCTTCATCAACCGGTTTAGCCACCGCAATGTTATGACCTTTACCAGTTTGCAAGAGATACGCACCTCCTAGCCCACTTGGTAAAAGCAAAGGCTGAGCTCCAGAGACCATAGCCATGGTGACCTCAGCGACAAGGGCACGAACCGTGGGAACTCTATGTCCACCAAGAATCTCAATCCGTGGAGCAGCAGTTGCTTTGAGATCTTCTTCCATATTAGCAGAGGCGGCTATGGAGAAGCAAGGAGAGGAGACGCTTCGATGGATGTTATCATCTTCAACGGTTGGATTAAAGGATTGCGAGAGGTGGTTAGATTCAAGGAAGTTGAAGTCAAGGTTGGTTAAGGATTGGAGTCTGCATCGTTGTGAGGATCGGTTGAAGTAAGGGAACTGGTCACTGAATGGATCAATAGCCACGGCCATATCCGAGATGATCGATGTGGGCTTGCAGGGGATGATTATGGTCGCAGCCAAGCAATTCATGCACTCCTATTTTAATTATTTACACAACTAAGAAATTTTTGTCTCGGATCTTATATATAACCAGAAGAAGGTGCTTCAATTGCATCGCTTGAATCCATTGTGCCCTTTAAGTCTTTGCTCCTCCAACCATGAATCGCCGCAATTTTCTGCACATAAAAGGAAGATAATGACATGGAAGCCCTTAAAGAATTAATTGCTTGAAGAACAATCCATCAGAGATAAATCACATGGAAACCCTAAGAATGGAAAAGATTGCTTGAAGAAGGATTTAACGAACCCTGAATACGGATGAAGGCATTCAGGGAGAGACGGAGAAAGATTGAAAAACAGGGGGGAGCGTCAGAGAAACCGACACCGTCACCGGAAAAAAATCTTTCTATTTTTTTTCCTGAGACTCCCCTCTTTCGAACGATACTTCTTTCTCCTTTTTTCTTTTTTGGTTTTTTTCCTTGTTTTTTCTCTTTCTTCCACCCCTTTTGCTCTAAATTTATTTTATGCTATAAATGTCTCTTCTCTGTTTACGTCTCAGGTTTTCCCACGTTTTTCGGAGGAAAGATACAAACAAGGGAGTTTTACTAAAAATTGACCAAACACCTTTTAAGAAAGGTACGTTCTTAACTAAAAGTTATGACGTTTAAACCGAAAAGTAAGGAATTTATTTTGGACAGTAATAAGAAAAATGAAGAAATACAGAGTTTTATGCCTTATGGACAACAAAGTTGACAACTTTTACTATTTTGACTGATAATAAGTAATAAGAAAGAAAGATTCGGTGGAAACCAGAAAGACTTTCGCTTCAAGGGTTTGGCTTTATTGAACCATTGGCAATTTCAACCACTCCTTGCTTCTTGGTGTTGTCTTCACCAGCAGCAGAAGCAGGAACAGATCTTCCGCTGCTCGAAACAAGGTTCTTGATAGTCGATTTCAGGTCTGTGTCTTTCATAAGCGAGTCTAGCGTCACGTGTACGCCTGTGTGCACCAAAAAAAACAGTTTCGTGTCAGAGTTAAGTTAAAATCTGAGTAGTTTGTGTGTTAATAAATACTTACGGTATCTCCAGTAATGTTTAGGATTTGTTGGGTCATTGATGGTCTCTTCTGTTGCAGGACGAGTAGTGTACTCCGCTTTCAAAGCCAACATATCCTAATTTTTCCAAAGCAAGAAAACAAAACAGCACATACCGTTCTTCAGAGCCAGAGCCTGATAAAATATCCCCGGTGATTATGATGATGAATATACCTGAAGAGGGAAAATAGCCCACATTGATGGAGCTTCAACATGTTGTCTCAGAACGAAATGAGTGATCTCTGGTACACACTGACTTGGAGGGATTTCATCTACACCAATCACTTCCTTGAAGTAACGTTGTCTTCTCTCCTCGTCTTCTTCCCACCAAGCACGTAGTGGTGAACAGTCGTGGCAAGAAGGAGCACAGACCTGAAAGTAAGAATCGTTGGTTTCAAATACTGCACTGTGAAAGCTAACAGAGAAAGCTAAGAGGAAAATCTGACCGTCATGTAGCCATAGTTAGATGGAATTCCAAACTCTACATCAGATTCACTGGGCATGCGCTGGATTCGAAGGCCAACCATCCCCAGTTCTTGCATAACCTGAGTAAACCATATGTTTTAGCATTCCCAAGACATAATATGTATGCTTCTTCTACACAAGTTGTAAAGAGAAGAGCATGGAAAACAGAGCAGACATACAGGATGTACACAAGATGGAATAAGACCGAGATCTTCCCCACACGCCAACATATTAGAACAGTTTAACAGAGCAGGCAAGGTTTTCAAAGCATTTTTCCTCCATAGGTCCTCTTGCCGTTGGAAATAGTAGTCATAGTATAGTCTCTTCAGAACATTTTTGCTGTACCACAAAACCTTAATCAGAGGATATAAGAGGAAGAGAATACGTAATCAAAGGAAAGAGAGCAGATTTCTTGATTTGGTAGGTATACTACTGTGCTTGGGAAAAGGTTTTGAAAAGTACCTGTGATCATCTAAATCCTGGAAACTTGAAGTATCCTCAATATTAAAGCGGGGATAGAATTTTCTTGCCTCCTCTGGGTCTTTGATCAGAACAACATTCTACGGACACAAATTCAACAGAAAAAAACAATTGGGAACCGTGGACTCAAGGAGATGAAATCTAGAAGCACTTGTGATGCAGGACAGTTTACCCGTAAAATGTCAAAGACATCACGACGAACTTTGTCCTCATTTTCTAGCAGCAAAGACTTCTCAGCTAGTGACTTCAGTTTTGCTGCAATCTTTTTCTCTGTGTTGCAGTCCTCCTTGAACTAAAATACAATTTAAGGAAGCAAATTAAAGAAATGTGTATCTACTGAAAAAAGGTCACAAATTTATTCAAGAATTGGTTCCTAGGTGAATTCAGAATCTAAGATTTCATGCATCATTATGAAGCTCTTCAAAAGCCAAGAAACTAGAAACACATCAATCCTAAACCTTGGTAAACATATGAACCCAAAAACAATGATCTGCCTCACAGATTATAAAATGCAGCACCACGCTAAAGTGTTATCCCTAACTGAAGAATTTCACTGACCTCATAGAAGTCCTTCTGAGTTTCATTTAGAAAGTTTGACGCAATGAAAGGCCAAAAATCTCCAAACTTCTCCTGAAAGAACAGAACAATGACATAATAAACAATGATATATTAATGAGGCAATGGCTGTGCCTTGAAAGCTCACAAATTCAAACTTATTAAGCTGTGATGAAAGCAGATCACAACAAGCGTGAAGGAAAACTAACCTCAAGAAACTTCTTCTGGACATAGGGCTTGCTTAACCGGTCAAAATCCCATATTCCCTCCTTTTCCAACTCTTCCTGCATTAGAAGCAATTTTCTCATTTTTCCTTAGCTCTAAATCTAGTTCATCTGAAGCCAGAAGCGTTTAAAAAGTAACTCTCAAAGGCAAGTTTCTTTGAACTGCAAGCTTGTGTACCTGACTTAACGGAATAGATGGGCGGAACTTCCCAACTAAACCAGTCATAGCATGAGCTGGAAGCTCCCAGATTCTGAAGAATCCTAATATATGATCAATCCGATACGCTGTGAAATATTTTCCCATCTGCAAAGCAAGTATACTGTGGTCAGCTTTCAGATTAACAAAGGGCCGTGGTTGGTAAGGACACTAATATCAACCTGTGTTAAGCGAGCACGCCACCAAGCATAGTTGTCTTTTGACATTTCCTCCCAGTTATAAGTAGGAAACCCCCAGTTCTGACCATTTTTGTCAAAATAGTCTGGAGGTGCTCCAGTTGAGGTATTCATGCGAAACAGATTCCTGTAAACCCACGTGTCAACACTGTTTCTGTCAACGCCAATAGGTAGGTCTCCTTTCAGTACGACTCCTCTCTTCCTTGCATATTCTGCTGCTTCTGACAGCTTTTGAAAACGGAACCAGCACACGCTTTTAGATGAAACATCCAATAAACGACTTTCACTTGCAAGAATAAAACATAACCAGATAAAATGCGAATTTAGAACATACTCACTTGTATATGTAAATGGTACTGGATGTAAAAATGGAAGCATATAGCGTCATAGTGCAAGCTTTCCTTGGATATCAACTTTTCAAGCTGCGGCATATACAATTTGGAGATGTGAGAAGTTACTGATACTATTGAGATTAATTAAATATGCAAACATTGAACTAATACGATCACTAAACTCTAACAAGATAAAAGCATATAACACCTTGTCTTCTGTGTAGTCAGAAAAGGTCCCCCACTGGCTATGATCTGAAGTCTCAAAAAAGTCTCGGAGAAAGCAGAAAGCTGCATATGGTTTCAACCAGCCCTTTCCAGGAAAACAAAACTCAGTAAGCTAAATGGAAAGCTGAAGTGAGCCTTTGGAGACTGAAGTTCTATGCAGGAATATATATAGAGCTTTATGAAGGAAACAATATCAGATTTTTGAGGCATACCTCGTTTTCAGAGAAGAATTTCTGGAAAGAGCTCGAGTTCAATGTCTGGTCTTTCTCTAGGTCAAAGATCTTCTTGGCAATCGAAAGCTTAGTTTCCATGGCACCCTCGTAATCAACATCCTGTGAGTACAGATCTTTATAAGATTAATTTACACTTGATCCAACTAAAGTATGAACCATTTACTTCGAGGCCTACACAAACACCATGCCAATAAAGACAAGAACCAAGAGAAATACCATATCTTGTTTCTCCAAGCTACTATTTTCAGTAATACACAGGTTTTGAAACTAAGAAAAACTATGAAACGTCTGTGATGGAACTGATTTACCTTCTTGTCCAGTTGCTTCTTTGCCTTCTGAATTTCTTCCTGAAAAGAAACGAACAAGGTCAGCTAATTTATTTTCTCAGACGACTAGTTCTTCCAGGATACTGTAAGTGCGAATTACCTTTATATCTTCTGGTAAACGTTCAGAGAGAGCCTGCACTCGAAGATATAATGGATGCAACGCAAACACAGATAACGAGCTGCAAGAGAGAAGCAAAAAGGTCAAACGAGGAAAGGTACAAAAAGGGTGAAACAGACAGTTCAGTGGATTAATATAGACATTAGTAAGTAAATTCGCGAGCCTAAGGCTCAGTTAATTATTGCAACCCGCTATTGAACTTGTGCAGAAGTAATGCAGAAGAAGTCTTCATACCTGTAGGGATACGAGTCCCACCACATCTTATGCACGGATGTGTCATTTACTGGTAAAAGCTGTACTAAATGCAACCCGGAATCTACAGCCCAGTCAACAAGCAGCTTCAGATCGAGAAACTCCCCCACACCAACATCATCTTCGGATCTAACAGAAAACATTGGAACTGCAACACCAGCACCCCTCCATGGCATTGCCTAAATGTAAAATAATTCATTTTGAGACAACAATGATCCTGTGACATTAGGAATTAGTTTCATAGCTAGTATCCGTTACTTACTCGAAACAAGCCATCTGACATGACAATGATTTCCTGTTTACTACCGCTGGAGTGAAGAGAAAGCTCCCGATTACCACCAGATTCAAAATCTATTTTACTTTCCTTCCCAACTTTACAATATCTATATGTGAAATACCAGTTAAGAAACCAACAGAGAGAGCATAGGAGTGCATACAGAGAGTAGTGTAAACTAGTTGCAACAAATAAGTCGGGAATAACATAAATAAAGGATATTTGATAGGAAAGTCTGCTTTATGGATCAAGCAATCAGCTTCCCATATGGAATCACCAACATAGTTGAGTTTAAGTCCATTTTCAACTTTCCATTTACCCAACTTCACAGTGGTGCCTAGAACATACACCTGTACATGTCGTAATTAAGAATAAAAAACAATGGCCACCAAATCAAATCAGACTCAAACATGCAATAAAGAAAATTTGAAGATCATAGAGAATGGCTTACCGATGTTCCTTCTCCAATGTCTGGGCAACAGATTTTGAATTGGACAACAACTGATTCTGTTTACATGGTAAAGTCATAAGGTTACAAAAGTTAGCTAAGAGACAATGATGTGACAGATTCAAAGAAAAAAATGATTACCATCTTGATCTGACTTATTCTGAAAGACCCCTAGAGGTTTTTCTACTTTCACATCACAACTGTTGTGGAAAATGACATCTTTAAAGGCGCTTCTAAATGGGAGAGCTTGATCGCCACTCTGAAATTAAAAGCAGCAAGAAACAATCATATTGGTTTTTTTACTGGCCATTGAAAGAGACACAAGAAAACAAAGTATTTTCAATTTTTTCTGCTGCAGCAATCACAACACTGCGATCTCAGATTTAGAATACAATCTGCTTGGAAAGAGGCATGAACCCAAACCTGCCAGAGATCACGAAGCTGAACAGACGCTCCACCAGTCAATGTCTCAGGCACCACGAGTTTGCGTTTCATCCCAAACTCCGACCTTAGCACATTCTTCAGGTCATCGACCACATAGTAACAGTAATCAGAGATAAACCCAGGTGGAACAGAAACAGAACCACTCCAAATGAGCTGATCATCCTGCTGGGACGGCTTTAGCAGTAAACCTTTTTTCACATTCCCGGAACCAAGTCCAGGTGCCGAGCCACAGACCAGCAAGCTTTGTCCCCAATGAGTGAAATACGGTATCGAGAAGCTAAGGCTAACCGTCGGCTTACTCGACTTGCTAGTGCTCAACGAAAGCGATCCTAGATTCATCATTCTCTAAACAAACAAACAAAAACAAAAATCAAAACTCCGGCAAAATCCCGACGGAAAATAACCACACAACCCAACAACCACAAAATCAAAATTGAAAAACCAACAAATCACGAACACGCGAGACAATGGAGTAAATCGAAAATCACGGAAGAGAGAGTGATGAAGTATAAAATCGGGAATTGATGATCACCTTTGCTTGTTCGAACCGTAAACCTACGGACGAGTGGAGTGGAGTAAAGATCCCAACTATATATGGCAACTAATGATTCCTTTTTGAACTCCGTATATTTATCATCGTCAGTTGCATACGAAATCATTTATGGCTTTTTCTGGAAGTGGAAGATATTTTTTGTTTTTTTGTTCAATCGCTCCGCACCGTTGGTTTTTTCAGCAAAAAGAAACGAGTCTTATATTCTCTTTTTCTTTTCCTTTTATTTTAATAGTAACCAAGAGGCAAGAACAAGGTCACGAGATAGATCGCGCCAGAGCCTCGCCTTTTTCATTTTCTTTATTTATTGAAAAACTCAAAAACCTATTTCGTGTTAACATCGACATATTTAACAAAAGCAAGCAGAAATGTTTTTACACATAGAAAATCTAAATTACCAATTACAGTTTCTGATTATTTATGTTGATAAACGAGAGAGTAAGAGAGATAGAGGGAAGCACAAGACACAGAATCACAAGCGTGGCACATAGTGAGACCAAAGGTTTTTTCATAAGCTCTCACCTTCTTTTAGTAATCAAAAGGCCAACCACTGTAACCCATACGTGAGTGTTGCTGCTGCTGGTGATGGTAGTTATGGTTCTCATCAGCTGTGTCCGAGTTTCTTGTGCCTCCACGGTTTTGAGTTGAGCTTGAGCTTGAACCTGACGAACGGAATGGCCAGAAGGAAGAGAAAGGATTCCTTCTTTCATTGCTGCTCTCACGACTGTTACTATTACCGTTACTACTACTACTACTACTTCTGATGTTTCTTGTGGTGGTTCTGTTTTGACTGCTTGAAGATCCTCTAGATGACGGTAACTCTTGACGACAGACTGGACATGAGTTATGCTGAACTAGCCATGGGACGATGCAGTCAGAATGATAGATGTGGTTACATGGCATCTGTTTCGCTTCTGATCCTAATTCGAATTCGTCTTTACACACAGGACAGTTCGAGTCTGATGACCTAAGATGCCTCTGTGCGATCTTGATGGTTGGTAATGCATCTATCGATGATCTAGGCGCAGGTGGTGGGCCACGGCGAGTACTACCTGCTGAAAGCTGCTCGAACAATTCTTCAAGACCAGGACCAAAGAAGTAGTCACCGGTGTTACCTCGTGTTATGCCAATACCAGGTGAGCCGCCATTGACGAGAGCTTCGAGTGAGCTATCTCCAGATATTCTATAAGGAACCTGACCACCAAAGATCAACAAAGGAGCCATACCGAGAAAGTTTTCAGCACTTGTATTGATGACTCTTCCTCTGATTTCTCGGTCATGGCCTCTTTCAGTTAAGCGGTTTCTCATAAAGGCAGAGAAAGCATCCATGAGATTTAAAGTTGGATCACGTTCTACATCCCTGTGAGCTCTTAACATATCAAATGGGCTTGCTGGAGGAGCCGCCATATCAAGTTCTTCAACGAATCCTCCTCCACAATAAGAACATACAGGATCTTGGCCGTGAAGCTGAACAGCACGCTGGCATCTGTGACACCAGTGGGTATTTCGACTACTTGACATCCTCAGCATCTCACTGTTAGTGTCTTTCTGTGAATTGGAACAAGACCCCCAGCGAATGAAATCCTCTCCTTGAAGCCCTTAGAAGACGCTTTAGCTTATTCGTCAGGTTTCAGTTACAAGCCTGTAAAATAGGGTATAACAATGGAATTTAGCATAATTTTGCACATTACAAGATTCAATCACAGGTCATATTTCATTACATAAAAAGGACCAAACTCTAGAACATAAGTTCCAGCACCAAAATCCACACACTATGTCTACAAAATCGATATATATAATGGTATGGATAACATCACAGAATCAGGTTGGGCATTACAAACTCTACATACTGAAAAACACACAACACGGAACACAAAGATTAAGACTTTTAGACTGTTTAGGGAAACCCAAATTTATGACCAGACCAAACAGATGACCGAGCAAATAATGAGAATGGCCGATAAATATACCTATATGACTCAACCATCATCTAGCAGCAATTTCTAATCTTACTACGAGTGAGACAAAGAACGAAAGGGCAATGTGACAACCAATTTTAGATGTCGGAACAGATTATTCGAGAAATTTCATATGCACAGGTAAATGACAAGAAGCCAAAATCCGGAAAACGCATCAGACACAATATGAACTTTACCAGTCCAAAAAAAGTAATAATCATAAAATAGAGCAAAATATCAGAGACGAAATCTAAGGTGCATGATGCGTAACTGCAAGTAGATCAAGAGGCTGAAGAGGGGAATTTCGATCCAGTGTCCCAAATAAAACGATAAAATAATATTAGGAAAAAAAAACAACTAAGATGCGAGACACGGATACTTAGTGAAACGCCGAGCTTAATCAGAAGAATACCTCGTCATCAAGAAGTATGGACCGAAAGGTGGAAGAGCAGAATCTGAAAGACAAAGGAGAAACCCTAGCCAGAGGATTTGGGGGAGAAGACGAAGAGGAACGACTCTAGAAGAATCTCTCCGTTACAGTGTAATTAACTCTACGAACTCACAGTATGCCACGTATTTACTTTGTCGACTAATGTAATTTTTCATTTAAGATATAAGATAATATTTTAATATATTATATTATATACAATTTAATTATGTGGTGGAAAGAAATTTTACATACACGAAAGGAGGAAATTACGTTCTTTTCTCTTCCTGTTTAGTAAGGAAAAGGAACATCAAAACTGTGTCTAAACGGCTAAAACGAGAAGGAGATTTTTTGTCGCTCTGTTTAAACAAACAATGGCAAGAAGATCTGCGATTTCGGATTGTTGTGAGTTGGAGGAATTAACGATGTCCAATTACGCACCCCAAGTACACAATCATATTATAAAATTGAGAGCAAATTTTTTTCTTCTTTTCTTTCCAAAGGGTTTACAAAAATTTCTTACCAGTTTCTAATTTAAAAAAATAAAAATAATGCTTCAATCTCCTCTCCTTTCTCATCGATTTTGATATATTAGGGGCCCTGCTTTTTAGTTTTGTCTTAAGGCTGAGAAAAAAGTTAAGCCGGCCCTGAAGATGGCTCGTGCTTCCACATCTGCAAGTTTGGTAGACGGGAAGATATACGTCTTGATGCAAGGAGGATAATGCTAATTGGGTAGAAGTATTTTATCTAAAGACACAAATTTTGGATATGTTGACGCCAATGTCTAAGATGATACCACACAATATCCAACAAAGTGTGGTGATAGAAGAAAAGAGAGTTTACGCGGTGGATGAGGAGGAACAAAGCTTTTGCTTCTTGCCAAGTGAAGATATGTTTTGGAGAATGGGGAAAAAAAGATTCTAAGCGAGGATATAAACGATTGGTGTGCCATAGGGAAATTGTTATATTGTCTTGGTACTCGTGGGAGAATACTTTGGTGTGAGCCAGATGAGTTGGATTGGAAGGAGGTGAAAGATTTAGAAGAGCTGCGAAAATATCTCTCTGGTTCCAAAACATTCCTCAAGACTTGTGAACAAAGTATCATCAGACTCAGTAGTAACTCTACTGGGAACATTGTAATCTTCTGGAACGCGCAGCTTCAACATCCGGAGAGTTCAGAGCTTTGTTCTGCTGAGATTTCTTTGGAGAGACGTGAGGGAGAAGAATGTGAGATTTGGGGGAACATTGAGTGGTCTGATGCCATCTTCAAAGTTGATCATCTCTCACAATCGTATGGTGTTAAGGTTTTATATTCTGCTTCTGTCCATATATGAAATTCAAAATCTTCTCAATCTTCACTCTTCACTCTCTCAACGGAGCTATGATGCCAATTCCATTGTGGAACCTCTAACTCCTAATTGCCTAGTGGTAACATTCTCTTATATCTTGCAGTTTGTTTTTAGTCTCTTGGACAAATTAAAGTTCAAAGCGAAGTTAGGTACGTAATTTTTTTACTTAGTCTTATTGAATTTTGTTGTGTTCAATCTTTTTTTTTGGCATGTATGTTTGATTTATAGTGGAGGAATTAGTAGAGCAACTCTGGTAAGAACATTATTTATTAAGGTTTTACGATATTTCGTTGTTTAATAAAAAAAATTTGGTCTCTTTTTGGATATGTTTAGTTATAGTTTTGCTTTCTCTTTGTTTGGTCTCGTGTAATTTGTTTAAATTTGGATGCATGTCACTGTTAAATTTGCCATTTTGGTAGATCAATGTTTTGTTGACACGGATTACTATAACAACGTAAATGCCTAAGATAACCCTTGTGCTACCACTAAAGGTTATCATCCAGGATCGAATATGTGGAACTATACATTGCTAATGAGCCTTTTCAGTTTGTAGGTTTTAAAGTTGCAACACTGTTAATCTATATCTCTTATATAATCAGGTAGCCTTAATGCCGTATAAAGTCTATAGATACTTATATACACTCACAACCTCACAGGAACCTAAGGTTAGTAGAACGTTTCTTTTGTTGGTATTCTTTGCCTTCATGTCTCTGTTTCAGTTTGATGTTTGATGTTTGTTGTTCTTGGACCAAAAAAGAATCGGAATAGCAAAATAAACTTGAAACTAAAGGATTGAAAAGAGAAAAAGACTTAAAAGGATGATATCACAATCAATTCTCAACCTCTAATTTATTGCTTGATTAACCAGTACAGAAATTTCGGTTTATTGGGTTCAGATTGATTTGCTTATTATATGATTTGGGGCTTATCTATGGGTTAGAATTAAGCAGAACTATATCCAATAAGTTAATAACTAACTAAGTTTGGGCCATGTATTGTTTGCCTTCCTTTTTTGCTTTTAATTTGAAGAAATTGTTTTTAAAAAAGAAAAAGAAGTGGACCGAATCAAATGCAATTAATAGTAGCGAGAGAAAGAAGAGAACGTATAATATTTGCGACTTGTAATTTGCAAGTAGCTCGTCACGCTGTTTGCAAGCCAACACGTCAATACACCAGTATTGCCAACGCCAAGTGCCTTCCCTTCGACAAAAACAAAGTCGGTTTTGTTCTCTTCATTTTAAATTTACGGCTTCAGCTCATTTTCACAAAGTAAAAGAAGAATAGTATGTTGTGAGATATTCTCAAAATAGAACTTGTTTAAACATCCCATAGCCAACCGAGTTTTGCAATCTGAAGCTTCACAATGACATCATCATACCATGTTAATCATGAGAGATATCAACAACCAGGTAAGCACCAGTCACTTTGTGAAAACTAGCAGAAAAGTGATAATACCATGCATGTCTATAAATTTCCATAGATTTTGCAGGCCCTTCGCCACCATACCAGTCGATAATAGAGGCTCCGCCACCACCGTATCCACCAGTCAGAACAAGGTATCAACAAGACTACTATGGTGGCTATGGCCAGCTGCATCCACCGCCACTGCGTCCATATAGAGAATCCTATGGAGAAGGAGAGTATGAGGGACAGGGTTGCTTTCCTTTTCTCAGAAGTTGGTAAGTTGCGGCAATGTTAATAATCTTTTATTTTCTTTTTTCTCCGATATCAAGATATATATATATATATATTCTCTCACTGCTGTTTACGCAATTAACTTCTTTTTTTTTTTTTCTCTCACTGCTGTTTACGCAATTAACTTCTTTTTTTCTTTTGATGTCATTGAGTGTAATAATCCAAAAATTAATCTCAAATATTCTTTGGGAATTATGCAGTTTGACGGCCCTATGTTGTTGCTGGGTTGTGGAACAGTGTTGCTTCCGAAGTCGTTTCTAATTCTTATATATGCGAGCAAGCAATGGGTTTGTGACGTGTTCGGGTTATCATAATAAGAGTACAATAATACAAACTGTTTGTTTTGTATAGGATTGATACAAAATTAGGTTAACGATCCTTTTATGTTATCAAACATTGTATTATTGTCACTCAAACAACAAGCAAAGTAAAGACAAACAACATGCGAGTTAGGATAAATACTTGTCTAAGCTTATGAGTTAATTCACCTTTCAATGGATTTCCTCAGCCAAACGGCCAGCTAACCTCCACCCTCACTTTATTTTCTGAAAATAATATGATCAGTATAATTGTCACTTAGTTGCATTTCATTTAATTTCATGCCAGTTTTCTTTAAAACTTTTCACGATTTTTTTCGTTGGATTAAGACAACAGATTATTGATTATAAGTATAATATGAATCATTTCATCCCTTATCATTAAATTTCTCACACAATTTTATTCGGGTTTTGTCGTCAATTTATATCATATATATAGAAAAGAAAAGAGAAGTATTTTGTCCTCACTTTTCTCTAATTCGGTTCTATATGATTTTCTCAAAATCTGCACATGCCACACTTCTATTTTAATTTTTTTTCTAATAAAACATTAATTAAAATATAATTCTTAATTAATTAGAATATAAATTTTATGTTTATTTTTTTTTCCAATTAAACATTAATTAAAATATAATTTTTAATTAATTAAAATATAATTTTTAATTAATTAAAATATAATTTTTATGTTGGTAGTCGAATCGATAGGAAAAGTGGTTACAAACAATGAAAATAAAGATTTAGAGGTTTGAGTCAAACAAACAATTGATCTTAATAAATATTTAAACGAGAAATGTGAATATTCCAAGACGAGAAATACAAGTGATAAAAAATGTAAATGATAGAAAATGAGGGAAACTGAATACGGAACATATCAAATTCATCTAATAAGTTGAAAAAATCACTTTTTCAGAAGACTATACTATAGAGACAATCTCAATACAATCTATTTCGAACACCTAACAATTTATCCTTCTTGACAAGATATTCTTTATACCCCATAATAACACTTCCATCTCCGAGTGAAGGAGTAAAGGTATCTTCGTTATTTTTCGCATAAAAACACTATCCGATCAGAATCTCAAGATCACACTCAACCTAGCGCTATTGTTGGATATGAAAATTTCCACAAAACTATTGTTGGATATGAACATCTCCACATACCTATTGTTGGATATTAACATTTTCACGATCCATCAATATGACACCTTGACAACAAATTACCAGTGTCCAATTGATCAATTATTTTTTTTTTTATTTCCTCATCATCTCTCGCTTGGATCTCCTCCCAAAATGTCTTCTCCCTTAATGCAAAATTTAGTATGTCTAAATATTCCGATTGAATTCATTCAAAAACATTCTTATTCCTAGCTTTCCATAAATACCACAAAATCCAAGAAAAATTCGAGAGCATGATTTCTACATTCGTATGAGAAGGTAATTTCCAATTCGAGAAATCCAAATTGAAAAATATTGAAGTTGAACGAAAGTTACCGTGAATAAATGGAATCATTGATTTCTTCAACACACGTAAAGAATGAGAGCATTTAAAAAGAGCATGAATAGTTTTAATAGTTTAGCCGTATCACGTTTGTATATTCGTAACTCAAACCTCGTTGTGTAATTCCAAAAGTAATTGCAAGAGATACCAAAACAACTTGACACATAAAATATCAAAGTTTCGGAAAAATTTTAAACTTCCAAACATGAACTTGTAAAGCTTTGCAATTAGGACCCACTCAATCCCACTCGACATTTTAATTTTAAAATCAACTAAACTAACTTTTATTTGGAACATAATATTATAAAACTTTGTTTCATTGAACTAGATGTTTTACAAGTTGCACAAATTAATAATCTTTTTACTACATCTAATGTAATCTTGTTCTATTTATGTTAACACTAAATAGCTACTAGTAAAGATAACACATAAAATATTAGATTAAATTTACATAGAAAATCAAAATATTATATTTTCTTAAAACAAGTTTTTATTATGAAACATCTACCATTAGGAAAGGAGGGAGTCAGAGACAATGTTTTTGGATTGGTGAAACATTGTTTTAGGATTGTTCCGTTTGTTTTTGTATTAGACTGATTCTTAAATTTTATTTTAGTTTCAGTTGATAATATGTATACACAAAGTCACAAACGTATTTATATTAATATATAAAACTAACTACAAAAAGGTAATGGAAAGGAAACAGTTAATGTAAAACTATATCCGACAACGACTTTAGGTATTGTAGAAGTCCTCTTCACGTTCACCTCATTGATTGATAGTTTCTAATTTTGGTGAAAATATAAATAGTTGTGTTTTGACCTTTCAACTAAAACGTAGGCTTTTCAACTCAAAGATTCCACCTATATGTATATATGATCAATATCACGACTCCACTCAATTCCATTTTATGTTTTAATATATATCGAAATTTAATCTTTAGTAAATTTTTGGTATTAGTGAGGAATTTTATGGAGTTAATGTGGAGATACCAGACGAAGGAGATTAATAAAGAGCAAGTCATTCTTATTTCTTACACCCATACTAGACATTGCATTTAGATTTTTTTCTCATATTTATCTCTTAACTAAAAGTATACTTATATTCTTATAAATCCAGAACAACATCAATAAACCTTTGAATTTTTGTGATATTACTATAAATTACGTATATTCAAAATAATTCTTCATCTCGTAGTCTTTCTTATTATTCGAATCAAATTTCATCTTACACTGGTTTTTTATTACCCAAAGTAAATTTTAATATATAAAATTTTCATCATGGAATTCTAACATCTACATCATGTTTGACAAGATTTGGATTACTTATTTTCATGACTAATTTTAATGTGTTTTCTAAAACTAAAACTAGTTTAAGAAGCACATCCAAATTTTTTTTTTGATAACCAGAAGGTATTCTGAACCGAAACCCGACTAATCCCCCCAGAAGAGTGATACAAGCAAATATTCCACTCACCAGATTTTCAAATGAGCTTAAAGCATGACACCATCTTCGTTTTGTCAAATAGGGTGGTTTAGATAATTCTACGCTTGAAAGAAATTGATCTGCCTAGACCCACATTGCCAACCTGTGAGAATATCCCACATCAGAAACTAAGAAGGGACTTAGACTAATATATAAGGGACATGAGCTAATCCACTTACTGCCAATTGGTTTTGAGTTGGAAGTCCATGAAACTTAACATGGTATCATAGCCCGAACACACGCCACCCAACCTGAACCGAAATCGATCCGGCCGATCTAACTCGAAATTAATCCTATGATGGGATATTGTCGAGATTAATGGCTAGACGGGCCATTGTCTCGATGGGGCGTGTGAGAATATCCCACATCGGAAACTGAGAAGGGACTTAGACTAATATATAAGGACATGAGTTAATCCACTTACTGCCAATTGGTTTTGAGTTGGAAACCCATGAAACTTAATACAACCCTCAACAAGAATGAACCACTAGACCACCACACCACTTGGTTAACATGTCCATATTTTCGACAAATTTGTGCTCTTCTATTCTGAAGCTAGAAATTTTTTAATTCATATGGATTATGTTAGAAAATTTTCTTCAATGATTTTGTACTCATTGATCAGAAATCTAGAAAACCTTTGATTCATAAAGATTATGTTGGGTAAGGTCTTCATTTGATAGTCTTTTTCAAGTGACTTCCATTATGTGATAGTTGAATGTTTATTCAATACCTTTTGAATAATTTGGTCACTCATTTCACTCATACTTAGAACATTCTTGACTTTTTATTTTATTTTTGACCTAGCTTTCTAGGATTTGTCTTAGGTTCCTCCACATCTTTCTCTTCACTAGTTATGAAAAGGGGTGCCTTCTCATTTAGATGCAAACCTAAAATCTTTAACTAACAAAGCATCTTGTATATTCAAAGACTGAAATTGCCTCTACCATCAAACTTTTATACTTCAAAATGTCATTGTGTGTGTTCTATTTAAATCTCTAACATATAAGAAAAATCTCAACCCTTAGCTATAAGAGTTTTGGTTTCTGTAAAAAGTGATACCTGATTGGTAAAGTTTAAAACCTATCTCTTATTCACAACCTCATATATGTAAATATAGATTCTCTTATGACTTCGATGTGAAACTTGTAAACCTAATAAATCGGTGACTTTCGAATGATTTTTCTCATTTTGTACAAACTCCAAGACCATATTGCTTTTCGACCTTACGTTCTTCAATTTATTGAGTCGATCATCTTTTTCTATGGTATTTTTCATCTTGCGAGAGAAAATAACTCTTTAAGTATTAGATTGTTTAACGTTAGACTTGTAAATCGATTTAAATCAATTTTAAAGCTACTCTATAACACAACCCCGTCAATGATTTACCCTTGATCTCAAGGATACATCTCGTGAGGGAAACTTTAACCCTCAAAATTCATGTATTGAATAAAGTTTTACAAGGTTTATAATTGGTCTCTCTTCTGTTTAACAGATTTGACACACTGATATAAGCACCATACCAATGAAGTATAACAGTCTAAGAATAAGCTATGAAAAGAAAGTAAAAGATGAAGAAAAACGAGCTCGAGTAACTATGTAACAAAATTTGTGTCTTTTGTTTTTAAAATTGGACTTATTGGAAGTTAAATCTAGACTGATCGAACCTATTTGTATTTGACACTAAAATCACACGTCCACAAATTGTATATAGGTAATTTTAAAATGTTGAAAATATAGCCGTTCAAGTCAACTTTTCTAACCCTAGTCTTAATCACCTGTTTGGACAATACATTGATGTTTATTATAAAGATTTGAAAAGGAAGTTTGGTAAGTTGCAACTATCCATTTAATCAACATAAAGGTTCTCTTTTCATAAAACAATAATTTAAAGTCGCTTTTTCTGAACCTACCAAAGTTAGATTCCATGGATAAGAAATGTAGGATTGATAATTGAATCAATTCATGCATGTTCTATAAAATCCAATTCCTTAACCAATAATTGTGGTTCTTTCAATCCAAAAAAAATAATACTATCTTTGGTCACTATGTAACAAGTACCTAAGCATGTTTGTCTTCGTTTACCAACCATACTCATGATCTATCAAATCAAACATCACAACAACATCAAAAAATAATCAAAATCAACATGTAAATTGTTTGCTAAATGACTACATTTATATACTTTTTAAAAGAGATCTAAATGGATTGCATTTTTCCGCAACGGCTATCTAAATTGGTGGCTATTAAACTATACCTAAAATTTTAAGACAAAAAAAATTATCATCAACCAAGAAAAAGGTCATGACCCACATTAGAGAAAAATCAATATTCCTTTATACAAAAAAAAAAAGTGTTAAGAGAGATTTTTTAGATAAACAACTAGAGAAAAAAATAAAATATTCTTTGCTTATTAATAAAATAAAGAGACGAAGGAGAAGTAAATGATCGTTAAAAGAATCATAATTAGAGCCATGAAAACAAAGGAGGTCCATTAGTCTCCCAGGTGGGGGAGGAGGAAGAGTGGGACCCACAACAGCGATGCAAATAAACAGAGACCCGACGGCGCGTGAAGTTCAAACGAGAAGCGAGAGCGCGTGGTCGCGTTCAACCAAATAAGAGGCGGAGCAGAGACTGTCGAATTATAAAAACGTTTTTTCTCTTTTGCACTCTTTAACGATGATGGCGTGAAAGAAAGAGAGAGAGAGAGAAAAAAAGAAAATGATGATGGTGAGCCAAGCGAGCTGTTTTTGGGAAGAGAGACAGAGGAATCAGAAGACCAAAGGTGTCTCCTTTTTCCTATTTTCTTACCATTTCTTCTATCTATCTTCACGCTTTTGCAGAATTAATAAAATTAAAAAGATACTTGTATACTCTTGCCAACGAAGACTAGAGCCAAGACTCTTCTTCTTTCTTTTTCTTGAAAAATCTCTGTTTCTGAGGTCTGCTTAAAAAAACTGTAAGAAGTTCTTGGTCGATTCCTCTTGCATTCTCCGGTATTTTCTTGTATTATATGTTTCATTGATGATCTTTTCTTGCATGAATTAGAAAATTTCTTCAATTTTCATCTGTTTTTTTCTTTTATAAATTTCTAGCTTTATGGGTTTGCAAAATTCACGTCTTAATTAGTACCACAAAAAAAAAATTCATACATCCATATTTGCGTTTTCATGCATCTCATGAAATCTGTTGATCCTTCTACCGATTAAGTAAAATCTAAAAATCCTATCTGAAATTAAGTTATCAAATTCTTTAAGATCAGTGCAATTTCCATTTATGAGATTTTTCTTCATTTTGATAGTAATTTCTTGAACCGTTTTTCTTTTGATTATAAAATTAAGTTAGTTTAATTGTTTTTTTTTTTCGTGTCTTTTTGTTAGCAGATAATAATAAGATCCTGACAATGACGAAAGTAAGTCTTAAAACGGAAGAGAAGAGATTGTGTAGTGAAGCAGCAGTAGTCATTGAACAAATATCAGCAGATGTGAGCTTCGCATCTAATCATTTTCCATCATACAAGTTAGGACCTGATGATCAGATTGTTGATGAACCTGAAGAAGATGAAAAAGGTCCATCTGTGAAAGACATAGTCGATAAAGAGACCAAAGATTTGTCAGATCAGCAAAAACGGCTTTCAGTTCGTGACCTCGCTTGCAAATTCGACAAGAATTTAGCTTCAGCTGCTAAATTAGTTGACGAGGTTTCCACCATAACTGTTTCTGTTTGTGTTTTTAGATGAAATATAACTTAAACTATTTGTTGGAATGTTTTAGGCAAAGTTAAATGAGGTGACTTCTTTGGAAGGACATGTTATGCTAAAGAAACTTAGGGATGCTTTAGAAACCATGAGAGGTAGGATGGATGGGCGTAACAAGGAAGAAGTTGAAAAAGCTATCTCCATGGTTGAGGCTCTAGCTGTTAAGTTAACACAAAATGAAGGTGAACTAATTCAAGAAAAGTTTGAAGTCAAGAAATTGGCTAACTTCCTCAAACAGGTGTGTACTACATGTGCAGACTCAAATTCTATTTTTAGCTTAGTTACTTCTCAAACTAAAGGTAATCTATCGTCGTTCTTTAGGCTTCAGAAGACGCGAAGAAGTTAGTAAGCCAAGAAAAGTCGTTTGCTTGTGCTGAAATAGAGAGTGCAAGGGCTCTTGTGATGAGACTTGGAGGAGCATTTGAAGAACAAGTTCTTTGTTCTAAAGCTTCTCAATCTCAAGGACCGGTATTTATCAATTTTGAGTTCAATTCTTTTCCTTACAAATGTTTTGTTCTCAATCAAACTTATGTTCTGTGTCACAGAATGTGGAGAAATTGGTTGAGGAAGTTCAGGAGGCTAGACGAATCAGACGGATGCATCAACCAACCAAGGTTTAAATCAATGTCTATAATGAATCTTTCTATTTTCTTGAATAAGCTATCTTTCTGACATGCTTTATTTATCTAGGTGATGGGTATGCAACATGAGCTACTTGATTTAAAGAGTCAAATCCAAGAGAAGTCTGCATATTCTGTTAAGCTTCAAAGAGAGGTTAAATTTTGTTGTGTCTTCACTCACTTCTTGTTATTCCTTTTTCTCTAAAAAGTTCGCTAATATTTGTAGATAGCAATTATAAAGAGAGCTGAAGGGTCCAAGTCATGTCCCTATGTTCTGGATGGTGCACAAAGTCTCGGCTCTTGCTTAAGAGTCCGTGCATCCTCAGATCTTGCTTCAGATCTTTCCAAGTGTTCAATCCAATGGTACCGTGCAGCATCCGAGTCTAGTCGAAGAGAAACTATATCTGGTATATAGGAGAACGTCAAAGATTCATTCACATATTTGGCAAATTTTATTATTGTTCTCAAAGTTATCAGCTTTTGTAATTACAGTGTATTTTTTCCAATGTCAGGTGCTAACCAGTCGGTATATGCTCCAGAACCATTTGATATTGGGCGAGTAATACAAGCAGACATTGTTTCTAACGGCCAGAAATTCACAGTGACAACCAACGGTCCAATTAATACTGGTTTGTGTTATATGAATCAGTTTGATATTCAGAGAAACGGTAAAAAAAAAATGGCCAACTGAATGACAATTTCTACAGTTGCTGGCTTGCAGTCACGCGTTGAAGCCCTGATCCGAAAATCGAACAGTGAATTCTCTGTATGTTTACAATTTCCATCTTTTTTTTGTACCATGGGAGAAAATAGTTGCTAATTCTTGATGTAATATAGCTAGAAATTCGTTTTCAGGTGGTTATATCACAGATGAATGGGCAAGATCATTCATCGCGATCACACGTCTTTTCTGTTGGAAAGGCGAGAATAAAGCTGTCTCGAGGATGGATCACAAAGGCGAGAGAGATATACTCAACCTCCATGGAGGTAATTTAGAGTTTGTGACTCTCTGGCTCTTTCATTGGCTTTATTGAAGTTTCTTTCTAAATGGTTTTCTATAACATATTTTAGCTCTGTGGAGTGAGAGGCAATGCTAATGTTCCTGCAAAGGCATTGTTTTGGCAACCAAGAAAGGGTTTAACTTTCTTACTAACTTTCGAGTCAGAGCTAGAACGTAATGCAGCTATAGTTCTTGCCCGGAAATACGCCTATGATTGCAATGTGAGTGAAACTAACCCAAAAAGAAAACGAATCCAAATTTTCTGATTCTGTCTTTTCTTGTTATAAATTTTTCTCTTTTAAAATATAGTTACTGCATGGAAAAGAACCATTTTGAATCAGTTTTAAATCTTGCAGGTCACTCTGGTTGGGCCAGACGATTGAGCTATTAAAAGGAGTAATCTTTTTTTTTCATTACAGTCTCCTGAGTTTTCTTCTTAAGAGCGGAGATTTGGAATTTTCGTTATTGTTATGTGTTCTTTTCTTCATTGTTATGTGTTTTTTTGTGTGGTTGAATGAAGAAGAAGAAAGAAGGTGGCAACTGGCAAGTGTTGCTGCATAGTTTTAGGCAGACGCACATTTGGCATGATCATTAGTTTTAGAGGGTTGGTATTTTTCTCATTTGATTTGATTCGTTTGTTTGTTTGTTTGAGTGATTTAGTTCTTGTGTGTGGTCCAGCATTTGCTTTTCTTTTTTGGTCAAAGGTCCAGCATTTGCTAATTAGGTGTGAGATTGTTGTAATAAGAAATTTGTTTGTATTTAATAACAGAACAGTGTTTCAGACTTTCCAGCCAAACACCACTTCAACGACCACGTTCTTCATTCTCGATTACCGTAAAGTACTAATGAAATCTGGTACTAATTAAAATTAAAGGTTTATTGTTGTTAAGTCATACATATAAAATTTAAAACAATATTTTATGTAAGCGTTTTAAAATAAATAGATAATTAATAAAAAAAAAAAAAATTTAAGAAATAAGAAAATTGTATATAGTGTACACCAGTAATATTATTTCACATTATCAATTAAAAATAAAACAGAAAACTAATTAAAAAAAAAATCAGAATTTAAAAAATTATTTCACATTATCAATTAAAAATAAAATAGAAAACTAATTAAAAAAAAAGAAATCAAAATTTAAGAAATAAAGAAGAAATAAAGAAATTATATCATAGTTTCCTAAAAAAAAACTTTTATGGTAGTTCACATATGATTTTAAACGACCAAAAATATTATTTCAAATCGGCTTTCAAAAATAGAATAGAATTTAAACTTTAATATCAAATATCTTCAAAATCAAGCTTCATCATGTTCCATATTAATTTCATATTTTCATTTCTTATTGTTTTAAAATAAATTTAAATCTAAATAATTTTTTAAATATATATCACTATCTAAATTTAAATTTTTTATTGTTTAAAAACGGATTTTAAATCATTATGAATTTTGAATCATTGTCTAAATTTAAACATATATATATTTTTTTAAACGAATACATTTTTTGTGTTTAAAAACGAAAATTTACAATTTAAAATTAAACACATATTTCAGTGATTAGTGTTTTAAAATTGCCGATCCAACCCAACCTAATCACCCATCAAACCGAACCATACTTAGATTTATCCCAAAAAGGTTTTCTTCTTGTGTTGATTATTTACCTTTGACCAAAATGTCTCTGATAGAATCATCACGAAGCTCAATCGAATCTTGCATATAAAAATTTCTCACTTCTCAGATTGATCAATTTCTTCTTCAATCAAATCTGTGAATCGCCTATCTCTCGCCGACGAATATAACAACAAAATCGAAGCTTGGATTTTTCTTTTGTTGTTGGAACTGATTCGATTTGCACATTACAGTTTCTCATATCGATCCATTTCTTTTTCAATCGAATCTGTGAATCGTCTATCTCTCGTCGACGAACACAACAACAAAATCAAAGTTGAGATTTTCCTTTCACTGTTGGTGATTTGAGTGGGGAAATGTTTAGTGAAGCTAACTGAGGTTTTGATGTTAGTGAGAAAGCGACAAATTCAAGGAGAGATTTTGAATTACAATACAATGTAAAAGAGGAACAAGAAAAGCACAAAAAATATTTCAGGAGTTTAAATGTGCAACAAAAAGTAGTTTACGATGCATTTATGGTGTCGGTAGAAAATGATATGGGAAAATTATTCGTCCTGTATGGTCCTGACGGAACAGAGAAAACATACCTTTAGAAAAACATCATTTCTAAGATGCGCTCAGCAGAGAAAATAGTGCTTCCAGTAGTTTCGTCATGCATCACAACATTGCTTCTATCTGCAGGTAGGACAACACATTCACATTTTAAGATACCGATAAATCAATGAAGATTCAATGTGCCATTGGAACAATGCTTGCTGAATTAATCAGAAAAATCGATCTTATCATATGGGATGAGACGTCCATGACACATCAATATGCACAAGGGTTTTGTCTAATCTTAATACTAATTATACTGATCAGTGGCTTTGAAACTTATAAATTTGCGGAGGATGGTGACCAAGTTTCAAAATATTTGGATTCCATGTGTGAATATGTCACTGTCATCTCCGGTTCATCTCCGTCTCTGAATATGTCACAATCCTCTCTAATTAAGTCTATGTCTTCAAATCTGCCACTAACCTCTTTGATTTTGTATTTGTCTTTGTATACACGGATACAAAATCAGAGAGGACAGTATCAGATTTAGAGACAAAAATGGAGATGAAATAAGAGATAACATTGATAGATTCGTAGACCGAGAAAAACGGAGAAGAGAGTGACATATCTATTTTAGTGCCACCTTTGCCCTGGAAGAAACCAACCAAGATCTGATGCAAATCTTTAATAAAAACACTTAGTTGACATGCAACCCAAGTTTAATAAAATTTTATCTTCTCTTTAGTCTAGATATGAAAATAAAGATCTAGAAATTGTTGGAAGAAAGGATAACGCATAAATTCCAGAAAGAAAAAAGATATCCAAAGTAATAGTCCAAGAGAGCAATAAGGGCTCCAACACTAAGGAAGTCGCTGAAGACCTTCCTATAAATTTATTGGAGAAGAGACCTAGGTGAGAAGACGAAGAGATAACATATTTCTTTTATAGAAGGATATATGGTATAATAAGACAAGAGGTGGAAGTTATCTATACATTGAATTCCAATGTCATTAACCGAAACAGATCCATCGGTAATCTTTTATATTATATTCCTTATTTAATATGAACTCAATCTTTAAAATTTAAGTATTTAATCAAGAGATACATGGGTCATGTAAGAAATTTATTTCTACAATCTAGTAAGAGGAAAAACTTTCTAAGTATTTAACTAACTTTTTTGGAATTTTTAATTTTTTAATAATTAGTAGTGTAATTGAGAAAAACTGATTTTTTTTTATTTTTTCCAATTTTTGTATTTATTTCGGGTTTTTTTTTGAACTTTTGAAGTTTTTATTTTATTTTAATAATTTATTTTGAATTATTGTATTTTTCTAAAATTTTTTGAATGTTTTAGATTTTTTTTGTTTTTTGTATTTTTCTCAAACGGATGAGGTTATAATCGGGTTTGGATCTTAAAGTTAGGTTAAAATGGAGTTCAATTAGGTTTAAATTATAAGAAGCTGATTAAATATTCTTGTTTGAGTCTCAAACCAGAAATTCGACAATTAGAGACTAATTTTACGAAATTCTTTCAATTTGGGAAATCTAATTGAGTATTTTTTTGGGTAAAAATTCAAATAAAAATTTGAGTCATGGAGGTATTTAAACAGTTATTTTCATGTTTCTTACTTCGTATATTTAACAGTAAACCTGTTCGATGTCTTCATAGATTTAGTTTAATTTCGAGACAGTTGTCCTACATCACCTATTACACCAATGACATTTACACATATAGGCCTGGGCATTCGGTTTTGCGGTTCGGTTATTATCCGAAACAGATCGGTTCCAGTTCTTCGGTTCCTAATATTTATTACCCAATGGGTATTTGAACATATTCGATTCGGTTTCAGTTCGGTTATTGTCGGTTCCGGTTCGGTTAACCAAATCACTACCAAAGGCTCCATTTCATCTTGCGTGTTCCAAGATTGGCATCACTGCAGTTCCTCCATCTTGAGGGAGGATGTAAAAGATACTCCGTATCAAGTTGATTGCTCTATTCTCTCCGTAAATCATGATTGTATTTATGTACATAATATATTAGAATTTATTAGTATCTCTAGAGTAGTCTTACGTCTCTGTATAAAACCATGTACAAGTTTATCAATAATAAGTAAGTATCACATTCTACAATGTTTTCATGCGAAATTCTGAAGCTTACAGTTATATACAGTTAAGCAATTGCATATTGATATTGGATTCAGAGATATTATAGTATCTCCTCAAGGAAACGTTTGTCGAGATACATCTAATTTGATGGGCGCTGGTCTTCATCAACATGCACACGGAAGCAAGGGCATATTTGTGATAGAGAATGGTCGAAGGCAGTGTATAAGATCCACAGAAACATGGGCATGATAGAATTTTTTGAATGGTAAGGAACATCAAGGAGTTTGGGCCGGATAGGTTCGTTTTGGTACTGGAGGAGGTGAGAAGGTTGAAGAATGATAGGTTGGATAAGAGGAAATGACAGTGGAGATGTGATGGCAGTAACATGACAGTGTAAGAATCGTAAATACTAATGGAAAAATGAAAGTTTTCGTTGAGGTAGTAGTTTTAAATGAGTCTGCATAATAAAGCGCATATCTTAGCAAATATTTCAAGGTTAACTAATTAGACAAGTTAGTAGGGTTTTTAGCAGCAAAATCAATATCGAGAGTAGCAGGTCAGTGTCTGTAACTTGCTTAAAAGTTACAGAGAAGCGATCAATATAAAAAAGGCAAGAAATGCTAATAGCCTAACAAAATTCTTATGCGAATGTTGATCTCTTTTTTTCCTCTGAATGTTGCTTAAGCTAAACTTACAAAGATGTGACCAATACAAATAAGTTAAGAAGTGTTAATATTGTTTTGTAAGCTTCATCTTTTTAAACAATTTACGACATCAAAAATTCATCTATTAAAAAGAACACTAATACCAATATTTTTTATCACGAACAATTTTTATTAAAATAATTCAAATCGAGAGTACAAACAGACCACTAAGAATATGTTTAGCTATCAGATTAACATTAATGTTTTTGATACGTGGTATAGAAGAGAAAAAAAATTTCAAAATCGAGTAAGTCTTGCTTAACTATGACGAAAAATCTTAAGAATTAGTTCTACATTAATTGCTTGAAAAAGTGCTTGCGAGTTTGAAAAGACTTGAAGCCCTCCAAATCAAATACCAATATTTATTTATGTTTAGTTGATGCAATATGGTTTCACAAAACTAAAGAATCAAGTTGCTACATGAATGTAAAACATAAACTATATTGCATATTCTTGTTTAATTCTTCATATTCGAAATATTCAAAATAATTAAAATCACATTTCAAACATAATTTTATTTTTATTTTTACACAGACAGTTACTGTTAGGTAAATATGCACTCTAAATAAAGTATTTCAATAATATAATCTATACAAACACTGCACTCTAAATAAAGTATTTCAATAATATAATCTATAAAAATACATTTAAAAATAAGTCGCGCGTAACATGAACAAACCTCTAATATATATAAAAAAATGAGCAGTCTCTCATGTATTTAACTTTGAATAGTCTCACAAAGCAAAAATTAATCCAAAATTTCAATAGTAACTTGTATGATTTTGGGAATAAATCATAGAAACTTTAAGTAAAAGCTTCAGATAATATGGTAAACTAACAATTTTAATGCATACATTACCTAGTTATTTATCTAGATCGTCAAACAAAACAAGATGAAACATTTTGAAGTATTTGTATCCATTATATCTTTTTTAAAAAATATTTACAAAAATATATCTTTTAAAACTTTTATTCAGATACGTATTTTTTCAATACTTTTCGCAAGTTACGAGGCTTTACAAAGACCAATATACCCTTAATGAAGAGAAGTTGTGTTCGGTGGATAGCGAGTGATCCGCGGTTGTGTCAATTGATATCTACATGGATAGCAAATCGTGGATAGGTAATCATTTTTGTTTATTTTTTTATTTTTTATTCATTTCTTTTTTTTTTCCTATTTCTCTTTTCGTTTCTCACCCCAAATGATTTCGATGGCGACTAGCGTCGTGGTGTTGGGGTTTTTGGTCACGAAGATCGTCGCAAAGGGGTGCAAATCCACCGATTAACCGGAATTCAAAAAAAAAAATCAAATCGGACTTATTTCGGAAAACCCAGATGGATAGTCTACCCCATGTCTCCACAATTGAAGCAATTCGTGGACATTGAACGATGGTTGGTGTCCACCGAAAACCCAAACGGCTCGTCAATTATGGTTGTGCCCACTAATGTGGGCATCTAATATAGGTGAACACTGTCCACGAACACAACGTGGATAGTACGACAATCATAGCACATGCTACTCATAGATACCACCACGGTCGTGTCATATGATACACGCTTCCGGTGGATAGCAAGAGAACGTGCATACACATTATCCACTTGGGTTTTCGGTGGACAGCAACCATCGTTTTACTGTTCACGAATTGCTGCCCATGTGGACACATTGTGCCAATTGTACATCTGGGTTTTCCGAAATAAGTCCGATTTGTTTTTTTTTTTGAATTTCGGTTAACGAGTCGATTATAACCCCTTTATAACGGTCTCTGAAGACGGAAACCCCACCACCACAACGTTGACCGCCTTCGAAACCATTTGGGATGGAAAAAAAAAATAGAATAGAGAAAGGAAAATAATTAAAAAAATTAAAAATAATAAAAAAACAATTATCTGTCCATAATTAACTATTCATGTAGATACAAACTGACACTGTCGTGGATCACCCGCTATTCACCGAATGTAATTTCTCTTTATAAATACGTCATTTAACTCACATGAACCAGTAAAAAATAACTCACATCAACCAGTAAAAAAATAAAAAGATACATAAATACAATTTTCAAAAGATAAACATCTTAAACATGAAAAAATACAGTCAATGCAATTGTCCGAACATTTTCAACCTTTATGTCGTCGTTGTTAAACTCTGGGTCCGTAGTTTCTCCTGCTTTTCTTGTTCTCTTTCTCACTCTTTCAGTCCATCGTCAAAAACAAAATCCGACGCAAGATTTTTTTTTTAAAAAAGTTGCAAACTTTGATCTCTCCGAATCCAAATCCAAATCCAAATCAATGGGTAAAATACTCGTAGAAGTGACTTTGATATCAGCTCGAGGGCTTAGAGGAGGAATCGGAATCGGATCCTCTCTACTGAAACACCAATGGTACGCCGTTGGGTGGCTTAATCCAGACGACAAGTACTGCACCACAATCGATGCTTCAAGATCAGACAATCCTCTCTGGAGAACAAAGTTTTCTACTTTACTCGATGATTCCTCGATTCAAGATTCCAAATCGGCTTTGCAAGTCGAGGTTTATAGCAGAGAACCCATCTTCTTAAGGAAGAGACTTCATGGCTCTGCTACTATTTCCTTGAAAGAGTTTTTGGCCAAGTATAATAAGCAACAGAGTTCTTCCAAATCTGGAATTGAAGAAACTGGAACTTATCAGCTTAGGAAGACCAACTCGAGCAAGCCTCAAGGTTTTGTCGATGTCTCGATTCGTATCTCTTCAGAAAAAGAGGATCTTGGGGGTTTCACTGGTAAATGTCTCTGAATCATGTTACTGTCAATTACCTTTTTGTTTATTTGGCATTTGTCTGAAATCGGACCAATCACCCTAAACCCTAGATGTGGGTTGATTCTTGAAGATTTGAGAGTCTAACACTAAACCTGAAAAAGTTGGTTCTTGAAGATTTGAGAATTTTCAGGATGGGTTTCTCTTGAGATTACTCACCATTTTCTTCTTCTCCTCTTGCACAGGAGATATTGGAGGAGTGATGCTCTCGACCAACTCCGATTACAACATTTCAGGACAAAATTACATGCCCGGTTCATCACAGCATCCATTTGCTCCATTGAACCAGTCAAACAATTCAAACCCATTCTCAGTTCCTCCATATAACCATCACTCCCCAATGCCTAACCCTCCAATGGCCAACACTAACCCACAAATGCATCAACCTTACTATCCTCCTCCACCAATGCAGCCACCGCCTTCGAACGCGGGATACATGCCTACATACATCCCGAGATACGAGAACGCTGTGAACATTCCATCATCGTCTGGAGGAGCAGGGTTTGCTGCAAGACTTGGAGCTGGTGCAGTAGTTGGAGCTGCTGCAGCTTTATATGGAGGTGAGTACTTGTCAGGAGGATTTGATTTACCTTCCAGCTTACCTCACCCAAGTGTCTCCATTTCCATTGATCCTCCATTTTGATCACACTCATGAGTCATTAATATGGCTTGCATTGTGAGATAATCTGAAAAATTGTAGTTTATTTGTGTATTTGTTATGATAAATGATCCAACATATAAAAATGGAGGCTTTGTAATTTGATCGAACTGTTTTTTTTTTCAATTGTTATTACCTTTTCTATGGTGTTATTAGAATATTTACATAACAGTTCAGAAGCAAACTGTTATGGATAACAACGGATCCAATATATGAAGATTTGAGGTAACAATGGATCCATGATCCGTGGTATGAAACAGAAAAAGATGTAAGATCCAGTAAAGAGATAAAGAAACCTATGCTTGCCTGAAACTAGATATAGAAACTAGAAAAGCATAACTATCTATAATTACTTATATTATGGATCGAAATTAAAGCAAAGTTTAATCTTTAATTCTTCAAGCTTTCTTGGGATGCTTGTAAAAGCGTCCAAAGCCTTTGAAAGCTTTGGAAAGCTTGAGAAGGTTAGGCCTGGCAATTCCTAAATGCATCTTCTTTGTTGAGAACTTCAAAGCCTGTAAGCAACACAATTGCTGCTGATCAATCCCATCTTCATCTTCTTCATCTTCCTCTTGTACTAATACTAGGTCCTTCTCTATGCTCTTGGTCTTCATCATCATTAACTTGGTCTTGGTCTTTTTCTCTTCATCAGTCTGCTTCTTCATCTCTGTTTCAGTCTCGTAAGTCTCCCACAGCTGATCCATGCCTTGTCCCACGTCAGCATTGTGTCGTTCTTCGAACAGCTTGCAAGCCAATGTTCTCCTCCATTCTTTCTCTTTCCTCATTGATCCAAAGCTCCTGAGAGCAACATCTTCTTCGTCTTCGTTTTTCTTCTCTTCTCTGAGAAAATCGCTAAATTTTGGGAGATCATCATCATCATTACCATCTCCGACAACATCAAACTTTTGAACCTTGGATTCTTGTGTTGTCGGTTGGACAGGACCACTTTTAAGACTTTTTGGCTTGACTTTGTCTTCTTCTTCTGCTTCCTTTTCACATTTCTCTGTTTCTTTTTCTTTTTCCAAATCCATTGGGTCCTCAAACTTCAACGGTTGGATGATCGCAACTGGTTCCTCATCTAGAGCTTCCGTCACGGTGCTCTCATGGCTACAGAATTTGTCAACAAAGGTGATCTCGTTACTCTCATTTTCAGACGCACATTCGATGATTGCGCAAGCCTCGACCACCATCTTGTACTCCTCCAAGGACGTAAAATCCTCAACGTTGTTGTCATCAAACTTGGGTTCCAAGTCCAAGACGCTACTACAAAAAGAAAAGAGGAAGCTTGGTTGGGTTTCATGTGATTCAGAGGTGTTGTGACCATGCAAAGTAGTGAGTAAGGCGAGAAGCAAGATTGTGGTAGTGACGACGAGTGGCGAAAGAAAAGAGAGAATCTTGAACATGTACGGAGAGAAGAAGATTATATAAGAAAAATAAAAAGGGTGGGAGAGGACAAATGAGCGAAAGAGATGAAAGTTAGAGATAAGAAGTGAAGAGAAACCCATCTCTTTTGGAGACGACTCTGAAAATTCAGACATGTTTACTAGATTAGTTTATGTCAATGGCGACGAAGAAGCTTAGCCAAGTTTTTCTTCTTTTTGCTTTGCTCTGTAACTGCACCAAGAGTGAGTTATGTGGAAGGCAAGAGAGGCCTGAATATAAGAAACAGACCAGAGAGAGAGAAACATAGACAAGAAAAAAGAAAAGCAACTTTCAAAGTTACCTTTCTTTTCACCCGTTGGGTCATTTTAGTATAACCACCACCATGTGCTTTTTCTTTTTCTCAGTCTAGATGATCCATTCCTTTAACAAACAGATTTTATCAAAAACAATTTGTGCAATTGTCCAAGGGGAGATCAACAACATCATTTTGGTGATAAGTCATACACCATCAAAGTTTTGAGCATGTTCAGCTAATCAACTGATAATTAAACATGAAACACTTACATAATTAGTTAAACTGTCCTAATTCCAGTTATGAGGGTCATCATTTATCTTATCCTAAAACACCTTCAATCACGGATATGGTCAGTTCACACTTATAACTAACCAAAGAGACTAGACTCTTAGTGGTTGCATATGGGAAACACATCAAGTGCATCTCATTATTAGCTCTTTTGTCTCTTCACTTTTGCTTTTTCTACTTCTAAATTGGACCCATAATGGGGTCGTTCTTTTCAACCTCTTGTCCTTCAACTTACCTTTTTTTTACTAGCCGAGAGGTATCTTAAGAGGACTTGTCTCCACACCCATTCCTTTTCATCTCTCTCTCCAATTATTCACCGGGGATCACAAATTTAAGCAAAATGGTTCCAGAGAGTGATAATCACACTCATGATGAGTCATGAATTACAATATGACGCAGCAACAGCTTGCATTGTGAGATAATCTAATTTGATCGAACTTTTTGTTTCATTTGTTATTACTTTTTCTATGGTGTTTATTAGAAAAATTTACATAACAATCAATAATGCAAGGTCCTTCACTCAAACTCCAAGTAGCAATATGCAATCAATGAAATCTTTTATTCAGTCTCACCAAATCTATTTACACAGACATGGTTATGTACAGAGACTTAAGAGGAGTGATTGGAGCATGAGTCTAAACTTATCTCGGGCGGTTATCCGTCTTCAGAAACCGGATATATTCCAGCTGCACCATCTCTCCTCCGTTCACGGGATCAAAACTGCATCTGTAAAAACTGCGACCCCAAGAAAACTTACATCAGTGGAGATCTGAGGGTGATTATGTAAATTTGCTTTGTTTTGGTGATGAAAGAACAAAATATGTGGAGTGAATATTCTAAGAGAACCAGGATGGGCTTACCTTCCATCCATGCCGATAATAGCAACAGTGTTTTGAGCGCCAAATGCTGCAAAGAATTGTGTCACTTCTGATACATGGAATTGTGCAAATGACCATTCGGAGCTGAAATACTTTGGTAAAACTCCTGCAACAAGAGTCTAGATGTTAAGTAATAAAGAGGCAATGAATTGTCAAGGTTTCACAGTAGCATTCCAAATATCATTCTTTCCCATTTCTACTTTTAAGGAGAAGATAATGAACAGGAGAAAGAATAACGTTAACCATAACGCTTAGTCTATCGATCTTTTGGACATTGTATTTTTGCTTACCTCTCATAAAGGACAATGACGAACCGGGATTTGTACCAGTGGTTGGAGAAACAAGGCCTTGCAGGGAATTAGAATAAGTTTGTTGTGTCATGAGAGCTACATTTTCCGTGGAATGAGAATCCTCTCCAACAACTCTAACTCTAAGAGAGAAAATATGAACAGTCCCCTTGTCGCTTGATACTGCCAGCCACTGCACGTCTGGTGAAAGCGCAATGCTATATATATCTGCTCTGTCCACTCCTCTTCGTACCTGTAAAGATATAGCATTGAATCGCATATAGCACACATAAGTAATGAGCATGCATAACAGATCATAAGTCAAAGCATTCAGAAAGAAGAAATCAGTATTTCATATTTACTCTACCTCTTGCAAACGAGTTCCGTCCATCGTGTTGAAGATTCTAATCAGAGTGCCCTTTGTACTGGCAGTTGCGAGCAACAAACCATCTAATGTCAAGGTCATGCACGCAATATTGGAATCATGAGCATTTATGGTTTGTACCATGTTAAGCCCGAAATGTTCAACTCGAATCTCTCCTCGATTAAGACCAGGGCAAGCTAACACAGATGTATTTGAATGATGAGAAATGCAACACAATCCTCTTGGATTTGATTGAGTCTCAATCTGATGAAGAAGTCTTAGGTCCATAAAGTTGTAAACATACATCTTATGTTCAAGAACAACAACAATCCGATCCCTTCTTAATTTCACTGCACGGATATCAGACCTGAAAGCGAATTCACTGATGCAACGGCTCTGATGATCATCCCAAATCAATACTTTGTTTGAAGGGTACTGAGAGTTAGGTCCACCACCAACAAGCGCCAATATATTGCTTCGGAAAAGCATCTCTATAATTTTAAACCCTCCATTCTTCAGCTCACGCCTGAAAGTTTCCTTGAAAGGTTCACAGTTATATATACGAAAACCATGACTTGTTCCAGCGGCGAAACAACTGGAATCTTGATTCCAAGACACAGAAACCAACTCTAATTCATCGTTTTCGTTGGAATCTGATTCTGGATGCACAAAAGGACTAGAAATGCTGTTACTTTGGGAGTCATGGCCACCATAAGCACCTGGTTGTAGGATTCCTTGGGGATTTGAAACAGTTGAACTCATTTCTTGGATCAGTTGAAATGCTACACCACTTTCATGTCAAAATCAATAACCATGAAAAATAAGCAGAACTGAGGAGTGCGATATCATGATATACGTAGCAGATAAGCTTAGACCGAGATCAATTCCAGAAAAACAAAAACACTGGACCTGAAAGAAAGTAAATTTTAATATTAAGTCATGCCAAAACCTCATCATGTAGCAGTGGTGTTAGCTCCAAACCAAGACCAGAGCAAAGACAATGCAACAACGAAAGCTTCGGGATACTTAAAGAACATAAATAATGGAATCACCATATGCACCTAGTCAAAATTCAAAGCAGGAACAGATGAACAACCTTTCAGAAGTTTTAGTAAGATCAATACTTCATAGCATATATTTTTACAAAGTTCCTTCAGATATTATGATAGTCTGTCATGTTTGGAGTCGTCATAGTCATTATAATAGACATTTCTTTCATAACCAGAGCTTTAAAATGTAAGAACTATATCATGATCTGCCATGATCAAACTCCTAAAACAAGCGAATTCAAAATTCAATAACAATACATCCACTACAAACGGAAAATTCCACAAACAGTATTGAATACTAGTGAATATCCAGATCAAACAACAAACAGAAAAGAAAAACCGAAAGTAGAGGAAAAAAAAACGTACACGATCTTTGATTCAGACATTGGCAAGGAGATAAACGGATCTTCACCAATAGAAAACAAATCAACGCAACGAGTGAAACGAGATCCACGATCAAATATTGCCTCTTCAAGCTTCAATAACGAACCCCCTCCACCCGTGCTGCTGATTTTTGTTCGTGAATGGCTTTCTCTACCGGCTCCTCCCTGTAAGTTTATCACCGTCTAAATTCTCCGGTTTGTCATATTTTCTAACATAATTTGTTAATTTTGTTTTTTTCTTCCTTCAAAAATTGATGTAAAAAAGGAAAAACAAAAAGGGGCTAATTTTACCCAAGTGCGCCGCCAGCTATTGGCTCTTTAGTAGCCATCAGGTCTGCCATTTCTTAACTTGGAAATAACACCGCGTGTTGTTTATATTTAGTGGAAGGAATCGTCGTGCCGTTTTTACTAAGACAACCCGACTAGAAACCATGTCGATTAGGTCATCTCCAACGGGGTTGTTACCCGTTTCTTAACCGAGTCTCTTAGATTAAATGGAATAAAATATTCAAAAAAGTTATGCTGAACGGAAGATGCGATCCTTAATTAAGGATTTTTGGTCAGAGTATCTTAGCCACGTGGCGTGTAGAGATTGGCTCGTTTTTTTTTTTTGTTTTTTCACCCGCAAAAGGAAAACCCTCACAATCCGCAATTTCACTGAGGAGAGCTTCGAAGGGCGACTGTGGAGGTGATTTTCGTTCATTGGAGAAACAACTAAATTGAAGGTTCGTCTTCGTAAATCATGGATTTTTTTATCGTTTTAGGCTTTCAATCTTCGCTAATTAGGGTTCGAGAGTCTGGGTTAGTTTCGATTTTTGGTTTTTAATGGATTTGGCGATAGATCTAGGGTTCTTAATAACGACTTGGTTTTTACTCGATTTGGGGTACGATAGAGGATTCGATAACGATTTGGGGCTTCGGTATGTTTAAGCGAGTCAGGGTTCTCCACTTATCTTGTAAAACGATTTGGTTCGGTGTTTTTATTTCTGGTGATTTAGGGTTCTTCAGAATCTGTTCGAATACGATTTGGGGGTTGCTTAATTTAAAGTTATTTAGGGTTCATGAATGATTAAGTAAACGTTTAGGGGGTCTAAATTGTTCAGATTAACTAGGGTTCTAGAATCTGAATACCTATGGAGGAGTAAATAGAAATCCTTGTTTATTGTTTTTCTGTGTTCCAAGAGAGTTTATTGTTTATTTGTTATGCTTTAGGATTAGTGTTCTCATTTTATCTATACTAATGGTGGTTTCATTGTATTTTTTTCGTAGGTTTACTGATGGATGAAGAAAGGAGGTCCATGAAGAAGCATAAGGAGTACTACGACAGGCTGTTCCACGTAGCAGACGCTCAATACGGGATTCCCAGACACTGCCCTTGTGGTGCAAGTATTGTGGTCGAGGTTGCTGCGAAATGAAGCCCATGACAATCTTCCTAGGAAAAGGTTTTTTACCTGCAAAGAGTACAAGGTGTGTAACCTTTTAGCTTACCATTTAAATTGTTGATTTTTATTGAATTTTATGTTCTTTGGTGCCTGACTTGTTTTGTAATTGAATGATCATGACATTTGTAGGTTGATGGGATGCATTTCAGGCAAACCTGGGTGGTAACTGTGGAGGAAGAGTTCAGGAAGCTAACTCTACGTGTGGAAGAGAATGAGCAACTAAAATGGCGCGTCCGAGACATGGTCAGACACTCAAGGTAAGTTTCTTTCTTAGATTTTTCCCTACTTCTTTATTGATTGCGTTTTTTTCGTTGAACAATAAAAATGTTGTTGTTCATTGTGCAAGCAAAGGTAGACAAGCTCACTATGAGAGTGGCTGATCTTGAGATGGTTCTATAAAAGGTCAGTTTTCTAAAAAACTCCCTCTTAGTGGATAGTGAAAGTAGATAGTAGTTGAAACTTTTAATTCGAGTTAGTTGATATTGAAAAGTATAATCAGAAGTATAATGAAAAGAAAATCCAAACCTTTAAATCGAGTTAATGTTTGTTAGTTGAAACAGAAGTAAATTGCTAAAAACGTCTCACATAAATGAACTCGACCAAACATTAATACTTCTAACTGAAACACAATATACTTTTTTGAACCTGTAAAGTTAACTAACAAACTTAGAACAGAAACAAAAATTAATTACTTGTGACCGTTTTGATTTGATTGTTTTTAAATGTTTACCACTATGATGTTACAGTAGATGGGATTTCAATGCTTTGTAATTTAAAGTTAAACTTCCCACCTATTTTGACGTGATGGATTTTTAATTTTTGGTTGTTAGGAATAGTTGTTTATAGATTTGATAAAATTGATTGAAAAAAACTTAATATAAACATCGTCTGAGTTACCTAAAACTATACCTAAAGCCTAACAAGAAAACTTGTTACACCTAACAATTCTCCTTACAAACCATAAGAAAGTGAGGATGGATCATATGAATACCTTCTCCTTACAAACACCAGGTTTTGTGAACCTCTTAAATAGCCAAACCATTGATCTTGATTCATCAGACCTTCCTCCTTTTAGTAGCCAAGGTTTTGATGAATCGAGTGTCAAGGAGAGGAGGAAATGGTCTCCTACAAAGGATGTAATCCTCATAGGAGCTTGGCTCAACACTAGCAAAGACGCTGTGGTGAGTAATGAACAAAAGGCAGACGCCTTTTTGAAGAGAATTGTAGACTATTACAATAACAGTCCACAGTTGCAATTCACACCACCAAGAGAGCTTGGTCAGTGCAAGCAGAGGTGGCAAAGGATTAACGACCTTGTCTGCAAGTTTGTAGGGAGTTATGAATCTGCTCTAAGGGAACAGTCTAGCGGTCAAAACGACAACGACGTCATGAAAACGGCTCTGGATATATCCTACAACGATTACAAGATGAAGTTCGGTCTAGAACATGCGTGGAGGGAGCTAAGGCATGATCAGAAGTGGTGTTCGACTTATTTGGAAAATGATGGTGGAAAAGAGAAGCGAAAACACACTGTGGAAGGTGAAGGAGAAGAGGAATTAGGAGCAGGAAGACCTATTGGTGTTAAGGCAGCTAAAGCTGCCAAACGCAAGAAGAGTGGCAAGGAGGAGGCGATGTCACAGTTGCAATCCATGCTGGAATCTAAAGAGAATATCTCAAAGTTTAATTTGCTTGACCGTTTACTTGCAAAAACTGAGCCACTAACTAAGATTGAATTAGCTCTGAAATTGAAACTTATGTCTGAGATATTGTCATCAAACTTTGCTGTGGTAACTCTTATTTTGTTTGTTAGTTCTATGATTAATGTTTGTTGTTTTGTCTTGTGCTAACTGTTTTCTTTTACTGTGTTTCAGGGTAAAGCCGGAGACATGTGACAGTAGAAGACAAGCGAGAAGAGAGGACATGCACTCACGAGTCTGAAGTGGTCACGGGTCTTAGCAATCTTTTATGCTGTTTTCTGTCTAGTTAAACTCTTTATGTTTTGCTTTTCATGTTCATCAGAACTTGTATGAGAACTAGTTTCTCTTTAAGTTTCTTTCATTTCATCACAAAACTTGTTTCTCTTTAAGTGTTAATCGTTTGTATCAGAACTTGTTTCTCTATCATTTTCACAAGGGTTGTAGAGGTATTGCTTCGTCATTTCCATGTCTTTAAATTTTTATCAGTAGTTGATGTTAATCGTTTGTTTGAGTGAATCTTTATTTTGTCAAACATGCATTTAATTTCCTTAGTTTTGAACATATGTCATATTAATAATTTAAGTGCATATTATTATTACATTTAAATTCTAATTAGCTTTTAGTTGTAATTAATTTGATTTAATCGTTGTGGTCTAATCAACCACATTAATCATAAACATACCAGTAATTAAGAACAAATGTGAACCAAATATTATAAAACACTAATTGTGTAGACATGATTAATATACATTTCCTTGTTAATTATTCCCCTCCTTCATAAAGAAATGAAGATACTATCTTTTTTTTATTTTTTATTTAAACAATTATTCACAAATCTTGTTCTAATTTTTTAAATAAATTGGTGGGTACATGTAGTAAAAAAAGGAGACACTATATCACAGTTGCCAAACATGTCATCGTCTTCCTCCAATGACGTTGAAGAAAAATTAAATGAAGCTTTCGATGAATTCTTTGATCAACAATTTGAAACATTCGATGACATACTTGAGTTCCAAAAGACAAAGCGAAAGAAACGAGCATATATAGAGAAAACGTGAAGAAGACCACAACCGTTTATGGAATGACTACTTTAGTGAAGAGTGTACTTATCCGCCTAATGTATTCAGACGCCGTTTTCGAATGAACAAGGCATTGTTCATTCATATTGTTGAGCACCTCTCCCATGAAGTTCGATACTTTCAACGTAGACGAGATGCAGCTGGAAGGTTTGGGCTTTCCTTTTTGCAAAAATGTACGGCAGCTATCCATATGCTGGCTTATGGTTGTGCTAGTGACATGGTTGATGAATATCTCCGCCTTGGTGAAAGCACTGTGTTGATGTGTTTGGAAAAATTCATTGATGGAATTATACAGCTATTTGGAGATGAGTATTTACGAAGACCCACATCAGAGGATCTACAACGACTACTCGACATTGGAGAGATACGCGGGTTTCCATGGATGATAGGAAGCATTGATTGTATGCATTGGGAGTGGAAAAATTGTCCAACCGCTTGGAAAGGCCAGTACACGCGTGGTTCAGGAAAGCCGACAATTGTCTTAGAGGCTGTAGCATCACAAGATCTTTGGATATGACACGCTTTTTTTGGACCTCCAGGTACCTTAAACGATATTAATGTTCTTGATCGGTCGCCTATTTTCGATGACATATTACAAGGTCGAGCTCCGAAAGTGGAGTTTAAGGTCAACGGACACAAGTATCATTTGGCGTACTACCTCACAGACGGTATATATTCAAAATGGTCAACCTTTATCCAATCTATCTCACTTCCTCAAGGTCCTAAAGCAGAGTTATTTGCTCAACGTCAAGAAGCCGTTCGAAAAGATGTCGAGCGTGCTTTTGGAGTATTGCAAGCTCGATTTGCAATTGTAATAAACCCGGCTCTTATTCGAGACAAGGAAAAAATAGGGAAGATTATTAGAGCATGTATCTTACTACACAACATGATTGTAGAAGACGAACGAGACGGATACACTCAGTTTGATACATCTGAATTCATAGATGGAGAAGTAAGAAGTTCGCAGGTGGATTTCTTGTATTCTACAGACATGCCTACAAATCTCGGAAATATGATTAGCGTTCGGAATCAAGTTCGTGATAGACGGATACATAAACAACTAAAATTGGATTTAGTTGAAAATATATGGAAAAAATTTGGTAATCTAGATTTATAATTATTGTATGTTTTAAATTAATTTTTAATAAATAAAAATTTTAATTAATGTATTTAGAAATTAATTTTTTTTTCTTAAGGACCCCAAATTAAGTAATACCAATGGACTAGAAAACAATTGTTCAATCCTTCACTATTCATGATTAACACATTAATGATTAAATTAATGTTAAGAACTCCATTGGTGAGTAACATCAATGAAGATGCTTTTAAACTCGTATGAATAGTAGTAGTACAAAGTAAATTAACTTTCTTTCTTACATTAAATTTTTTTTATGCATAGAGAAGGAGGAGAAAGAATGGGAGGATGGTATGCTAAAAAATTTTCTCAAGCGGGTAAGGAGGTTTTATTGAAAACAGTCTTTATGGCCATGCCTATTCATGCTATGACTTGCTACAAAATGCCTACTAATGCTGGTAATACCATGGCAAGTGTTATGGCCAATTTTTGGTGGGATATAGTTGAAGATAAGAGAAAAATCCATTGGATTGGACGAGATAAGTTGTCTTGCTAAGAGTTATGGAGGTCTGAGTTTTAAAGATATAAGTATGTTCAATCAAGTGTTGTTGCCAAAACAAGGTTTAAGAATTATGAATTATCCTGATTGCCTGCTTGCTCGATTTTTTAGGAGTAGATATTCTCCAGATTGTAATTTTCTCGATGCCGTCATGGGTGAGTGTCCTTCATATGGGTGGAGAAGTATTATGTTTGGTAGAGAGTTGTTCAAGAAAGGAAACCGGGTAAAAGTGGGAAATGAAAAGGATACCTTTGCCTGGACCATGAAATGGATTGGGAGTATCGAGGATAGGACCCCTTTGATGAAGAACTCCATTGTCAATGTTGATATGCGGGTTAGCGATCTGTTTGCTAATGATGTTGGTGATTGAGATCTGGGTAAACTCGATGAATGCGTCTATCAGGCGGATATTGATGAGATTAGAAGAATAAGGCCGTTCATGTCTTCTGATGATTTCTATGTGTGGAAGCATAATAAGAATGGAGCCTATAGTGTTAAGTCGGGTTATTGGTTAGCTTCTCAATTTGATCAGTCTGAGAGGGTTCTTGCAGCAATTCAGCTTTCTTCTTTAACCCCGTTGAAGGTTATGATATGGAGCTTAAACACCACAACTAAGATTCAAAACTCTATATGGAAATTGATTAGTGATGTGGTTCAGATGGTGGATAAGATGCGAGAGCGAGGATTGCGAGTAGTGGATGGATGTATGACTTGTGGAATGGATGAGGAATTTAATAATCATTTGTTGTTTTTGTGCCCAATGGCAAGGTAAGTGTGGGCATGCATGGGTATTCCCTGGCCTCGAGATAGATTTAACTCTCATTCGGTGTATCAAGACATGGATTATATCCTATCTCTGGATAATAAGGTAAAGGGTGATGAGGCTTTTAAAGCAATCCCTTGGATCATTTGGAGATTGTGGAAAATTAGGAATGATCTTATCTTTGAAGGCGTCAGATATAAGATTGATGAATTTTGTGCAAAGATCAAAGCTGATTCATTGAAATGGATAGAAGCTCAAGCTCTTGAAGATTGTGATATCACAAGAGATGCGGAAGAGGAGAAAAAGCAATCGGAAAGATGGAGACCGATTAATCAACCGGTGAAGTGTAACATTGGATCGGCTTAGGATAAAATACGTAGAGTTGGAGGTGCTTCATAGGTTTTTCGGAACAGACTTGGCACGGTCCTTCTCCACAATATGCAATCTTTCTCTAACAATGGTGACAAAGATCATGCCATTCTTAAGGCGGTTTAATGGGCCATCAATAGTATGGAGGATTTAGGTATTAAAAGGGTCTGTTTTGCGATGGAAGATAGTTTTTTGGTTGGTGTAGTTGATAGGCCGATTGCTTGGCCGTCATTTAGATTGCAAGCTGCAAAGATAAAAGTAGCTTTAACATTTTTTGGAAGTTGATCACTAACTCTTGATAGTAGGAATTGTAATAAGGGTGCAGCTTTGATTGCTAAAATTGCAACGGTGCAGGCTCTAGCACAATCTTATCTTGCTCAAGGATATTCTATGTGGCTGCAAGATCTTTTTGAAGAGGAAAAGCATTGGGTTCAAGAAATAAGAACTGGTTAAACTTGTGTGTTGTATTTTTTTAATGAGCCCCGAGATTGTGGTTGAGAGCCTATGATACGATCTAGTTTTAACCTTAGAAAGAAACGCAAGTGCACGGTTATGCAATTGTAGTACTTAGGGATCGAATCCACAAGGACTTGGAAAGACACGACGGTTTTTTGATTCAGACTAAGCTAAGCAATTAAAGATGTAATTAAAAGGCAGCAAAACAATCTAAAATAAACGGTTGTAAATTAGATAGGAAAAACGTTAAGCCTAAGGTATTCCTAAGAATAATCCAAATTGTGACTAACAGAATTATTATGGTTTTCTATGACGTGATGTCTAGAACGACAAACAAAAATATGTGCTCGCCAACTTTCGCTGCGCAAGACACCTATATCTAGAGACTAAGGCACCGAGTTTCCTACGCTAACCTTTCGAATCTAAATAAGCAATGAACACAAGTTGATTGGTTCACAAGATCCCTAAACCAAGTTTCCTACGCGTTTAGGCCACCTTGCTCTCCTAAGATAGATCCAACAATTAACAATACTTTCGCATCTATTAATTACCTAAGGGCTTAATTCTAGGTGATCAATCTAGAACAAGTAATTAAGAACAATCAAAGGGGAAGACTTTAGAATAAACCCTAACAAATCAAAGCATCAACAATTCTTAATCAATCTTATATGGAACCCCTAGAACTAACAAGAAAACTACTCTAGCATGGTTAAATTAAACACAAACATGTTTTGAATAGAAAGCATCAAAGATTCAAGAGTAGAAACAAATAGGGTTCAGAAATAATCTCTTCTCCCTAAAACAATCTCTCTATAAAAACCCTAAATAAAATAAAGCATAACCTAAAAATGGCTTAAAATATGTATTTATAGGCAATAAAGTCGTCATAGGTCTTGGTCTTGTGAGAATAGGAAACTTCAAAGCCCATTAGAAATAGGAAATATAAATTTTCTTTTTTCTTTCGTCAGCTTCCGCCAGATTTGACATGTCTTCACTAAAATGAGTATAACTCGAGATTCAGACACCAAAACGACTTGAAACCACTTGGAGATGAAAGCTAACTTATGTATCTTCATTTTGATATATAGATAGTCTCCTGAATCATCCGATAAGTGGTCTTACGAATGCAAAACTTCTGGAAATTGATTTTGTCTCTACATTTCTTTTTTTGTCCTTTTTGCTCTAAAATCTTCCAATTCATCCTTAGACATATAAAACCTACAAAACATACTCTAGACACTAAAGATCCTAATAGGCTATATAAATATGGGTTATGAACCCGTAAAAACACGGTTATATCAGCCTATTAGTATGTCGGATTTTGGTGTTGCTTTTTGGGTCTGTTATGTTGTAAATGTGCTAAGTTTGATATATAATGAATTTTTAGTAAAAAAAAATACTAGGTGGAGAAACAGTTTTTGATTCGCACAACTAATACTGAAACTATAAGATTAAACTCATTGCATATGAGTTTAGCCGTTAAAGATAAATTTCCTCAATAATTAACAAACATAGCACTCCAAAATACACTTAGAAGTTAGAAGTGTTTTTCAAAAACTCTATAAGTCAATAAAAAGAAACCACATAAATTTTTCCGAAAATCAGAAAAAATCAAAACACATGTTGGGGACATAAACCGTCTGTATGGGAAAATAAAGTGGGTTGAGATTCTTATTCTGCAATTCGTGTGAACTTGGAAAAACTGGGTTGGCGGGAAGGTTGGCTTAGGAGATTGGATGAGTCTTCCGAGAAGAAAACCTAACGTGTGTTGTGTCTAGGGAAAAACTTCTTACGTACCTTTGAAGGAGATCAAGTCATTCTTAGTTTTATGCGAGAGCTTGTTGGGAGTGTTTGTGTATCGATTGGAGTAGGGATAGAACATAATCGTAAAGTTGATGAGATTGATGGGATCGGTGAGCTGACAATATTGCTGAAAAAGGTGGATTGATGTGGTCGTTGAAATTGGTGAGCTGCCGAGATCGCTGGGATCGGTGAGCCGCTTAGTTGAGTCTGGACGAGCTTCAGGGAGTTCTGAAAACCTACAATCAATTATGATGAGCTAGAGAGAGTTCTGAAGATTTGTCTTGATGACCTTCTGACCCGGCGACTTATATTAATGACCTTTCGTCTTGGATTCTTGTCTTGACGACCTACTAACTTTACGTCCTGTCTTTTGAGTCAGTCGGAAGAGCTTATGTAATAGGTCTGACTATGTGTGAATGATCGTGAGTAAAATCGAGTGCTCTTTCAATAAGGAGATTCCCCAATTTATAAAGGTGTTTAGGCAGCGAATGCTCAACCCTTATAGGACTTTCTTTATCATTTATAATTGTTTCATTTTCTCTTAAAGTCGGTGCCAATATACTTGTTACCGAGCTTCTGGCCTGACGATCTACTTGTCGACGAGCTTTTGTCCTAACGACCTACTTGTTGATAATCTACTTGCTAATGACCTCCTTGTTAACGGATTGATGTTCATTTGGATTGAGATATGGTTGGTGCGAGATATTCACCAAAAATTGTCCCCCTAGTTGTTCGAGGGAGATTTTACTGGATATTTGTAATGTAGAATGGAGTTATAGCTCGAAGCTAACTAAAATCAGTCTGTATTTCATGACTGATTACACATTACGAGATGTTTATTAGCTCGTCAAAAGTGACATTTGATAGATTTCATGAGGTTTATTAGCTCGCGTGGAATACCACGTATATCTCTGCGAGGTTTCGTAGCTTACCTGGAGATCTTTGAACATTCGTTTCGTGATGTTTAATAGCTCGCTTGGAACTCTCGAATGCAATCTCCAAGAGATCTATTAGCTTCTCATGAATTCTTTCAAATGCTTGGCCTAGCACATCATAAGCAAGAACCATTTTTACGGGTGAAACCTATGGACTCTAACGTGGTTTGAATTTTTTATCAGTCTATATGAATACTCTCTACCGTAAATGCAACAGACAAAAAAAAACCACCAACTCACAATGGGATAAGTCGAAGAACTGATGTGACCGAACGGTCTATGGGACAAAATCCTGCTTGAACAATGAACTGACTCCTCGAACTGCGATGACCCTCTAAGACTGAGACTGAAACTGATTTAAATATGAAAATCATACTAAGACAATGCGATGACGACGGCAAGGCGAAGACGGCTTGATGAAGAAGAATTGATGACAAGATAACGAAAAATACGATGAGGCGATGCGAGCGAGACACAGGAAAATAACATATCTTCGAAAAGATCACGATGGAGTGAAAAACAATGTAGCGACGTGGAGGAGGAAGATAGGAGAGTCGATGGCAGGTGGTGGTTCACCACCTGAGATGGAGGAAGCCGGAAAAGGAGGATTGGTGGAGAGGAGAATGAATATGTGTGAGAGGAGAGAAAAGATTAGGAGCAGCGGAGGTGGTTACCAATGGCGAGTGGACGAAGTAGATGGAGAATATTGTCGGCGGTGGAGAGGAGAGAAAGTGTGTTGGTGTGAAGAAATTAAATGGGGGTGGTGTTAATTAGTTGGGAGGGATGGGGAGACTTGAAAAAAGAGTGTTTTGGTTTAATGAACCGCAATTCAACGCATTCCAATGCATATCAGGTCAGTTTTATGTGTTTTTGTTCATCGTCTGGTTTTCGTTTTCGTCTTGCAACAATCTCAAATAATTTTTTACAGTTTTACATATTACATTTTTTTTACGGAAAAATTTAAATACAAATATCATCCTTAGATCTCCACAATTCTTCACAGTTTTGAAACAATTGCAGAAATTTATTTTAATTATTTTTGAAATTACTCGTAATTCAGAAATTCCTTAACATTCGTAAGGGTTCTTGATAAATAATTTCATCTAGGAGAATTAACTCTTTCTAAGAAAACCCTAATTATTCACTGAATTTTTTTTTTATATTCCGATGATAGTACAACCCTAATATTTAAATTAATTTTTTCGAGGTTAATTCCTAATATTTAAATTAGTTTTCCATATGATGTAAGGTTTTGTACCGGGTATTGCACCCTCCCCTATTAGACATTGTGCCACTTAGACAAAGAGTAAGAGAAGACTTCCTCTACGACGGAGGACTCGTTCTTTAATCGGATAATTCTAAAGTTAGGTTTCAATCTTCATTGGTTTACGTCCCATGTTCTTACACCAAAGCTACAATATTCTGGTGTTCTAACAGAATATCACACCAGGCTCATTGCTTATTGGGTTCAAATACGCTCAAATTTTCACGCCCAAAGTTCCAACCTCCAAGGGTCTCCGACCTTCAAGATTTCCTGGCCATTTTTAATGACAACAATTTTATTTTTTGAAAAACATCTACGAATCATGTTTCTAATTTAAATTTCATTTAGATTTGGTTATATATGTGGAAATGAAAAAAAACACAAAAAATGACACATTTCACTTAATGAGCATCCCTCAATACAAAATATTTGGATATATAATTTCATATCTTGATTTATGCAAATATCTTAGCGTCACATGCAATTAATTTTTTAAAAATCGCACTATTTGTGAACTGTTGAATATTTGGGTCGAATCTAGTAATGATTCAAATAAAATATGTGGAGCTACGAGAGCGAATGACATTTTCCTTAGCATCAAAACTTGTTTTCATTCTCATTTTATTGTCATTTTGGGTTTCTTCATAAAATTTTAAATATTTTTCTCACTTTTTCATTACTATAAAAACTGAATATATATATATATATATATATATATATATATATTTATATTTATATACATACATGACTTTTTGATTTAAAATGATGTAAAACATTTTTAAGTATTTTACAGCAGCTTTTGTAATTGTTTATGTTTACAGCAGATTAACTGTATTACATTTACATATTATTGTTGGAGAACTTATCAATCTCTTCGTGGTAATGTTTTGAAAAAATTTAAGTAATGATGGTTTAAGATGGATCAAAACCCCTTGCCAAGATAGAAATGTGTCACTCATCATGAAATTGGCATTCCAAGGTTCAATTTACCTTATATGGAAGGAATGAAACAACATGCTTCATAACAATTTCATCGCGTCTGGCTTCAGCTCTCATCAAGGATTTACAGTGCATCATCCGTTATATATTAGATTCGCTATCTCGTGCATAACGGAATCTACCTTCCATAACTTCCTTCCTCACAACTTGGTTTTCCTTGTTCCAATCATAATTGTATTTACCATGTACAATGCAGGTGCGTGACAGGTACTTGGCGGCGAAACCAAGAGGATTTACCAAAAAAAAAAAAAAAAAAAAATCATTTTCGGTTAAGGATCGGTTCTTAATTAAGAGGTTTAAGCAACCGATCTTTACCACGTGGCGAGCGCTGGTTGGGCATTTTTTTCTTCCGAACCCTCTGAGACAATCAGAGTCTCTCACGAGTCGACCATTTTTCTCTCATTTCCGCGATTTCACCAAGGAGAGAAAGAGAGAGTGCGACTTTGAAGGCGAATTAGGGTTCGAGCGATTCAAGATTTCGGGTAAGATCTACTGAGTTTTCTATTGATTTAGGCAACGTTTTTGGGTTTTCGATATAGGAATTGATGTTTAAGGTTCGATTTAAGGGTTTTCATTTGATTTTGGGTCCGATTTAGGGTTCGTCATCTGATGCAGAGAAAGTTTTCCCTAATAAAACTGCAAGTGCACAGTTAAGGCAAATGTAGTATACATGGTTATCGTTTCCCAAAAGACTCTTTGGAACACAATTAAATCCAGTTTCTTATTTAGCTAGGAAATTCAAATTCAAATTTAAAAGACAAAAAGTAAATTAAAGCAGGAAAGTTGTTGTTTTAAAACTTATGGGAAAAAGCGCTAGGTTTCGGGATTTCTTCCGAAATCTGAATCTAAGCGGGAATCTACCTAATTATCTAATTAAGGAATGTTCTAGAATACAAACACAAGTCTATAGAGAACCAGCTTCCGCTGCGAAGTTCTAACTATGCCTAGTCAGCTAAACTACCAAATTCCTTTGAGTAATCTAAAAATTAAGGCATGCAATTATTCAGGTTTGTTAAATTCACTAGATCTCTAATCCAAATTCCTTTGCTACTAGTCTCACTAGCTCAATTAATCTATTTTCCGATTAGCTAAGTCCACTTCTGTTTCCTTATCTAATCTATGACTTAAACCTAGGAGATCAAGCTAGATCTAACTAAATTTAATCAGATTAATTGAAGAACTCTTAACTAGACTCCTAATTATGAAAACCCTAATTTAGATACATAAATCCCTGAGAATCCCTAAACCTAACTGGTGAATTACTCGCTCATGGTTTGAAAGAACACATACATGATTGAATAAGAGAATTGCATAAAGAAATCAAAACAAAAGAGAAAGGGATAAGAAATCTTCTCCACAAAATCCGGGTTTTGTCTCAGGTTGCAAAACTCACAAGAACAAGAGTCTAATGTCTTCTCTCCAAAAGCAAAAGTCAAACTTAATGAATTCCTAATTCTAAAACCGTTTTTATAGGTCTAAAACCGTGGCTAAACATTGGGCCAAAAATAAGGAAACAACAAAACCTAAAGCATAAAAAAATAAGGAAAACTCGGAATTAGAGTTTTCGCACTGCATTGATCGATGCACATGCTGTCGATCGATGCAATTCCAGGATTTGAATCCGATTTTTCCTTAACTTGATCCAAAGTCCTCAGTTTTGCTCCTTTTGATCCAAGCTGCTCCAAATGCTCCAAGCACTCTTCTAGCCATATAAATACCTATAAAAGATCCTAAAACAAAGACTTTAAAACCATAAAAATCACAATATATCATCATCGGTTCTGGGTTCGTAACCTTCGAGAGGTTGTAGATTGAGTATTTCTTCACTGCTTAGGGGTCGATTTAAGGATTTTTAGTCTAGTTCCGGTAAGATTTAGGATTCGTTAATGGTTCTGTGGTCGTTATCGAACAATAGATAGAGTGATGGCTCTTATTCGATTTTGGTATCGTTCATGAGTTGTTTACAGAGCAAGGGTTCTTAATAGGTTATTGAAAAATCGTTTGCGGTTCCATTGAAGGCTCTTAATCATTACTGTTTCATTAGCTAAGAGTTTGTGGCTTGTTTGCTATCCTTTCTTCCTCCTGAGTTTGTCATTAATGATATATACGTAGTCTAATGGGTTCTGATTTGTTCATACTCCCTTGCAGGTTTGCCATGGATGAAGAAAGAAAAGCAATGGAGAAACATATGGAGTATTGTAAGCAGTGAAGATATGTCTCTGATGCTCAGTACAACATTCCAAGATGTTGCCCATGTGGTGGGAATATTGTGGACGAGCGTGCTGAGAATGAAGTGTATGACCATCTCCCAGGGAAGAGATTTTTCACCTGTAGACAGCTCAAGGTAAAGCATTAGGTTACTTGCATGTTAATTGTTGTATGTCCTTTAACTTGCTGTATTATGTTGCTTTTCTTACTCACTAATCCAATTTTCTTTGTTTTGGAGGACGACAGTTTACACTTCAGACAACCATGGACTGTGGGTATGCAGGAGGAGATACAAAAGCTCACCAGGAGGGTAGAAGAAGATGAGAGGCGTGTCTGGCTTGTCCAAGAGATGTTAGCACAAATCTAGAAACTACATGTGAGTTTTCTAGTTAGTCATTTGGAAAATTTGAAATAGACACTTTGGTTTCTTTTTTGAGCACTAATTTTTACGGTAATTTCAATCTAACAGGAAGATGTTGAGAAGTTAACAAGGAGGTTTGCTGATCTTGAAATGGTCCTCTGAGGTTAGTTTCTGTAACCAAGTCTTAAATAACATAGTGCATTAACTCTGACTTAGGTACACTTTAAATAATAATTGTATAAAAACGTGAAAAATCTAATTAGTAATAACTTAATTTGTAAACATTTTTTTCATAATCGAAAACTTAGTGTTTTAAAAACCTATTTGTGTTTGGTTTCCATAAATGTTCATCAGATTTTAGGTAACTAAACTGACCTGAAATTGACATACACCTAAATAACATTAACTGCTAACTGTGATGACTTGATTGCTTGGAAAACATAATTTTCTTAACGTTAAATGCTTTTACTTTACCTAACAGAAAAGAAAAATTAATTGAAATGAAATGATTATAGTTGACTGTGTTGATTTGATTGGTTGGTTGACGTTTACACTTAGAAATTAAAGTAGAGCAGATGATGATTAATAGAATTTAGGTGCAAGAGGCCGGTGTTTAATGCATGGTGGTTAGTAGTCTATCAATACTTATCTGTAATGAATGCAGAAACAAATTGTTTACCTTATAAGAATAGCAATTCAGGAGTAAAACTATATTCACAGTTTCTGTAGAAAAATCTAGAACATGGATTACACAACCCCCCCCTCCCCCTTTCCCTAGATTCCCAAGGCTTTGTTAACCTCCTTGAAAGTTAAACAATTGACCTTGATTTATCAGAACTGCTTCAGTTTAGCAGCCAATGTTCTGATAAATCAAGCGTTAAAGAGAGAAGAAAATGGACATCCAAAGAGGATATTCTCCTCATCAGTACGTGGCTAAATACTAGTAAAGACCCTGTGGTCAGTAATGAGCAAAAGGCTGGTGTCTTTTGGTGGAGAATCCAGGAGTATTTCAACTCCAGTGCTTCGCTAAGTCAGACACAGCCTAGGGAGTTACGACAGTGCAAGCAGAGGTGGGTGAGGATAAATGATCATGTGTGTAAGTTTGTCGGTTGTTATGACGCTGCATTGAGGGAGCAGAGAAGCGGGCAAAACGACAGTGATGTGATGAAGGCAGAGCTGGACATCTTTTACAACGACTATAACGCTAAGTTTGCATTGGAACATGCGTGGAGAGAGCTAATGCATGACAAGAAATGGTGCTCTACTTTCATTGCCAAGGATGGTGGGAAGGAGAAGCGGAAAGTGTATGTTGATGTTGATGGGGATGAGGAAGTCACAGATGAGAGGCCATCTGGTGTCAAGGCTGCAAAGGCTGCTAAACGTAAGAAGAGTGCAAAAGAAGAGGAACTGACCAAATTAGAAGCTCTACTGGAAAGAAAAGAGAAGCTTTTGAAGCACAAGTTGCTTGATCGGTTGATGACAAAGACTGAGCCACTCTCCGAGATTGAGACTTCATTGAAACTAAAACTTATGGGAGAGATGTGGTGAGGTAATCTTAACTGTAGACTCATGTTAGTTTAGACACTTATTTGCTAACTCTAAACACAATTAAGTTAACTTTGATAGCTTCAACAGTATCGACCGTGTCTTGGTTTGCTTACTTTGGACTTTTGTTTGTTTGATTACTTTGGATATTTGTTAACAGTTTGTATTTTGGCTTATAGGTATGGGACAACATCATGTGATTGCAGGAGACAAAAGCAAAGGGAATCAAGTCACAGGGGGTCTTTCTGTTTGTTGTCTTCTCCTCTGAACCAAGTCACGGGATGCTTCTTTCGACTTTAGTCTTCTTTTGTTGTATTATGCACTTTTCTCGCTTTAAAAACTCTATCGGAATTGTTGGACAGTCACTATGTTTGTATTGAACTTCCATCTTCTTCTTTTTCAGACTTGTTGAAGCAGAGAAACTTGTGTTGCTATTTCTTATCTATTTTGCTTAAGTTTAGAAACTTGTTTTCATATTTCTTATCTCTTTATGTGCGAGTTTTAGAAAGCCAAACAACCAAAACTTTTCTCATATACAAATTACCAATCTTAGACGAATTTGGACTTCATTGCACAAACCACATATTCAAAAGCCTTCCTTCAACACTTCAATTGATCTTGTAAGTTTTTAAATTTTTTTGCTCAGTCACTAATGTTCTTTCTAAAAGTTTAATGTTCAAGTTATGATAATGAGAACTTAACTCATAATTTTTAAAAATAAGTCATTGTATAAGTTTAATGATCAAGTTATGAAAATGAGAATAATGATGTTGTCTATAGTGGGTTAAATAAATTATGTTAATGTTTGGCTTGGTTTTAATACTTTGGCTATATTTGTGCGATCTTTGATGATAAAGGAAGGAAAGTTAAGGAGAGCATGTCTTCATCTTCATCAAATGAGCTTGAGGAGAGATTGAATGAAGCTTTTGATGAAATAATTGAACATCATTTCGACAATACATTCGACAACATCATGGAGGCTCAACAAAAGAAGTCGAGGAAACGAGCTTATATAGAAAGAAAACGCGAAGAAGGCCATCACTGTTTATGGAATGACTACTTTAGTGAAGATCCAACATACCCGGCTCATTTATTTAGACGATGTTTCCGAATGAACAAGGCATTATTCATGCGTATTGTCAATGGCCTCTCTCATGAAATTCTGTTTTTTCAACGAAGAAGAGATGCAGTTGGGAGGTTTGGTTTATCTGGACTACAAAAGTTTACGGCAGCAATTCGTATGCTAGCTTATGGTTGTGCGGCTGACAGCGTCGACGAATATCTCCAACTTGGCGAAAGCACATCAATTATGTGTTTGGAGAAATTCACATAAGGGATTATACAATTATTTGGAGATGAGTATCTACGTAGACCCACACCAGAGGATCTTCAACGGCTACTCGACATTGGAGAGATCCGGGGGTTTCCTGGGATGATAGGAAGCATTGATTGTATGCATTGGGAATGGAAAAATTGTCCAACCGCTTGGAAAGGGCAGTTCACGCGAGGTTCGGGAAAGCCGACAATTGTCTTAGAGGCTGTGGCATCACAAGATCTTTGGATATGGCACGCATTTTTTGGACCTCCGGGTATCTTAAATGATATTAATGTTCTTGATCGATCACATGTTTTTGATGACATATTACAAGGCCGAGCTCCAAAAGTAGAGTATGTGGTCAACGGACATAACTATCATTTGGCGTACTACCTCACATACGGTATTTATCCAAAGTGGTCAACATTTATCCAATCTATCACACTCCCTCAAGGTCCAAAAGTAGAGTAAGTTGCTAAACTTCAAGAAGCCACCCGAAAAGATGTCGAGCGTGCGTTTGGAGTATTACAAGCTAGATTTGCAATTGTTAAAAACCCGGCTCTTATTTGGGACAAGAAAAAAATTGGGAAGATCATGAGAACATGTATCATATTACAAAATATTAGTAGAAGACAGCGACATGGATTCACTCAGTTTGATACTTTTGAATTCGAAGAAGGAGAAGTAAGTAGAAGTTCACATGTGGATTTGTCGTATTCCACTGACATGCCAACAAATCTCGGTAATACGCTTGGAATTCGGAATAATACGGAATAATATTCGTGACCGACGGATACATGAAAAGTTGAAGAATGATTTAATTGAGAATGTTTGACAAAAGTTTGATAATCTAGATTTATAAACTCTTGTATTTTTAACATTATACTTTGATTAATATTAATAAATCAAATTTCAAAGCTTAAAATTTGTTTTTTTTTTCCTAAGAAACCCAATTAAGGATTTCACCATTGGATACCCCAAATCCAAAAGACTTCTTCACTATCCAAAAAAAAAAAAAATACTAATAATAGTAATACCATTGGAGTTGTTCTTATGATTATGTTATTTCTATCTTGTTGTAATGGAGTCAGGTAAGGCTTGTAATTCTGTATTATTAATGAAAAAAGTTATTAAAAAAAAAAACTATTGTTCAGGTTACATTCTTTGTGAAAATGGTTCTCTATACCAAAAACGGAAAAAACACTTTCGAGACAAACCCATCCATATTTAGAAAAAAAAAAAAGTGTTTTGGCTATGGAGAGGTTTCACCCCAATACCCTCCTGATTTTGTTCAATGCGCACCAATAATAAAAGATACTCGGTTTCCGAGAGAGGGAGACATGCACCAATTATCACTTGATTCTGTTTTAGACTTTTAGTTAAAAGCTAAACTATTCTCGTAATAATATTTCTTTTGGATTATTAAACTTCACCATACTTCTATCACTAGCAACTTTACCAGTTATTACTAGCAACTTTACCAGTTATTAAAGTGGCAAGTTGTTGACAAAAGTCGACTTTTTCACAAGTTTATCGTTTCTTTTTTTTTCTTTAGTATTTTTATGTTTTTAAAAAGTTAAATATCCTCGATTATAATTATCTTTTTTTTTCACATCCTCAGTTTTCAGCTAACATAACGAGACCATCTTCTACTATATAATCGAAACTATTCCTTCCGACAAAATCTCTCGCATTTCACGGGCATCATATTCTCTTTATAGCTCATATTTGATTTCTTTTGCCAATTAAACTCTAGAAATATGCATTTTTAAGCTTAAGAAATGAATATCTAAGATACATGCAAAGGTTAATGTCTTTAACCATTCGCAAAATTTTAAAATATACCTAAAAGAACACGTCACAGTTGATAGTTGAAATCTTAAAAAGACATTGTATAGATCTATGTGGATGTGACATTGAACCAATTCTATATATTAATTGAGATAAATCAATGTTAACGTGTCATCACTAAAATAAAATTAGATAACTAAAATCTAATCTAATCTAATCTAATCTAATCTATATAGGTGAGATTCAGCTTTTTTTTTTTTTTTTTTTTTTCAAAATTGTATTTTTTTCCACACCATAAAAATATAAGTAAAGGCAAAATCGTCTAAAACATGTCGTTTTTTAGAACAAACACAAACATGATATTTTGACCAACGACAAGTTTTTCATGGCATTTTAGAGAATTGTCATTACCATTATAATACTTTTAAAAAATATTTCAAACAAAAATATTAGAAAAAATTTATTTATTTTTAAAATTTCAAAGACCAATCAATATGTATTATTAATTCAATACAAATTTTCTAATTTTAATATATTTTATTCACATGACAAATAAATAGAAGATTATTATAAATATTTTAATTTAATAGAAAAACATTTATTTAAAATATAAACTATAACTAAAAACATTCATAAAAATATATAATACCCGCATTTAGTGCGATATATAATCTAGTGATATTTTACAATACAAAATATTTTAACAATAGAAATTGTCAAGGATAAAATTGGTCGGGTTGTTATTCGGATGCTCCATCCAGCAGTGGGTCAAGTCGTAATATGCACTCGAGTACTTTTCACGTACCACCTCTATTTTCTTAGTCAGCTGACATGTCGTCCAAACCCAAGACAACTAGGGTCCGTTTCAGATGAGTATGAAAAGCATTTCGTATCATTTTTCGTCTCTTGACAAAATCTTTCAACATGATTATGGTGTTATCGAGACACGCATGGTCTCCAATATGATGCTCCAACCTATGGCATATACTAATCACCCAATATACTAACTCGGACCATGCATACTCTATAAAACAGAACCCATATCGCAATGAGAAATGGTTGATTCTTCATTTACTAAAAGCTCTAGCTAAGTTCTATGTATTCTCCTCTGATTTTCTTTGAGAGAATTTGCTCTCATCCGAAAATGTTTTCATTTGGTTTACACATGTAAGTTTTGGGTTCTCTTGTTAAGTTATTTTGAAGAGTGGTTGGAGCTTTAATCGGCTAGAGTTAAGATCTACTGGTTAAAGCTTTGGTATAGTGTATGGCTCTTGTCTTTTTTACCAAAATCTCAAAAGGATCGATCTTTATATAAAATACGCATACTTTGAGGAGAATCCGGTCCAAAACCACCATTTTCAAACCTTATCGCTCTGGAGTATTGCTTCTCCTCCTTGATAAAACTCTTTCTGGTCCTATTCGACCATGTTTCGGCCCACATACTCTTGTTTTATTTATTTCCACTGAAAATAGTCCCTCAAAACCTAGATAACTCCTGTACTTTTTGTTTTTCCGGACCATAGTTGAAAAATTCCTCATTTATCTTTGTATTTTATGATATTCTTTTTGATTTCCGATCTCGGTCGCATGGTCTCATTATTGACTTGAGCGTCGGAGAATCTTCAGAAAACACACTACATATCGTGTTATCCTGGAGACTTTACGCGGTCTTTGATGTTGTAGTAGGTTTTCTCCTCAGCAGGACAAACCCCGCTCCACACACTATTCCAGCAGGTTCTCGGAGAGCCCTAGGTCCACCCCAAGGTGGACCCTGAAGCAGCCAAGTGTGTACATGATATGATCCTTATGATGTTTAAGGACCTATCGAAAAACAAGGTAAGGTCGAACTTAGCAAGAGAAACTATGGTTCTTGTCTTACTAAGAGCATCTCCATTGGTAATACTCTTCTTGGGAGTCTCTAAAAGAATTTAATAAATTTTTTTTTTCTTACAGATGAAAGAAAAAACCGAACCAATCGCGGCGCGGCACGTGTAAAAACCGATCATTAAATAAGGATTTTAAGAGTTTGGGTTTGTCACTGTTGGGGCCCACGATTTTTTTAATAATTTGTTTTTGGAGTCCGCGCTAAGGACCCCTTTAAATCTATTGATGGAGATGCTCTAAGTTCTGGGATGGAGTGAATGTGGATTGAGTATCGCCACAAAAGAGTGTGAAAGCTCTCTTGATAAGATCAAGAATCAAACCTATGTGATTCCACACAATAGACTATCATCCACACTCGTATTTTAGAATGATTCCACAAACTAAAATAAACAAGCAAAACAAAGCATAAAAGCTTCAAAGAGATTAACTCAAGTTTAAATTCATGAAAGAGTTGTTTTTCTACAATGAAATGAAATGAGTTTTTATAGGCTCGGCCTAAGACATTTAAGACAAAATAAATCAACATAAGTGCAAATAAATCAAACTAAATGAGAAATCAATCAAAGGTTTGATTGATTTGACCTTTAATGTTACATTTTGGCCAAATGAGGAAATTTGAGAGATTCCTTGTATATGGACAGATTGGACATGTAATGATGCATCCTTGGGAGTCTCTGGATGCTATAGAAGCTCTTCAAGTCGTGTCCATTCACTAAAGTAAAGAACCATTGTGACATGATTCCTTTCGGGTCCATAAAAGGCAATTTGGGTCTTGGACTTTTCTTCCTTCCTTGAGTCTTCCTTAGTATGACCTCTTGACAGGCTGGTAAATACATTTAAAGATGCCTTGGAGAGTGGATGATCCATCTTAGACTCGTGGATTTCATCTTTCAGTTTGATGACCGCATCAGTACATCCTTCATAGTGAACCACTTGCAACCCCGAGGCCTCGAACACCCAAATAGCTCAAAGTTCACCAGGGGTGAACTCATAATCGGATCAAAAGACCTTCTTTTCCAAGCCCGCCAACATCCACAAAATCAGAAGGCTGGACTCAACCTATCTGAGGCCCATGAAGCTCAAGATCTCGAAGACGGGGTAGGTTCAGTGTTATTTAAAACCGAAACATGAGTATAAATGTGATCGAACTAAAAAAAAAGATATGTGGCCGCTAGAGTACAATTATTCATTCATACAATGTGTAGTAAATTTTGTATACATTATATTAACTGATAAACAATCATGTTGGTTGAAGCGTCCCCACGCCCCCTCAGCGAAAATAAATAAGAATGATGCCAAGATTTTTTGTGCTAAAGAAAGTGTGTAGACTAGTGATTGACCTTTAGAAAATGAAATATTTTTCACCTATGACAACTCGAGAAGATAAGATTGATGAACTTATTAGATCAAACTCTATGAGTTTGTTTCAATCAATATAAATATTTGGTAAAATAACACACATACTCAATATGTGTTTAACCATGTAGATAGAATCGACCAAATCTCCATGGAGAAAGACAATGCTGACATCTAACAACTTGATTCCCCATTTGATAACAATAACAACAAAAAAAAATCAATTTTACGGTTGTACTTTAACATATGATTATCAATTTTAATGCGTTATTTTGTTGTAAGAATCCTTTTACTACTAAGCAAGTTTTAAGCTTGTAAAAAAAAATTTATGAGTCTTGAGTTCGGTTTTGGACACCTACTTGCAATCTATAAGATTTATATTATAGGTGGGTGAAATAACAAACAATGTGTTATTTTTAGGTATCTATTTGATCCTATATTTCCTTGAGAAAACTTGGATTGTTGAGTATTAATTGACACCACTGATTTAGGCTAAGAAGATATGTCCTTACTGTGAAGAAAACATATTTTAGATTATGCTTTGAAATCCTATCATTTGCTCGAGTAACCATGGATGGAGTGGTCATATGGCACGTGTTTTACTGATGAAGAAAAATGTGAAAAATCCTTTGGGAAAATAAAATAGGATCTCCAAGAGAGGCATTGGATGAGCTTCTTATTAAGTGTGATGAGTCAATAATAGCCGATACTATACTTTTTGCAGCAAAAACCTTAGGAATATGAACCCTTATAGGGGAACATGATTTTCAAAAGAAAAGTTCTACAACTCTTTTTCATGCAATTTAGGCAGATTTTGATCCCCCTTTATTTCTATTTTCTAAAAAGCCAACAACACTATATATAATATGGAGTACCATTGACCAAGATTTTGGGAATATTACATGCACAAAAAGCTTGCGATGTACTTAAGCTTAAAATGTGATGGGTTTAGGGAAAATTCTAGGGAAATTGAAACCATTTGTTTAGCTGCACGAAAAAAGATGAAAAGATTTTGTCGGTAACCACCGGCCTCAACCCTAATTCATATATGCTGTTAATTATTTCAATTTCTATAAACAAATGATGCTATGAATTATGATGCCTTTTCTCTTAAATGTATTAATTAATCATTTGGATGGTCACATGATGATAAACTATCCACATATATCTACTTGCTACGTTTCCACATCTGCATTATTGCAGACAATACATGAAACATGAACCACACAACTCCCTTGAAAAGAATATTAAATAACAATTCAAGATCGTGCACAATGTCTATATTTTGTTTACATTTATAAATAAATCCAAATGGTATCAAATTTAATGTTCTATTGTCGTCTGGATATCTACCCCTTTTTGGCATAATCGGTTCTAAAACTAGTTTTTTTACGTCTTTCTAGAAAAACTAGTCAAGAAAATGCCATTACGGTGTTTTTTTTTTGTAAATACATTCATCAATGCCATCGTGGGTTTCAACACAAAAAAAATTGCCATTGGGGATATATATTCACTCCAACTGTACCTTGTTAAGTTGTGAGCGGCGAGCCAATTAACAAATAATTAATATATCATATATATTTAATACTAAGGGCATTATGCGGATTTGAATTTGTATTGAAATTTTGCATGATTATATAACATTCACATTAACATAAATCATTAAGCTTTATTTTGGTCAAATATGAATAGAACTGATCCGATAAGCTTTTAAATTATTCTTGTTCACACAGCGTCTTCATTCAAAAATAAACTTGTTCCATATATGATCTTCATTCAACCTGAGTTTAGCATGGAAATGCCTTAATCTCGAGACTTTTAAGAGAAGTACATGTAAAAAAAAAATGCAAACCCTTTATCAAAAAAAATAATAATCCAAAATTCTGCACTGTATATATTAAAAAAAAAAAAAAAAAAGAGGCTGAAAAATCTAAGAATTCTAAGAGAAAAAGACCAATCATAAAATTTCATATATTATTGTCTAACGTAAATACATCGATATTTTAACCAAAGGACGATGTGAAATAGTTTATGGCTCCCAATTCCAACATCGGGAACATACAAATTACAAGTACAACAGTCTCTCTTATTTTGCAAAATACAAAAAAGGCAAGAACACGACCTTCTATATGTAAGTATATCGTAACCCTTGAATAATTAATATAGGGAGGAAAATTTGTACTACATATAAAATTTTATTTCATTTCCCCCAAAACAAGAGTGTTAGACACCAACGCAATTGTATCCATAGGCATAACATAAGATAGACCTTACCTTAGATAGTTAGATTGTATGTAGTTCAAAGAAAGCTTTACTTGTAAATATTGTTAGTGATAAGCCCATTTTTTTTTTTTAAATGACTATACCGTTAAATGGAATCCCCATAGGAGCTAAATTGTCCGGCACGTGGACAAGCTTAAATCCTAAGCTATATGATGGTTATGTTCTATAGATTCATCCAGAGATATGCGGTTCAACGAAGTAAATAATTGATGCAAATACGTATTTCAGTCTGTTTTGAAATTGTGTCAGGGTGTGTAGACGTAAATCTATCTTGATACATTAACAGATGACGAGCAAAGAAATGTAAAAAAAGAAGGAGCTCCCTTCAGTCCAAACACAGATAAAGAAGGATGAAAAATATCTCCCGCATCATTCACACAGTCACTGCGGTATATAACTATATCTTTTTTACAAACCATGAGTGTTTGGATGGATGAGTCGGCAGATATTTCTACCCTCTTCTGTTTCTATCCATGACTGGACTGAAAGAATCTCCTTCTAATTCTATATCTATCTATTTTTAATCTTGAATCATATGTATAAACTTTTGAACATCTAAGGGACATACTTTCTGAAAAGCAAGTTGGCTTCAGCTGATTCTACAGAAGAATACATAGGGGCATGGGATACAGTTTTAAACACATGCACTTATTGCTAAGAATGGGCCATCGACAAGAAGACAAACGTGACCAATACAACTTCCTAATGTACAAGAATATGTGAACATTTAATATGAAATGTTATTGCATGTAAGTATCGATGCATCAGCAGTGAATTAAAATGACAACTAATATAACTATATTTGTATATTTGAACTTACAGGGTTTGGATGCTGAGTTATATTTGAAACTTCACAGGGAGAAGAAAGCTTTACTGTACAAGTAAGACCATTGATGGGTCTTGTCAAGAAGAGGCTACCAAGAGAGAGACAAAGTACGAACTGTTCATCAAACATTGAAATTATAAAAAAAAAAAACATTAATAATGTTTTTCTTAAAAGAAATTTAAATTGTTTTGTAAGTGATGTAAGCCCCTGTGCAGATGAACAGTCCTAACAACATTAATAATTACTAGTTGAGAAAATATATACATAACCAGACTGGTCCAAAACATGTGTGAAAAGATTCCACCATTAGTGTTTCAGATCATGAGAACAATAAAATAAGAAAATATATAGAAAGACTTTTTTTTTTATATAAAAAGAAAGAGTAATTAAGAACATATAATTTGGTGTGACCACTTTGGAAAATACAAGCTTCGGACCAAGATAAATTCAATTTTCTGGAGGGTTTGTGTAAGAGATTGGAGTTCATGATCAAAGACAAGAAGAAAAACAAGAGAATTTTCAAAACAAAGAGTTTATTCATCAATCATGCATAATTGCATATCAAATGCCATAAAAAATTATTATTTGGATCAAAGGGACAAAAAACCCTAAGAAGCCTTATCCTTTTCTTTATGTGGGGAGGAGAAAAGAGATTAGATCTGAATCAAGTCATAAAAATGATAATATAAAGACCAGAAAACAAGGGAAATAAAACCCTAAAACCAGAGACTTCAAAAATCTTATATTTCTTGTCGGCATAGGAGAAACTAGAAAGAATTAAGAGAATAGATCTAAATCAAGCCACAACTAATGGTAGATTTGATGATTAAGATAAGGGAGAATCCTTACATGACTCGAGATTTCACGAGGTCGGATTTTTGGAGCTGCCTGAAAACCCTAGATAGCTCTCCTTTTGTAATGTTCTCAACCCAGAAGTGATGATAACTATAAGTGAAAAACAGTAACTTATAGAAAAAGGAGAAGTAGGTGAATGTAGAAACTAGCTACTAGCAATTAGCTCTAGCTAGTAGCAAGTGGTGGTTAAAAAAAAAAGGACAAGCAAAAAGAGATGATGAATGATGATGACGGTGGTGATGTTGGGTCATTGTCGTCATGGGAGTCAGGGAAAGCTAACTGTTTCTTCATATCTCACCATATCTTACATATATGAGAGAGAAAGAGAGAGAGAGAGATGGTGACTTGTGTAAATTTGTGTTTAGGTTTCAGGGTTGTTTTTTTTTTATGTGAATTGATTTTTGTTGGGAGAGAGATATCAAGAGGTTCATCAGCCAGCTTTTTAAGGTTCTTTAGTTTTCTATTTTTGGATCATAATTTAATGAGAAGTGGGCGAGCCTGAGAATTTAGATAATGTTTTTTTAGATAATTAATTAAAGTCTTTCATGTATTTAATTTCCTTATTTGTTTAAGCTATAGATTAACTAGTGGACCAAAAGATGAAAGAGTGGTAGCTAGAAATCATATTATTGAACACTGAGGATGATAATTAGCGTATATTATAATTGGTCCCGAAAATTAGTATAATTCGAGAATCTTACAAGTTCGTGAACACAAATTCCTCTAAGTGAAAGATTCAAAAGTTTTGCATCTTCAGTATGGGCTGAAAGGATTTACTTGTACATGTTCCCTTAGACAAAGATATATTCCACCGCACTAATTAATTGAAAATAATATAGAAGCAATATCAACATACATATGCAAAAAGTTTATTCAAACTACAAAAGGTAAATCCTAAAAGCTGAAAATTCAACCCTGAGACTATAAATATCGAAAGTTTAATTCAAAAAATGAACCAAAGATTTTCGATATTCTTATTTTCAATTTTTAGGATTCACCTTTTTGAATTTAAATAATTATTTTTACATATGTGTTAATATTGTTTATGATTAATGTGGTGAAACATTTTTCAGAGGAATATAAATACAATAGCGGTCTCCTATAGGGATTGAAAAAGAGAAGGATTCACCTCGTCTCAAATCCGATCACACGAATCTTTTATATAGAAGAATCTTTAACTCGTCAAGCGAAACTATTCATGTATGTCATGAGAACTCGTCAAATGGAGAAAATTCTATTGACGAAAATAAGCATAAGAAGGAGAAGAGGATTTGGGATTCAAGTTAATGGATTGACATTATATGAAACCCTAAAAATGAAGATTTATCATGTTCTTTCATATTGAGATTTGAGGATGAGAACAAAAAGCATTAGCATAATACTTGTGTTTTTCATTGGAGGAAACCCTAAAAATAAAGAAGCCAACAAAAGAATAAATTTTTAAGGCTTAGAATTTTTATCATAACATAATTAAATTCTAAATGGCATGAAATCGTGGAAAAGTTCATATATGGTTATATGATTTTTGACAAAAAAAATTTGTGGTATTTAGTAACTATGCTATTTGAGTAAACCGAGTATTTTTAAGACTACATATGGGGTAATTCTTGTAACTAAATAGCATAAATCTCATTCTGATTCAAAAAAAAAAAAAAAGTGGTTTCGCCATTCGTATCTAGATTATCCCAATTGATTCGGCTGTCGGAGCAGTACCACCACTCTCCTTGAGTGAAAAACAACACACAAACGGACATTCGAAAATGACAATTTTACCCCTGCCAACCTGTCATCTGCGAGCCGGCCAGAATAGTTGGCCATGGAGTTTTCACTCGTGGGTCCATTCATTGTGGGGACCATTCATTGTGTAGACTGTTGTAGTTATTTCTTCGTTCAAGAAGAGATGATCCGATAAGAAAAATCGGTACTTCCCTAACCGAATCAAACCGAATCTGTCGATCCCATTCGATTTGAATTGACTCGAACCAAACTGGACCAGTTGATCCGATCCGGCTGACCCGACCTTTCTCTGATACGACCTCCATTGATGTTAGAAATGGATTCAGAGTAGTAAAATATCCTCGATCGCTGCTATGAACTCAGCAAGCTACAGAAATGGGAATACGATGGCTGTCTCCTAGGGATTGATTGCGACCATTTTAATCCTCGATCCGAATTTGAACTCCTTGTCTCTTGTCGCATTTCCATTGATTCGCTTGATCGGATTTTGAGACGAGGTAAAATCTTCTCATACTTAATCCTCAATCAGGCGCGATACTCCAGTTAGGATCTTTGTTCTAGTTTGTGTGATCGATCCAAAAGCTTGTAAGATGGTGAAACCGTCGGATTTTAAAGCAGTTCAAGGGTTTATTCGGTTGCATTACAGTCGGGTCAACCCGGTCACCATCGGTCGGTCAAACCCATCAGCTTTGTCTTCTCCGGCTATTCCCTCCAATGGTGTTTCCCAGCTTCAACCCAGGTTCAGCTTCCACAGCTTAACGTCGAAACCCACTTCCACAAACGTGGGATTATCTCAGATTCTGTCCTGCCCTAAGCTCAATCCTAAGTTGCAGGCTTTGGGTTTACCTCGTGTTAATATGAGTTTTTCATCGGCGTTTAGATTGGTTTCCACTAAGAGCTCTGGATTTCGAAAGGTCGACGCGACTTTCGCGAGAAAGGTTGTTGACAGGCCTGTCAAAGCTGTTAGTTCAACGTTTGCTAGATACCGTGAGGCTATAGGGTTACACATTGAAGCATTTTGGAAAAAGAACAGTCTTGTTTTGTTTGGAGCTGGAGGAGTTTTTGTATGCATTTTCCTTTGGAGGATTATGTTTGGAATTGCCAGCACTTTTGTTGGTCTCTCAGAGGGCATGGCCAAATATGGCTTCCTAGCACTCTCCTCTGCCATTGTAGCATTTGGTGTAAGTTTCTCTGTTTCCATGCTCCCCGCTGATAATTTTGTGATTGACTTATAATGTTTGCCTTAGTCAATGCATTGAACTTGTCCTGGATAAAACAGAAAAAAATGTCCATTTTTTCTGTACTTTCAAATCATGGTTAGTGGTTGATGGAGAATTGATGTGAAGTTTCTGTAATATGCAATGATGTATGGTTTTGTTCCTGTTACACTTTCTTTCTCTTATATGATAAAGAAATCAGTCTTTCACAGCTATCTGCATTTTTCTTATGATAGGGATTATACCTCCGCGCAAGGTTCACAATAAATCCTGATAAAGTTTACAGGATGACAATGAGGAAGATCAACACGGCAGCTGAAATTCTAGAAGTTATGGGTGCTCCTCTGTCAGGATCAGATTTACGAGCTTATGTGATGTCAGGTGGTGGCATAACATTGAAGAAATTCAAGCCAACAATTAGGAGCAAGCGATGCTTTCTCCTATTCCCTGTTCAAGGTTCTGAGAGAAAGGGACTTGTTAGCGTTGAAGTTAAGAAGAAGAAAGGCCAGGTTTCACTTTCTGAACTCCCCAATTCCCTTTTTACCCATCCTTCTTCTGTGTTTGTTACGTTGTAATCTTTTGGATTGTGATAAGCTTTGAAGAAGTTTAGCGGTCCAACTGTTAGCTATAGGTCTACTATATCTAGGCTAAGACTGAATGTAGCGGACTAGAGGTGTTGTGAGTTGGTTATAAGGATGTGGATTTTCTAAGGTTTGGTTGAACGCTTAGTTGACAGTGGCGAGTCTCTAGTTAATCATTCTCTCAGGTTTGGTGAATTGGAGATAAGAGTTGCAGTTTCATGGCTTTGTTCTTATCAGATTGCCAAAAATGTGTCTATAAACTATGATGGAACCGCAAATTTGTCGCAGTTAGTAAACTTATAGGCTTGTATATTTCACCTGCGGATATAAGATTTTGGTTTTTTGTTTAGTTTCTTAGGTGCTTTCGCTTTGTCATATCATCAGAGAATCCTATTACCAATTATGCCTCCTCTGTTGTTAGTTTTGGTCAACTTCTCATGTTTCATGTGTCTGTTTCTTCAGTATGACATGAAGCTTTTGGCGGTGGATATT